>OX419762.1:18964726-19573884 GCA_948567375.1 Lunularia cruciata | reverse complement strand
TCTACAAAAGCTCTCTCCTACTCATGTCCCTAACACCACTCTTATGTAAGGTTGGTTAGCTTTGTCAAGGCGTTGGAAATGGCACTAAATCCTCTAACATAGCGGCAATAGAAGTTTGCTAATGTAAGGAATGCTTGCACTCTGCTCACATCTGTAGGTTGAGTAATACGTGCAATAACCTCCACCTTGGTCTACTGAACACCAATTCCTCCATGGTAGATAGTGTGACCCAAATACTCAACCTGCTCATGGAAGAACCTACACTTCCAAAGATGTAATTTGAGTCCATGAGATCTAAACCTCTCAAACACCTCCAACAAATGTCTCTCATGCTCCTCCATAATAGTGCTATAGACCAAAATGTCATCAAAATAACATCAAGCAAAATCCAATCCAGCTAGGATCCTATCCATGACCCTTTGGAACTCAGCAAGAGCATTCTTCAACCCAAATGGTAAGAACCTCCACTAATATAACACATCCTTGTCGTGAGGATCAATAGCCCAAAATGTTATCTTGGACTTATCCTCCTCCCTGATTGGCAATTGATTATATCCTGCTCAAAGATCTAAAGTACTAAAAACCTTTGTATGCCCAATTGCATCAAAGATCTCCTTTGGTGTAGGCATGCTATACCGATCAGCCTTAGTATGTTGCTTGATAGGACGGTAATCTCCAGACATCCACCTATCTATGTAGTTGCCATGCATATCTTTCTTGGTTGGCATTATTGTTGCTAATGCATACTTTCCATGTGAAATCTCCACCAAACCAGCCTCAAAAAGGTCACTACTCTAGCTCTAAATCAATGTCCTCTCCATATTACTATATCGATAAGGATGTCAAAAAATTGGTGTATCACTAGTCAACTCAATCCATATGCCATGGCCCTTTAGAGCACCCAAATCCTTCGTATTGAAGGCAAAACAACTCGTGTAGCTCCTCAAGAACCTCCAAACCACCCTCTGTCTTTCTTCTCCTATAAGCTAGGATCCAAGTTTGGGCTCCCAAGTATTCTTTGTAATTGTAGTAGGAGTGGAAGACGTGCTAACTAGCTGCTACATTGGCCCCTTGGGAGCAATAGTGTCATGCCCCCGACTACTAGAGGTCCCAACTTCTATGTGAAAAACTCCTTCTAATCTGGATGCAAGCTCCATATGTCCCTTAGCAGCATCTCAAGTAGACCAAGAGTGTAATCCAAGTAGACCATGCTCACGTGGATGGACTCCAAGTAGACCACTCTCCCTAGTAGCCACTGGCTGCTTCCCAAGAATACCTTGTCCACTCTGTCTATCACCCCCAACATGTGCCTGAATCGTCTTGATAGGCATAGGGCTCACAAGTGTCCGAGTGGTGATGCCTATCAAGTGCATCCTATGCTACTTTGCCAAGCCAAGGCTCACAATCCAAGTCAAATAGTTCAGGTCTATAGCTTGACCTAACATTTGACACATGGATACCTCTTACACTACTAGAACAATGGTAATACCGGTGCAAAAACCTATTGCTTGCTCTTTCTCATTAACATTGGGCTCCACCAACTGTTGTAACTATGAGTCCCAAACCAGTCCAAAACCTCTCTCTCAAAAAGCATGAGAACCTCAGAAACTCATAAGTGTGGGAAAAGCGGCTCTAAGTTGTCCAACTAGGTTTACCACTACCATAGGTGACCTATCAACCACTACCACTATTTGCGATTGACGCCCAACATCCAAGATGTCATCAAAAAGGATATGTCTAGTCATTGAATCCCATCATATGCACACTATAGAACCTCTCTGGGTAAGAGGTTTGTCCACCAAAGATGAGCACGTGATCCCACTCTAGCTGCATCTAACAATACAATAGGTCCCATCCAAGAATGGACCTGATGTGTACTTGCCACCACTCTGGTGCAAGAATCACCCATCAAAGGAACATTCTCCAAAATGTAAGCTGGAGAAAGGGATTGATGAACCTTGAGAAAAGGATTGATGAACTTAGAGATGTTGTAGTATCCACAACATCTCCCAAAACACACCAAAACGGGGATCTTGAAGACCCAAGCCTCGGCCAGCATGTGTATGTCCCTAACATGGCCATCCCAAAATCACCAAATGAACAAGTCCATGTTGCTCCAGATCATGCGCCCCCAATAAGGAAATGTTTGTTGGTTGGGCCTTCTATTAACCCTTGACTGCTGACATTAGTAATAACTCAAGATACCAATAGGCCAAGTGTGCCACATGATATAGAAAGACTCACCTAGCAATCTCATCTCTCTCCACATACAAGCACCTTTGTACTCAAATACCCACATGTAGTACTGTAGCAAGTTTGGTATTAATCCCACCAAACAATTCCAATAGACATACTTCCTTTATTGGATACTACCAAGCAATGAGTGTGGTATCCAAAGGTGTCAAGGTAATAGACTCTGGAGGCTCACTAATCTCTTGGTGGTACAAAGGCTCCACTCCAAGCCTATTACACCAACCGATCTGCATTTGTTGCAATGCTTTCTCCGAACTCCACAATGGAACACCCAAGGTGGATGGAACAATCCCACTCAAACTCCAAATCCGAGTGATCTCCTCTGGTACCGGAGTATCTTTTGCATAGGCGTTCCACTCCAATAAGTCACCAAGCCAAGTAACAACACCACTAAAAGCTAAAACTGATGTTGCCATGGTCCCGGAGTGTAGTGAGCCAAGACTGCTACTACTGAAGTGTACTAGTAGGCAACATACTTGTCTCTCACCAAACTGCCAACTTGGTCTGTAGGAGGCTATCTCCTCCCAATAGTCAATACTAAAACCATGGGGTATAGCATTGCTCCACCGACTAGCACATCATATGACTCAACTATGATAGCAATAGCCTGACTCTCACCACTGAGCTATTAGTTGGATGACCAGGCTGAACTTGGACAACAAGCTCCCCACGTGTGATGTACTATGTCAAACCACCATCTAGAAATGTTTGGATCTGAAATGGACACCTCTCCACATCAATCTTCCATATCTTCAAACCAACAACTACAGCCTTTCCCAACATAAGGGGTTGTGCACCAAAGTCTAATAAGACTCTTTGTGGTGTATAGACCTTCCTTGAAGGTCCCACCAAATGGAAAATCCCCTTTGGTTATCCAATAGGACAACACCAAGTTGAACCACATGCTCTCAAAGGCTGGTCTAGTTGGTAACTCCTCCAATCTAGCCATTGCTACCTGCCATAAACCAATGGTTGCTAAGCGGATCTCATGCTCCTCAACCAAGTCAACTCCACTATCAACCACCTCTGCTTTGGTTGTAGGACCACATCATCCCTACCCTCACAAAGTGTGGTAGCCAATTGGAACATTGGGGTTGGGTCAACTCCCCATGTAAACATGTCACTACTTGAAAACAAAGTGCAAGACATAATCAACTAAGCCACCCCCAACATTGTGCTTGACTTAGTCTGTGTAGTAGTAGGTGGTTGACTAGTAGGTAGTCCATCATGCATCCTATCATCACCTACCACACCTGCACTAGGACGTCCAAGAGCCATGGATGTCATCTGCAATGCCTTAGAGAGCGTGAAAGACTGGGCAGTTTGACCTATCTCCCAACCTCTCTTCTTTGTGGGTCCAACTCCACTTATGCTCCTCTACGCTCTGGAGCACAAATTGCACTCCTAGTCATTGTTGCATATGCATCCACTTGTATTGTTCCACACATGAAGTCCAAAGCATCTCTATCACCAACATATGAGGTGGAAGCCTTAGCACCCGAATCTGATCTCCTATGAGCAATGGCCATACTAGCCAATCTCTGCTCCAATCGCTCAATGCGAGTAGCCATGGTTGTATTAGAAGTAAGGGCAGGTACTGCACCTCTACTAGGTGTAGATCTTCTACCACCACCTCATCCTCCATGAATTGGAGCTCCTCTACTACTTGCCATAGCATCTCTACTTCTCTGCAACTCCGGGTGTAGGTCAAAGCACCTATCAATAATGTGACCAAATCTATGGCAATGCTCACACTGCCTTTGTGCTAGGTGTAATACACTAGAGGTATCAGGTTTGCTGCCTTGAGGACACTCTCTCTTGTGACAAGGTCCACCACAAGTCCAACAAGCAACACTACTACTCACTGGCTGTTGCTTACCCAAAAATGAAGGTATGGGTCTAACTATAGTAAGCCCTCCACTCGCTCCATAGGACCTAGGCTGTCCACCTTGTCCTTGAAAATCAATTGGACGTGGTGTACTCTACTGCACTCTAGAAGAAGTCACAACTATGGATGAGGTCTCCCTACCAAATCCAGATGTCACTACTCTCTTTTCCACCATGTTGAGCTCAATACGCTCAGCCAAACCAAAGACCATTGCCAAAGTAGCCTATTACAACGTAGCATCACAAACTCTACATTGTCGTTCTTTCCTTTTCTCTCTCTAGGAACACATAGGGTGCCTAGCTGTGGAGACTACAGATCAAAGGCTAGAGGTAAACCCATAATGACTTGACAAAACACGCGTGTGATCCTTATTGCCGGAAACCTTCCTTTCTCATGACTAATATTGTTGCTATCGGGAAGGATAGTACCGGGCAACCTGACATGTCATCACAACACGCACTCTTGGTCTGCTGGTCATCACTTCCAACATAACCAAGGAGAAATATACAGCACTCCTAGAAGGAAATAATCTAAGCGCAATACCCGCACACCAATCCAAGCCAATTGGGCGTACAAACAAGCATACAAGTATAGAGAGGATCCAATCACAAGAAAAAGGCAACAACTCTCTATAATTTTTGTCGGGAAAGAGCTTCATAGCCTTCTTTGCTCTCTTATCAAGCTCATTCCAACCTGTACTCCAAGCCTCCTCTCATCTGTACTTCAAATCTCAACAAATTCCTACTTCATGTGGGGATTTTATATGTCTTTTTGATAGGGAAAAATTTGCGCAGCTCATATGCAAGTAATTATTTCTACATAGCTTGGATTCAAGTGATCTAGGATTCAATGGAAATAATGTAAGATAATCTTTCCAATGATATAAAATATACTTCAATCATATCACTAAAACTCTCCTGAAAATCTCTCAAATTTGGCCAGGTTTTTTTTTATTTCACCCTAATTTCAAAATCTTCTTTTTAGGGTTTGCTCCTGGTTCTTGGCAAATTTTCCCCAGATTTCTGATTCAGAAATACACTTGATTCTCACAAACACTCTGGAAACCTGAAACTCTCAATCATAGTCACAGGACATGAGACTTGATATCCAATCAAGATGAAAGGAAAATTTGCTCTACCGAGCTTATGACAGTATTTTCAGCAGGATGTTTTGCATTAGATCTCACTTTACACAAATTTAGAACCACCCAAATTTTCCACAATAGCTAGTTGTGTTTTTTTCTAACCTCTTGCAAATTTTCGTAGCCTAATCCAATTCCAGTCTTTAGATGTGGATCAATTCCTGAGCTGGGCTAACTTGTGAGCTCTACAGACCTAGGTATACTTGATCCAAGACCTTGATTTCTTTGTTTGAAGAATTCACATGAAACTTTCACACAAAGGAGCTAAACCTATCCACCAAAAACCCTGGAAATTTTCATGAGAAAATTCGAACTGCAACTTGGGGAGTGACCAAAACTCCAAACCTGATCATTAACTCTTCTCCAACACCTTACATCCCATAAGCTTCAACTTCAATCAATTAGATATGATTTGATATTAACCCAAAACTAGAATTTATTGTGCTCAGTACTGTAATAACATTGTCTTCTATCCAATTCCACTGACAGATAGTAAAAAAGTCTCAAGAAGCTCCCTCAATTGACTACTTTGTGCTTCTGGGTATGAATTCAACCCCCCTTCACTCAATTGATCATATCCCTCTTATAATCAGCTTAAATTGCGTGATTTCTGTCTGCAAATTGTAGCCTGTCATCTTTTCTTTCTAATCATGTCCTTCATTCTCCAAATGGCCTCCCCGAACTCTCCCAATGGTCAAAAAACTCCCGACTTCTCTCTTGAGACCCAAGTTCTTGTACATTTGTCCTTTACTCTTTTTACTTTTTGACAAATGGACCACACAACTCCACCTTGAAGCTTATGAGCGAAATTTTAGGCATTCCCCAACTATAGAAGGATATAAATTGTCAAGTCCTAGACATTCTCATAAGTAAGCACCGAAAGGACGATCGGATTTGGGTTTCCCATCACCGACTCCACAAACACCACCTCAAAATTTGCTACCAACCAATCCCGTAAGTCGTCATGGTGTAAAATCTGAAGCCTGGTGAGAAAAGGATTTGGGAGTGGCAGATCATGAGCATGGGACATCTCATGCTCAAATGCTTCCTCCGATGCTCTAACACTCGCTCTCTGCTACAACTCTCTCCCAACTTCCTTCTCTCCTTGAGACTCTCCAAACTAAAACACACCCGTCTCTCTACTCACCCTCATCTTTATTCATCAAAGCCCTCAAACATGATAAGATTGTAACACACATGGCCAATCACATACATGTACATAGATGGCTCACATGGCAACATCTCATCTGTCGGATCTAGCATGCAACCTACTCCACTAACGTGGAGATAAACTATGATAAGTCACTTTTTACGGGCTATGCAAATCACAACATGACAACATTGCAACTCCTTGTCCAGTATCCCATACCAAAACTGGACTGCCTACGCCTCAGTAACTTCCTAAGTGAAATTTATCAGCCACCTCATGCGAGTGTATGCCTTGTGTAGGCTCTCTCCAGCCTTCCATTGGAACTCTTGCAAGCTCCTCAGCTTGTCAATCCCCACTCCCTAGTAGTTCTACCTCAAACATTGGAAGAACTCCACCATGGGGTTAAACCCCAGTACCATACCACCTCCTATAGTGGTAGCTCCACTTATAATAGCATTATCTCCATCTAGTGCACCTCCACTAGCTCCACCAATGTTGCTTGAGCTAGAACTCATGGGTACTGCCAATCAACTCTTGGCAACCAAGCTTGAAGTGATAGATATATAGTTTGGAGACCAATATTGTCTCCATAACTCAATCTCCTCCAAGTGAGCTCTCTTGAACTCATGGTAATCATCCACCAACGGACCCTTTAAATGTTGAAACAACCTGTTCTATGCCGTGAAGGGTGTGAACAAGGTTGGGTTCTGCATCTTTTGGAGATCACACCAACTACCAAATTCTTGGATGAAGTCATCCAACTCAATGGTACGCACTGTACCAAAGTAACATCTAGGCCTTTAGAGGCCCCATAAATCTTGTCCATATCGTGTTTGGTTTCTAGAATCCAACACCTGCTACCCATTTGATTAGTGTTTACCATGTGCAAAGGAGGAAACTAATTTCCTTTGCATTGAGTCACGTAGTTGGGTTCCAAACCAAGTTTCTAGAGTGTATCCTCCTAAAGATCTTGCATCTAGACATGTCCTCCAATGTGTTATAGTCCAAGCACTTAGGTTTCCTCTTTGATATTTTTGCACAAAATGTTGCATGCTTCTATTGTCCATCTCTATGAGTGTAAGACATATTCCCAACTCCACAACAAGAAACCCAAGATCAATTCTCTTAGCTTCCTTGTCCTTGTGTCCATCTCTTAACGGCCTATAGATAGTGTTTTCAAATTCAAAGGAGTTGGACTTAGCTACTTGCTTGAGCATATTACCTTACAAATACTCTTTTTTTGCCTGATGTCTCTTCTCTCCATATGAAAAGCACTTAAAATCAGATGAGAAATGTTTTTAAGTCCTCAACATTTTCTTCAAATTTTACTCTAAGCTGTCCTTTCTCCAAATCAGCTACTACTATTACCTCACCCCCACCTTATTGAATCTTACATAACCTCAACTTCCACTCTTGATAGCCTTCTATGCTCCAAAAATTAACCTAAACACTCAAATATGCTTTTGGTCATTCTCAAACTCCTTCATGCATGAATTCAATCTTCCAAAACAGGACCTCTTCTCACAATGTCTATCATTACTTCAAATGGTAAATTCAATTCCTTTTAAATGATGCAGATATAAGCATCACTTTTAGGCATCCTCCATTAGAAAATTTCATTGAGTAATTTGGCTTTATCAACACACCTCTCCCCAGATTTGGTCTGTAAATATAAATTATGCAAGCCTATCTCTCAAAATAAGATGTCTTAGTGACAATTTTTATATGCACCATATGGTAGAAGGAAGTAAAATCTAGTATTGGCACCACCAAGTTCTCTCCAGATTTGGTCTGTAAATATAAATTATGCAAGCCTATCTCTCAAAATAAGATGTCTTAGTGACAATTTTTATATGCACCATATGGTAGAAGGAAGTAAAATCTAGTATTGGCACCACCAAGTATAACTACCGAAAGAGAATTCTTTTATTCACTCCTCAAATCTCTCATTCTCTTCTCAAATTAGTCATGTTGTCTCTTCTGCCAAAGCTCTTGCAAAATGGTCTGCAAAGAAACACTTCACCATTATCAACATAGGCGGTCTTACTCTCACAATTGCGAAGGAGTTCTTTAGAGTTAGAGGTTTCTCTAAGATCATCATCATAATAATGACACTATCAAGAAGAAAATCTCACTCTTTACTTAGAAAACATAGGTAGTACTCACAAAGCTTCATTCCCCTCACTAACTCTAGACTTTAAGTTCACCATAATACATGCCTTAGTAACTTGGTAAAATGCATACTTATCCTAAATCACCCTAAATAAAGAATATTTGGTCAATCAGCCATCACATATGTGATGATCCATTGACCACTTTTGGCTTCAAGTACCTCCCTTTTGAAGCTTCCAGTCATATTTCCTAAGAATCTAGACTCTTCTCCTAATCAAAACTTATAATATATTCTAAGATCAAGTCAAATCTACCTAACTTTACCTACCTCCTTTATCAAAGGTTATCTAACTTGGTCAAGCCAAAAAGAGTTTGACATCTCTTATATACAAAGTCAATTTGACCATGAAAAGTCCAAAATGAACTAGTTATAACTTTCTCAAAACCACTAAAATACTAACAATGAAAAATGTGTTACTAGGATGGTAGAGGTCCAAAAACCACGCTTTCCCTTTAGAAATCCATAACTTTCTCCCATGGATGAATTTGTCCAAATTCTTGGGCAAAAGTGAACTTATCAATCATAAATTTTCTTGGAGAATTGCAAGACAATACAAACTCAAATTGAAAATTTGGTGAATTTTATACAAAATTCCAAATAGTGCATATTTTTGTGAGACACTTTACCTTAAAAACTTCTAAAAATTCTAGCTTAGTGCATGTAGCAACCCTCATTAAGATTCAATATTTGTATACAAATATTGAATCTAATTTGAAAAAAAAACCAAATAGCAACCCTTATTAAGAAGAAATGCTTGTATTCAAGTATTGAATCTAAATAGAAACAAAAGCAAAGGAAAGTATTCAATGAAAGAGAAGAAAGAAACTCTCTATGAAAGAAAAAAAAATTATAAAAAGAGATTTCTCTAGATACATGGATATGGAAAAATCAAAGGAAAGATTTAGTTCATGTATTTTATATACTATTTTGTTTCTTTCAACAAATTTGAGTTAAATATTCAATTTCTTATAAAATTCTTTGATTTTTTGGATGACAATTTTGAATATGATTTTATTTATTTTCCTATCCTCTTGTTTCTTTTAGTCTCTTGTCAAAGGTTTTTTATTCATGTTATTGCAACTCGTGTAAAAGAAAAAATAGCAATGTATAGTATAATGAATTTGATTAAATAGAAAAATAGGTCTCCTTGAATAGCGAGTTAAACTTCAAGCCGATTAGATCATAATCCAAATAGACTTCGTATTACATTATCACGATTGACTTCTCCAATCAAGATGATAGATGTATTCGAGTGCTCGTTTCTTGTGTGGTTGGGTTTCCCGTCCTGTATTGAGAGTATAATAGATCCCCTTGAATAGCTCATTAAATTGATTTTCATGCGAATAAAACTACAATTCAAATAGATCTCATATTATATTATCATGATTGATCTACCTGATCAAGAAGATAGATAAATTGAATATGCTGGGTTCTAAGTTTCCGTTTCGAGTTTGTTTCCCTGTTCGAATTGAGATTATAATTAAGAATATCTGTGAGTAAGAAGATAGATGAATTGAAATGCTGGGTTGGGTCTTCCGTTCGAATTGTTGGAGTCGGGGGTGTAGTTGAGAATGTCCATATTTGACCTCAAGGATCAAGAAGAACTCTCCCGTTGGAGTTGAGAATATTCAAATTTAACTTTTGGCTCAAGAAGATAGGTGATAGATGAATCGGAGTACTCTGTTATGTTTTCTGTTGTGATACAGAATATCCAAAGTCGATGGTCCACCCGAACTGAATTTCAAGATGTAACCATGAATTTGGGCATTTCTTCTATGTATTTCTCGAATCTTAAATTTGACCCTACCGTATGCATGGCTTTTGAATAGCCTAATCCAAAGCTACCCAAGCAACCTCAGGCACTATGTCTTGGTCGAGCATTAAATTTTTATTTTTAACCAGATGGATTATTAATATGACAACTATGCCAAAGAATCACTAGAACTAGAGTACAGCTTAGTTGAACTAGAATGCTCCGTTTCATTTTCACGTTGGAACCAAAAACCATCAATTTGCTAGAGTATCCCGAATGGACAATGGACTGTGATTTAACCATGTTATCAACTAACATTCACGCCTGAAATATTTTTCTTAAACTGATCTCTCATTCTATATGTTAAGTTACGGTCATTATATAAACTTGATAAGGATCATGTGCATATGCTATTAGGATTTAAATGTGGAGATTAATTACTTCAGATATCATGATCTTCATACAATTGAATAATCAGTGATGTTCTGTTCACTAGTTTCCTAGGGTTAGGTCAGTCCAGAAAGCATGTACATTTAGAGCATGCAAGTACAGTAGATAAAACTCGTCCACGTCCTGTAATTTCTGCTCTAACGAGGTTAGAGTATGCAAACTGTACAAAGCCCATGATCACATAGGCTCTGCTCTAACGAGGTTAGCGAATGCAAACTGTGAAAGTCTCATATTGGAATCACATATTCCGTCAGCTCATAAGTATGGAAACATCTAAAGAAAAAATTTCTCACAAGCGGATATAACAATTGTACGAGGCAGAAAACTAGACTTCTCAGCCCTTTTTATCACAAATACACCTTGATGATTATACCAAGTACCCTTTATCGTCCATTGCAATCTGTTTAAAGCTCTCATGAAAAAGACTCTCAGTAGATGAATAAGTAAATCTATTCATAACTTGGTGCCGGATAAATGGTACACAAACTCTTCATATACAAAGCTGAACAGGCCTAAGGTAGATCCTGAACACGACTGGACAGAGCTCACGCCTTCACGAATATACGGAGCTCTCCTCTATCGCCACGACTAATACGAAGGTTTTGGTCCAAGTAGGTAGTTTCGAACTCCCCGCTCCCAACTCCGTTAGCATCAGTTCGAGGCCTTATAAACTCTGGCAATTGGGGCAACTCAAACTGAGGTAGCTGGGACATGAAACCCGTAGGTTTCACAAGAGTTTTCTCGAATATAATTCTGATTTTCGCTCCTCCTGCAACATTTATTCAAACGATTAGCACTTGACAAGCCAAACCCCTGATGTAGTTGTCACTCACTAAGAAACGAACTATAATAACCAGTTTAAAGAAATGTTTATCCGTGAAAATAAAGTAGTTGCATTAGTACCTTCCCCTACCTACTGCATTCCAGATTTTGCACCCGTTCATTTAAGGGTCCTCTGACCTATAGCAGCTTATCTCTTTTGCATAATGGACGCCTATAAAGTACTTGGCACGTCACCTGCTAACTCAAAACTGTGAGCCAAAGTAGCTGTCACCTCCAATGGGGGCAACGGCCAAGGTGCAGGAAATCGCAAATCGACGATGTTATCAAGCTCCCTGGAGGGTACATCAATCCTTTGATAGACCTGGAATGAAAAATGATAAAATTGGAGTTAGTGCATGCAGTCAACCAGGTGAACAGTAAAACCAAAAACCATTTAACTTTGAATATCTAACATCTAACGCTCCAACTTTTCTCCTCTACTAATTAACTCAAGGGTCGATTATCTCAGTCCAGATCGCTAAGGGGCATTGTCCGATATTCAGTAACAGGATCCTTACAAATATACCATCTCAGAGCATGATTCATACCGAGCCAAGGTAGAAAGGCGAGCGAGCAATACTAGGGCCCGGTCGCTGTCCACCATAGCTTCCTGAAGAAAAACCACTGCTAAAAATAAGACGCCATCGTCCCTGCAGCTTGTCTAAGTCTTCAGGCAGCTCAAGAGCGTCTCCCGCAGCTTCTAAATTTAAAGCTGCTGCGTTTGCTTCAAATTCGTCAGCATCCTCTGCAACCAATCCTCTATCAAGTCCTGCTACAGCAGCCTGACGAAAGTCCAAACATGTAACTGGTTACCAACTAAACAATTCTTCAGGATAAGAGCGTCTACTAAACAAACAACCAAAGAACCCTTTAACAGAAGCAGAACATTATAATGCTCAACATCATCGAACAATTTAGCCGTAAAGGCAAGGATTAGATCCTAATAGTATCCAAGGAATTCCTGCCCAAGAAACTGCAAGATCGATTCTAATTCAGGAAATACCTACGGTTTAACCCCTCATGACTACAGTCTTCGCTCAAATGAAATGCTGGACAGACAGTTGGTAACCACATGCCCATTTGGACGAAAACACTATCATTCTCTATCCCTTGCTAATCACTGGGCGTGGGAATCCACGGCATTGGGAGTAACTGTCATCCACCATGGCAAGATACACAGCCAGATCCAAAATTCCTCTTAAACCAACTCAGCGTCTTGTGTTCTAATGTGTCACCGGCTTCACCTGACAAAGAAAGGGTTCGCTCAACTCAACAAGTGTGACCTACATATGAACGAAAAACAATCTCACCAGCAGCTCCGCTTTCAACTTAGACAAATCGGCTTTTCTTGGAGCGTCATCAGTCGCAATTGTTGCCTTAACTATCACATGCCGTCTCTTGACGGCTTCTCCAGAGACTAACGCTGGATTCCTCAGCCATTCACGTTGTGCATTACTCCTAACAACATTTGATCCCGTTCTAGCGAAACAAACAGTTTCGGGAGAATTCTTTTGCACTGTACACGTTGACGAAATTTGGCGACACCGTAATTGTAAAGCGCACGACCCTGCCTCTACGGAGATCGCCATGGCCTTAGCTTTCCAAATTCCGGCAAACGGAATTCCACAATCTCAACAATTCTTTCGTATACCAAAAAGATTATCACACTGCACCTCCTCAACCTCAAACGGACTGCTACTAACTCAGAACTGCGACAATTCGGGAGGTGCTCTTACGGAATAGCGACAGTAGCGGGCAGTGCAGATGTTCAAGAGATATTCCACATGAAACTCTCGCCATGTGACAAGTTTCCTTCCCGTGACCATACGTGGTTGAGCCCTCGTAGTTAGAACTGATCTCCGGACTGTGATGACCCACGTAGACATCCGTTGGCCGAAGTCTGACACGTTGACATACATGCTGAAAGTGAAGGATACTTCGTAGGGACTTTGAATTGTTGAGAATGGAAACCGCGTAGGATAAAAAGAAGGCTGGGGTGACATCAAACCCTATAAAGTAAAAGATAAGGGAAAACGGGGCTAAGCCCCAATAGTATTGGTATAGACCCAGTTGTCACCGTTAAGCATTTTCTCACCACGTAAAGTATAAAGGTGGACAACATTCTTCCTGGTGGGATGAATTTATTCATTTTGGATTTGCCATATTACTCAGTCCACTCTCTACCCTCAAAACGATATTTATCAAGTTTAAATTTGTAAATCAATACTTAATAGTAAAGGTTTGAGCTCCTTAGAAGGTTGGTTTGACATACTCTATAACGAAGAATACTTTATAAAGCTTTTTTATATAGTCTCCTACAAATTGTCGTCTCCAATATGAATAAAACAGTTTTATAAAATCTATCTTAGTCATAGAATTTATTCTTGTTTTAGAAATAGAAGATATTTTATTGTCATCTGTGGTACAGAAATTTAAGCTTTACTCAAAAAGGATTTATTCTCGTAAGACTATATAGCGATACAGAATCCTCAGCATAACAATTTCGATTTCGACGTAGCTCTAACGACTCTGTATAAATTTTGCATAGCCATAGTTACAATTTAGCAATAGATTCTTTTAATATTTGGTAGGCAAAATTGTAGATCTTGCTTCATGTATTGATTTATTTGATATGCTACAATTTTTTGATCGAGTCTGCTCCAATTAAAGCATTTATTTACGTGAAAAATATGCAATAATTATGGATGCACTGACCAATTCTGGGAAGAATTGTCCATACCTATCTTCTTGCCAAAATGAAGAGGATAATGTATAAGCCATTATTATATTTCACTTAGTAAAATCTATTGTGTACAATGAAAAGTTTCAAATGTATTAGAATAAATTATATCAGCATTTAGCTGATGTAAACACTGATGAGATATTGTAGGGAAGTGGATGGTTGGATCTTTGAATAATATTTATTGAAAATGATAGTATTTAGATCCACATATTTTCATTTCAAAAAGGTTTTAGTTTCCATCATCAAAATGCAATAAGTTACCCTTGGAAGACAAAGCAATTTGACGATGAAATCAATCTTGTCGAATTATTATATTCAGGAATAGATGCATATTCTACCATTATTATAACTAATATAAAATTTGATATACCATATTCATATTCAGTTGTTTTATATTTTTAGCTTTCAAAATAAGTTCTTGATCTAATAGTTTTATTAAATAGAACTGGTTAATCAAATTGATAACTTTCAGAAATTAATCGATCACTTTTTGATATATATCAAATATCTTTTTTGAAATGAATAAACAGTAGTATAACCAATGAGACTCGTATCAATTATGATATTTCAGCCACATCAACCATAAATAAATTTGCAGTCAAAGTCTCATTATATAAGGCGTGGACTGAAATGCCCCTTCCCATTTACCAATATTGATGTAATTATTCACCTCAAAATATAATAAGGTAATAAAATAGCTTTCATATAATGATTTCAAAGGTTCCGGACAGAAATGTAAATCTTAACTTGAGATCGGAGTGGTTGTACAATTTCAGGATAAAATTTCTTTTCATGCTTTATAAACCCAGAACGTCCAAGGTCCAAATAATTCCAACAAGATAAAAGAAAACACTATCGCTTCTATCTCGCCCAACCTGACTCCACAACGATCGGATCGATAGAAGTTGAGAACATATTATAACCTGAATGCCAGATAGTGTGTTTCATCTGGAATAATTAAGATAGATGGAAAGAAATCATTTCATTCACTTGGATCGTTAGATTACCCTTAGTATTTCTCTATAGATATAAAAATAATTATCATTATATTACTTGAAGAAAATATATAAATATATACTTTATTTTTTATTTTAGTAGGTTTTATCCTTGTCCGGCTTGATGGTGTCCTCCGGTTGTCTTTCTTGTTTTCTTGTCTTGTGTTTCATTTCTGAGTAGTATATATCTTCGTACGGCTTTGGCGGGTCTTCCGTCCTTCTTGTCCTCGTAGGTATGTGGCTTTTGCTAAAGAGTAATGAGGCGAACGTCAATTCCACTACTAGTTTGGTTCTCGTAAATATATATTTCAAATTGTGGTTTATGTTTTAAATTTATATAAAAGGTATACAACTGTTGAGACATCTAAATTCTAAATGTAAACGATTGCATTTTGTTTAACTGTTTAGTTCTGGCACACGTAAATCGCTGGCATTTGAAACTCCTGTACTCGGATCAATAAGTTTAGTAAAGAAGAAGAAGGCCCAATCGAATACAAGTAACGATCCAAAAGCACATGGGATCCTGTAATAACTTCTCTTTATTACCGTTCGAGAAATGCTAAGAAAACAAAGATCCGCTATAATCATTGTCGACATTAAGAATAGAATCTTAGGAACGGTTGCCAGTAAGAAAGAAAAGCTCAGGTTTTGAAGTCTTGGGCGTAACGTAGGATGAATGTGAGGCAGATTCACGTCTGAATCTTCACGTGATGCGATGTACGTATAATAAAGGATATACAAAGACGCTTCAATCTCCCTGCGTTGAGTAGACTCTGACTCGAATGATCATACACAAGAAAAACACACACCCAAAATATATACTCGAAGAAAGAGAAAAGAAGGTTAAAGGACCGGGGTGCGCAAGGGGAATCCGAGCTCGGAACCCGATGAAACCCAGAGCCAACAAAGTTACTGAGCTTCGTAATTCGATCCGGGCCTTCCCGTTAATAACATTAGGGGGTTTACAAAATAATTTTACTAAGTTCTCTATATTTTCATATAGAATTTAACGGAGCGTTGACTAAGTTGGTATGGTTGATTAAAGTGGTAAAAATTACATACGTTGATTAAATTGGTACGGGATGCGGGTAGAGGAAGAAAAGAGAATATTATTGATTTTTTTAATTTTTTATTATAATAAATAATTTATAAGAAATTTAAATATAGAATTTTTTTACTTTATATGGTATTAATTATAATTTTAAATTTAAGAATATATTTATTATAAAATAAATTTCGCATGTGTTGATTTTATAATAAATAATTCGTAAAAAATAAAAAGTTTATTTTTTCATCTCATATGATATTATTTATATTTTAAATTTTAATAATATATCGATCATAGAGTGAATCTCATATGTGTTGATTGCTCGCCGTGTGTTAATTTAATATTAAATGGATCTGGTATGTGTTGATTGTTCGACATGTGTTAATTTAATATTAAATAGATAACTTGGTCTTAATTTGAATCTGGTATGTGTTGATTGCTCGATGTGTGTTAATTTAATATTAAATGGATAGTTTGTAGTTACCCGTAGGTGCCTATACAACACCTTTAGTTGCTTGTCTTTGTTCGATGGTGCTTGATGAACATCTAAATTTAGTAGGTCTAGAAATTATAGTTACTTGGGAAATTCAACAATTATTAGGAAATATTACAGTAAGAGCCGTTGCTATGAGTGCTAAAGATGGTTTGATGCAAAGAATGAAAGTTATTGATACAAGAACCCTTTTAACTGTTCTATATTCAGCAGGTCAAGAAATTATAGTTACTTTTGAAATTCAACAATTATCAAGAAATATTAAAGTAAGAGCCGTTGCTATGAGTGCTAAAGATGGTATGATGCAAGGAATGAAAGTTATTGATACAAGAACCCCTTTAACTGTTCCTGTAGGAAAAGGAACTTTTGGTAGAATTTTTAATATTTTTGGAGAACCTTGAGATAATTTAGGACCTATAGAAGTTAATATAACATTTCCAATTCACATACTGTTCCTTCTTTTACACAATTAGATACAAATTTATATATTTTTAAAATAGAAATTAAAGTAGTACATCTTTTAACTCCTTATCGTCATGGAGGCAAGATTGGATTATTTGGAGGCGCCAGTGTAGGAGAAGCAATTCTTATTGTAATATTAATTAATGACATATCTAAATACCACGACGGTGTATCAGTATTTGGAGGAGTAGGCAAACTAACTCGTTAATGAAATGATCTTTACATGGAAATGAAAGAATCCAAAGTAATAAAAAAAAAAGATATTTCAGAATCAAAAGTGGCGTTAGTACATGGTCTTATTTTGCTTCCTTTGCTAGGAAGCCTTATTATTTTGGTGATCCCGAATTCAAGAGTACGTCTGATACGAGGTATCACATTTGGACCTCTTTGATCACTTTCTTATATTCTCTTCTTTTTTGGATACGCTTTGAGAATGATACAGCAAAATTTCAGTTTGTGGGTCAAATGAATGAACCACTAGGTGCTTGTATGAGAGTTGGACTAACAGCTTTAATTATGGTTGAATATTTTTGAGATGCTAATGAACATTAACAAAATATCTTTTGATTATCCTTGATATTTAGAGAGAAAATTCTTGTGACTTGGAATCTTCCATAGTGAAAGCTTCTTCAGTTCATGAATCTTGATCTTCCGTTTAATGCGGAGAAATACCCTTGTGATTTATGTCTACTGTTAAGAGTACCTATGATAGAAAGAAGCTTGAAAGCACGAGGATTCTAGCTCAGCAGAAAATCTGTTGAGTTTAAATAGTTGGATCCTCCAAAATATTTCATAAATCATCCTCTAACAATCACCCACCACGTAGTAACCCTCCCAAGAAACCATGTTACTTTTTCTAGCACTTATTATTTTGATACGATCATACTAAAAATCCGAAATATGGTACTTGACTTTTTATAAATGAATGCAATGTACACTACCTGTCTCGTAAAACTAATTCTGGGGCATATATTTATTAACACTTTATCTTGTTACAGAGTTCACTCAAAATAGTTACTGAGATTGACATTTACCCCGTAAACATCCATCAAAACTATTTCTGGAACCCCCTATTGTGCCTCGAGCAACTTGCCTGAGTGCAGGAGTTAACAGGATGAGAGCATTACACTATATACTTCAATAGCTATCAGGACCATTGCACAACCCCAACATACCCAGGAATAATGAAGTCAAAGCGTGTCATAAATTAAGAATGCTACAATCACTGACTATATCGTTAACCTTCATGTCCACCATACCGAACTACTATTCGGCGGGTTGGAACCAACAGAAAACTGGGTTCTCGAGCGGTATAGTCAAACAAATGGGAGAGTATAGCTTGAAGATACTAGAAATCTCTCGTCTGCTTTTGAAGGTGACCCCGTTGATAACAAAAAGGATGGGAAGACCCATCTTGTCTTCTTGGCTGACTATGACTGGTGAAAGCACTGGCAGCCGCAAAGAGGAGCATAAGCCACAAGTCACAACTTTTGTTCATCAAGTGGTTCAAGATTCAGAGGATATCGCGGAGTGAGGCTAGACAGATAAGCCCTCGTACAAAATAGTCAAAGTTGCTCGGTCAAAGAGCCAGAGCCGCAACTCCAGTGTCTTCATTCGAGCTCCTTTACCGACACTGTATGATACGGAGCGAGTACTGCAACAGAAGGGCATTCCAGGTAGAAGACGATCAACTGACAGAGTGTTCTTGTGAGCGCCTTACATTCTTTAGCGTACATTCTTTTATTCTCCTGATGTGTATTGATAGGTAACTAGACAGAACTTGAGAAGGGGGGGACAATAACAGTCTAGTTTCTAATAATCTTCACCCCTTTTCCCGTTTCTAATGATCTAATAACAATCTAATCTCTCCGAAATCTTCGTTTCCTTGAGATGATCATACTACTCTTACGATGAACGAATGGTAAATTATTGTAGAATTAGTGTGAGAGTTTGAATTTGGACCTTCTACCCTAAGGTGGACGCAAGACCGTACTTATTGTATCAAGTTTGTTAAAGAGATTTGTAAATTTATACTAATGCTAGGATTATTTTAGAAAAACTAGAGCAAGAAATTAGGGGAATGCAAGAGGACAGTAGAAGAAGTTATTCCAAAGAATACCAAAGGGACTGCGGAAGGTCCCAGTTTCCTAAATTAGAGTTGTGCTAATTTAATTTGACAACCGTATCATAACGTCTTATAATGTTGTTTTTTTTTAATCTCTATAACTAATTAAAGTATGAAGGCTACCAGCAGAATAAAGGTGATATGTTTGAATTCCAACCGAGAATAAAATCTAACATTTCACCTTTATTCTTTTATAGCTTTAGAAAGAAAAGAAAAAAAAAAGATTGACGTTATAAGATATTTATGATACTCGTTTAAAATGAAAATAAGCACAACTCTAATTTGGAGAAGTCGGACCCTTCACAATCGCTTTGGAATCGAAAGGACGTAGAAAGAGATTGTTTAGGAAATAAGAAAAGGCGAACCACATATAACACCAAAAGGATGGGAAGACCCATCAAGGGAGAGACATAGTGGATATCCTATATCATTTCATAGTATTTTGTTTCAATATTCTCTCTGAAGAAGTTTATTATTACTAGAAATTGTTTAAAATTGAATTTTTAGTAATCATCTCCTGCTTGTGAATCAATCATTACAGTATATGGCATTTCAAAACAGAAATTGGTTTACCTTTCCATCATGTCCATTTTAACTTCTTTAATGGAGAATAAGTATTATGTTTTTCTCATATAAATCCAATAGTTTGAGATGATCTCCCATATTTTATTTTTTCCATGAATCCATCTTAAATGGATCTGTATAGCGTTCTCCCATGTTGTGACCTTTACATTTGACTTTTTCAAGGAATCCATCTATTTTGGGATATGTGAAGCATTTTCCCATGTTGTGACTTTTGTATTTGACTTTTTCAAGGAATCAATGTATTGACTTGCATCTTTTTGTAAATGTGCATAACGTTTTCACATGTTTTGATTTGAATGGTGCTAACTCACCTGATTGAAGTTGACCTTTACATTCTTTTATATTTTAATATGAGCTATTGATTATTAGATCATCCAAAGTCTTCCATGTCCTTGATAAATGTGCACGTTCATTCATGATAACCTAGAAACAAGTGAAGAATAATTGGATGTCCACAAGACATGATATTTGTTCTTAATCTACCAATGACACCAGGAACACATAACCCTCATCAAGTTTTTCTCTTTTTTTATTCTTCTTCTTACATCAACTTTTGTTGATTAAGAGTCCAAGCTTATTCTATTTATATCTAACTGGTACATGGCCATAAGAATGTTTTCTTGTCCATTTAAGTATATATAGAATAAGTTCCACAAACAGATTTTGAAGGTCAGAAAGAATATATATATGGGCAAACTTGAGTACAACTACCAGTCATCCCCATTTGAAAACTTATTGTATTATGTAGGCTCGAATAAAATATAGTAATTAAGAAAAAAAATTACTTTTTAATATTTGATTAAATTTCGCTTAAATTAAAAGACCCAGTCACAAATATAAAATTGCATCCTGTATCCAATATTCCATAGATTTTTAAATCTACAGGAATTGAATGAGATATCTTGTTAATGAACCCTAAAAGGTTTGTTCGCGTCGGAAAATGGTCGCTTTTCGCTTGATGGAAAGAGGTCTAACACTTCAATCATAAGGATGAAATTCTCATGATACTTATATATAACTCAAAAGACAATCACATATATCCATATATATACAAGCACTAGGATGCTTCATAGCCCCGATCGATTATAAGTTTACATAGCCAGAATTCAAATGTTGGATACACTTCAATAAATTTGGATTCTGGTGAGTTTACACTGCCGGAATCCAAACATTAGATACAATTCGCTGATTTAATGAAGGAGAGGGAGTCGTTTCATCCAGCTCATAACCCCCGTGTGGCTGTTTGAAAAGTGAAAGACATGCGCGGTTTCCGTACAAGAGAATAGAGTAGACTTCGATCCCAAGAGAAGGAGAGAGAGGCCACAGAGCGCCGCAGTAGCGTTCGAGTTCGTTTGAAAAGGTGAACATCGGGATCGGACTGAGCATTGAAAGCCCCACGCGAAGCACGCATGAATGATGATGAGTATAAGAGCAGCTGAACTAGCTCTTTCGCGAGCAGGAGCAGGAGAATCGGCCCGTGATTTTCTTAGCTACCGGTAGCTGAGAGAGATTACGCGTCTTCATCCATACTTTGGAGAACTGCGAGCTGCTCTTCCCCCGTTTCCTGACTTTGGTGCCAAAAACCAGTAACCAGATTGATGCCGTGCCGTGCTCTCTCTTGATATCATCGTCACCGGTTCACCTCCAGATAAATTGCTATTTTGACAAACATCCTCTATATCAAGGTAAGGCGAAGAGAACTGAAGTACAAGCGGCTTGTATTAATTGGTGTTGGAGCCAGCGCCTCTCAGAGTTTCGCACAAGATGCATCTATAAACTGCTGTGTGTGGGTCGTTCGGGGTTCATAAATGACAGACCGTGCACTGCCTGCAACCCACGGAGAGATAAATCATCGCAGAAGAAAATGCCAGATATGCATGCAGAAGTCCCACAGCTAGACAGCGTAGCTACAGGACTGTGGGCGATAGTCAGACAAAAATGGCCGTTTGTTTCGAGAGTTTAGTTCAGACCAACTCGATAAAGGGCTTGTGCTTTGCTTCGTCTGCATTTTATTGAGAGAACGCATTTGACATCGGAGCAGAGATTTAGTCACTACCTGTCGGAACGAAGTTCGAGCTCCCAAATACCCGAAAAGAGATTGCCAGTGTTTGCCAGGTGCTACAACGAAGGAATCATCGGTGAGCGACTGAGTGACTGGGAGGTTGTGCGATAGCCCATCTAGGAACAGGTGGTCTTGAAGTGGTGGTGTAATGATAGAGAAGATCCGGGGTACTGAGACTCTACTTACGGAATCAGCATGAGAAACTCGATCAGAGTTAGAGTAATAGATTGTCAAAAACTTGATGGAACAGGTGGAGAAACGAAGTTCGTAAATCGTGGACAGGATACAGAGTCTTCGAGTGCATTAGAGGTGAACGGAATGGTTTGATCCGAGCGAAGCTAAGGGAGAGGAGTACCTCGGTACCTTGTCGTGGACAGCGGAAAGGGAGGAGGTCCACCATGAGTAGCTCAAGATCAGATAAAACAGAGGCTACTACTCACCAGACCATCTACATAGATAGAGATCAAGAAGATGACACAAGGGTGTACGTGACCCGGGACACGGCTAATCAGGCACTGCAGTCCATTATCCAGGTACATTTTGAGAAGACCTTAGAAAAGAAGCGGCAAGTGGACTTGCAGAAGAAGGAGCTATGGAAGCTGTTTATGGTCTTCTACTTGTTTCTAGCCATTTTACTTGTTGGGGTGCTACTTTCCGATCGCATAAAATGTCGCCACTCATGGCCTCCGATAGCTCTGTGTGGTCTAGCTCATGCCATCTTTTACGTCGCAATGGCACAAACACTCAGAGCGATAAATGGTTTTAAGTATCAACGCAGGTGCCACAAGCTCACTCTTGCTCTAGCAACTGAGAAGCTGAAAGCGCTTAGAGGTAATCCTGCGGACACAGTTTCAGAGGAAGAATTTGAGGTTCACTACCAGGAACCGCACGATGACTACCTGAACAAATTTCAAAGGAAGTGGGCCCTTTTCACTTTGTTTCTCACCGCAACTTTTGCTGTCATGGTGTCCGGCATTGCAACTACTCTCTGCATCTGAAGTCACATAATGTTCTCTGGATTTCGTTTTTAGTGTTCACTCGGTGGGAAGTCCTTTTCTCAAACATAGTCATTTGATGGCTTGGGAGCTCGGCGAAGAGCCAGAATGTGAAAATTCACGAGGAAGGTGATGATTGACGCCTGCTTAGAGTAACTGGAGTGTATACTCTGATGTGGAGATTCGTCCCAGCAAAAATCAGGTTTTTGGCAGGACAATAGTTAGACAATGGCAACCCGTCCGTTGGTGAGGACCTAATCGCCAAAAGGAATTTTCGTCCATTGGTGCTCAAAGGGAGCAAAACAGAGCTTTTGGCTCATCATGTAGAGGTCAGTAAACAATGCAGGCGACTTGAACCAGTATAAACTTTTCTGGGCTACCCTGGTACTGATCCTAAAATACTCAACGCCCAACTGGATTAGATTTGTAGAAACTTAACTGATTAGTTGGGCCTATGAATGCAAGGCTTGCAACTAGGGAAGAACTATGTCAGGAGCTCCTGCGAACAAGTTTGATTATGTGAATTTGTCCGTAGAGTTGTACACCATAGATTATTCTCTCTGATAGAAGCTTACGACGAGTGCAGACAATTGAACTGGGAGTGCCATTGTGAAAATTACGATTAGGTCCCATGGAATGCGGAATTGTAGATACAGTTCTCTTGCGATTTTGTGCTGCATAACAGGTCAAGCGCAGCTTCAGCCCATCACATCACGTTCATCATCCTCGCTCCTCTGCTGTGAACAATTTTTAGTGTTTCTCTATGACCAGTTATCTGTTCAGCCATACCCCATCTAGAATTGTCATGTGAGTTTTGTGGTAATTCCCTTGTTTCCTTTATGCTTCTTTTCTGATCAAGCTGCTCCGCATCTGTTCTCACGTTGCGAGCAATGAATAAGTTACCTGCCAACTTTGTACTGAGATTCACAATTTTCTTTTACGTTTACATGTTGACTCACTCATTTCAACAGCTTGGTTATTTCTTTGCTGCTTCGAGTTTCACTCCTATGCTTTTGTCTTTGTTACAAATTGTTACTTTGTGACACGATCTCTAGGCTCCATGGATTTTATAGTCTCCCTTCTGTTATGTCGATGTTTCGCATTTGACATGCAATGGAAGTTCCACCGTCCTCGTGAGCTGCTCAAACCCAGTAGTAGGAGTAATTTCGTCAACTATATGTTGACGAGTGTATCGGAGAAGTTTTACTTCCATTCTCTACTCGCAAGTTGCATATATAAGGACTTTTCATATTGAAGACATGAATAGTTGTAACGTGGTTAGAATAGAGGCACTTTAGGTGATAGTTTTGGTTCATCGTGAGCATTATATTGTTACATTATTGTTCAGCTTGAAGTCAGGTTTATATAATAAAGTTAACAAACAACTGTGCAGTGACAGTATGTCTCAATCTTACTCATTCTACCACTGCTCTCGAGCGTACCAAAAGATACATGGCGTGGTCGTTAATTCTCTACAATTAGTGAGGATTTATACGGTTACGGACAGAAATGCCTCGTAGAAAGGAGAGTCTAGGGGGGTTTGACACTGGCTTCAACGCGAACCGTGAGATTTTATGTGGAAATAAATCCTGTGAAAATATTGTTGAACGCCCATCTGCGTCACTAGTCCAGCTGCTCTGCAAGAACAGTAGTCGATTTGGATCCATGCCTCAACGTCCCAACATGAGTTGGTGAGCAATCCTGAGATACAAATAAATTAGGCAACTTTCTCCTGGACACCGTAGATATGGTCATTGTAAGCAAGAGTGTATTTGAGACGCTCTATAGAATTGGAGAAGTATACCTTTTCTGTTCAGAAGGAAAAATAAATTCAGGTGTAATTTAATTGGATGAAAAAGATAATCTCTTTGTTAGTGTAACATTTGATAATCCTCACCGGATCGAGGGTGTCCTCTGCCCGCTTCGGCCAAATGACACGCTCAACACGCTCAACAAATATGATAAGGTCAAGGCCCAGAGTGTATGGCAACCACCACCTGTTTAGAGTATGAGATGGTTCTGTTTGGACTGTAGGATACATCCCGAGCAGTAAAAGATTAACTGTAATTCTACACATTCCAGTATTCTTAAAAGGTCAATGCACATTCGATACTAGGATCTAAGCAGCAACCTTTCAACTCGTTGAATGAAATGTCAATGTTACATACATCAATGGCATTGAGTTGCAAACAATCGATGAAAGTTGGTGCAGATTGAAGACTTTGCTGATTCATTAGACGGTTGGTTGCCCAGGTAGCAAGTGAGAGAGTAAAGCAGCAACTTTGTACCATAAGTATACACGAGCTGAACTTGTAGGTTCCACCTATAGGAAAGCTTTATTGACTGTTCTGGTCTAAGTAATAACAACAACTTTGTGCAGAGCCTTCCAAGAAGGGGATGGAATATACCGTTTACACACAAGAGAAATGATGGTAAAGTACATGGAAATGTCGTCAAATAGAGTGGACATAAGAGACTGCCTACAGAGCCGTGGTTCAATTACTGTGTCCCTTCTGCGCGCCTTCCGAGAATATTTGTTGGTGTGGATTTTTTGGTCACTCCCGGCTCCCTTGTACTTTTTGTATCATTTTGCGAAGCCCTGTAAGCACCGGCCGGAGTATCTTTTGGTGCTCCTAGCACAAAGCCTCCAGAAGCCTGCAATTTCACAGCTATTACATCGTTATGTCTAGCTAATGCCGTAGTGTAGTCAGCAGCGGGGATAGCTCAGTTGGGAGAGCGTCAGACTGAAGATCTGAAGGTCGGGTGTTCGATCCACTCTCACCGCATCTCTCTTTGACTCTTTGAGAAGTTGATCCCTGAAACAAGTCCTTCATGGTGACCTCACACGTATCTCCTAATAACTCTCCGGAACGAAAGCGTTTTAGTTCCCCCTCTGATGCCAATCACATGCTACTACGTACATACGTACATACCTGACTGTTAGTCCGAGCTCCTTCTTGAACAGTGTTGCCCTTAGCAGCACTCAACCTTGAGGGCTCACTGATTCCGCTTGTGATAGCCTCCTGGGTCTCTCGCGCGCGACCTTCAATTTTCTGCATGGCAGCTTCGGATCGACCAGCTGCCAGCAATGTTCCCGCTGCAAGCAGTGTGCTCATCAGCAAACCACGCCTGCTTGAGGTCCCAAACTCATCATCCTGCGAGCAACCAAAGTCCAAAGAATCTGCTACTTCAGGCTGCTTCTGAGTTATCCCTCTACTCCGCCGAACTGAATATGAGAGCGCTACATCCCTTTACAACAGAATCGGACAACATAGGATATCTACAACGGAGTATCGGCACTTCAAATAGTGGAGCGGCATCAGGATCCGAATGTTTAGATATGAGGTTTCAGAGTGATTACAGTGTCGCTACCATCGTACAAGTATAAATGGCTGCCTTACCAAATGGAATTTGTGGTCGTGATATGATCATGATGTACTACAAGCCAGCATACACAACGTTATCACGGTAAGGATGTATGTGAACCGAACATGAACTACTAATGTGATTCACCATGTTGCTTTTGCCTCGATGAGTAGGTTAGGATAATGATTCATGCTGCAGAGGGAACAGCTTTCTATCGCAGTGGTATCGAATGTCCTGGTGTGCATGTCTTCAAGTCCACTATCAGGATGCAAGAGGCGGAAGCCTTTCGCCCGTGGACGAAGTGAATCATTCAAGAATACCTCGCATTTCCATAGCACTTACGTTTTGACAACTCCATTGAACTCAGTGACTTCGTTTAAACTCCATTTCAGGTCAGGCTCGAGATATTCCAGACCTTCGTAGAACTACATTAACAAGAGGAATCACAATTCAGGGGGAGATTAATAACCGATTCAATTGTAAGAGTACATACCAGCTCACTCCCGACTGGCGAGGCAGACATAACAACAACTCTGTTGCTGCTTCGGCTGATCCGAGCTCTACCGCTTGAAGATTGTCCAAGGAGGCAGACATTTCCACCCATCATTTGCAAAGATGCAATCTTTCCTTGGCCGAGCATAGTATTCAAGTTTGCCATTTCTCTCCAGATGTATTTGCCCTCACCCCGTAACTGCGCAAACCTGATCAACACTTGGATGCCAAATTTTATTTGCTGTACAAGGTTTAGGAATATGACTATGTAATATGAGAAGAACAGTTCAACGTACTTATAAGCTCCTCGCGGATTGAAACTTTGAATGTTCATTGCAATTTGACGATCATCAGATAACGTTGTGACTTCTTCGATACACTTGGCAAGAGACAAATCGATGCATGAGCAGAGAGTTCACAATCGCAGGTGCCGAAGTGGGGCAGACTCCATGCACGTGGCGTGCATGAGCACAGAATATTCTGGGCTGATGCATGTCTTTGTGTCTAGAGTTTGTTCAATCGGGGGACATGGAGGCCTTTCTTCGTCGTCGATCTTGCCGACTCGCATTGGCCCACGAATGGAAAGGGGCACTACGGTCCTTGGCAAGAATCCATCGTCGTGGTGAAATGGTTAGTAACTGACTTATACGAAATGCATCGGAAATATTCTGGGTAGGTCGTGGAATTGGATTTTGTTTCGAGGATCTAGGACTGTATTTGCTATTATCCCCACACCAGCTTAAACCCGTCTTCACAACGGTAGGACAAGCAATGAAAGAGAATTCGACACCTTCTTCAAGTACACAGGAATCAAAAGTGTTTAGGGAATTTGATTGCCCTCGTGAACACTCGCTTCTCTTCTGAAGTTGCTAACCCTCCCGAGCCCGGTTAAATTACAAACTAAAACGGAGTGTGGAAATATGATAGTGTCACCGAAACTGACACATGACACAAGTTGAAACGTCTTATGGAGACGGTTTCAAATGACATGGTCCTGGGTTAACCTACTCGTAAGTAGTTTCACATGTCTGTTTGGGGCGTGAGGTACATTGAATAATTTAAGAGTCTAACTAAAACAAAGGTTTAAGTACTTTATCACTCGCCTTTGACCTGGGGAGCACACTCCAGGCTTGGCTTTAGAAATTTTCTCCCAGTAAGAGCGAACGGCAACTCCTTCACATAAAGATCGAAGGCAGTCCTGAAATCCTAGTGTCACTGCTCCCGACTATTGTTCAGATCTAGTGATCGTCATCTAAATTTAGTTGGTGCAAATAGGTCAGAGAACTCCTATTTTGCCTGTATGACAAACGTGTTAAAAGTTCGATGTTCTCAGACGTCAATGTGAAACTCCCAGACACTTCCAGAATATTTTTCTTTGTGAGAATATCTGGAACACAGCTGGTCCAACCAACTCCATGTCCTGCAGGAAGATACAGACAGATAACTATCCTTGTCTTCGGGAGACTACCATCTAGTAAGAAACCTGGTAAACATGGAGATCTAAGCCAAGTAATCTACTTTTCACGTCATCTACGCCCTCCAAATCTCGGTTTTCCCAGAGCATGACGGGTAAAGGCTCACAGCTGTGACGACTGCGCAGTCTCAGTGCTTGGAGAAGGGTGAGCGTCAGCAAAAATATCTACAGTTAACACCATGAAGCCTCAAAGCTAAGGTTACGGGAACAGACATGTAATGCCTTCAAACATCTTCTTTCGCACTGTTCTCAACACCATCGCATCATATATGAGTTCTTCAAATTAACCAGCTGCTATGATACCCTCTAGATAGCCTCAATTAAGACAAGCTCCACCGAATACTATCGATGACTTCTCTTTACGTAGTCTGTCGTACACGCCGTCCTTCATTTTCCTTTCCGTTTCTTCTTGGTTTTTTTACTATCATCGAAAGTCTGGTGTAACACATCCACATCATCACTTGTGCTAGAGGACTCTTCCAAACTTTTACTCCCGGAACTCGGCTCTTTTTCCGCGGCAAGTCTGACCACTGCTGATGTTCTCTTTTGAACTTGCTTGCTAGAGCCTCGCTTGGCCACACCTACCAATTTCATTCCTTCTTCTATTATCCTGCAGTACAAGCAGGACGATCAATGCCGCATGTTAAGTTCTTCGGATACTTACGCACATAAGGGAAATCTGCAACATACGCATAACCTCAAACGATGATAATCTCCGCTTATCATTAAGAGTATAAGATAACGAGTCTAGGAAGAACTAAGTTGGATAAGTCTTACATGCCACAAAGCTCTTTCTGTGCGAGGGCCATTTGATAGTCATCAAAGGCATCTGTAAACCGTAGACTGAGCCATATGTAGAGCTCAAGCACCTGTTCCGCAATAGAGCAATGTAAAACTTGTTAAAGTAGGTACGTAAAAATAGTACTGTACTTGCAGAGCTCGATAGCCAAGGAAGTAGAGACATGATATCAGACGAGGTGACTAGAGCAGCAGCGAACGGATAAACGACTAAACCACGCACTTTTACAGCCAACAACAAGTACTATCGGTAACTTTAAACAATTTGATCAGCGAGCGTAGAATAGTCTATTTTATAGAGTGCGGTAATACGCACACGGACTACATCGTGCGGTGTTACCTCCCATTATTGCATTCACCGCAGACTTGCCCTACTGCAAGTCCGTTGACTAATAACTAAATTCCTGATTCATATCTCTGCGGGCTAGACCGAGCTTAAAGGAAACATGCAATATTACTCTAGACGTATCAAATCAAGGTAATTGCCAGCGATTCCTGTAGATGCGGACAAGATTATTCGACAATTATGCGCGCCGTCATCAAGATAACCGGAAAGGAATTCTCAGGTTCCGTACCTTGTGGATAGACTCCAACTCTATGAGAGCCCCATGTGTTCGTGGAAGCTTGATGTTTCCAGGCGTAAACAACTTCTGCAAGCACACCTTGCCTTCAGTGGCATATTCCGTGGCAAACTGCATTACCGTTTCAATTTGTAAGTTCAAACACCTTGCAATACGCTGGGAGCACAGCCATCACAAATCTCAACTACCAAAGGAACGCAAGATTACATCACAACTAGCGTACACCTACTCTGCAGACCTAAAATATTTAACAGTTCAAAATGGTGTACTACCATATGGTACAATACCGTATAGTTGCAGGCGTTACGTGCGCTTTCTATCAAAGCTCACAATAGGTCTGAGACAGACGCATTGAAGGAACTGCAGGAAACATTTTTCCTGTCCTGACTTAAACGATACAGACAAGCGCTCTCGGAACAACACGTTCAGACATGTGATAAGGTTTTTCATCAAAACGACCAGATGGGGCTGCGTAAGACGTTCTGCTACTGAAAGGGCAAGAGCAGAAATACCTGTGATAAGGCACCCAGTACAATCTCATCCTTGACATCGACAGGGCTGTAGTACCGGGGTGGCATGTCATCAGTATTCACCTCTGAAATCCATATCAGTTGGTGCAGATGTGGAGATAAACACTGCTGAAATGTAGTAATCAAATCCTTCAGCTTACCATATACAAAATGTATATCGATCTTCCAGCGAGAATTCAAGGTTGTCAACCATTTCAGCCACAACCTGCAATTGTACCAAAATAACTATTCACTGGGTCCTGGAAATCAGACATAATGAACGAACATCTGACAAACTTAAGGACCATTTAACTCACTTTTAGAAGGAAGCAGGAATAGTACACTTAAATTGCTTAATGGGCGTCGTAGTAAATCTCCTTTGGATGAATATAACAAAAATGTTGAGAGATTGTTCGAGGGAATTACCATCATCGACTCAAAATTGCACAAAAAGTATTGAGGGGACAATCTCGCCTTCCTCACGAATTCTTCCTGAGGACACAGAACATGAGGAGGGCCAACGTCAACAAGCTAAACAAAAGCAGATGCTAGTGAATGCAGACGATCGTCTCAATCAATGAGGAGGGCCTGGGATGACTAAAGTAACTGCAGAGAAATAAAATGACGGAAGCCAAAAAGATAGAGAAAAAGAACATGAACCAGACGTGAATAGATACCAGAACATGCGGAAATGTCATAGATGGGTGCAACGATGAGTAGAGAGCGAAGTAATCGAAAGAAGGCAGCAATCCTGCAGCCTGGATGACAAGCGATAAACCATAATTAGACTTAAAGTTCAGTTCGATGTACCTGCTGCTGCAAGAGTTTCAAAGGAATAAGGATATATTTGAGAAATGGGAGCAGAAGCCGTTCTTCGAACGGGGGATCCAGAACCCATTATGTGCATGTGAAGTGCACTTGAATTGCATTTTGAAGTATGAAGGTGTGCAAATCGAAATGAATTGCATCTAAGGTAACGGAAATTAAGTGAAACTAACAATACGACAGTAAGCCGAAGTAAAGACATAATTGAGACATATCATAAGTAGCACCTGCAGAGAACTAGTATACATCATGTAACAATAAGCAAGACACGACCGATTAACCATCTGAAACAGGAAGTGGGGGAGGACCATGAAACAGAGAAACATCGAGCAAAGAGCAATATACAAAACATTAGTTTAGGATGGTGTCTTGGCTGGGTCTGAGCGAAGCGTGAGAGGACTGGATATGAGGAGATAAGAGTTGAAGCCGTTCCTCGAACGGGAGATCCAGAACTCATAAAATGCATATAAAGTGCAGATGAAATGTAAACATGATATTGGAGATATGAGGACAGAAGCCGTTCGAGGAACGGGGGATCCAGAACTCATTAAATGCAAATGTAGATGAAATGGCGATAAAATGAAAGCAGAACTGACTGACAAACATCCGAATAGAAGATGAAATCTAATTCATAAAGAGCATGTATTGTTAAGAAACGAACATATATAACTACATGTAGAGAATCTGTGAACCAATGTGTACTGAGGAAACGAAGAGTCAACTCATATCAAGAAATCTTGAAATAAGCGAATGTGAAACAATTGAAAAAAATTGATTGAAACCAAACCCGGGAATTCGGGTATGAAAAAGCAGAGTGGAAATCCTTCTTTCAACGATTTCCACTCTGCTTTACTTCCCCGTTTGAGGAAGTAAAGTAGAGCATGGCGTTAGGGGACTGGATTTAGAGAAATGAGGATAGAAGCCGTTCCTGGGGGATCCAAAACTCATTAAATGCAAATGAGATGCAAGATATGTAAAGTAAGCAATATGTCAATCCTCTGATCTAACGATAGCAGAAGTTAACCTAACATGGAAACAAATGGAGGGTAAAACCTATATACCAAAGACCTGCAATTACACAGCGGATACATAACAAAAGTGCAAGAAGTGCAAGAAGAGAAATGAAATCGACATGAAGAGTCAGAAGTGAAAGATAAATATTGACCCAAATAAAAAAGCCATGTAGCAGCAAGTAAAATGTGAGATCGCACTGAGGACGAAGGAAAGAAAATCGAGGAAGATCCGTGAGACAGCCTGAACGTATGAAAAACTGGAAAAATAAATGAGCTCGTTAAGAGAACGAGGGAAGAGGAGTGAAGCGTTATAGGGGACTGGATAGAGTATATCACTGCATGCACTATGGATGCATCTAAACATAATATGTGCAAATCGAGATGAGTATTCAAACCGTAAAGGAGATTACGTGAATTTAAAAATCGAATGGAGGGGAGGACTGAATATGAGGAGATGAGAGCAGAAGCCGTTTGAGGAATGGGGGATCCAGAACTCATTAAATGCATATAAAGTGCAGATGAATTGTAAACTGATATTGAGAACTGAGGACAGAAGCCGTTCAAGGAACGGGAGATCCAGGACTCATTGAATGCAAATGAGATGCATGATATGTAATGTATACAAAAAACGTGCAAGACGAAATTAGTATAAAACCGGGAAATGAGATGAAATGGAAACAACTGATCGAATGTAAGCAGAAGGAAACACCGTCTAGAAACAATTAAAGAGCAACACTTGTATACCAATACCATGGATCGAATAACCTGTAGCAGATAAACAGCGCATGCAGAGAAGAAAGCTCAACGGGGAAACGACGACCTAACGAGCCAGACGAGAAAGATTAAGTTCATCTGAAGTGTAGAAGCTATGAAATCGACAGTCGAAGAAGACAGTCGAGTCAGGCAGACCGAGAGTATTAAATCGCTCAGAGAACGGGGGAAGTAGAGCGAAGCGTTAGAGGACAGAAGCCGTTCGAGGGACCGGAGATCCAGAACTCATTGAATGCAAATGAGATGCAAGATATGTAACGTATACAAGATAGCGAACATATGATCGAGTGATAGCATAAATAAATGTAACCTGGAAACATATTAAAATTAATACCTATATACAAGTAGCATGCATCGAAAAAGCGGAAACATAAGAACAGTGCATGTAGAGAAATAAAATCGACTTGACAAGCCAGACGAGAAAGATTCAGATAAACCGAAGTCAAAAATCAATGTAGCAGCCTGGAAATCGAAGGTCGTGGAAGATCCGTGAGTCAGCCTGAAAGCATGAAATCGCTTAGAGAACGAGGGAAGTAGAGCGAGGCGTTAGAGAACTGGATTTAGTATATCGCAGCATGTGCTATGAACATGATATTGGATATATGAGGACAGAAGCCGTTCGAGGAACGGGAGATCCAGAACTCATTAAATGCATATGAAATGTAGATGAAATGGCAATAAAATGAAAGCAGAACTGACTGAAAAATACATCCGAAAAGGAGATGAAATCTGATTTTAAAAAAAGCATGCATTATCAAGCAACGACCATATATAACTACATGTAGAGAATCTGTGAACCAATATGTCCTGAGAAAACGAAGAATCAACTCATATAAAGAACTCATATAAACATGGTATTTAGGACATGAAAGCCGTTTGAAGAACGGGGATCCAGAACCCAATAAGTGCATATGAAGCGCGGATGAAATGTAAACATGAAATTGAGCAAATCGAGATGTGTAATAAAGCCATAAAGAAGATGAAGTGTATCTAACAGATCAAGTGTAAGGCTAAGCACAAAGGAAATATAAATATTTCCTGATCAACAGCAGTAGAGAACTGTATACATCATGTAATCGATATGCGCTAAGCAAAGCATGTAAGCGAAATAGAGGACCGCCTGTAATTGAAGACCAACCAGCAAAACATGAAAGGTTGAGTGAATTGAAATCGGAAGACCGGGCAGAAATCATGTATAGGAACCATGAAAACAGCTCAACAAATGTGGGGCGGAGCGAGTATTAAAACCGTGAAGGAGATTAAGTGAACTTAACAAATCGAATGTAAACTGAAGTAAAGGCATAATAGCAACACATGTACAGAACTAGTAAGCATCGTGTAATCGCTAACAGCTATATCAAGAAATATTATACATCAGGTAATCGACTACCTACAAGAGGACAGGGTATGAGGAAATGAGAGTAGAAGCCGTCCAGAGAACGGGGGATGCAGGGCGAAGCGTTAGAGGACGGACAGATATGGATATATGAGGACAGAAGCCCTTCGAGGAACGGGAGATCCAGAACTCATTAAGTGCATATGAAGTGTGATTGAAATGGCGATAAAATGAAAACAGAACTGACTGGAAAATACATGCGAAAAGGAGATGAAATGTAATTCATAAATAGCATGTATTATCAAGCATCCACCAAATATATTGGTATACGATAACAGAAGTCATTCTGGGAACGGGTTATCCAGAACTCATGAAGTGCGAATGATCGATAAGCAATATGTACATGAATCACCATGCTAGAGTAGTGTGAAATCCCTAAGGTAGAATGCATCGAATGGAACCTGCAGCAAAAGCATAATTGAAACAAACTGAAAGTAACCGATGGCCAACGGACTAATAAAGAACAAGAAATCGAGAGCATCTATGCAAACGGACTAATAAAGAACATGAAATGAAATTGAGAGCATCTATACAAACGATAGCGAGGAATAGGAAACATGATGTAAGAGCCCGCCAGTAAGCGGTGTGTGAACAAAGATGAAGAACGTGTGCTGGAGTCAAGTAGGAACACTGCAGACACACAAGGGCAAAGCAGGAAGCAGTCAAAGAGCAAAGGGAAAAGGCTAGGGACGGAATTAGTTGGGAAATGTAGGAGTGGAACAAAACAAGAGTTCTCAGATGATGTGGCTGCAAAAATGGGTCGAAGTGTAAAAGGGTAACGAGAGCAAAGCGTAAGAGGACAGGATATAAAGAATATCACAACCAGCGCTATGGACGCTGGAGTCCTGAGACACTAAACAGCTAAGGAAGCAGAAGGCGGCCATAGTAAACCTCCACGAAAACACCTGCTACTTCATCAGTGCCTCACGCAGTGCCGAAGTAGCTGAGCAATTGTCAGTACCCCTCGTACTGAGTTTCTGCTCGAAAACTCATGAGTGCCAAGGCAAACTCTGTTGCTCCCCTAAAGTGCCGCCATAGGTAGTCTGAATGTCTGAAAGAACAGAAGAACTGAAATGGAAATGTGGAAATAAAGGGCAAGCAGAAGTGTAGGTACAGAAATAAGCACAGGAGTCTCAGCCATATAATGAGTATCAGGCAAGAAAGAAAAGAATCCACATGAGTAAGAGGAGGGAAGAAGACGAGACATACCTGATTGATCCCTGAAATCACAAACATGCATTAGTAGAGTGAAAATCCAGGACAAAGCAAAGAGAAATAATCAAGCAAAGGTGCATGAGTGATACGAGGGGGGAGCAAGAAACATCAGCACTGCACGGGAAGGGACTAGGCAACTCAAAAAGGAGAAACAAAGGTGAACAGAGAAGCAAATAAAAGCACTGAAAAGAGTGAGGGCATCTTGCAAAAGGGCAAAGCATGGAGGACTAGGTGGGCCCACGTGTCCATAAGCAGAGGCCCCGTGTCCATAAGCAAACTATCAAAGTCCACATGGCAAATAGTGGTAGGCAGTGTATATGTATCACTTCAAGAGTCCCCAAATGGTATAACAAGTTTAAAGGAAAAACTACACCACATATATAGGTATACGAGAACAGAATCCATTCTGGGAATGGGTTATCCAGAACTCATGAAGTGCAAATGATTGATAAGCAGTATGTACATGAATCACAATGCTAGAGTAGTATTAAATCCCTAAGGTAGAATGCATCGAATGTAACCTGCAGCAAAGGCATAATTGAAACAAATTGAGAATAACCAATGGCCAACGACTAATAAAGACCGTGACTCAAGAGCATCTATGCAAACGATAGCAAGAAATAGGAAACAAGATGTAAGAGCCCGCCAGTAAGCAGTGTGTGAACGAAGATTAAGAACGTGAGCTGGAGTCAGGTAGGAACACTGTGGACGCGAGTCGAAGCAGGAAGCCGTCAAAGAGCGAAGGGAAAATACTAGGGAGGGAATTAGTTGGGGAATGGAGGAGTGGAACAAAACAAGAGTTCTCGGATAATGTGTCTGCAGAAACATCGATCACATACATCTAAATGTAGAGAATCTGTGAACTGAGAAAACGAAGAGTCAATTCATATAAGGAAATCGTGAAGTAAACGTATGTGAAACAATCGGAAACAAACTGAATAAATCGAAAGCAAATTGTAAACCGAGACTAATACAGAAATGTACAATCGTGTAAAAACTGGATATTAGGAAATAAGTTTAGAAGCCGTTCGAGGAATGGGATAAAAACTGGATAGTATATACCGCAGCATGTGCTATGAACGGATGAGTCCTAAAACACTAAATACTGAAGGAAATCCATAAGGATATAAGCAATGGTGTGCAGAAGCTGTTCGGAGAACGGATGATCCACACCCACGAATGATAGGCACGCCGTTTACCATGGAACATGCAATATAGCCCCACCTTAACAGACGGTGAATAGTATAACAACGCAATGATCAATAAATGAAAAGCAGAGTTCGGCATCAACGCTCGCCATCAAACACACAAAGTGCTAAAGTGAAGAGGAGTCTGGAAGTTAGTGGTGTATATTTGCACGCGAGGGTTGGGGTGCAAACGTGAAGAGCGAATTGTAAGAGGACTGGATATGAGGAGATGAGAGCAGAAGCCGTTCTTTGAAGTGGGGATCCAGAACTCATTAAGTGCATATGAAGTGCGGATGAAATCTAAACATGATATTGAGCAAATCGAGATGAGTAATAAAGCCGTAAAGGAGATGAAGTGCATCTAACAAATCGAATGGAAGGCAAAGCACGATAACTGGATATGGACATATGAGGACAGAAGAAGTTGGAGGAACGGGAGATCCAGAACTCATTAAATGCATATAAAGTGTAGATGAAATGGCAATAAATTAATAGTGTAGCAAGCTATGAGCGCATCAGTTCTGAAACACGGAACACTTAAGGAAGCAGCAAGACTCTCATAGTTAGTCTGCATGTAAGCACAACGACATCATCAGTCCCCATGAAGTGCCGAAGTAGCTGGATAGAATTGCCAGAACCCTTCATGCTGAGTTTCTATTCTGCTCATGAGTGCCAGGGCAAACTCGGGTCTTCTGTACAAGTGCCATTTATATAAGAAATTGACAGTCATTTCGTGGACGTCGGAGACAGTCATCTCACTGTTTCCTGATGGTAAATAGTAAGATGACGAGCGAAGATTACCAGCTAGTAAGGAGTAGGCAGAAAAGCAGGAAGCAGCTAAGGAAAGTAGCGTACCTTGGCTATCCCTCACGTAACAGGGTCCTGTATTACCAAAATGAAAGCAGGAAGCAAAACAACAAGTGTCCTTTCTATCTACCGGCAAGCTTTATTATAAGCTCCCTGCCTGTCCGAGGAAAGTTATATTTCTCAAATCACGAAAGACATTCTTATCTCGTTGTATGCCCGTACATACGTGGGCATCTAGTTAACGATGCCAAAAATCTATAAGAAAACTTGTACCAAACTTAGTCTGCGGGGGAAGGGAGTTAGTGAACCCAAGCACCTCGTATAAATGAAGGTTATACGGAAAGTAAGATTGAGAAAAATGTGCTCTGAATATGCAGCAACATATTGAGTGATGGAATACAGAACCCGTTATAATAACAGAGCAACACAGCGCAAAATGCAATCCATCCTCCAGTGTAGCTGGTGTTAGATAAACATCATTATAATGAAGCGTTTTGTGTTCATGCATTAGATCTTTGTTCATAGGTTACCGTTCACATGTTAGACTACTATAGCTAGCTACCATGCATGAGTTACACTAAGTACATGAATTCCATAACGTTAGTTACCCAGGTATAGCTCTTATACCATGTGAGAAAATGCATGTAAGTAGAGGATCGATTGATTGAACAATTAATAATCCCAAAACTGGGATTATATAGATTCATGGGCAAGCTCGAGAGGATCAAGAGCTATGTCTGGATAATTGATTTAACTGATTTAATGCAATTCATGTACTTTGCGGAACTCATTCATGTTAGCTAGCTCCAGTAGTCTAACGTGTGAACAATAACCTATGAACAGTGATCTAACACATGAACACAAAACGTTTCATTATAATGATGTTTATCTAACATAGGAATCTTGTTGCTCTTGAAGCAATAACTTCAGCATTCGCTCCCGAATTTGTTCCTACCATAAGCAGGCACATGTTTGCAAGCGAAGCATGGATGGATTTAACTACCATGTCCGAAGACACCGATGATGTCACAATCATGTACCTACTGGACACTTTGATGAATTTGAAGATGAGTGAAGGCACCAGTGTCGCAAACGACATTACCAATTTTCGTGGAATCCTCACCCAGTTAGCTAACCAGCAGGCTAAGCTTCATTTGATGAGATCTGTACCTCCCAGTTTCAAGTATTTTCTGCGATCATTGCGAACACAGAAGGCACTACATCTCTCTGATCTCATTGCTCTTCTTCGTCAAGAAGAGATTAGTATGAAGTATGAACGTCTTGTAGAGCTAACAATTGCTCTAGCAGTCACACAAGGCTCTACATCTTCTTACCAAAACAAAAGTAAAGGCAAAGGGAGCCGGAAGAATGAATCTCATGGTTTTTCTGGTCAGAACTCTTTCAACAGATCTTCTGGTCAAAATTCTTCCCCTGTTCAGAACTCTTTCAGCAGATCTTCCCGTCCGAATCAGAGTTATTTCTCTACATCTTCTGGAGGAAATTCCTTCCAACCTCCTATCATCTGTCACTACTGCTCAAAGATCACCATCACTCCAATGCTTTTACAACTCACCTCTCTTTGTACAATGTTGATGTTGTTCCTTCAGTCACTCAGGACAAGCAATTGTACGTCACTGCTGCTTCTCAGCACATGACCTACCAACAAACCTGTTTCCTGGTCTATGAAGCACACTCACCACCTAGATAAGTTTACTTGGCTGATGGTTCCAACATTGCTATTCTATGCCATGGGACAGTTTCTATTAAGCTTGCTTGTTCAGGGAACTCATACATGCTAGAAGATGTTCTACATGTTCCTTTGCTGAACAAGAATCTCTATTCAGCATTTCAGTTGAGCAAGTCACATGGATCATTTCAGTTAAAGGAAACCAGCATTTTCCTTTATGATGATCTGCAGAATCTGATTGCATCCTGTCCTAGATTGGATAACTTTTGGATCCTGGGAGTGTCAATTGAGCAACCTCAAGATGTTGCAGTCTCTACATCAACTGTGTCTCAGTCATCTCAAGCTCCTGCAATCTCTATTCCAACCCGGGATACATCTTCTGCTATTACTTCCCTCTGGCATCGCTGACTTGGGTACATCAGCAAGAATAGACTTCAACTTCTACAAGACAAAGATCTGGTTACTGGGATGGATCGAATCCATCCTAATTTGTTTCCTGTTTGCTCACCTTGTCTTCATGGCAAGCAAACTCGAATTCCCTTACCTCAGAAAGGAGCTACCAGAGCCACTGTTCCATTGGCTCTCATCCATTCTGATGTTTGTGGTCACATCTTTTCTGTTACCTACACTGGTTACAGATACTTTGTGACCTTCATTGATGTTTACACAAGGTACACATTCTTGTATCTACTCAAAATCAAACATGAAGATTTTTTTTGTTTTCAAGAATATGTTGTGAGATTTATAATGAGACATGTTAGTTACTGTTCATGTGAGTTCACTATTCATGCAAGATCACTGTTCATGTGAGATCACTGTTCATGCGAGTACTGTTCACATAAGTTACATGTGAACACATTAGAGTACTGTTTCACATGAGTTCCATGTGAAACATGTTAGCACACCTTCACGTCATTTGAGTCTAATCTCTGTATGTATATAATCCCAGTCTGAGGGGTTCCTCTAGGTTATCGATTACATACTACTCATTTCATTTTCTCACATATGTGACTTATGCAGGAACTCAACTCAATCAGAAGGTCCGGGTGCTGCGCTCAAACAATGGTGGTGAATACAACTCTGCAGCTTTTCATCTTTTCTGTAAAGGCAAAGGTATCATGCACCAGTTCAGCACTCCACATACTCCTCAGCAAAATGGTGTTGCTGAGGGAAAGAACAGAACATTGGTGGAAGCAGTCCGCACTATGTTATTTGAGTCTGGACTCCCCAAGCCATACTGGGGAGAGGCACTACAAACCGCCAACTTTCTGCAAAATTGAAGTCCTACCAAAGCCATCTCCTCCAAAGTCACACCCTTCCAACTCTGGTTTGGTTATAAACCTAATCTATCCCTACTTCGCATTTTTGGGTGCATTGCTTATGCACATGTTCCATCTTCTTCCAGATCTAAACTCGATTCTAAGTCTTCCAAGTGTATTTTCCTTGGCTATGATCAAGATACTAAAGCTTATAGACTACAGAAGATATCTGTTAACTCCATTTTTCTGTCAAGAGATGTTCAGTTTCAGAAACATACCTATGCTCATGAACATAAACAGTGTTCTGACACTCAGAATGTTCAACTGGATTTCATCCGTGGTCCAACAATTTTCATTTCCTCTCCTTCCAGTTCTCAGTCTACCTGCAGTCTATCCCCACCAACTCCTACTCTGTCTCAGTCACCTCCTTTCCACAATACAGCTCCACAACTCCTTCTCCATTACCTTCTTCACTACAGTCATTACCTTCTAGTTCTGGTACTCCACACAGGTCCTCAGGATCCTCTACCATTGTTTATACTAGGAGGCCAAAACCTCTACCTTCTCCAGATGCTGTCCAAGCACCTTCGGTGCGTCAACGCACCAGGGTTCGCACTCAAGTTCGAAATATGATGCACTGTTGGAGTCTGCTAATGCACTAAGCGTGCATTATTCTGCATCTGACCCTGATCCTGACACTTATGAAGCTGCTATCGCTGGACCTGATTCCAGTAAATGGTTTGAGGCTATTCAAGATGAGCTTCAGTCCATGGAGAACAATCAAACATGGGTCATCACCGAGTTACCAGCAGGTCGCAAGGCAGTCATCTGTAAGTGGATTTTTAAGAAGACATACGATGCACAAGGCTTGATCCGAAGGTACAAAGGCTACTCTTATTGCTCATGGTTTCTCTCAAGTTCCAGGTATTGACTACACAGAGACCTACTTTCCTGTTGTCAAATTGACAACAATTAGCGTGCTGCTTGCTTACTCAGCTCAGAATGATTTGGAAGTGCATGCTCTTGATGTCAAAACAGCTTTTCTCAATGGCACATTAACTGAAAATATCTACATGCACATTCCTCCTGGCTTGTTGACTCCTGACCAGCACAAGCAGCAACAAGCCAATAAACAAGGGCAATTGGTTTTACAGCTCTACAAGGCTTTGTTTGGTCTCAAACAGTCAGCCAGACAGTGGTATCGCAAGTTTGTTCAGTTTTACTAGGTTTGGGATTTGAGCGCTCTGGAGCTGATTCTAATCTCTATATCTTCCATTCTGATTCTCATTTTTTCATCTTACCTCTTTATGTGGATGACTGCATCCTTGCCAGCAATAATCTTTCTCTTCTCCTCTCTGTCAAAGAGTCTCTTAAACAGGGTTTTGAGATGACTGATCTGGGAGAGATAAGTCATTGTCTTCAGTTGCAAGTCACAAGAGACAGAAAACAAAGAAAGATCAGTCTATCTCAAGAGAGATATTTAAGAGATTCTTACTCGTTTTCATATGCAAGACTGTAAACCTTTTTACAATCCTGCAGAGTCAGGAGTGAGATTAAGTCTTCAGGATTGTCCAAAAATGATCAAGAGAGAGAGTGTATGGAAACAGTACCTTACCAATCTGCAGTGGGGAGTTTGATGTGGGCTATGGTCAGCACCAGGCCTGATCTGGCTTATGCTGTCAGTTGAGTTGCCAAGTATATGGCAAATCCTGGCCTGAACCATTGGAAGGCTATCAAAAGGATTTTCCGTACATTCAAAGTACACTGTCACAGGGCACAACTTACAGTGCATCTAGTACTCCCATTCATGGGTACTCCGACTCAGATTGGGGAGGAGATCAAGACACAAGAAGATCTACTGGAGAATACTGCTTTATCTTCTGTAATACAGCTGTCTGTTGGTCAAGCAAAAGGCAAGCTTCTGTTTCTTTATCCGGCACTGAAGCTGAATATGGCCTTGTCAGAGGCAGCGACTGAAACAGTATGGCTTAAGCGCTTGTTAAGTGACCTGGGTTCTCCTGGAGAAACAATGAAGCTGTACTGCGACAGCAACAGCGGAATTGATCTTGTTACTCCAACAAAGCAGCATGAGAGAACAAAGCACATAGACATCAGATTCCACTTCGTTAGAGAAATGGTGGAAGACAAGGAGATCTCTGTTTTGTGGGTGGACACCAGAGATAATACTGCAGACATTTTTACTAAGGGATTGACTAGAGAACTGCATACAAGGTTTTATCATGCACTAGGAGTTATAGATAATAGACAATATACAAAACGTCCACTAAGGGTATTAGATAAACATCATTATAATGAAGCGTTTTGTGTTCATGCGTTAGATCCCTGTTCATATGTTACTGTTCACACGTTAGACTACTGTAGCTAGCTAACGTGCATGAGTTGAACTAAGTACATCAGTTACATTAAGTCAGTTAAGTCAGTTACCCAGGTATAGCTCTTGATCCTCTCGAGCTTGCCCATGTACCTGTATAATCCCAGTTCTGGGATTATCAATTGTTCAATCAATCGATCCCCTACTTACATGCATTTTCTCACAGCGGGCTCTCCAGCATCTTTTGGGAAACGACAGACCGGCTGACCTGCGCGGCGCACCGCATCCTCCAGCTGGATATGCTTGAGTGGTTTAACTTCATTTAATTCTTCAAAACATTAGGGGGCACGCTTCCCCAAATCAGGGGGTCCAATCAGGGGGTGTTCCTTTCTTGGTTTTCAAATCAGGCATGAACTAGCATCACAGTGTCATGCAGATTGAATCCTCTCCCGTAATACGTATGCTAAGTAGTATAAAACTCTTACTGAGTATTCACTACTTAGTCTCAACGATCGCTATCGTTCTGGGTCCTAATGGATTGAGATCAGAACATGACCGGCAGTCAATCTCCAGTTCTGGGCGATATTCCTTGAGGTTGCTTCAAGTTTAGGCTACCAAATGTATACACGGTTGATTGACTTAGATATTCGGATAGTAACCTGCAGTATTCAAGGGTACTGACCTCCAAAAGAGGAGATGGAGTGGCAAGAGTTGAATGCAACACAGGTATATCCTCTGAGTTTAGACAAGTAACTTCTCCCTCAGGAAACCTCGAACCAAACCTTCCAGCTCTACCTGCACACAAAGTTAGCATTTCAGCATCATCAAGCACGTACAGAGAGAATCTTTAGGCCCGAAGCTGGCTGTATGTTATTTCATTCCAGATCAGCAAAAGAAGAGTGTTAAAGGAAGACCTGCAATTTGCTTGACTTCCACCGCACTTAAAGGTCGGGTATTAGTCCCGTCAAACTTTTCTAATGTAGAGAATATGATGCGACGAATATTGAGATTCAAGCCCATTCCAACTGCATCACTTGCAACTAGAACGTCTGAACCACTGTTGGCAGCATTAAATTGCTCGGCCTGTAAAAACAAATAGGAGTGTCAAAGAACTTGACAATATGGTAGGGATCGCCTTTGAAACAGGTAATATCTCTCATCCAGGCAAACATAAAGCGTGGCCACAGACAGGATAAATTTTGTGATGCATTGCAAATCATTGCAAATGAAAATTCAGTTCTGTAAACATGTGAGAGTGAAGGACATAACTGCAGGATACCTGTCGAGTACGGGTTTCGGGTGGCAAACTGCCATAAACAACTGCGCACTTCAGCTTTCCTTGCGTTTCTACCTCTTTCTGCGTGTCATAGAAATTTCCGTGCTTACAAAACAATACCTGTTTCTCAAATTCCTCCCTCCAAAAGCGGATTGAAGTTTAGAAGGAATGAGACTCAAGTTTTAATGCGCTGAATGACGAAGGAGTTCCAGCATGAGGTACATGCATATTCTTCTGTAGAATTCTTCATGAGATTCCAGAGTGAGATGCAAAAATCATGCCATGAATGCCCTTCACGTAGGTCCGCAAATTAACCTTGATGGCAAATATAGCCCGTCGACTGAAAGCTACCACGCAGTCACCACGCCTGATCTGGCCATAAGACCCTAATGCTCGTTTGGAAGGTGAAAGCTTTGAGAGACGATCATAATACTTGATCTGATACAGGTAAGAAACATTGTAAGCCTGGACAGTTTGATGTTGAATTATAAGCCATCATTAGTGCGAAATCCACTTCAACAGTCTGATCAGGATGTGATAATTACTCACAAACCTATTGTGCAGTATTTACTTTACTGAAAGCTAAGCTTTTGACGTTTTATCCTATTGTGTAATTTGAATAAACAGAACTGACGATAATATGTAACAGTCTACACAAGATATGTAATGGTCTCCACAACATAATAACACAGGCCGGGCATGTAATCTCAGGCATAGCTATAAAAGATATTTCACTCCACTTAAAGCTACGAAAACACAGGGCACATAGAGATTCAACACTGGAAATTAAGCAAAGCATATTACGGAAATCCACCATCTGAGGACAACATTCTTAATTTCTCACCTCGAGTGAATCCCCAGTGAAAGCCAGAAGACGTTCTACGACTGGAATTGCCGCGGGATCACCACATAGATGTATCTCATCAGCAGCCAACCCCAGCAAAGCACGAGTGAATGAAAATCCTCTCTCACGGCAGCTGATCATCTGCACTCCGCTGACAATAAATGAAAAGGCACATCAAGATATTGCAGCTATCAATCATTCTAACCTCAAGTCTAACGCTTGAGTTAGAAATTGTGATTTCCAAGTGTTGAGAGATCTAAAATAAAAGTGGAAATAGATTTTGAGTTTCAATCTGTACACATGAAGGACTGCCTGCCGAAGCCTTTGATCCCCACGCCCTGGTTGGACTGGATAAAGCAAGGAAACTTTCGGGATAACCCTCAACCTACCTCCTTGAGCGAATAGTTTCAGTTCAGAAACTGCCAGACTTTAAGGTGGATTTTACCTGAATTTCATCAATAACTGCGCAACCATAGTCTCTTGTGATATCTGCCATTTCAACAGTCATAGCTGCATGTCGCGCACCAGCCACCTCCCTCCTCTCCTGACCAGTGATAAGGGTGCACGGCACGTTTGATTTGTTCATCCTATCAGCAACTTCCCATGCTAATAGCCTTAACGGTCCGCAGTAGACACCTGAGGCCAACAACAATGCTTATGACTTTGGGGAAAAGCTAAATTCTAAACTTACATCTATGACGGTGTGAGGTCCTCATCCGCACCTTCATGACGTTTTGTTGGACCCTAGTTCCAGCAATTGTGATTCGGTTCAAGAGAGATGGAACCTGGAGGACCCTTCCGGGACTCCAGACCCCTCATGAGATCTGTACAATCCTTGTGAAAAGTTTTATCCAGGGCCAAACGCTTATTGTACATCTTATTCAAAATATAGTATCGTAAAAATCACAAAATGATCAAAAGCATGGTCAAATGATCGCCAACTATTGGTTGACTGATCGAACAAAAATATGACCAGTCCAACTAACCTGAAGAAGAGAGCTGCAGACTTTGAAGGGCTGCATAAGTCTTGCCACTGTTAGTCGGTCCCGCGTGCATCACAACTTGGCGTCTCTTCCCTCGAGCCTTGGGATACCATGTATGTGGAAGCCTGCAGCTCCCAAAGATAGCATGAGGAACAGCAAACTCGGGCTTGGCAGGTACCATTTCAAGAACACATGTAAATATTTTGATTCAAACTGTTACAAAACTCAGGTTATTATTAAACTTCAATGGTACTCGGGATTCCGACTTACGTCAAATCCATGAGATCCACCATTGAAAGACGTCCGGAGGAACAGAAAGGCCTTGTTTCTGTGCGCAGTAGCGCATGGCTAGCTCCATACTGAGCTGTATGAGAAGAGAATCTACTACCACCTGCAGTACCATCATTGCCAAAACAGTACATTGAAGCTTAATAATTTCGGCTGTAATATGTGTTGCGATCATTAGGCTTGTTAGCAACCCTTGCAATATCAATGCTTTGGAGAGCTATTTCGAGCTTCAAGCTTAATGACAGAGAAGCAATATAAAGGAAACAAAACGGAGCAAATCTTCAGATGTAGTTTTACGGACCTCAGGGATTGCTTTCAGAATTTTAAACGACTGAGAATCATCATCCAGCCAAAAATGAATGGAAGACGTAATGTACACATAAATGCGTCTATAGACAAAGTTCCTTCAACTTAGTTTGCGTAATAAAGAAAGGTGAGTTATAACAGATCTATGACACAATTCAAGTCAGCTCAAAGTACTTGCAAACAGTTGGAGCCTGTCTTGTACTTCGTGGAACGCTATAGGACCATATTCTATACAAACCTAACCAGGAAGAAGCGCCAGTAAAGGACGGATTAGGGCGTGCCGCAAGATACCAGCCTTGGGAACACAACTCTCGACTACCTCATAGTATTTCATTTTTCTGAGTAGAAAAGCTTCACTTGATTGATGAAAGGACATGCTGCCAAGATCCAAGAGAGCTCAAACTGTGTGCAAACTGTGTGCTAGTATTGGACAGACGAAACGAAACAAGGGCGAACAGCATTCCTGTTGTGCCATAAATTCGATGCCCAAAACCCGGGTTCAAACGCACTATGCTTCTAAGGCTGCCAAACCCCCATCGAAGATCTGCTACGTAATGGTAAACCTAGAAACAAAGACCAGAATCTCCACTTCAACGCGATTTTCGTTGCTCTCAATGCATCCACTTCATCGTTGAAGGGATCGGACGGACCGGTCAAAACGATGTGTTCAAGGCATAAGATGCTCCTTACCAAACAAGGGCCGCGAAAATGTTGCATAGAGACGCTTTGCAATAAACATGACGGAATGATCGTTTGTTGAAATTCAAAATGTCATTTGATCCATTGTACGCAGTGCCGCAAGAAAAGGCTTGGATTTCTTCCAAGAACCAGACTCGCGTCTAGTAAATTTACGCCACATTTATTCGCACACGCCCTGCACTGGCAACGCCAATCTTATCATGAGAATTTGGTGGTATGCTAGAGTGCTATCCTTCGTCGAAATCATCATCATCACGAATGTGGAACCAGGATTTAGTTTCGGGAGAGTGGTATCTAATTGACAATGGGAGGTGAATCTTGTGGAATATATCGGGACATCAGCAGGAATGACTTGTAGTCATCGTCCTTTGTTTGCGACATCACCAATAGATGGAGTATGGAATCTGATTGTATAGGATGGTCACAAACAAATGTCAATTTCGGTACAATCTCTCACATGAGAACTCGAAAATTGGAGAAAGGCTCTAGGTACAATATATTCGAAGCAAACAGTTAAACCCACCTCATTTGGATAAAGAACAGGTCGTTTTAAATTCACTTTCAGTCTCAGTTGATAAAATTGTGACCACCGAGTTATCATGAATCTTGGTTTTGTCGTTGTTGAAAGTGCATTGTAGAATATCTGGCGGAAGGTAAAATCACATACAAGTACCATGCCATTTTTGCTTAATTAAGAGGTAAGGAAAACTCATAAGAACGACATTCACAAGGGCCCACCGAGAGAAATCAAATGAAACTAGAAGGTCAATTGAAATTAGAAGGTTCAGGATTTCACCTTGAGATCTACTAACAAATGCTTGAACATGAGTAGTGTAAGAGGATCACTTTCCTAGATCCTTCAGAATTTTTTTCTAATTATCTACCCCTACGCTAATCTACAACGCGATGAAACTTTATTTGGTTTTGTGTTGTAGTAATAAGTCATCTTTGGGAAATATTTATAATTAAAATGTATTGATTTTTATTTTGAATTTTTTTGTAAATTATTTATTTATTTATTTATAAAAAATCTAAATTATAATTATTATAATTTCTTGTACAAGAAATGATAATAATAGTTTTGGCAACCGGAAACAGGGACGAACTCGATAGTTTCTCTACCATCAGTTTAGTCTCGCGGGTCACTCATGACAATATAATGAGAGGTGACTTTATGGATATTTATAAATATGCGTAAAGATATCCATGGGTAAGTTATAAGTAAAATATTAAAATTTATAGAAAGAAGATAGCATTCAGAAACTTTGAGGAAAAGACTACCACATAGACAACATGAAGGATGGAAAGATCCTATCAAGCCATACAAGGGAAAGACAAAAAAGGTAAAATGGGGATAGGTCCCCATAGTAAGATATTTAGTGTTTTGTGCCTTTTATGAAAGCATTAATTAAAGTATTTTCTTGTCAACATGTATCATTGAGAACACTTATTATCAAAAAAACATAAATTCAATATCAATTGGTCACATGGTTCATTTAAAACTCACTATAATGGAATCCAATCCTTAATGTAATCAGGTAATATTAACTACTTAATGCTCCGAAGGCTTTCATCACTAAGGAAAACCTATGTCACTCATAGAAATCAGTCCAAGTTGAAATCTGAAACCCTTTAATGACCCAACAATCATAGAGTTTATGGTGACATACATAACTTTGGAATTAAGTGAACTTAAGAACCATAATCATGGAAATTTTAGAGTCAACTTTGAGTTCTGGAGCCAATTTTCTATTTTTGATTTTGGGGAATGGAAATTGTTGAAGCGCACAATGAAGATCCATCTTTGTTAATCTCACCAATTGTAGGTTCACTCCTCTTTCAATCTCACTCCATGTAAATGAAAAATTTGTGGTTTTCCCTCTTATTTTCACATCCTCTACAATACTTTTACATTCTCTTATGCTTATCTCCTTTTCCAATCCGATGGTACTCCAATGTTATTTCCAGTGCCATTGCCAAAGTGTGGATTTCAAGATTTGTTGGAAATGGTATCGCATACTCCCTCCACCCCTCAACTTCTAGGACTCCTTCCACCCCTATGAATGCATTTGATGACTAGTTTGTACCGCCCCATAAACCATGCAAAAGTTAAAGATGATAAATTTTAATGACAAATTTTTGGATGGTTAGCCATCATTACACCTAAATTCTTGACTATTTAAAATATTTATACCATTTTCTCCACATTATGGAGGCCTTACAAGAAGCCAATGCAAAAGAGCATAACATTCAGCATGATAGCCACCTATCATATGATGTATGAGAGAGGAGTTCCATAGGTTATGATTAGGATGAAAGATGGGAATGATGGTTAGAAGCAAGAGGAATTCTCTCATGCAAAATGAATTCACTCATGAGGTACATAATATTTCTTTTAATTCCCTTTTCTAAGCACCTTCCTCCTCTTCTGAGACTCACCTTCACACCCTCTTGTTTTCTCCTTCTTGGTCTCTTGTCTTTGTGGCAACAAAATCATCCAGTGCACTATATTCACAAATGCTTGACAACAAGCTTGGAACATGATGAGAACATGGTGATATACTACACTCTTCTTGCACCTTTGACCTATCATTTGGATAGGCATTATCACCTTAGGCACTTGAGAATGTAAATCAAATGAATTCATCCTTGGTATAAAGAGCATGGAATTAAATTAGGTAGTTCTTGATTTGGAAATATCTTTCTCCCCATACTCTTCATCCTAAGCAACTTTTGGCTCATTTTCCTCCACACCATCATGAAACTCAATAATATCTACTCCATCCTTAAATAAGTCTCATGAATTCTCATGAGGAAAGAGGAATTTAAGAAAAAACATCATGAATGGTTAGAAATAAGAGACATCATCATGACACCTCTTATTTCTACTTTCTTATAACATTATTGTCGTGTGAGAAATTGCACTTGATTTGAGAGAGCAACAAGAATATAAAATCTAGCTATATTGATTCATGAATGTGATAAGGGAATGTATGCAGAGAAATTATGCAAATTTTATGTAGTTTTAACAACATTTGCCTATGTCCACAACTACCTGGCATATTTTTTATTCAAGAATTATCAAAGTCACAATTGACCACCAAAACCACAATATATAAACACTTTCACTCTCTCTTATCTAGTTTTGGAATGTGTGGTGTCAATTAGTCTCCTATATAGCACTAGATTTTTTGGTATAAATTGATACACATCACCTAACAAAGTTCCACAAATAGGACACATTCTTGGAGCTTCCTAAAAATTACATTCTTGTAGTCACACATCCTTTCTTGTAAGAGTCATTTCTATAGGACCCACAACCATTCTCATAATCCTATGGTCCTTCCCATAAGAACCATTCCTATAAGTTCAATAGTTAGTACTGCAACCATCCCACAATCCTCATGTAGTAGAATTATGTAGCTCACACAAGACATATTTGTCTTGAACTTTAGGTGGACATAAATTCTTTCTAGAGCTTTGTTTACCATGTATCTATGTGACTTGGTGTCTATGGAAAACCCTTAAGAAGATGCTTCTGTTGAGATAAGGCATGCCTCATTTGCATGTGTATTCACAAAGGAATCAATCATGACGTGAATTGCCTTTTTGTGCACTTCCAAAAATGGATTCTTGTAGTTGAAGATCTATCCAGTACTACACTTCTCCATTCCTATAAAATATTTGTCCCACATTGAATATTCAACATTCACATAGAGAATTCTTGTAATTATAGGACTCCACACTTAATAATCTCTCACTTGGAATCTAATATTACTTATCACTCTAATGAACATGATTTTCTAGTCAATTAACTTTGGAATGCAATTGCAACTATGCATTGCTTGAGCTTTTCAATTGTTACTACCTTTATAAATATATTTACAAGATTATTTACTCAAGCAATCTTTACCAAAGGCAATGAGTACTCCACTATCTATCAATTCATGGATGAAATGATACTTCAATTTAATATGCTTTGTCTTGGTATGAAACACAACATTCTTTGCAAGACTAATAACACTCTGGCTATCACTATAGAGAATATTGTCATGTTATTTCTTGCCTAGCTCTACCATAAAATTTTCAACCAAATCATCTCCTTGCTAGCATTTGAGATGGCCATATACTTAGCTTTTGTTGTAGAAAGTGTAACACTCTTTTGTAAACAAGACTTTCAACTAATGGAAATACCACCCAAGGTAAGAATATCCCCCATAGTGCTCTTTATATTATTTAAGTCTCCTCCCAAATTTTCATTGATGAAGCACTCTAACACAACATCTATTTGCTTGAAGCAAAGTGTCTTATCAAGTAGCATAACAACTATTTTACTACTTTCCAATGATCTCTTCTTGGGTTTGACATGAATCTACTTACAACTCCCACTGCATGAGCAGTGTTTGGGCTAGTGCATATCATTGCATACACCAACTACTAATGCATAAGGTACTCCACTCATGTGCTTTATATATGCATCAATTCTTGGTGATTGCTCCTTAGAGAGTTGAAGTGACTTTCCAAAGGACTGATTCAAATTATAGCTTTACATAGACTAAAATTTTCCATTAACTTCTTGATGTACTTCTCTTGAAATAACTTCAAAGTATCACAAACTTGTCTTTATTAATCCTCATTCCAAGTATCTACTAAGAATGACCTAGGTCATTCATTTCAAATGCATCAAAAAATTTGTACTTTAGCTTGTTGAATCATCAAATGACTTCATGTAGTAATAATAATCCATTTTGCATCTAGTGTAACCATTGTTGTCCATAAAGCTATCAAATTTCAAGTAGCATTGTCAAGGAGTGTTATTTCCCAAGGTTAGAGAACCCCTAAGAGAAACACAATGCTCTAGCCTTCAATACTTTGATGCCTCAAAGGAGCACCTTGTCTTTATCATATAGCAAAGAAGATCCCTCAAAGGGTGCTTCATCCTTGGATCAAATACATGGATTGGTGACATGTTAGCAAGCTCCAGTCTTAGATTACTTGCATGGATCGGTGACATATTGATCCTTGTCCTATCAAGTTACTCACAAACAAGTTTGACCAAAGGGAATTTTTGTGAAATCTTCTTATAGGAAGCTCAAAACAACATGATTGAGGTACCATTGGAAAGCTCTCAACAAGACAACCATGGGGGAGAAGATAACACTTTTTCTCCCAAATGGAAGACAATCTTTCAAATTCCAAGGCCGAATTCATCTTTTAGGCCTTGAAAAATTGGCTTTGAAGTTTTTAAGGTGCTTTCAAACTCACCTTATTAGTGGAAGTACTCTTTTGGTTACACTTCTATCTGATGTACTAAGACCATCATATATGATATCCTTCCAAATATTACCAAGTCAATTTTCACCTCTAGATAATATGTCTAGCTAATGGTAATACAAGAAGCCTATTTCAAACCATAGAAGCTCTTCTTCAACTTGCAGACCATATCCTCCTTGTTAATGGTTTGGAACCTTTTTGTTTGTGCTATATAGACATCCTATTTCAAGGTCTCCATGTAGAAAAATAATTTACATGTAGTTTCTTTAGATGCAAACCTTCTATAGTTACAAGACCCAAGACTAATCAAATAGTAGTCATCTCAACTACAAGAGAGAAAATCTTATTATAGTCCAAATCTGGCCTTGTACCACTTGCTTCCATCATGTTCTTCTTACTTTTTTACACCCATTTGTTTTGCAATGCCTTCTTTCCCTCTAGCAGCTTGATCAATGACCAAGTCTCACTCTTTTCTAAGGGTGACATGTCTTCCTCCATTGCAAGCTCTCATTGCAATGAGTCCTCCTTTTGCATTGCCTTTGAGTAGCGCTAAGGTTACCATTTTGATCAAGAGTAAATAATACATGGATGGGCAATACTTCTCTATTGGCTCCCACAATCTATCAAGTAGACCTACTCAAATCAATTGTAGGTGTGATTGGATCTGGTATGATCTCTATAGTTTCTAACAAACTCCTATTTCCTAAAATATCATTCTATGTAATGTCTTCTAACACTACTTATCCATGGTTGCTTGTTCTTTAATAACCTCAAATTTTAATCCAAGCTTATCTTTGTACATAAATTCTCATGAAAAATGATATCTCTTACTTTTGAGCCCTTTTCTATCATCTTCATTGCAAAGATAATAAGCCATGTCATCTAACCCATATCCAATAAAGAAACACTTCTTTGATTTTGAATCAAGCTTGTCCATACAACTATCTTGAATCTTTGCATATGAGACACAACTAAAGGTTCTCAAGTACAAGAGATTCACCTTCTTTCTTGACCATTCTTCCTTGAGGATCTTGAATCCCAAAGGTACTATGGGTCCTCAATCTATGAGGTATGCAGTTGTGCTAATTTCATCTACCTTGAATATTTTTAGCAACCCTACTTGTAATCTCATGCATCTAGCTTTCTCATTGAGAGTTCTATTCCAACATTCAACCACACCATTCTGTTGTGATGTCTTAGGAACAACTTTAATCATTCTGATCCTATTCTCTACACAATACTTTGTGAAATCATTGTTATTATACTCTCCACCATTATCAGATTTCAAGCACTTGATTTCAAACTTGACTGGTTTTCAACCTCAAATTTTCATCGCCTGAAGACACTAGACACATCTTATTTATTTTCAAAAAATAAACTCATACCTTCTTGGTAGCATCATTTGTGAATATGATGTAGTAGCAAGATCCTCCAAGTGACTCAATTGAAGTTAGTCCATACATATTTGTATGTATTAACTCTCGCTTTCTTGCTTTTGGTGCTCTTGTAGCCTTTGTGAAGGTAACTTGCTTTTGCTTTACCAAAACACATGGTTCACAAAAGCCATCAGATCAAAGGAAAATTGCATTAATGACTATCATCAAGAGGTCTAATATTCCAACCTTTTATCCTTGTACCAAAATCAGATTTCTCCAAGTAACCTTCTATTATAAAATTTCATAGGATGTTTGATGTCCTTCCTTGTCTAGTTGACCTATGGAAATCAAAATCCTCTTCAATCTAGGGACATATTTGACATATGTCAAATTCCATACTCATCATGAGAGGTCTTTAAGTTCACATTGCATTTTCCTTTGATAAATAAGGGTTTATTGTCAACAAGATGAACTTTTTTGAGGCTTCCTACAACAAATATGTGTATCAACCCTTTCCACGAGGTAGAGTGAAAGGAGTTCTATGACCCAAAATTCTATGGGATATTCTACATATCAAACAAGTGTATCCTCTTATTTTATTGCTACATTCATCAAGTTCTCCTTCTTCTTTGAACTTTTACACTAATTCTTGAATTGACCAAGCTAATTGAAAATCAAGCATACAATTTCTTTACCTTCTTGCATGCAGCCTATTGACTAACTTCTCTTTCTTGACTTTGATCTACTATTTCTTTGACTTTGACCTTGCTTAGGCCTTTTGCCTTTTCTCTCCAAAAATAGCACCGCACTTGATGATTTTGAAGAATTATGTCTATGGATGTCTTCATTCAACATCAAGTCTCATAAACTCTCAAACATGAGATCACTCGATCCCAATGAACTAATCACTATTATGACTATTGTTCTACAACTACCAAGTGATGATGATAATAGCAAGAATGCTTGGACTTCATTATCAAAGTTGATCTTCACATATTCTTTGAAATGATTTATGTAGTCTTGAATTGATGCATCTTCTTTCATTCTTGTGTTGACTAACTCGCAAATTGAGACTACCTTGTTTTGTGAGCCGGCATGTCTCTCACTAAGGATGAAACTCTGATGGCTATTATGGTAGCGCACCATGGACTAAGAAAGCAAGGAACCCGAACTCCATCATACTCCTCCAAGGCTAACACTCCAAGACTCAAGACATTGCTCACTAGAGAATTCAATGAGGGAGAAATAGTTGCAAATGAAAGGGATGATGAGTACCTCCTCACCCCTTTTTTATATACTTGTGAAATAGTTACGTACCAAAGTTACTAATTACCATAGTAACTCAAGTTACTAGACTAAAAGTCAAGTAAAGTCAAAAAGTAGAAAGGAATATCCATTCACATGGGCATATTCCCCTAAGCATGTGGTCTTATCTTGACCCAACCACTAAGTCAAGGATTCCTTCACATGGGCTATCCTTGGACTAAAGAAGAATCCAAAACAAAAAGGCTTGCGGGCCCAAGAGTTCTCAACTCTTTCCTCAAAGCCAAACACTTAGGAATAATACCAAGCCAACACACTAAAATCCAAAATAGTGGTGCTTATCTTTTCTACTTCTTCTGAAGTAAGGTCCCTTCTATCTTAGCTATGACTAAATTTAGCTAACCATGACTAATATAGAACCATCCTTTATCTCTATATAAATAATATCTCTTAAGTATTTATAATACCAAGCTAAATATCATAATACCACACACATGCACAAATGGGTGTTACAGTTCAAGCATGAATTTTCCTTGTACACATTTAATACTACCTTAATCAATCCATGGGAGGTCTTCTCATGGACAATATTGTATGAAATATTTCTTTCCAATGTCAATCTAAAAGCTCCCACTTAAGTTCTTTGATCTTTTTTGTCTTTCTTGCCTTAAGAGATAGATGTAGCTTCTATTAGGTAAATAATCCTCAATTTTCAGCTTCTAAAATCCTTACCATTGGTCTTATCAATTTTGACTTTCCCATCTTCTACTATTGTTCCGCTCTCTTCCAAAACAAACACTTTAATATCACTTGTTGGGAGAAATTGCAATTTATTTGATAGAGCAACAAGATAAAAATATAGATATTTTATGGAGAAAAATCCATTTATCAAAATGGTAAGTTATGCATGCATAGAAATTTTACAAATTTCATGTAGTTTGGCCAACATTTTCCTACGTCCATAGCTACACAAGATTTCATTTATTCAAGATCTATTAAAGTTACAATTGACCATCAACACTACAAATTATATATACTTGCACTTGCCCTTATCTAGTTCTAGAATATGTGGTGCTAATTGATCCCATATCTAACCCTAAATTGTCTAGTACTAGTTGATATACATCACTTCATGAAGTTTCACATGTGAGATCCATTCTTGTAGCTTCTTGCAAGGTACATTCCCATAGTCCTGCAATTGTATAGCCATTCTCATAAGAGCCATTCACATAGGTCTTATGCCACTCATGTAGTCTCACAACCCTTCCCATAAGAGCCACTTGTGTAGGTTTTGCAATCCCACAATCCTACAGTCTTCTTGTAGGTCCTGCAATAGAATCTCGTAGTTCTTATGAGACACATTTATCTTGAAATTTAGGTAGAAGTAACTTCTTTTTTAGAGCTCTATTTACCATGATCTTAGTTTTTATGGAAAAACCCTTGAGAAGATGCTTCCAATAAGATAATCCACATCTCATTTTCATTTTTATTCACAAAGAAATAATTCTCAAAAAGAATTGCCTTTCTTTGCACTTTTATAAATTGAATCCCATAATTGAAGATTTGTCATGTACTTACACTTCCACACTCCCATAGAAGGTTTTTCCTGTACTTACTCTTCAATGTTTTGGTAGAGTATTCCCATAATTATTCAGCCTTCACACTTAACATATTGACTATATGAAATTGAGGAAAAATCTTTGGATGTTAGAGGCAGAACTGAAATTAATTGGGATAGAAGCCCCATAGGTTGCCAAGAAGGAGAGGCATTGGGCCAAAGCTGAAGCCAAGAAAATTAGCAAGATAGAGAAATATGAGTCCAAGTAGATCGTCCTCAATTAGAAATGTAACTCAAAACAAGAAAAACTCTTATTCAAGGAGAGAAAGGTCCAAGCAAAGCAAATAGAGAGTATGACACTAGAATTAACCAGAGAAATAAAGGCTACTTAGGAAATCAAAGGGATAATGAGTATTTTTTTAGAGATGTATTCTTAGAATGATTTCATCCAAGGTTCCTCAAGGCATAACAATTCAAACTCCTTGTAAATTTTGCTATATAACCTTTTAATTCAAAGCTTTTGTAATTTAGTTTGTGCTCAAAGTTGTGAAGTGTGAATATTATGATGTAATGAGATGTGATCTTTATTGTGTAATGGGAATTTTCTTTAATAGACTTTTATGTGTATGCTAAGAGCTTAGTCTATATAGGCTGGTCTATGCAAAGGTTAGGGTTTATGAAAGTTGGTCTACATAAGATGCAAGGTAGTAGGATATGTGAAGCAAAACTTTGATATCATATATAATAGCAAACTTCAAAATGATATCATATGTTCTATGAAGCAAAATTTGGTGCAAAACAAATCTAGTTCATCATATAAGATGAAAATCTCTTCTGTGATAAATGATAAAGTGGACTTGTGAGGAAAATTTTCCATAATGTTGGTAATCAAATATGGCAATCAAATAATGTGACAACAATTGGCTCAAAAGAATCAAATAGTGTACCAAAAAGCAATAAAAAACTAGCAAATAACAAGCAATAAAAAAAATCCAAGTATCAGCAATAAAAAAGAAATAAAACAATTATCAAATGCTTGACAAAAATAAGATCAATTTATAAAGCATAGCCATGTACATAAGAGAGTAGAATGAGCATAAGGTAGTGATAAGTCCTCATGTACACTAATGAGTTGGATGTATCCTTTTCAATAATATGCATATCATGGTACATATGAGTCTATTATAGTCTAGTGTAATCTATTATAGTGTTGCATCCATGCACTTGATGATGGGTCAAGTGATCAACATAAGACTATACCTCCACAATAGCTCACATTCTCCATCAAGAAGGCGATTCTTGAAAGGCAATTGCTTACACCTCACATGGATTGATATTATAATCTCTAAAATGATCTCAAGTCCACTCCAAAGTGAGAAACTCAATAATGGAGCAAGAGTCAACTCCAAATCTATGTAAGAGATATATCAAGCTTTCATGGAACGAGGTACCAAAATCCACTACATTGATATGACAAGAAGTAAATGCAAGAAGATAGATAGCACCATGTAGATGGTTCTTACTATATCGAAGGTATGCACTACCTATGAAGTGAAGAGTCTTATTATTATTAGAATGCTCTATGGGATACTTATCACAAGAAAATTGAAGAGTCTATACAAGTCAAATCTTCAACATGAGTTTAGAAGTGTAAGTGTGGGACAAATCTTCATATTACAAGCTTTCATTATGGGAGTGAATAGAAAGGCAATTCACATTGGGATCAATATCTCTATGAATACAAATGCAGATGAAGCACGAATTATCTCAATGGAAATATCTTCTCAAGTGCTCCCAAAGCTACCAAGATCATGGAAATTGAAGCTCTAAGAAATAAGTTACGTTCACCTAAAGTTTGGGACAAATGTGCCTTGCATGAGCTACATGATTCTAATGTGGGAGATAAGTGCAGGTTGCAAGAGCTACAAAGTTGTAGGACTACAAGCATGGGGCTTATAGGAATAGCTCCTACAAGAAACTATGGAGATGGATCTCACTTTTGTAACTAAATAAGGTAATGTGTATCAATTGGTATCAAACAATCTAAGGTTTTGGAACCTTAGATTGTTCCAAAACAAGATAAGGGATATTAAGTGCAAGTGAATATATACAAATCTAAAATTGAGAATCAAGTGTGAGTTTGGTAATTCTTCAAGGAAGAAAAATCATGTGTAGTTGTGGACATATGTAGATATTGGCCAAATTATATAAAATTGGCATAATTCTTATGCATGTTATTCTTCAATAGATTGATGAATGGTTTTTTCTCCATAAAATAGCCAAATTCATATTCCCACTATTCTCTCTATTTTGATTCAAATTTTTCTCCCAAAAATTAGTATTAGAGTATTGGTGTTGGAGAGAGAGTAGAATATGGCAAAAGATGGGAAAGTAAAATTAAACAAGTTCAATGGCAAGGACTTTGGATTTTTGAGATGCATATTAAAGATTATCTGTATCAAAAGAAGCTACATCTACCTTTTGAGGTAGAAAAGCCAAAAATGATGGAAGAAGCTGAGTGGGAGATTCTAGATCAACAAGCCTTGGGTGTGGTCATATTGACATTGGCCAGAAATATAGTATATATCATTGTCCATGAGAAGACCACTCACAGGTTGATTAAGGTGGTTGTCAAATATGTATGAGAAACCTTGAGCCTCAAACAAGGTATTCTTGATTTGCCAGTCGATGAACACAAACATGAAAGAAGGAGCATCAGTTCAAGACCACATGAATGATTTTAGCTCAATCATTTTGAGATTGGAATCTATGAAGATCAACTTTGATGCTAAAATTCAAGCATTGTTACTATTATCCTTAGTACTTGACAGTTGGGGAGAAATAATCACAAAATAAGTAGTTCCTCAAGATCAAGTGATCTCAAGTTTAAGAGTTTATGAGACTTGATTCTCAATGAAGATATTCATAGATAAGAAATTTCAAAATTGCCAAGTGCGGTGCTATTTTCTCAAAGTAAAGATAAAAGACCCCAATGAGGTTATAATAAAAAAATGGTAGATCAAATCAAGGAAGAGAAGTGATTCAATTGGCTACAAGGAAATACCCAAAGAAGTTGTGTGTTGGAATTGCAATAAGCCTAGTCACTTCAAGAATCAATATAAAAGTCCGAAAGAAGAGAACTTGAATGTAATAATAGAACAAGAGAATGCACTTTTTTGCTATAAAGAATGTACCAAATAACCATGGGTGATACATTTTGGTGCATCTTTCCACCATAACCTATGTAAAGAATTGATGCACAACTTTGTTACAAGAAACATTGAAAAACTTCACCTTACAAGTGATAAACCCTTGTTTATCAAAGGAAAAAGCAATGTGAATTTAAAGACCTCTCAAGGGTCAATATGGACATTAATAAATGTTAGATATGTCCCAGATTGAAGAGAAATTGATTTCCATAGGTCTATTGGATGAGGATTGATATCAAACATTCTTTAAAAGTGAGTATTGGAAGGTTAATGAGAGAAACCTGATTTTGGCACAAGGATAGAAGGTTGGAACCCTATATGTTATAGGTAGATCAGACCATCTAATGATAGTTGCTGATGCAATCTGTCCTTTGATCTTATGGCACCAAAGACTTGGTCACATGAGTGAGTAGTGTATGAAGCAATTAGATGCCATGGCAAGATCTAAGAGTTGAAGATTGTTCAATTGGTTTTTTTGAACCATGTAATTTGGGAAAGCAAAAGCATGTTTTTTTCACTAAGGCTTTAAGAGCAAGAAAGCTGGAATTGATACATATAGATGTGTATGGCTTGACTTCATTGAGTCTCTTGGAGGATCTTGCTACTTTGTCACCTTCATAGATGCTACTACTAGGAAGCTAAAGGTATGGGTTTATTTTCTTAAAAAAAACTAAATGTGCTTAGTGTTTTCAAACAATGGAAATTTGAGGTTGAAAACTAGTCAAGTTTGAAGATCAAGTGCTTGAATCAAATAATGGTGGAGAGTATAGTAACAATGGGTTTAGAAATTGTTGTATAAAGAATAGGATTAGAATTATCAAAATTGTCCTTGAGACACCACAACAAAATAGTGTGGCTAAACATTTGAATAGAACTCTCAATAAGAGATATAAGGCATGAGACAACAAGTAGGGTTGCCAAAAATATTTTAGGTAGATGCAATTAGCACAATTTCATACCTCATAAATTGAGGACCTGTAGTACCTTTGGGATTCAAGATCCTTGAGGAATAATGGTCAAGAAAGAAGGTGAATCTCTTGTACTTGAGAACCTTTGGTTGTGTCTCATATGCAAAGATTCATGATAGTTGTAGGGACAAGCTTGATTCAAAATGAAAGAAGTATTTCTTCATTAGATATGTTTTAGATGACATTGGTTATTGTCTTTGAAATGAAGATGATAGAAAAGGGCTCAAAAGTAAGAGATATCATTTTTCATGAGAATCTATGCACAAAGATAAGCTTGGATTAAAATTTGAGGTTATTGAAGAACAAGCAAAACATCAAGGAAAATAGTGTTGGACAACATTTTAGCTGATGATGTTGTGGGAAGTAAGAGTCTAGTAGAAAATAGAGGGATCATACCAGATCCAATCATACCTACCATTGAAATAAGGATATCTATTAGGGTATAAGAACAAGTAGAGATGCATTCATCATCCAAGTATTACTTACTCTTGACAAAAAATGGTGAAGTTGAGTGGTACTCAGAGGTAATGCTAAAGGAGGACTCATTGCAAAGGTGGCTTGCAATGAAGGAAGATATGTCATGATTAGAAAGGAATGAGACTTGGCCATTGACAAACCTAATAGAAGGAAAGAAAGCATTACAAAACAAGTGTGTGTATAGAGTCAAAGAAGAACATGATGGAAGAAAGAGGTACAAGGCCAAACTTGTGGCATAGGGTTTTCAATAGACCAAACATATAGATTACAATGAGATTTTCTCTTCCGTAGTTAAGATGACTACCATCATATTGGTCCTGGGTCTTGTGAATGTAAAGGATTTGTATCTTGAGCAACTAGATGTAAAAATAATGTTTACATGAAGACCTTTAGGAGGATTTCTATATGGCATAGTCTGAGGGGTTCAAATCACAAACAAAGGAGACATTATTTGCAAGTTGAAGGAGAGTCTGTATGGAAATAGATGAAACAAGCTCCTCAACAATGGTACTTGAAGTTTAATGGCTTTATTGCCAACAATAGTTACTCTAAATGCAAAATTTACCGTTGTTGCTACATTGGGTCATTTGTTGATTCATATAGCATCTTGTTGCTTTATGTTGATAATATGTTGGTTGTTGGATCCAACATGAGAGAAATCAACAAGCTAAAGTGCTAGTTGTTTGATGTATTTGAAACAAAAAAATCTAAGTCCTTCACAATAAATACTTGGAATGAGTAGTGCCAAAGACAAATCTGCAATTACTTCAAATTGTCTCATGAGAAAACATCAAGAAGTTGATGGAAAAGTTTCATCTAAAAAATACTACAATTTGGACCACTACCTTGGGAAGTCACTTCAAACTCTCAAAGGAGCAATCACAAAGAATTGATATAGATAGAGAGTACATGAGTAGATTACCCTATGCATTAGCAATTGGTAGTTTGATGTATGTTATGGTATGAACTAGGCTAACATTGCTTATGCATTGAGAGTTGTAATAAATTCATGTCAAACCCAAGAAAAGAACACTAGGAAGTGGTAAAATGGTTGTTATGCTATTTGAAATTTACCTTTGAGAAGTAACTTTGCTTCTAGCAAAAAGATGCTATTCTAGAGGGCTTCATTGATGCAGATTTGTGAGGAGACTGAGATAATTAAAACATTACTACAAGGTATATGTTTACCTTGGGTGGTATTGCCATTGGTTGTATGTCTTGTTTGCAAAAGAGTGTTGTTCTTTCTACCACAAAATATGAGTACATGGCCATTTTAAAGACAAGCAAACAAATGATCTGGTTGAAAAGCTTTATGGTAGAGCTAGGCAAGAAATAAGATGATAATATACTCCATAATGATAGCTAGAGTGTTATCAATCTTGCAAAGAATCCTATGTTTTGTGTAAGGACAAAGCAAATCCAAATGAGGTATCATTTCATTCATGAGTTGATAGATGATAGAGTAATGACTTTGGTAAATAATTTTGGAATAAGCAATGATGTAAATATGTTTAACTAGGTAGTCACAATTGAGAAATGCAAGCAATCCATAGTTGTAGTTGGACTTGAAAAGTTAATTGTTTGTCTTGTAAATTAGAGTGGTAAATAATGGCAAACTCCAAGTAAGAGATTGTTAAGGGTAGAGTTTGATTATTACTAAAATGCTCTATGAGATAATTTTCACAAGAATATCAAAGAGTCAATATAAAAAAGATCTTCTATATGAGTGTAGAAGTGTAAGGACAAGACACATCTTCATATATTTTATTATGGGAGTGAACAAAAAGGTAGTTCATGTTAGAACCAATATCTTTAATAATACAAATGCAAATAAGGTGTGTTGTATCTCATTGGAATCATATTCCAAAGGGCTTTCCATGGACACTAATATCATGGAAAACAAAGCTTTAGGAAAGAAGTTATATCTACCTAAAAATGTGTATTGCATGAGCTATGGGATTATATTGCAAAAGCTTTGGATCTATGAGAGTAAGAGCGATGGGATCTATGGGAGTGGCTTGTAAAATAAGTTGTATGGGCAGATTATACTTGTGGAACTAAGTAAGGTGATGTGTATTTACTAATACTAAATAATCTAAGGTTTAGATATGGGATCAATTAGAACCACATATTCCAAAATGAGACAATGGACTCTAAGTGCAAGTGAATATATGTATTTGTAAAATTGAGAATCAAGTATGACTTTGATAATTATTGAATAAACAAAATCTTGTGTAGTTATGGACTTAGCTAGACATTTGCAAAACTACATAAAATTGGCATAATTCTCATGCATATTATTCTTGACCATATTGATGAATGGTTTTTAATCCATATATATAATATAATAACCCAATTCATATTCCTACTACTCTCTCAATTCCAATTTGAATTCCTTTCTCCCCACACTATCAACTATCAATGTAGAATAAAGAAAGAGACCCAAGGCATTAAATGCACTATAAGATCTTTGTGTGAAATCTCTATGGTGGTCCATATATCCATCAAGAACATCAAGTTCTCCCATGTGGTACTCCTCCATGTTTGCTCCCTCATGTAGGAAACCTTGATCACAAATGTCCTTGGAGAGATGTTCACAATCTAGCCTAGTGTTATATGTCCAAATCAATACCTCAAAATGTGAAATGTAATACTCTATCAACCCTCTAACTCCTTAGCGGGGTACATATCTAAACAGTAATTCTTGCTCTTAAATATACCCATCCATCATCTATGACTCTCTCAAGGTGCTTGGAGCACATGTCGCTCACTTCTTTCACATGTCCATCATTCATCAAAGGCTTTCTGAAGATGCTATGTAACTCCTTATCTCCTCTCATGGAGATATAACATAAACAACATTGGGACGATTTCCCTTGCATTCCCTTCTCTTAAAAAAATTGTATATCATAAATAAGAAATGCACAAATGATTCAAAACATGACAAAGCACTATATATCAAAATTCAAAATTCATCTAGAGTAATAACATGTTTAAATAAACAAAAAATAGCATGTAGAATGTAACATATAAACAAAAAAGAACATAAAGTTCTTATGATGATAACTTGTACTCTCACTCACCCCAATCATATGCCTCCTCTCTCTCAAATGAGAAGTCCTCCTTATCCTTTACAATGCTTTCACCTTATCTTCACCAATGATACCACTCTCAAGGAAAAGATTGTGAAAATCGTCCCTACAAAAGTTTGCTTGAATCTCCCACTATCTAGGCAGTAGTATTGCCTACTGTGAAAACCTAGTATCAACATAAGAATAGAAAAATTAATCTGAATAGTTTGTTCCCCAATGATATGTTTTGGACATGACTAGAGTTGAAGGTAGAATGTCATGAAAAGTAATTCTTTATTGCTTCTTATTTAAATTTTTGGTTAGGAATCATTCCCATAAGAGGTAGTGTCATTAGTGTGGCTCACTATGGAAAAAAAATTAAAATCACTTCCACAACAAATTTATTCTAAATTATTTTTGAAGGTGATGGTTCACTTCACACCAAAGAGCCATAAACTCCAAAGACTAGTTCCATCCCAAAGGTTGGTTTTATCCCAAAGGTCTTATCACAATGTTGACTACAATTTGATGACCATGTACTACCCTTCCCAAAAGGTGCAATCTCAAAGTTGATTGACTAGTTGGCTTTTCTATTCTATAGTATTTTCCATACTCTAAGTTCTTAGGACCCCTTTCCGCATTGTCTTGCTCCTTTGGAACTCCAAGGATCACACATTTAGATCAAGTGCCAATGGCTTTCTACATTCAAACAGCAGTGTTCCTGTACAAAATTTCCTCACCTCTACTTGACCAATCATACAAGAAATGACACAAAGTGTAGGTAATCAGCAATAAGGATTGTAGAGGTTATTGCACTCAAAACTTTGATTATGAAGAAAGTAAACCAATTTAAATTGGATCTAATCCCTATGTACAACTTTTGCTTTGTGATGAAAAGATTCAATGGCTAAGGGGGTGTTGGAATTCCTTTAATTACATCTACATCACTCATTGTTAATCCTATCTCCTTATGTTATGTTATCTCATCCTTATTTGATTAATCAAGAGTTGCATACTTATCTATATTTAGCTTATATATTTAATTTGTCATTTACTCCTACAAGTTGCAACCTAAAGATATTTGGTTACAAAATTCCTTATTCTAAAAGTGTTTTAGGCCAAACATATGTACAGCTACAAAGGTGTTTGACTAAAAAATTGCTTGTACACTAAAGGTCAATTTTAGGCCAAAAATGCACTACACTTAATTGTGAGTCAATTTGTCTCTCACTTAAGATGAACCTTTGATGGCTATTTAGGCAGTGCACCATGGACTAAGAAGACAAAGACTAAACTTCATAATACTCCTCCAAGGCTACAACTCCAAGGCACCTCCAAGACTCAAGCTATTTCTCACTAGAGAACTCAATGGGAGAGAGAAATAATTGCAAATGAAAGGACAATGGGTATCTCATTACTCCTAGTTTATATACTTGTGAAATAGTTATACACCAAAGTTACTAATTTCAAGAGTAACTTCAGTTATTAGGCTAAGAGTCATATAAAGTGTAAAGCTGTAACAATATGGAGTTTAGCGACAAAGTCAATCAAGCTCACAAAGTAGCACATAAGACAAATTAGCCTAGAATATTCAGGAAGTATCTATGAAGCTTCTTGGGAAGCTTCCCGGTTAGCTTAGCTTGCACCTTAAGTAAGTAGCTTCTAGAAGCTTCCAACTAGCTTAGCTTGCACGCCAAGTAGGTGGCTTCTAGAAGGAAGCTTCTTGAGAAGCTTCCTTGTTAACTTGGCTTGCACTCTAAGAAAACGGCTTGAGGAAGCTTCTTGAGAAGCTTCTCAAGGGCCTTGTATGCTACCTATAAATACCAAAGCCAAAGCTCATGCTAGGCATTCGGAGTTTTTCCTCATCGGAGTGTCCCAATGTGAGTTCCCATTCTCCTATTTCTCTCCTCGGTTTTGGTCTTTTACATTGGTATCAGAGCAAGAATGGGATGGATGGAATTTATGGACCACCAAATCCACTTCCACCAAACCATTGGGACTTTCATGTCTAGATATTACCAAAGCATCGTTTCACACAATTCATCACCTCATGCTTTGGGTAGGATTTTCTACATATGATCATCGTGTCAGAGGAACCCTTGATACTTCTAGTTGTAACTTATGGAGAACGGTGGACGTGTTGTATCTATGTGTTAATCAACTAGATAAATTGAGGGTAGTGAAATAGAGTAGTAGCAATGGCGGCAATACCGGATGTTATCCTTGCAATGCAACAACAAATCGAGCATCTTACTTGATTGTTGGATGAACAAGACCAACAATGACGAGAACAGATAGACAGAGCGCCAGTTCAAGATGGAGAAGATTGCATTTGATTTTCAAAACCCAAGGTGTTTGAAGGTAAGATTCTTCCAAGCACAGTGGAGAATTTTGTGTTTGATTGTGAACGTTACTTTGAAGCCACTAATCTTCAAGACAAGCGGAAACAAATTCTCTTGGCTTCTAGCCAATTAGATGGCGTAGCAAAACTTTGGTGGCGATTCCGAGTAGAAAGAGTTGAACGACAAATTGTTACACTGATTTTGACATGGGTAGAATTCAAGGATGCAATACTTGGTCGATTTCAGACTATAAATGCCACCCGAGCTGCACGAGATAAATTGGTGGAGTTGAGGCAATTTGGCTCAGTGAGAAGCTACATCACACAATTTTAGAATATCATCATGCAAATTCCAGATATCCAAGAAGATGAAGTTGTGGATCAATTTGTGCAAGAATTGAAGTCACAAACCAGATTGGAGGTGACTATGCAAGAGCCATAGAACATAGAAGAAGCCATGCAATTGGCTAAGCATTTTGATTCCTTAGTTGCAACAACTTGGTCTTGAACTTGACCTACACAAAACCTACTAGTACCACGAGTGGAAGAACCGGTACCAATGGAGATTGATGCTATCCAACGAAGACCACTTGGCACAACAAATAAAGAAAGATTATGATAAAATGGAGGTTGCTTTTATTATCGCCAAGTTGGACATCGCATTGCTGAATGTCCACTTAGGAATGGGCGACCTCAACAAGTTGCCCTGATGGAGTTTGTGGAACAAAATGATTAGGGAAACAAAGAATCCTAGTACGAAATTTTGAGCCGCCTACTAGGAGCTTGATTAGTTCCAATGGGATTGAAGGCTCGACCTATGCAAGTTTGCTTCACTTGCAAGGTATGATATCTAATCAGGGTTGTAGGATTTTGGTTGATTTTGGAAGTTCAGAGAATTGCATATCTATGCAAGTAGTAAAGGAATTGGGTATTCCTATCAAGCCAGTGATTGGAAGCAGTTTGATGATGGCGGATGGTAGAAAAGGGTTCTGCATTCCGCACCTTGCATCTTGTTACCTTCAAGATTAGGAAGGAGTATTTGGAGTGTATGAGGTTTGTAGTGGCACCTCTACACTATGATATCATTCTGGGTCTACCTTGGCTTGAACGTCATAAGGTTCAATTCAATTGGACCCGATGTCAAATTCAAGTACAACACCAAGGTAGGAATTTCCGATTAGGTTGTCTGGCACCTCTGAGTAAGACACCTAAGAATACTCAGTCCCAAGATGGGAAGTTTGTTGAGAAGGTAGCCATAGAGCAAATCTGGAAGGGAGATGAGTCCCAAGATGGGAAGTTTACCAAGAAGGCAACCATGGGGCAAGCTTGGAAGAGAGATGAGTCCCTAGAAGGGAATTTTGTTAATGAAGCAGCCATAGAGCAAGCTTTGGACAAAGATAAGTCTGTATTTGCAGTGTGGATCAAGCCGATTGCACAAGAACAATCTGAGGAGGGCCAAGTGCCGCATCAAGCAACGATTGATCGGATAGTTCAAGAGTTTGCAGATGTGTTTCCAAATGACCTGCCAAAGGGATTACCCTTTGATCAAGGTATGCCCTTCAAGATTGAGTTATTGTCAGGGAGTACTCCAGTGAGTAGACCAATCTATTGGCTCTCACCAAAGGAGTTGGAGGAGTTGCAAACAACACTTACAGAGTTGTTGGAGAAGGATTTCATACAACATAGTACCTCTCCGTGGGGAGCACCGGTACTATTTTTTCAAAAGAAGGACGGAGGACTTCGTTTTTGTATTGATTACCGTGGGCTCAATAAGCAAACCGTGAAGAATGCATATCCCTTGCCTTGGATCAATGACATGCTTGATCAATTAAGTGGAGCACGCTCCTTTTCCAAGCTGGATCTTCATAGCGGCTATTGGCAAATTCCTATTGAAGGAGAGGACGTGCAAAAGACTGCCTTTTGCACAAGGTATGGACATTTTGAGTGGAGAGTTCTACCTTTCGGACTCACTAATGCTCTAGCAGTCTTCATGGATCAGATGCATTGGGTGTTGGAGGGACTATTGGATCAGTCCGTGGTAGTGTTCTTAGATGATATCTTAATCTATAGTAGGACAGAGGCAGAACACAGGAATCATGTGCGAGAAGTCCTAAGACAACTACGATAGTGGAAATTTTACTGCAAGAAGTCAAAGTGTGCTTTTTGGCAGAAGGAGGTTACCTTCTTGGGTCATAAGATCTCATCAGAGGGGATCAAGATGGAAGAAGAGAAGATCAAGGCCATTACTGATTGGCCTACCCCGAAGGATGCTACCGAAGTACGAGCATTCAATGGATTGGCCAATTTTTACCGACGGTTCATCCACTATTATGCTCATGTTACTGCACCATTGACTGACCTCTTGGGAAAGAACTCGAGCTTCTAATGGACCACCAAGCATGAAGAAGCATTCTAGAAGTTAAAGCATATGGTGTCTTCAAGACCCATTCTTCAACCATATGATCCTCAACTACCTTGTGTGGTTGATTTTGATGCTTCTAACTTTGCAAATGGAGCTATGTTGCAACAAGAATTTCCAGATGGACTACATCCTATTGCCTTTGTGTCTTGCCAACTAAATATAGTTGAAAGAAATTACTCTACTCGAGATCGGGAACAACTTGCAATGGTATATGCCACCAAGGTATGGAGGCATTATCTCTTGGGGAAACAAGTGATCATGCAAATTGATCATAAGCCATTGTTGCAGACCTTACACCTAGAGCACATGAAGAGTCAACATCATCGATAAGAAGAGCAACTCCAATTGTTTGACATCAAACTTGAGTACAAACTAGGTCAGTTCCATGTCATCCCTGATGCTCTTTCACGATGACCTGATTTGAAGTCTCTTCCTCTCATCGCGGCAGCAATTACAATGGTGTCAATTGATCCCAAGATTCATGACGAGTTTTGGTTAGTTCTATAGCAAGATCCCTTCTTCCAAATGGTACATGGTTGGCTAACAACATGTGACAAGGAGTACAACACCTTCTCCTTCAAGGAAGGCCTTCTATTCCATGCGGACCAGATCTATGTTCCAACCAAGAGTGATCTTCGACTTGTGCGCCTTCAAGAAGCCCATGATTTACCCATCGTTGGTCACATGGGTGTGAAAAAGACCTGAGGTACCCTCCAACGTCAATGGTGGTGGCCCAACATGACACTGGATGTTCAAGAATTTGTCCGATTGTATGAGCTGCCAACGTAACAAGGCCAGCAACCAGAAGCCGGGTGGACTCCTTCAACCGCTTTCCATTCCATCAGCTCGTTGGGAACATGTGAGCTTGGATCTCATCACATCCTTGCCAAAGACAAAACAAGGACACACCGCCATCGTGGTGTTTGTGGATAAGCTTAGTAAGCAAATCCACTTGGCACCAACCTGTGATACCGTGGATGCTCCAACCTTAGTGCAAATCTACTTTGACAATGTCTTCAAACATCATTGAATGTCACGCGTACTCATCTCCGACCGTGATCCTTGCTTTACTGGGAAGTTTTGGCAAGCACTCTTTCAGATACTCGGCACCAAGCTTGCTTTGTCCACGGCCTGTCATCCTCAAACTGATGGACAAATTGAACGTGCAAATCATACATTGGAGGATATGTTGCGTACCTTTGTCAATGTCCACCATACCAATTGGGATGAATGTCTTGCCGCTGCCGAATTTGCCTACAACAATTCCAAATAGGCAAGCACCGGATTCTCTCCTTTCTTTCTTAATTTTGGCCAAGATCCACTTGTTCCAAATTCTCTTCTTGCTCCCCTTCCATCTCAAGTTCCTCATTCTTCCACATTCTTGACCAATCTTTCCAACAAGCCAAGTCTCACCTCCTTGTTGCTCAGAATTGCCAAAAACAATATGCGGACCACCATCGTCGAAATCTCACCTTTGAAGTCGGTGATAAAGTCATGCTATCCTCTAGTTACCTCCCTCTTCCACTTGATACTCAAGTTCGTAAACTTGCCCCTAATTGGATAGGACCCTTTAATATCACCCAAATTGTCTCTCCTGTTGCTTATCGTCTTGCCTTGCCTTGTCACATGCGTATCCATCCTGTCTTTCATGTTTCCAAGTTGAAACCCTTTGCTCCTAATCCCTCTTCCTTTTCCTCTCGAGTCCAACCTCCCCCTCTTCCTATCCCTATCAATGACCATGAGGAGTACGAAGTTGATTGTATCCTTGCGCGTTGCCACATTCAACGAGGCCATCGCCAACATACGGAGTACAAGGTCCTTTGGAAAGGGTATCCCCTTCATGATGCCACTTGGGAACCTCTTTCTCACCTCCACAATGCACAGACAGCCATCCAGGAATTTGAAGCTTCACTGGCGACGAGGACGTCACCAACTAGCGGCGGGGGAATATGTAACAATATGGAGTTTAGCGATGAAGTCAATCAGGCTCACGAAGTAGCACATAAGACAAATTAGCCTAGAATATTCAGGAAGTATCTAGGAAGCTTCTTGGGAAGCTTCCCGTTTAGCTTAGCTTGCACCTTAAGTAAGTAGCTTCTAGAAGCTTCAAACTAGCTTAGCTTGCACGCCAAGTAGGCGGCTTCTAGAAGGAAGCTTCTTGAGAAGCTTCATAGTTAACTTGGCTTGCACTCTAAGAAAGCGGCTTGAGGAAGCTTCTTGAGAAGATTCTCAAGAGCCTTGTATGCTACCTATAAATACCAAAGCCAAAGCTCATGCTAGGCATTTGGAGTTTTTCCTCATCGGAGTGTCCCAATGTGAGTTCCCATTCTCCTATTTCTCTCCTCGGTTTTGGTCTTTTACAAAAGCCTTAGGGAATATCAAAATTTATGAGAATAATCCCTTAAGCATGTGGTATTATCTTGACCTATCAACTAAGTCAAGGATTCCTTCACATGAGCTATTTTTAGACTATAGAAAAATCTGAACCAAAATGTTTATGCATCTAAAAGTTCTCAACTCTTTCCTCAAAGCCAAACATCTAGGAACAATACAAAGTCAATACATTAGAATCCAAAATAATAGTGCTCACTCTCTCATCATTCCCTAAAGTAGAGTCACCTTTATCTTGGCTTTAAGTAACTTAGCTAATCATGCTCCACATAAACAATATCTTCAACTACTTATAATACCAAACTAGATATCCCAATAAATCATACATGCATCAATAAGTATTACATAAAACTTGTCTATCATTGACATTTGGCTAGGTGGTCCATTTGTCCTAAAGATTTATTGCGAAGAACTACCTTCAGCTGTATAGAGCTTTAATATCAAATCAAGTCTACTCTTGTAATCTTCTAAGGACATGAGAATGGCATTGGTTGATTCATGGAACTTCTTTATCATATGCTCTTTTAACCATTATGAGGGTTGGTTAAGCTGCTCATCATAATAGACTTTGGCTTCCAAGATGTGTATTTGTGCTTTCAATTCTTGTAACTTGATTTGTTAGGGTTGCACTTGAACCACCTCCTTTGCTAACCCAACCAATTGGTCTTGCATTAACTCTATCATGAAGAAGATCTTCTTCACCTCCAACTATATCCTAATCTCTTAAACTCTACCATCACTTCTTTTGAAATCTGTTGGCTATCTTCTCCCTCTCTTCTTCCTTCTCTTGAAACTTCACAATGAGGTTCTCAATCTATACCTTGTTGATGGTATGTTCTTCCTGGTCATGCACTTTGGTGGCAACCATCATGATCATAGTCTTCTCAACTTCTCCTCACAATGCTTTGATTTTCTCTTCCCAAGCCTTCAGTTGCTTGTCATAATCCTATAGGCTTTCTCCTTCTCCTTCCTTGGTGCCCAATGGTCTACCTTCCTTTCATTCTTCCTTATGGCCTATGCACTACCTTTAGCCTGGAAATATTCCTTGACTTCATAGGCTATCTTGGTTGGGGTTGGTTGGGGGGTGGTTGAACTTCTCCACCTTTAAGTTCTTCTCATTCCAATTTGACAAAATGAAAATGTGTATGAAAGATCCCTTGTTTGTTGTAGCTGTGTTTTTGACTTGATGTCCAACTTTTTCTTCCTTTGTCAAGTCTTCTACCACTTTTTTCTTCTTTGCTTTCTTTTTGGCCTTCACTTTTGGCCTAGCAAGTATTGTCTTCCGCTTCTTTTTGGTGACCAAAATGTCATTAGCTTCGTCAATCTATTTCTTCATTTTGTAGGCCAAGGTGTTGTGAGCTTCTCCCATTGGAAAAATTTCTCAATCCTTGCAAACATTATGTTGGTGACCTTGTACTTTTTTTGCATTGCCTTCACCTCTTGATGATTGTTAAGGTATCTTTCAAGCAAATAATGGTCAGAGTTCTTCTTCTTCTTCTTTTGTGTCAAGAGATCCATTCACATGTAGAAGTGAATGTCAAAGGGGGATAGAATGATTATTCACTCTCCTTGTTCATGTCCCCATATAGGCCTTGTGCTTACCATTAAAACATTTCTGCCGAATTCACAAGCCTCTCTTTGTACAAGTACTCAAAGAAGATTGCATGGGTATTATTTACATGTATTTTTTGTTTAGATTTAAACATGTTAGTCAATACTTTGGCAAGGGCTATCCACATCCTCATATCCAACTATTGACCAACCATCAATGGTCTTATTTTCTTGAACAAGGTGTTAAACCTCTCTTCTATGTTCATATAAAGGCAAGTCTATTGCATGTCTAGAGTCATGGTGTTTGGGAGAAAATTATCAAGTCTCAACACTTGTTGCTAATGCTCCTTGGTCAAAGCAAAGATAATTATTTTTTAGTTTTATAGCCCTAGATCCTTGTTATCCCTAATCTCATAGAGCATTGCACAATCTCTCAACACCCAATTCTATAGCAAGAATTCAAGTTTCTTGTTATAGAGAAAGTCTGATTTACAATGGAGGGCCGGGCCTACTTGGTTAACCTAGGTGAATTAAGAATAATCTTAGGTGCACTTTTATGATGCATGAGTACTCTATTTGCTAAAGCTATGTTTGTTTCTTATCTTGAAATGGATAGTTCTATTGGTTATTGGTAAAACCACCCGCTCATTCTATGATTTTAATTCTCAAGGGTTTTCTGACCAAAGGTGTGGAGATTTTTAACTAGTTTAAGACCACACTTGTCTAGCTCTACAAAAGTGAAAACTAGTTAGCCTAGTCCAAATATCTACAGTGTTAGCTCAACCATTAAAAAAATTTGGTAGGTGTACCTTGGATGAACAATTGCCACTCACACATGTAAATTTTTTGGTATAATCAAACAATTATTAATTATAGTTCTTGATCTTACAACATCACATCAAGTTGTCAGGATCCATTTAAACCTACTGAATTTTTGGCAAAAGGTATCCCATGCCAAATGGTTCCCAAGTCAAGGCCAGAGGTTGATGATGCCAAAGGTTTACCATGCCTAAGGTCTTTAAGGCCTCAAATTCCTTCATGAGAGCCTCCTTCACCAAATATTTAGCCGCCAAAGGTCTTCTTTGTCAAATATTCTTCAATGTAGGCTTTCCTTCTTGCTTGACCAGTACAGAATTCTCCATATTACACTTCTCTTTAATTCATATTACACTTTCTCTTTGTGAAAAAGGCCAATTCTAAATGATCCTCTTCCAACCTTGGCAAATTATTAACTCATCATGTTCCAAAGAAAACTAAATGAACTGAAAGAAAAATATATACTTAAAGAAAGGTGAGGTGCCACACCTTTGCGAGATCAATGACTTAGCCCCAATAGTTGCCATCATCAGATCTACCTAATCATAATCCTTATCAATAGCCTTAGCAATCTTAGTCTACACGTGATAAGAATTACCTAATCATAATCCTCATCAATAGCCTTAGCAATCTTAGTCTACACATGAGGGATAGTAGGTCCATGAATCATCTTTAGCTTTTTATAAGGAATGAAGAAATAATACACCATCAAGAAGAAAGGTCTCTAGGCTGGATATGCATACTATTGGGCCAAGTATCCCCTAGCAATAAAATTCCACATAGAGAACCAATCTTGCAATAAGGTATGTAGAATTGTCTTCTATTTGGCTATTTGTCTCCCCAACAATGTAACCACTTCCTTGATGACATTTGTTGAAAGCCTAAAGCACCTTCTACCAACCAATTCATTGTGAGTGTTCATGCCCAAGTCCAAACAAACTTAGTGCACGTTGGAACTTGAAATATAGAACAAAAGACAAGTAAATATGGTTGAAAACTTTCAACAAAATTATGAAATTTGAAATTTTAATCATGTTATTATCATTTAACCTTGAAATGATGTATGAAGTAGTTTGACCTTTTGATTCAGCTTTCTATGTTTAGGAGATTAAGTAAACCTTTGAAGACAAATTCATAGGAATAATGAGCAGTTTGGCCTTTGACAAACCTTTTGATTTAGAGCCAAAGATGGGCAAGTGAAAGTTCACCTTCTAGGGTTAGACCCAAAGGTCTTAAAAGGAAACCCCACAATTCAAAGTTTGTGAGCCGGCATGTCTCTTGCTGACTATGAACCTTTAATGGCTATTAAGTTAGCAAGCCATAGACTAAGAAAGCAAGGAATCCCAACTCCATCACACTATTCCAAGGCTAGAACCCCAAGGCACCTCCAAGACTAAGAACATTACTCACTAGAAAACTCAATACAAGAGAGATAGTTGCAAATGAAAGGACGATGAGTACTTCCTTTCCCTTAGCTATATACTTGTGAAAAAGTTACATACTATACATACTAGAGTTACTTATTATCAAAGTAATTCAAGTTACTAGACTAAAAGTCAAATAAAGTCTAAAAGTCTAAAGGAATATCAAAGCACATCGGAATAATCTTATGGATAGTTGATGTTATCCTCACCTACCAACTAAGTCAAGGATTCTTTCACATAGGCTATCTTTGGACTGTAGGAAAATCCACACCAACAAGTCTTGTGTGCCCAAGAGTTCTCAACTATTTCATGAAAGTCAAATAATAAGGAATAATACCAAGTCAATACACTAAAAGACAAAATAATGATGCTCATTCTTTTCCTTTCCTCTAGAATAAGGTCATCTTCATCTTAGCCAGGACTAACTCTAGCTAATCATGATTAAAATAGAGGCTTAGCTAAATTCCATATAGATAATATATCTCCACTACTTGCAATACTCAACTTTATATCCTATAAAGCATACATGCATCAATAGATGTTACAAATCAGACCCAAAGGCTCAAGGAGTATGTTCTTCTTTGGATTTACACCCAAAGGAATGAAAAGCAAGTAAGCCCATGGGGTTAGTCCCAAAGGATTGCAACATACATACAAAGGTCTAGCCAGCCAAGTGCAAAGGATGAAGCTCATATGATACCAAAGATCAATCTAAGTGGGAGTACATGTGCATGTGTAAATCCACTATAATGTTTGGAGGCATCATTAGGATTTTAACATTTTAAAGCTAGGGTGGCAAGAATGTACATAGTATGTAGATAGATTTGACCTTGGGATGTTTGACAATTCTTTGATGAAGCATTAGTACAACAAAAAATTTATTGGTAATCAAGAAGGTAGGAAAATGGCAGAAGGTGATGACCTAACTACTTTTACATGCAAAGACAAGGTGATAGAGAATATCTAAAAACCAGCACAATCACGTGCACACATTCACTTTTTCACTAGGATGATCACTTTATAGCCAAGCAAGTACCTAGATCTTAAAAACCAAGAGCAAAACCTTGACCCAAAGGAGAGTTAGATCCAAAGATAAGAGACTTATACCTTGGTCAAATCAAAGGTCTCCAACTAGATTATGAAAGGATCTTGATGCAAGAGGCCAAAACCTTTGAACCTAAAATCTCCAAAGGTCAATACTTTGGAGATGTATGCAAGAAAGAAACTTTCTAGGAAGCAAAGAGTGAACAAAGGGTGAAGTATGTGTTGTGGGATTTGTCTTTCTCATCCATAGAGATAGGGTAGGAAATCAAGGAAGTGAGCTACCAAGACCAAGAAGGTTGAGAGGGAATCCAATCCAATGTATATGGTAGCATTGGAAGGAAGTCTAAGGACCATGTGTAGGTGTAGAGCATCGACTTGAATGGGAAAATCAATTTTAAATGTCAAGAGATTGGTGGATAAGGTGGTATATTTTTTTGATTGTCTAAAAGATTATAAGAATGGTTAGAGAGCTGTTGAGACATGACATCATTTTAAACTTACATACAATATTCAAGCCAAGTTGGACAACCTATGTCATAATGAATCAAGTTTTGTTTTTTGAGCATGTGTTTGAGGGCAAAGGCATTGATTGTGCCATGATATTTTATCAATGAGCCAACTAGAAGTATTATGCCTTGAGAAAAGGGACACCACTACATAGTTCCTTTTATGAACCATTTTTACACAAGCATCATACTCTATAAGAATGGTAGAGTGAAATGCCAAAATTGTAGAGAGTTAGTATAAGTGAAGGTAGCAGAGCAAGAAGGAAATGTTTTGATTGGATCAATGAAAAAGGAGTTGCATGATTCAAAGTTAGAATCTCAAAGTGAAGAATTAGGAGAACTTAAAGAGCAATTAGCAACTATTATGGAGGAGAAATAAGTTAGACAAAGTGTGGTAGATTCAACCATTGCAAAACTCAAGAAGAGTAAGCCAATGCCCATGCTAAGTGTAAAACATTGCAAAAACCAAAGGAAAGGGAAGGGCAAATTTGTGTAGCATCACAAAAGGCAAAGGCAATAGAGATTGAAGATTTGAAGGAGGAACTAAATGATGCAACCATTCAAAAATAGGAGATGTCAATCAAAGTAACCCAACTTGAAGCGGTGACAATTGGCACCAATCTAGAGCTAGCAAGTGCAAATAGAAGAGAAGGCAAAAAGGCAAAGGACCTAGAAATACATATATAAGAAGGACTTTGAGTGCAAAGTAGAATATAGAAGAATTGTATAAGAGACTGCACAGTGCCATAGATAGTTTTATAAGATACACTCTTTTAGATGATGAAATTAAGTTACTTCACAAACTTAGAAGTAGAGTGCAAAAATGTAGCGGAAAGAAATTGGAAAAAGCTATTGTGAAGTTTTAAGAAAGAATGTAGAGGAAGATTATAGTGACTAAGAATTATTTGAAGTATACTTTGAAACTTGTAAGAGAAAATTTAGATAGCATTCTTGTAGGAGTACCTAAGGAAAGTTAGGAGATAAGAAGAGTTATGTTTAGGAGAACTGCAACTCCTTTGGAGTTAGTCAAATGCATGTGGTAATGGAATGTAAATCCAAGCAGTGAGCATTCTGACCAATGTATTGGTTTGGACAAGGCATGAGGGTTTGGTTGTGGTGTTTTAGAGTAGCATTTAGATCCAAAGAGCTAAGTTTAAGGCCCAACATTCAAAGTATCATGTGTTCAATTCAATGAACAGCAAGTGAAAGAACTTTTTGCTCTTTATCACTTTATATAATTTTTGTACAAATGTATACCTTACAATTTTGTTTGTTTGTTAAATCTTTGCAATAGAATTGCTTTGCTCCTTGAGTGTTTGATCCTTGTAGGCAAAGGTGAATATCTAAGAGAAACAACTTGATGGTTTTAAGTGACTAGCATTGACAATAAATAAAAGATAGAAATTTTGAGGAGTAGGAATTGTATAAGAAAATCCTAACTTTGGGTAGTGACTTGGTTTCTGGGCTTAGTTTCTTTACCTTTGAGGAGCAGGTTCATTCCTTTAGGACAAAGTTTCAATCCTAAGGAGAAGAAGTTCATTCAATTGTAGCAAGGTCATACCTTTGGATAGGAGAGGCAATCCTTTGTACTTGAGAGGTAGACCATTGGATTGAAAGTTACACCTTTCTAGTTGAAGCACCAACCTTTAGGGTTGTGTGGCAGGGTTTGGAGAAAAAGTTAAAGGAAAGTTTCTTGTAAGGGAAAGAGTCAATGAGTTGAAACATCAACTCTAACTATTTAGTGGATTTATTCTAGGTTTAAGTGAGCTTATACGTGTGAATTTCTGTGATGCATGTGTGGGTGATATTTTCTTTTTTTGGATGTCATCTTTGCCAAGAAGTGAATGATAGACAATAAAAGATTGAATTTGTGGCATTTCCTTCATATCTCTCCATTTCTTTCTTGAGGGAACAACCAATTTCTTGTCAAATAATACAATTCATTGATTAGTGCATTATTACAAAAACCTAAGTATCAACCAATATGCATGGGTAGAAAAACAAGTGTGGATAGGCAAAAAATCCAATATGTATAGGAAGAACTTTTGGTATGCACCGGCTGAAATGCTGGTATGTGTAGGTAAAAATGATGGCATGCACAAGAAATGTGGTATGCATAATCAAAAAGAAAGGTATGAACAAGAAAACAAGTTTGTGCAACATTCAATTAGAGCACAAAACTATAAGTTGTGGATATAAATTGGCAATTTCAGCCATACTCAGCAATACTCATGTGTGTGCATGGGTACTCCATGCCAATTTCCATTTTCAGCCCCTACATATCTAGGTCTAATTCCCAAATTTACTCCACTAAAATTTGCTATGCTTGCTTTGTCTAACTAGTACCAGTAAATGAAAGTCATATTATTTTTCATCCAATGGAAGTCAACGAGCTAAATCCCTTCCTATGTGTTACTCATGTTCTCCTCTTTGAAGCTTCACACATTATCTTCCATTCTTGTAGCCATGATGTAATAAAATTCTCTAAAATCAACTAAATGCTTCACACAAAGTTGTACAAAATAAACTAATTGACATCCTCTCCCTTTGCTATACATACTTAAATAATGTTGCTTGTTCTATGCAAAACCTACATTATGCAAGATTTTTGTAATTATGTTCTCATATTTATGAAAATTGCCTCCAAGATTTGAACTAACCCCTATACAATGCTATGAATATCCTATTCTAATGCCCTAAATATCCATAAATACTTCTCCAAATATTGCTTTCTATACTCAAAGAATGGCTTTCCCCTCGCAAAATACTAATATAAATTGGTGGGCTTATAAGAAACTCATAGTGAATATAATTAAATGTCAAAAAAGTGAAAATCTTAGAAACAACATGTGAATACATTCAATTGAAATTCCATGTAAATTTCTTAAGAGGGTGATGTTATATTTTCAATGGACATCCATAGACCTACATAGGGCTATGCAGTTAGTGAATCTTGGATCTTGCTCCAAAATATAGAGTGTTCATTACTATCTCAACAATGTTGCATACTCCATTCAACTCAACTTGTGTATTTCAATCAACAAAACCTCCATACACCAAATTGTGAACACCCATTCTTGTGTATTCCAATACCCTAACCCTGCATATATCTAACTTTATACACCCAAACCAATGCATGCACCAAATTGTGAACACCCATTCATGCATGTTCTAATACTCTAATCCTACACATACCTAAGTATGTACACCCAAACCAAAGTATTCCAATCAACTGCTTGTACCCAATTGTAAACACAAAATTCAGCTTATTCCATAGGGTGCACACCATACCATAGCACAAAAATTTATAAGTGCATAGTAAAAGAGACTTTATTCATTCTATCTTGGACACAAAGAACCACTTTGTCTCTTATTGAACTCCAAATATTTCTCCATAAAAATTTTTCTTAAAAATTCCCTAGCAATGTGTTCATATTAGTTCCTTTCATCTAGGTTATAATCAAAATCTTCCTCCTCCAATTCCCAAGTGTTGCATCTATTAATCACGAAGTTATGCAAAATAATACAAGCAAATATCCATTTCATAAAATATGCATTTTCCATATGCTATTCTATTAAATTATTAACTCATTCAGTCTTGGGTGTCCACCATGCAAGATATTTTGAAGGTTAGATCTAAATGCAATAATACACTTGTACCCAAAATTTGCAACTAAATATTTGTGGAGGTAAGAGAGTTTTATGCATCTCTTTGATTTAGATTTGTCCAAAGAATGGACTTCTTCAACATGTCATATTATGACATGAGCCCAACATTTCAATCACAAATGAACCAAGAAACCAATCAACACTAATACAATGGAAAATGGGATACAATACAAGAAGACAAATTATATTGCAAGGAAATATAGCAAACCACTACAAACTAGCTTGTGATTATCCTATGAGTGATGATATTTGTGGGTCTTACCTCCTGCAAAATGAAGCATCCTTCTTTAGTAATCATAGATTTTTCAGCCATTTAGTGAGAAGGATCTCTTCTTGTTATAGTATGTTTCACCATCTATTCTGGGTCTTTGAGCAAGAGTGACTAGAACCATATCTACCAATCTAACACATCTTGGGAATACTTTCAATGCAAAGGCAGATGATATTTATATTCTCTTTTCTTTATTTGGCCATTAAAACTCTCTTGACATGATGGATAACATAGCTGCTATGACTCTCTTTTTAAATATTGTAGTAGGGCTGATATTTACCTCTCAAAGGTTCACTTCTCTTAGAATTGTGCCCCCATTTCCACTATGTCCAAAGCAATAAAGTGCCACTTCTATTTGAAGCTCAACAAGAATCTAAATTTTCCCCTTAGATTTTGAAGAGAAAATTGAATGATCTTTTATGATTTCCACTACAGCAAAGAAGGATCCTATTTCCATGCACATTGGACTTTTGAACATGCTAGGTTCAAGAACATGAAAATAGTTTGCAAATAAATCAATGGAAAAAAATATTTTTATTTGTAGGTGTAATACTCCAAGGACAAGAGAAGAGAGAAAACACAGATTGCACACTCAAACATTCGATGCCCCAAGGGAGCACCTTCTCTTTATTATATAGACAAAGAGGATCTCCTCCAAGGAAGCTCCACCATAGGATTAGGGACACAGATAGGTGACATGTCAGCAAGCTCCACCCTTGGATTACTTACTTGGATGGGTGACCTGTCTGGTCTAGGTCCTATCTGGTTGGTCAAATGAGCTTTAACCGAAGGGAATCTTTTAGGGAATCTTCCTATAGGAATCTCAAAATCACATGAGTAAGGTACCGTTGGAAAGCTCTCGACGAGACAAACCAGGGGGAGGGAAGGCCAGCCTTTCCTTTTGGGGGGGGGGAGGAATCTACACATTTTTTAGGCCTAATTCATCCGTTTAGGCCTCCGAAATTGCCTTCAAAGATTTCAGGCATATTTTGGATCCTACTCTATTAGTAGAAGTCCCCTTTTGGTGATACCTCTTTCTTATCTGTTTAGTCCATCACATGTAACATCCTTCTAGATGTTACCAAACCAATTCTCACCTTTAAATCATATGTCTAGCTATTGGTTCTAAGGTTCTCAAGTCTATTTTGGTTTCTGCCCTATTAGTAGAAGTATTCTTTTGGTGATACTTCTATCTGATCTATTTTGACCACCATGTATAACATCATTCGAGATGTTACCAAACCGAATTTCACATCTAGATCATATGACTAACCCTTGGTGTTACAGTAGGCTGAGATATGTGCTAATGTGAATAAATTCCCACCAGTTTACAAACAAGTCAATTTCAAATTCAACATTGGTTTCTTCATTGTCAACAAAGCTCCTATGGCCCACTCATCCATACTTAATTTTAATTCATCATCAAATCCCTCTATATCCAACTTGAGAGTGGTGTGCATTATCTTTACAATTTTCCTATAAAAATATTTTCAATTATCAATCTATTGCATGATTCTTGAAAATGGGAGCAATATATGATATCAAGCAACAAGGAGAAAAAGTTGAGCAGCAAGGAGCAATAGAAATAGAAAATCACAATTATGTTGAAATTTTTTGTGGGTATTGTGGGGTCAAAATGTTGAGCCACAAGGAGTAGCACATATTGACATATGGTAAAGCTCATGTTTCTTGTAGGTGTTAAAATGTTCATTCTTAGCTATATCCACTAAGACACCCTTTGAACCTTGTCAGTGCCATGTCCTCACATTTCAAATGTAATCCATTATTGGTCTTATGAATGTTTACAAATACCCCATTAATTTGTTGACCCATAAGACTTCCACAAGTTACAATTTTTATGACATTGTGGATTATGGCTATAGGCCACATACTATAAAGCACACTACCATTCACACATCTATCATAATTTTTTTTGGAAATAGACTATGAACTAAGTTTTTGAATTCTTTACAAACCCAAAATAGCCCAATTTGAAACCCCTTAAGTACACTTACTAGAGATATATAAAATTGGGCCAGAAATTTTACTTGCACAAAGAAGCATTACAATTTTAACAATTGCCTTTATTTAGAGGATAGCAAGTAATTTGTAAGAAAGAGTGAACTTAGTGAAGCAATTACAAGTGAAAGATCATTTAGCAATAAAATCTACTTGGGATTCACTAAATCTGCAAATTGGCAACAAAGGGATAAATAATGGATAGGGAATTAAATAGGTGTATATAGTAGGTTTTGGAGAATTAGGCTTAGGATTTAATAAAGCACATCTCAAAAATTGATAAAGGAAAATTGGACAAGGGTCAATGGGGGTAATTAGGTGTTAGTTGTGAGGTTCAAGTGGTGAGAAGAACTCAACATGTTTTGGTGCTTGGAATTGAGTTGGAAGTCAAGAGTGCGCACTACCTCTACAGACTTCATCATTAGAGTGGCAATAGGAGTCATGAGAGATGCTTGTTTTGTACAGTAGATTGGAATTGAGCTAGGAGTTAAGAGTGAATCATAGATTTCCTCAACAATGGTAGGGATTGGACTTGAGTGGTGAGTTGATCTTAAAAGAGGGGTGGTCTCTTTTCTCATGCAAATATATATCAATACACAACATACATAACATCATACACTATAGCACAACTCATGTAAGAAGTCACACTAAAACTCTAAAGTGCCACAATCACCTCCTAATTGGTGGTTTGGTCTCTTCAACACCAAATATCCATCTACTCCAAGTATATGGTATGCACTATGGTGGGCAAAGACCAAGAGGTTAGGTGTTATCATGCCCCACTATAAGTCACTTGTTTGCAATCTATACCTCCTAAGGAATGAACTAGCTAAGTTGTTGAGAACATAACCATTGCTCTTGAGGAACACCATAAGGGTAGGAGTCAACTATACCATATACCATCCTCTTAAATAGTTATCACACACCAACATAGTAGTAGCTCTACAAGTAGAATTACATAACATACACCACAAGCTTGCTTGTACAACTACCAAGCCTGGGCACATCATGCTATAGAAGATGACATGACACACAATTATGTACATAATCTTTCCAAACAACACCGTCATGTCCTTCAAACATGAGGATTTTGGAAGGCAAAATCTCAAAATATTACACCCTATAGTCATATCAAGAGTCCTTGGTGTAGTCTACTATAGATATACATAATCACTAGGATGAAATTGATAGATCAAAGGTCTATATCTTCTCCCTTGAATAATTGCATATTGTAAGATATCCCTATGTTGAGCAATATCCCAAGTTTTCAAAGGCTATTGAAATCACTTTCCAAAAGGTCTTTACTTTTATAGAACATGTACTCATTCATATATCAAGATCATCCAAGTCCAAAACTATAGTAACATCATGATGAATGGCTACAAGTAAATTTGGATCTTGTCTGTAAAGAAAGATGTAGGGAGAGAAGGATGGTAAGGAGACTTGTTGACTGAACCAATAGCCTTTAGCCAACCAAGGTAACTAGAGATCCCAATCTCCCAAGTGGCCTCATTGCAAATCATACTTATACAATCCTCTCTTTATTATCTGAACAACTCTTTGTGCCAAACTATCTACCTCAAGGTGATCTCAAGATGTCATATGGTGATCAATCAAGGCTTTGTCACACAAGACCTAAAACTCTTCCAAGAACTCTATATCTTGATCAATAAAGACCTCAATTGGTGCACTAAGACTACTAAGAACTCAATCTAAGAACAAATAAGTTGTACGTTCATTGGAATTGTCAAGAAGTGCCATCAACTCAATCCACTTAGAAAAGTGTTCTACCATAACCAAAATGTACAAATGATTTCTCATAGTCAAAGGTAAGATCTAGCAAAGTCTAAACTGCAATGGTAACCCAACTCCATGACAAGCAATGGGTGTAATTGTGGCAATGGAGCATTAAATGATACTCTAACTTGATCAAAAACCACACATATTGTAGCAAAATATTGTACTTTGGTTTGCATACCATCAACTAATATTGACTTTGAAGTAATTTATATGTCTGCTTCACTCCAAAATATCCTTACTCCTCATGATCATGTTGTACCAATTGTGGTCTTTAAGGTGGAAGAGGTACTATTTTCACTCTACCATCCTCCCATATGCAAAAAATATGCTTGCACTCTAATCTAAACTATTTTGCTTGTTGAATTACAATCTCTCTTCTTAGCACTAATTGTGCCACCCATAATACCAATATGAAGATGGTCCATCACCAATGCATCATCATGAATATCTTGCTGACCATACCAAGATCTCCACTCTTTAGATCTAAGATCTCAATAACCCCACTTATTTGTAATGAGAGAGACACCACCAAAGCCCTAGTCAAAGTACACAAAAGGCAAATATGTGCCAACTCAATACCATATCCTCATCCACCTCACATGATTCTGTCTGATCATTGTTGGTTGGCACATGGAACCATGTACCAATCAACATGATCTATTCAACCAATTTGCATCATAGCTCACCACTCAAAATTTATGATATCATACTCATGTAAACCAATATGCATCATGCAAGCTTCCTTTAAAGCTTGTTAAAATCCATCAACCATTTTAGTGGTTCATGATCAATGATGAGAATGAAGGGGTTTTCAAACAAGTAACATTAGAAATGTGTAATTTCTTATACTATAATTAAACATTCTATCTCATAAGAATTGTACTTAGCCTCTACTAAATTTTTGGAGTGACTAGCATAGGCCACCACAAACACCTTCTTCTCATTATTTTGTTGAGTAAGCATTACTCCAAGCCCCATTGTACTCCAATTTTTATGAACCTAGAATGGTTGTCCTTTGATTGATCCAATTTGGCAGGGATCTTATCCATGACTCTCTAAAACTTGACAAGAGAGTTCTTTTACCCAAATGGTAAGAACCACCATGGATAAAATACATCCTTGTCATGAAGATCAATATCCCAGACTATTACTTTTGCCTTGTCCTCCTCTTGATCAGCAATTGATGATATCCTACTCAAAGATCCAAAGTGTAAAAGACCAAGACCGAGGAGAGAAATAGGAGAATGGAAACTCACATTGGGACACTTGAATGAAGGAAAACTACAAATGCCTAGCATGAGCTTTGGCTTTGGTATTTATAGGTAGCATACAAGGCCCTTGAGAAGCTTCTCAAGAAGCTTTCTTAGAGTGCAAGCCAAGTTAACTAGGAAGCTTCTCAAGAAACTTCCTTCTAGAAGCTGCCTACTTGGCGTGCAAGCTAAGCTAGTTGGAAGCTTCTAGAAGCTTCCTTCTAGAAGCTACTTACTTGAGGTGCAAGCAAAGCTTCCAAAGAAGCTTCCTAGATACTTCCAGAATATTCTAGGCTAATTTTTCTTATGTGCTACTTTGTAAGCCCGACTAATTTTGTCGCTAAACTCTATATTGTTGCATATTCCTCCGCTGCTAGTTGGTGACGTCCTCGTTGCCAATGAAGCTTCGAATTCTTGGATGGCCATTTGTGCATTCTAGAGGTAAGAAAGAGGTTCCCATGTGGCATCATGAAGGGAATATCCATTCCAAAGGACCTTGTACTCAATATTTTGGCAACAGCCTCGTTGAATATGGCAACGTGCAAGGATACGATCAACTTTGTACTCCTCATGATCATTGATAGGGACAGGAAGAGTGGGAGATTGGACTCAAGAGGAAAAGGAAGAGGGGTTAGGAACAAAGGGTTTCAACTTGGAAACATGAAAGACAAGATGGATATGCATATGACAAGGCAAGGCAAGTCAATAAGTAACAAGAGAGATAATTTGGGTGATATCAAAGGGTCCTATCCAATTAGGGGCAAGATTACAAACTTCTGTAACATCCTTCGGGGTAGGCCAATCAGTAATGGCCTTGATTTTTTCTTCTTCCATCTTGATCCCCTCTGATGAGATCTTATGACCCAAGAAGGTAACCTCCTTCTGCCAAAAGGCACACTTCGACTTCTTGTAGTAAAATTTCTATTGTTGTAGTCATCTTAGGACTTCTTGCACATGATTCACATGTTTTGCCTCTATCTTACTATAAATTAAGATATCATCCAAGAACACCACCACGGACCGATCAAATAGTCTATCCAACACCCGATGCATCTGATCCATGAAGACTTCTAGAGCATTAGTGAGTTCAAAAGGTAGAACTCTCCACTCAAAATGCCCATACCTTGTACAAAATGCAGTCTTTTGCACATCCTTTCTATCAATAGGAATTTTCCAATAGCCACTGCAAAGATCCAACTTGGAAAAGTAGTGTGCTCCACTTAGTTGATCAAGCAAGTCATCAATCGAAGGCAAGGGATATGCATTCTTCACAATTTGCTTAGTAAGCCCACGGTAATCAATACAAAAACAAAGTCTTCTATCCTTCTTTGTAACAAATAGTGTCGGTGCTCCCCAAGGAGAGGTACTATATTGTATGAAGTCCTTCTCCAACAATTCTATAAGTGTTGTTTGTAACTCCTCCAAATTCCTCTAACTCCTTTGGTGAGAGCCGATAGATTGGTCTGCTCATTAGAGTACTCCTTAGCAATAACTCAATCTCGAAGTGCATACCGCAATCAAAGGGTAATCCCTTTGGTAGATCATCTAGAAACACGTCTACAAACTCCTGAACTATCTAATCAACCATTGCTTGATGAGGCTCTTGGCCTTCCTCCAATTGTTCTTGTGCAATCAGCTTGATCCACACCACAAATATAGACTTATCTTCCTCCAAAGCTTACTCTATGGCTACTTTACTAACCAACTTCTCTTCCAAGGACTCATCTCTCTTCCAAGCTTGCTCCATGGTTGCCTTCTTGGCAAACTTCCCATCTTGGGACTCCACTCCCTTCAAGGTTTGCTCTATGGCTACCTTCTCGACAAATTTCCCATCTTGGGACTGACTATTCTTAGGTGTCTTACTCAGAGATGCTAGACAACCTAATCGGAAATTCATACCTTGGTGTTGTACTTGAATTTGGCATCGGGTCCAATCAAATTGAACCTTATGAAGTTCAAGCTAAGGTAGACCCATAATGATATCATAGTGTAGAGGTGTCACTACAAACCTCATACACTCCAAATACTCCTTCCCAATCTTGAAGGTAACAGGATGCGAGGTGCAGAATGCAGAACCCTTCCTACCATCCGCTATCATCAAACTACTTCCAATCATTGGCTTGATAGGAATACCCAATTCCTTTACTACTTGCATAGACATGCAATTCTCTGAACTTCCAGAATCAACCAAAATCCTACAACCCCAATTAGATATTGTACCTTGCAAGTGAAGTGAAGGAAACTTGCATAGGTTGAACCTTCAATCCCATTGGAACTAATCAAGCTCCCACTTGCAGCTTGAAATCTCTTATTGAGATTCTTTGTTTCCTTGATCATTGGGTTCTGCAAACTCCATCTGGGCAACTTGTTGAGGTCATCCATTCCTATGTGGACATTCAACAATGCAATGTCCAACTTGGCAACAATAAAAAAAACCTCCATTTTGTTGCAATCTTTCTCTATCTGTTGCACCAAGTGGCCTCCGTTGGATAGCATCAATCTCCATTGGTGTAATTTCTTCCACCCGTGCGTATTGTACTGATAAGCTTGGTGTAAGTTGAGGTCAAGACCAAGTTGTTGCAACTAAGGAATCAAAGCGCTCAACCAATTGCATGGCTTCTTCTATGTTTTGTGGTTCGCATAGGGTCACCATCAATTTGGTTTGTGACTTCAATCCCCGCACAAATTGATCCTGAACTTCTCTTTCTTATATATTTGGAATTTGCATGATGATGTTTTGAAATTGTGTGATGTAGCCTCTTATTGAGCCAATCTGCTTCAACTCTGCCAATTTATCTTGTGCGGCTTGAGTGACATTTATAGTTTGAAATCAACCATTCAATTATTACATCCTTGAATTTTGTCCATGTCAAGATTGGTACAACAATCTGTCGTTCAGCTTGCTCCACTTGGAATCACCACCAAATTTTTGCCACACCATCCAATTGGCTAGAAGAGAATCTATTTCAGTTCATCTTCAAGATTGGTGGCTTCAAATTAATGTTTGCAATCAAACACAAAATTCTCCACTGTACCCAGAAGATTCTTGCCTTCAAACACCTTGGGTTTTGGAAATTGAATATAATCTTCTCCATCTCGGAATGGTGCTCTCTCTATATGTTCTCGTTGTTGTTGATCTCATTCATCCAACAATCAAGTAAGGTGTTTGATTTGATGCTACATCGCAAGGATAACATTTGATATTGCCGCCATAGCTACTACTCTATGCTACTACTCACAATTTACTAATTGATTAACACATAGATACAACACATCGATGATCATATGTAGAAAATCTTACCCAAAGCATGAGGTGATGAATTGTGTAAAGCAATGCTTGGGTAATATCTAGACATGAAAATCCCAACGGTTTGGCGGAAGTGGATTTGGTGGTCCATAAATTCCATCCATCTCATTCCTGCTCTGATACCAATGTAAAAGACCAAGACCAAGACCAAGGAGAGAAATAGAAAAATGGAAACTCACATTTGGACACTTGAATGTGGGAAAACTCCAAATACCTAGCATGAGCTTTGGCTTTGGTATATATAGGTAGCATACAAGGCCCTTGAGAAACTTCTCAAGAAGCTTTCTTAGAGTGCAAGCCAAGTTAACTAGGAAACTTCTCAAGAAGCTTCCTTCTAGAAGCCGCCTACTTGGCATGCAAACTAAGCTAGTTGGAAGCTTCTAAAAGTCTCCTTCTAGAAGCTACTTACTTGAGGTGCAAGCGAAGCTTCCAAAGAAGCTTCCTAGATACTTCCAGAATATTCTAGGCTAATTTGTCTTATGTGCTACTTTGCAAGCCCGACTAACTTTGTCGCTAAACTCCATATTGTTACACAAAGTATTAAAGACCTTTGCATGCCAAATCATATCAAAGAGACTCTTTTGATATGATTGGGCAAATAATTGTAAGGATTATGAGCTTTGTGCCTATCAAAAAGATTTATGAATATGCTAAGGAATATGAGAACAAGTGGGTAGAGTATGCTTAGTATACAACAAAATGACTACTAATGAGAATGGTTTACTAGGAGTACATCTAGGTGAGGATGGTCTACTTGGGATAAAGTTAGATGATGTGTAGAACTTGCAGCCAAAGTAGAAAGAGCTTTCATTTTGAGGTTGTGGACACTTGTAATTGGAGGTATGATAATTTTACTCCCAAGGTCATAGTGTTATAACCAATCAATGCATCTTCCACCTCTATAGTGGTTATAGAGGATACTTAGGAGCCAAACATTAGAGCTTATTAGAGATAAAGAGTTTAGAGGTTCTTGAGGAGACACATAGGTTATTTTGCCTTCAATATGAAGAATTTGAGTGCTCTAAAAGAACTTGGTATTTTCATTGAGCTGACTAGTGATACACTAGTTTCTTGACATCTCTATAGATATAGTAATATAAAGAAATCTTAATTCAAAGTAGGAATTGTAATCTTTTAAAGGTTTGTTTGGTGGAGATCTCACATGGAGAGTATGATTCAGCCATAATGATGCTAGCAAAGAAGGATGCTAGCTATGGAGAGTAAGTTGATTGTTCTTCTTTGGTCCCCACTTGCTTGTCTTTGAGTGCATTATCTTCTTGGTAGGGGCTTGGTGCAATACCAAGAGCTACCAATATGATCTCAATGTGAAATTTGGTTTGGTAACATCAGGAATGATGTTATACATGATGGAAAAAATAGATCAAATAGAAGTATCACCAAAAGAGTACTTCTACTTATAGGGCAAAAACCAAAATAGACTTAAAAACCTTAGAACCAATAGCTAGACATATGATTTAAAGGTGAGAATTGGTTTGGTAACATCTAGAATGATGTTATACATGATGGAATAAATAGATCAAAAAGATTTATCACCAAAAGAGGACTTCCACTAATAGAGTTGGAACCAAAATATGCTTGAAATCTTTGAAGCCAATTTTTGAGACCTAAATTAATGAATTAGGCCTTAAAATGTGCTACCCCCCCTAATGGAGTAAAGGCTTGCATTCTCTCCTTCTTGTTTGTCTCATCAAGATCTTTCCAACGATACCTCACCCATGTGATTTTGAGATTCCTACAAGAAGATTCCCTAAAAGATTCCCTTTGGTCAAAGCATGTTTGACCAACCAGATAGGATCAAGATCAACATGTCACCCATCCAAGTAAGTAATCCAAGGGCAGAACTTTCTGACATGTCACCTATCTATGTGCCTAATCCTATGGTGGAGCTTCCTTGGAGGAGATCTCCTTTGTCTATATAATAAAGAGAAGGTGCTCCTTTGGGGCATTGGATGATTGAGTGTGAAATCTATGTTTTCTCTCTTCTCTTGTCCTTGGAGTACTGCACTTTGGAGGTACTTTGAGTCAATGTGTTATTTCATCTTGGTTCTTGCTCTAATTGGAGCTAATTGCATATCTATATATTGCTCTCCTCTTCAAATCATATTATAGACCATTAAAAGATAAAGGATCATTATTCTTCTTCCTAGTACTCATCTTTGTAATCTCCTTCTTCCTCAACTTCTTCTTCCTCCACCTCCAAAGTTACATCTATAATCTTAGGATTTCTCCTTGGTCTCTTTGCTGGTTTGGGAGACTTCACTAAAAGCATCCTCTTCTTTCCTTGCCTTTGTGGTGGTCACTTCTTCCTCTACTAGCACAAGTTCTCCTATTATCGCATACTTTGTATATGCTTTTGTGTACTTCTTGATGAACAATTTGCCTTTGGGTTGCAAGGTAAAGTAAATTGTTGGATGGAAATGACTTGGGTACTTCTTGTGCTCCTCCTTTGTAAATAAGCTCAGCCCCAAATGTATTGCTCCACTATCTTCCTCAAATTCCATATGTAGACTCCTCACTTGAAAGTAAAACAGGTCTGCCCAATAGACAAGTTCTCCCCTAGTACATTTACTCAAAGAAGACAACTTGACTATTGGTAAGATAGGTTATTCTCTTTGGCTTGAACAACTTCATAACCATCTCCACTATTTCCATTTGTCCTTGTAACTCCCCACACTCTATCCATTGCTCTTTGACCACTTATTTGCAAAGGTCACCTTGATATTAGAATTACAACTTTTTTGCCAAACTTTGTATCAATTATCATTGCTTCTGTTGGTCCTACATCTAAAACCAACACATTTCTCTAATTCTCTTCACTCTAGTTGTATGTTTTTCCTCTCAAGTCCCAAGTCAATCTCTCTTTCTTTCCCTCTTATTTTATGGATCACTAGGAAGTTGCTCAACTCCTAGTTCTAGAGCAAGATGCCATGATGCTTGGTCTTGATCACCTCACTTCTACAATGGATCACTCACTTGTTTATGCTAGATTATGAAAGATGGTTTTGGGGGATCTTTTTCATGGGTTTTTAGACAAATACCATGTTTCTGGTCAAATTTGGGTTGGCAATGAAGATAAATGTTGAAAACCTAAAAAAATTTTAAGAACTAAAAAGGCTTACAAAGACTTAAAGTTTCTTAGCTCACTCTAATATGAGAATAAAATCACCTTGTGAAAAGTAAAGTTGATTAGTATGCACTTGATTTTATAGCCAGATTCTTCAGTCATCATTCTTCAGTGATTGACTAGTTAGTGATGCCATCCTTCTTTATACATGCCAAAAAAAACCTTTGGCGAGTAGTTCTCTTCTACATATACAAAACTCTTTCTTGAATGCAAACGGCTTTGGGTGGTAATTCTTCAAATAGATGGCAATGAATTAATCTTTTCTACATCTTTTAGGTGCAACAATGTCCAAGCATATTTGGTGGTAGTTCTTCAGCCATATTGGCAATGAATTGAATTTTTTTACATCCTTCCAATGCAACAATGTCCAAGCAAAAGGTCTTTAGAGGCAAACATATTTTGGCCAAAGGTCTTCAAGTACAAAGGTCCTTTGTATGTATGTGCTTTGTTCCAAACCACCCTTTGGTCTTGTATAATTTTTCATTCCTCCTTCCAAGTGCCTTTGGCTTTGTACTTGTTTCCTTTGTACTATGACATATATAGACACACCTCCAAATGAAAGCCAACTAAGAAGTTTTCCTTCTTAAACAAGAAATTACATTATTATATCTTTATGAACAAGAGTGAAATTAACAAATAGAAAAAATTTTGTAAAACTTTATGCACCACAAATTTCTATTTGGGAATGTTGTGATTCTATTGCACACTTACATAAGAGGTATTTGAAAAATTGTAGTGGTAGTCAATAGGATAGCTTATCTAGTAAGAGAGGAGCCAAACAATATCAATACTCTATCAAAGGCTATCCAATTTGTGGTAAAAGATGCAATTCAAAATCAAATCTTGGAGGATGAGCTTGCAAAGATTTGAGCTGAACAAGAGGAAGCTCAAAGGTAGTTAAACAATTTGTAGAATGGGGTGAAAGAATACACCTCAATATAAAAGGTTGTAAGGGGATTCTTGAGAGTGGATCTTGAATAAGTAGCCAAGATATAGTTGTGGCATGAGAAGCATGAAATGAAGAGCCCCAAGGCAATGCTAAAGTAGGGGAGAAAAAAGTCTATTTGACTGGCAAGGATTAGGAAATTTGAGTGCTTAATAAAGAAAACCTTGGGGGAATCTCCAATGTCAATAAGTCCCAAAGTAGGAGCTAGTACCCCAAAGGTCAAGCTGCAAGCTATTGACCAAATGCTTGATTCCACACCAATGAGTTTCTTCCAAGCAGTTAAGGGAGAAATCAAGAGGATCATCAAGAACATTGCATTGTCATGCACTCTAGAGCAAAGCAAAGGCATTCATAGGAAGAGAAGACAATAATAACAACAAATAAAGCAGCAATGTAGGACTTGGATACCATCAATAGATTGGTAAAAGTATAGAATTTCAAATTAAGGAAGAAAAAATTGGTCCAATCTATTGGAATAGGAGAAGAGTAGGTGTGCAAGACTAGTTTTTCCTATATTGAGGTAGAGGTAGGGGTAGAGTCAAGTCCCATAGTTCTAGCATTGAAGGCACCCAAAGGAAGAAACAAAGAATAACCAATCACCTTATAGTAGGAGGCAAGACCATGGACCAAACTTATATGCTCCAAGGAAAGCACGTTAGATGGCAACCACAAGGCATGATTAGGAAGATAGGAAGCTTTGTTAGGAGAAAGGTGCCAATTAAGTAGGTACACAAAGTTTTTTTTCTTAAGGAGGCACTCCAACAAAAAAGAAGATTGGCATAATTGTAAATACTTCATCCTTGGTTCTATAAATGATTGGGAGTGATAGATGAGTAGATAGTACTCCATCAAAGGGTGATAGTAAGGATATGTGTTGTTACCTCAAGTAGTGGATCCAATGGATGAGTGAATTAAATATACATTTTGGCTCTAAGGTAGCCATATACCAAGGTAATGGGCCTTCCTCAACCACAACCAATTTTGATTAACTAAGCTTAATGGTAACAATTAGAGGGAAAATGATGCATCAAGTCTCCTTAGTTAGTGTTTAACTCAACATTTGATTTGGTTTACTCCAAAGAAGTACTTGATTGGTTCTTCAAGTCTAGGTGATAGAGATAAGACTGCATAGTAGCCAAGTCAACAAATATGCAAAAGCATAGGAGTTGGGTCTAAATAGTAGTATGTAGTCTAATAGTTAGCCTTGGGCCTCTTTGGTTAATTTTAGTTTTGGTTAGCCTTGGGTTTAGGCTTATCTTAGCTCAAAATTTGGTCAATCCTAGTCAGATTACCTACTTGATTGAATTGGGTGTAATCAATCTAGTTGCATTTTTAGTTAGTTCTTATTTCTTGAGGAGTTGATGTGGTTCATTGAAAGGGAATGCCTTGTGAGTTGGATCAGTCTTTGGTGGGATTGAGTAGAGTTAGTCTCTTTTGGATTATTTCTTGCCCAAGATTTGCTCTAAGAGAGTTCCCAATTTTGTCAACAAGGGTGCTCCACCAAAATCAATAGAGGGATTATTGGGTTGTTTGGCTTTGAGTTATTTGGTGTATAGAGTAGGCAATCCAAATCCTCTTTTATTTAGTAAAAATCACCATTCACACCTTCAATCCCATACATTTCTTGATGTTATCATGTGCTTGTAATTGGTGCATGTTGTACATATTGAGGATTGTGTTATCTTTGACAATAGTTTGATTAAAAAAAAATAAAAAAAAAATAAAAAAATAAATATATGAGTGATTGTTTGGGAAAGAAGTGAAGTGGGGGTATGATTGATGGCAACCTTGAACTATCTTTGCTCATTAAGGTCAAGAGAGTGAGTGAAGTGTTTAGAGAATGAGGTCTTAAGCATTGCATCACTCAAATTTGGGGCTTAGTTCAAGAAAACACCACTTACCTATGGCATAGATGGTGCACTTTGGGTTCTAAGACCAAATCCACATTCTAAGACCAAATCCACATCCCAACCAAAGGTGAACCAGATAGCGATAAGTCCAAGAACAAGATAGTGAGAGAGATGGGAGGTAAGTTTAGTCCATATTATGACTAGGCTCTCCAAATGATGTACATAGGATGTGGATGGGATGATGAGTGCAACAAGAGACTTTTAACTTGATACATACTCTTAGTGATATTGTGTGGGAGTTCTTCAAGCCATGAGAAATGAGGATAAGATAACCCACGTTTGTTAGTTGATTTGGGCTTGTTGGTAGAGGTCAAGAGTGGAAGGGTTGGAGGACCAAAAATTTTGCAAATTTTATGATTCAATTCAAGGAAGGGAAACTAGTTGCCAATAAGTTAGCTCAGTAGAGAGCAAGAAGACCTTTTATTGGTGATCATTGAAAGCTAGCTTGCAACTTTAGGCAATTGGAGGATTGCTCTACCTTAATAAGAATTGAGATAGCTTGATAAGAGTGACCAAACCCATTAAATCCATGGTGAGTATGGCTCATAAATCCACATAAAAATAGGCTCTCTCTTGGATTTGGAATGGTTGTACTATAGTATGTATTATATTTATGACCCGACCTCTTGTGCATAATCTTATTTTGCATGTATAACATTGTGATTTGTTTTAGTGTTATTGTAATGAATCTTTGGAATGAAAATTTGAAGGCTTGGTGACACTTTTATTGGATTCTAATTTCTACCAAAGTCATACTTGTATGTGCTTACCTCAATCCAAATTGGGAGAGTGTGCATTTTTAGAGTTTATGTTGTGAATGCATTGGTTGCATGCCATTCCAAAGCCTACACAGACTCCTTTATGAATGATAGAGATTAATCAAAATATCTCTCTATTGGTAGTAGATCTCATGAGACCTTCCTTGCTCAAGAGAGCATATCATGGTCTACAATTTAAGTTGATGTTGGTTGCAACTATAGGAAGTCTAAACTAGGTCCAAGAGCGTAATAAATCAGTTTAAAACATTAACTTCAAGTGAAAATTGGCTTGGTAATATCTTTAGAGACGTGAGTAGATCAAATAGAGGAGTCACCAAAAGAGGACTTTTATTAATAAATCATAGAGGCCAAAAACACACCAAAAACTTTGGAGCCAATTTAGAAAGCCTAAACAAAGGAATTAGGCCTAAAAATGGAAGCTTAACTTCTCTTTGAGCCATAAGTGGTTGCCTTCTTCCCCCCTCCTTTGTCTATCTCATCAAGATCTTTCCAATGGTATCTCTTGCATGCTATTTTGAGCTTCCAACAAAAAGATTCCCTAAAGGTCAGACTTGTTTGACCAACCAAATAGGACCAAGATCAACATGTAACCAATGCGTGCATCTAATCTAAGGGTGTAGCTTGCTAACATGCCACCAATCCATATGTCTAATCTAAGGTTTAGCTTCCTCGGAGTGGATCCTATTGGCTATATAAATAAACTCGGTGCTCATTTGGGGTATCAAAGTCTTTTGAGAGTTCAAACTTTGTGTGCTTAATGAGTTCCCATCTTGTATGCTTTTTTCTTTGAATTGTTACAAAGGGTTGTTTGTTGGAAGGAATATGTTTGTTGCAACAAGGTGTAGACTACTCATGCTAAAACTTGTCATCCAATTGAGCCTCAAGATTAAAATTGTCAAGGAAATGACCTTAGGATGCATTCTTATCCTTCCTTAAGCACTTCCTTGAGGTAGTTGAGAATACTTCCAAAAACCAGATCTCCATAGAGATTCCCTAGAGGTCTCTTTTTTCCATTGCTTACTTTTGAGCTCTTTTTTTAAAAACTAATTCAGTCATATTAAGTTATATATTTCTCTCCTTAGTGGACAATATACATATGATGGGCCATGTAGATTAAATTAGGCATGCCTTTCCTGTTTAGATTATAAACTTGAGAGTCAAAATGTCAAGATGTAGTATGTTGTCCTCTTTAGATGTTCCTCCTCACTTTTGGCTATTAAACAAATATATTACAACTGTAGTTAGCTTACTTATTCTTGGAGTGAAAATTAAGTTTGAGGATTTGTCAAATACTTTTTAGATCCTACCCTTGCAAAGAATATTCTTCATTTGGATGATCTTCCTCCATAAGGAGATCATATGTGATATTAGGTTTAATCTCTCCTAGTGTTGCTCATTCATAAATCTATCTACTTTCTATGATTCTTTCTTTTGGACCTTTCTATATTGTTTAAGAGCCTTTGATAAGAGGATCATGAGATTTTTTGGTGATTTCATTGGACTAGTATTGTATGATAGAGGAATTTGTGCATAGACAAAAGTCTTTACTAATATTATGTGGAGAGGTATGTTTACTATCTATGAGTACACATATAATTTTTAGGTAGTTAGGTACTCTTGTCAACTTTGATTTCCTACTATTTTATGGAGGAATAATTTTCTCTCCAAGTACTATAGTAGCAATAAGAGATAGTTTTTCCTCTAAGCACAAGATGATGTTTCATCTCTTTTTGATTGGATTAGAATATTGTAGCCTTCTTTGATAAACTAACAATTTCAATAGGCCTTGCATTTTATTCTAGTTGAAGCATCCATTCCTTGTGTTATTAGGGTATATCTTGTTCTTGCTATGGCAAGAGTGCAAGAAATTGGATTGTGATTAACCTTACATTAGAGCATTTTGACTCCTATTAACTACTTTCTTGTACCAATTACTATCTACAATGATGAGGTTCAACCTAGGTCTTGTCTATCCATTTGCATCTTCATTAATTACTTGTAAGTGTTGTTCTATTTTAGATACAAGATTGATCTATATGACTGATTAGAGATATAGTGTTTGTAATTGTATAAGGAATGAGTACTTTATTTTAAAGGATTGTTGGTATGCATTTTAGTCAACATAAGTCAAGGTAGACTTGTATATGATCCAAGACAATTAAGTTATAATAGTGAATTTTGTGGTTATAAATCTCATACACAATGTAGTTTTAGAGGGAATTACACATCCCCTTGGATAGGTGGTAAGAAAAGTAATAGCAACTAAGGTCTTCAAGTGTAGAACACACTAAGTGATATGTTTCTTTGGATGTTCAAATTATGGAGAATAGACTATTTATTGAGGTATCATTTTCCACTTTTCTACTTTATAATTTGCTTTTAGATAGTAGGTGTCTATTGTTCTATGATGATCATGTGCTAATATAATCAATAATAGAACAATCACAATAGGGAATATGTTTCTTTGGATGCTCAAATTACGGAGAATAGAACAATCATACTTATTTGGATGCTCTGATTATGGGTAATATAATAATTACACTAGTTTATAGATCATGGACAATAGAACAATCACACTAGTTAATTGCTTCTTTAAATACTCAAATTACGCCGAGATCAACTTATGGAGAGTAGAACAATCACACAAGGTAGTATGCTTCTTGGATGCTCAAATTCTTTGGAGATTGTTTACAGTAAAGTACAAGGGGACAGATTTTTTTCATTCATGTGTTAATAGAGTTTAGCTCCATTTTACAGTCTAAGTTTTATCCTTGTTTGACTTGATGGGCCTTCCCATCCTTTTTGATATCTTTTGTTTTTGTCATGCTATGTGTGTGTCGTTCACGTGGTGTTCTTCTGCAATTCGTGTTACTTTTCCAATCTATTCTTCTTCTTTCAAGTGCAATTACTGACTGGTTAGCTCCATCCTATCACTATTGTTCACTTTCCCATGCTGGGAGTACGGACGTCCACCTTTGGGTTTTCTCAGAATGTAATTGCAAAATGTTTTCAGTTTAGGGGAAAGAATAGAAACCTTCTTACAATCTCCAAGTGCGGGACTATTTTACACAATATATTGGGGCTTAGCCCCATGTTACCTTTGTCTCTCGCTTGTACGGCTTGATAGGGTCTTCCCATCCTTCGTTTTTCCTTCGCGGTCGCCTTTTTCGTTTTACACAATATGTTATCAGTGGAATATTTTATAAACAAATAACCCCATATGCATAGAGGCTCACGTCTTGGTAAGGTCGTCACAACTTGGTTCAAGCTTTGACGACGTATCTGCCAAGTGCAGAACAACATGTGAGTGACAGCCTTAGGACTGGGACTCGACAGGAGAATCGTCACCATCGCGGACACATCCGGTGAGGATACGGTGGGAGATGAGAACAGAAGGAACGCAACGAGGGGGGCAGGATCTTGTGGATAAAAAGGCGCAGAATGAAGTAAATTTATTGGGAAATGGAAAATAGAATTGATATTTCTGTTGGCGAAAAGGATACCCAATGGGAGCATCGACATGCCAACTTGGAGATGCCACGTGCCACATTGAGGCGACACGTGGTTATAGGGCGATAACGAGTTTTAATTAGCCCCTCGTGTAAATCTCTTCAACCTCAAAGCCGAAAAGGGAATGGCTATAATCTGCGTGCGCTTTCCCACGTCGATGAAGCAATCGAATGGGCAGTACGAGAAGTCGAACCTTTTATCCTTGTGGAATCTTCTTCGGTGATACACCTTGAAGGAGAGTGTGTTAGCACAGTAGTTCCCCGGGAAGATTACCAGATAGGGCTAGCTCCGTGGGACTGACCGACCGGACCGAAAGAGCGAGAAACCGACGGATGAGGCTTTTCTTTCTCTGGGTGCATTCTCGTCCTGAGCTCGTCTCACAGGAGGAAGGACAACAAGACACAGAAGCTCCGCCGAGTCTGCTCCGCGTACTCTTCCTTCTTCCAGTTCAAGGTAGGTAGCTCCAGGAGACCACTGCGTGTGCGCTCCACTCCGCACGTATCCCATTCCCTGTTTCACCCTTAACCTGCATCTTCTGCTTCTTGTTCCTTCTTACTGCATCTGTCCGTCCTGTTCCTGGTCTGATCTTTTCCTTTCTCTGGTTGTTTTGTTGGGGTGAATCGCGCAATGCGCAGGTAAGAGTAGGGAGAGGAGAGGGGCGTGAGGAATTGGATAGAGCGGGACGGTTTCAAAGACGGGGAGGGGGTTAAGAGGGGTTTGAGGGGTAGCGAATGAACCTAATCCGGAAGATGTCCGGGTTACGTTTAGAAACAGACTCACAAACGAGCTCGGCGGATGCGAATGCAAGAGAGGGAGGCATGGCGGCAGTGGAGAACGCGGTAGTGGAGCAAGGAGGAGAGTCGGATAGAGATACGTTCGAGGAGGGAGATGATGTGCTTCTGGACGAGAACGAGCAGGAAGATGCGGATGTGTTTGAGGACGCGCCAGCGGGAGTAGTGCAGCAGCCGGGGCAGCAACAACAGGAGCAGGAGCACGGCAGCAGCGACGGGCGGGACCAGGCTGCAGGTGGGCTTCAAATCCGAGTCCGAGCGCCTGTTACTGACGAAACTGAGGAAAATGATGCTGTGGAAGAGGATGGAGAGGCAAGCTTTGGTAGCGGTGAGAGTTTTGGTAGTGCCTTGGAACGAATGGCGTCTTCCTCCGCCGCCAGCTTCGATACTGCGAGCCCTAAGATTTCTTCTCCGGTAGGTTCATTGTCTGGCCCTGCCGTGCTTGGGGATCCTCCTGTTGACATGAGCGTGGCGCAGCAAGGCGCACTCATGCGCCTCAATCAGATGATAAAGGGAGAGCCATCGTTGGACACCTTCGTAATCGATAATTCAAGTGAAGAGAAGTTTAGGCAGCGTATTTCTGAACTTGCAGAAAGTCGAAATCAATCAGTGGAAGATGCTAGCTTCGGTAGCATCGTAGATGCACTTTTACCTTTGGTTCTCGAGAAGGTCGCTGCCGTAAACCAAGCCGACGATATTCCTGAGGACTCCGCCATAGAATCAAAAGAGGTCCTGAGCCCAATGCCTAAAGCAAAACTCACGGCTGAGGATGAACCCTATCTTACTGATGAAGATGAGAATGATAGTGAGGACCAGGGGGTTGAAATTGATGTTGAAGAGAATGGTGCTAAGAATGCTCAGGAGAATGTCAATACTATTGAAGATGGGGAGGAACGCGATCCTAAAGAGGGCCCAGACTTAGAGGACGTCAAGAAGGCAGAAATTCAAGACCTACAAGCTCAGGAGCCAGTACCGCAGGAAATTTCCGCAAGTACTGATTCCGAACTAGCACCTGAACTACCAGTCGAAGTCAGTAGAATTCACGAATTAGGGGATGATGGCCAAGAGGAGGATTTGAAAGCCGAAGAGCCTGCGCAGCCAAGTACACCAGAGTTGGAGGACTCCGCATCTCAATACGGTAGTGGCGATGATGCTGACGCTGTAGACGATGTTGTTGACGAAAGAGCATCTCCCGCGGACACACCAGAAGAGCCTACCAGGGTAATGGCCATGCCTACCGCGAAGTTAACGTCAGAGGATGACGAGGCTCAACAAAGTGAGGGTGACAGTGAGGAGCGAGACAATGGAGATGAGCAGGATGAAGCAGGGGAGGAAGAATTAATTGATGACAGCGAAGGAGAAGATGATGTCGAGGAACAGTTCGAAGAAGCTCGTGAAGAACAAGATGTTCAGGATATACCCCTAAAAATAAGGGCAGTCCCCGACCCTGAAGTAGAAGCAACATATTCTTCTGTTCCAGAACCTGAACAGGGAGAAGGTGAAGTGGAGAAAGAAGTGCACGAAGAAAACGGGGAGAAGGATGAGAATGGCAACGTTGATTCTGAGAAAGAATATCCTGCCGAGACTGCAGAGGTGACACCCGAGTCTGTGGAGAAAGCATTTCCCATTGTGAAGGCAGAGGTGACTCCTGAGTCTGATGATGACGGTTTTTCCAGCGTTAAGGCAGAGGATAAGACAGAGGGTAAGACGGATGATGCGGAGCGAAAGCAAATTGATGAGGAGGACTCGGATTCTCAGCCAGAGCCAAAATCGACACCTCTCTTGAAATCCGAGCCAGAGGCAGAGACTGAAGTAATCAAGTCTCAGTCGACCGTTTTGGACGAACCTCCTTCCCCTGCTGATGTAGAAGAGCAGGGCCAAACCGAAACAGCTGATGAACCTGCCGAAGGTTCTGCAAACCTTGCCACACCCAGTTCCTCACCGGAAGGAACAGAAGATTTCTTAGATGACCTCAGTAAACAAGACTCTGCCATTCCTTTACCCCAAACTTATGAAGAGAACGATGTTGGTGTCGCTTCTGACGCGGAGAAAGGAGAGGAGGATGAAGAAATTGCTGATGAGGATGCAGCAGTGCGCAAACCTTTCAACCTCGAAGCCTCTGAAGATGACAGTAAAATAGTAACCTCAATTGAAGAGCCCAATGAATCTACCGGGGAAGCTGATTTCTCGCAATCAAAGTCTAGGAGAGATTCACAGGACGAGACGTTGTCTGTGGACGCTGATGACAGAGAGGACGCTGATAATGGAGGAGAGTGGGATGAGGAAATTGAGGAAGACGATAATGAGGATGCTGATTCCCTTTTGGAATCATCTTCGGCTTTAGCTGCTTTGGTTCGTGCTGCAGATGCTCCAGGTGGTGGTGAGGCTGACACTCCCTCGTTGGGTGCTGCAGGGCCATCATTGCCTGCACGACCAACTCGCGTTGGAAGGGCTGCACCATCTTTGGACCCAGCCCCTCGTGCTGTGCAGCCGCGCAGTACTGGAGCCGCCAGCACTCAGTTGTCCACTACTGATGAGAGCCAGGCCAATGGTGAAGCCGGTGATGGTAATGAAGAGACAAGGGAGAAGCTCCAGGTAATCAGGGTGAAGTTTTTGCGCCTTGCCCTTAGACTAGGCCAGTCTGCGCACAATGTTGTTGTTGCTCAGGTGCTGTACAGGTTGGGTTTGGCCGAGCAGCTGAGAGGTGGTCGCAGCTCTAGTCGCAGCGGAGCCTTTAGTTTTGATAGGGCTAGTGCAATTGCGGAAGAACAAGAGGCAGCTGGGCCTGAAGAGCTCGACTTCACATGCACTATCATGTTGCTTGGTAAGACCGGTGTGGGGAAGAGTGCTACCATTAATTCTATCTTTGATGAGGCAAAAACTGGGACCAACGCGTTTATGCCTTCAACGAGAAAGGTCCAAGAGATTGTAGGTCACGTGCATGGCATCAAGGTACGGGTAATAGACACACCAGGTCTCTTACCCTCAGTTGCAGATCAGAGGCACAATGAAAAGATCATGGCTTCCGTAAAGAGGTTTATCAAGAAGTCACCTCCTGATATCGTCCTTTACTTTGATCGTCTTGACATGCAAAGTCGGGACTATGGTGACTTGCCACTCCTAAGGACTATCACGGACACGTTTGGCGCTGCAGTGTGGTTTAACGCCATAGTTGTGTTGACCCATGCCTCATCTGCACCTCCCGATGGCCCAAACGGACTTCCTCTTAGCTACGAAATGTTTGTCGCTCAACGCTCCCATGTGGTGCAGCAAACAATTCGCCAGGCTGCAGGAGACATGCGCCTTATGAATCCTGTATCTTTGGTCGAGAATCATACTGCTTGCAGAATGAACAGGGCAAAGCAGAGAGTGCTCCCCAATGGGCAAGTGTGGAAGCCTCAACTTCTTCTTCTTTGTTTCGCTTCCAAAATTCTTGCAGAGGCCAATTCACTTCTGAAGCTGCAAGATAACACTCCCGGCAGGCCTTTTGGTGCTCGGCCAAGAGTTCCTCCTCTTCCTTTCCTGCTGTCATCGCTCCTTCAATCCCGTGCGCAGTTGAAACTGCCGGATGAGCAAATGGGTGACGAGGATGAGTCAGATGAAGAGCTTGATGAAGAAGATGATTCTGATGAGGAAGAAGATTATGATCAGCTTCCTCCTTTCAGGCGTCTTGCAAGGGAGGAAGTTGCTGAGCTAGATGAGGATAACCGAAGGAAATATTTTGAGGAGCTTGCCGAAAGGGAGAGACTCTTTCAGAAGAAGCAATGGAAGGAAGAATTGAAGAGGAGAAGAGAAATGAAAAGGAGGATGGCAGAGGCTCCCAGAGGAGAGCAGACACAGCTTGCAGATGAAGGCGCTGACGACGACATGGGAAGGTCTGGAACAGTTCCAGTTCCCATGCCGGACATGGCCCTCCCTCCTTCATTTGATTCTGATAACCCAAGCCATAGATACAGGTACTTGGAAACTGCAAATCAATGGCTTGTTCGTCCAGTATTGGAGACACATGGATGGGATCACGATAGTGGTTACGATGGTTTTAGTCTGGAGAAGATGTTTGTGGTTGGGGAAAAGATTCCTGCCTCGGTGTCTGGGCAAATTACTAAGGACAAGAAGGAAGCTAATCTGACAATGGAGTGTGCTGCATCATTAAAGCACGGAGAAGGGAAGGTCACGTTGGCTGGGCTTGATTTGCAGACCATTGGGAAGGATCTGGCTTATACCCTTCGTAGTGAGACGAGGTTTAGCAACTTCAAGGGGAACAAGACAACTGGAGGTCTGGCCCTTACCCTCCTTGGCGACACTGTTGCAGCCGGGATGAAGATTGAAGACAGGTTGATAGTAGGTAAGAGGTTGAAGTTGGTTCTTAACGGAGGGGCCATTACCGGTCGGGGCGATGTTGCATATGGAGGAAGTTTGGAGGCGACTCTACGTGACAAGGACTATCCCTTAAGTCGCACTTTGTCTACCCTCGGGCTTTCGATCATGGACTGGCATGGTGACTTAGCTATTGGTGGTAACCTGCAATCACAGATGGTTGTAGGCAAAACTATGATGGTTGGTCGAGCCAATCTCAACAACAGAGGAGCCGGGCAGATCAGCATTCGTGCTAGCAGCTCGGAACAACTACAAATGGCGCTTATTGGTTTACTTCCAGTTATACGTTCTCTTGTTAACCGGTTATTTTTTGCTCAACCACAACAGTAGGTGAGAAACAAGTGGTGGGAACATAAGTATGCTTGGAGTTTAGGAAGATACGCCATTTATAAGTTCAAATGATACTGGTGATTGTAATTGTAGGTCCCTTCATGAATGTGGCTTTTCCAAACTTTGTAGCTATTGACCGGAAGATCACAATCTTTACTTGTCAATGTTCCTATGCTCGAGAATTTTGTAGAATGTTCGGCCGAGAACACATCTCTTGCAGAGATTGTTGGAGAGGACTTTGACCTATCTAAGTAGATGACAGTTTTGCTTTGGGTTATGTAGGACTGGTATTTTGCCAGTTACAGGCTGCTTCTTTGAGCAAGAGCAGGGGATCAAGAGGAAAAGGTCTAGTGCCAGTACTTGGCTCTGCCATATCTGGGCTCCTTTACTATAGATTGAAGTGAAGGAGTACAAACTCTGGGAAGATAGGAACCACAAAATGCTATGGAAGTAAGGTTGCTTTGATACATTAGCAACGAGAATCTGATTTTGTAAGAGCCGTGCAGTTAAATCATCTTCTCTGTTGCGAGTTGAGTTGAATAATATTGCTGCTCACCTATTATTGTTTCTCTTGGACATCAGGAGTATGTTTCTTGTTTACATAATTGGTATCATGAGTACTTCCCTTGAATCTCGTCTTCGTTTCTTCATCGTTCAAGATATCAAGGCTCTGGTCATGCAGAGAAAATGATTTAATTTGCGATACTCTGTCGCCGCCTTACCCTTCCCGTCGCCTCGTGCTGGAAACGCGTTTCTGCGCACATCTTGTCAGTAATCATTTTGAAGCTTTCTGCGCATCGAATGTGCACAGCTCCACCGTTCGATCATCAGGGATAGCTATGGGGATCATTTTGCAATTGTAAGTCACCTGTCTCTTTTTATGTCACAGTTTTTAGCAGGTTTATCACAGAGGGAATAGATTGATGCCAAGGCATTGCTTGCCTTGTCACCTGGCAAGTCACCAAAGTTCATTTATCACTAATGCCCCGCGTTGCTCGCAGAAGAGGAGTCGAATCACTTCCCAAGAGAAACCTCGAAGGACAGCAGTCTTGGTGAGTTCAAGTGACTAACTGATAGCAGTTGTCTAACCCTTGGAAAGACAATCTATCGAGAAACCCGTTTGCAGACCCTTGTAAAACTTGTCTTCCTCGTGCTGACATATACTGGAAGTCTTATCCACAGTGTTTCCGCAGAATAGTACTGCTTGTGTGGAGGTAGTGAATCGTACAAATCATATCAGCCATGTTCTCTGGTTAGCTTACTGCAAAGCCTGTCCTACTCAAAGTTTCGTGTACGTGGAACTTTGGTGGCTGCACTTGTACCCTTAGTTGCTATGGAGAAGTGGCATCGACAAAAGACGACGGATTAGGCATCTCCGGATCCACCTCTCGCCTTGCCTTTCTGAGATCACACTATAGAGAAAGGTAGTTACATTTGACGAGATCTCCGCAACAACATTATTCTTGTGGAGACAATGTTTTTCCCCGTTTTCCGTGCAAGCAGATTTCGAATCTCTTGAATGATGCGCAACTCATACGTTATTTGGTTTTTAGACGAAATCCTGATTAGCAGAATAATAGAATTCATAATTTTCTCCTATGTTTCTTCTGGATAGTGTACACTAAACTAAATCATAGCCTTCCCAGTGGAGTGTAGAATTTTCGACCGATAAAATTCTCTATATAGGTTCTGTGTTTCCTTTGAATAGTGTACCTCTGAATTAACGATTACCATTCAAAGCCAGGCAGAGTGCATTGTGGTTGTGGGCATTATTCAAAGGTGCTCATTGCCCGCTTCATTCAAGAGACTCGGCACAACGGGCAAATAACCGCAGGACTAGAATGGTTACAATTTGAACTCATGTTCGATTATATCTCACGTCGGTTGATTAGATAGGGCAATGAATCTGCCGTTAATATCACCGTCGCCAAGACTGGGACTCTGCTATGGGGAGATTGGGCACAGATTTTGTTTTATGAGTCATTCAAGAGTGTGGGCCGGGGTCACAGGTTCTTAGCCTATGCCCCCATGCCGGTGGTTCCAAACATTGGTTGAATTTCGCATCCGTATATGTATTTTTCGCACACTCAGTGACGTTCTCAACTTGTAGCCCCATGCCCGTTGGTGGAATTTTGCAAAAAAGAATGTACCTCCCAACGGCGTGCGAAATCCGATGGGGCCACAGGTTAAAATAACTCTTGTTATATTCATACGGGGGGAAATCGTTTGCAGAGTAAGCACTTCACTTCGTATCGTACCAAGTAATTGTCATGGTTAATGGGAAATACACTTGTATCTTCATCCTTCACTGCAAATTGGTTCGATCGATAATTTCTCAATGTCTACAGGTAGAGCGATACGTTTAGACTTTAAAAGCCGTAATGAACATATCAACAGCTAGGAGAAACTAATTGACGTCTACCTATGTCAAATTTTATTTCTTGCCATGACCTCCCTAAGGCAACCATCAAGGTGGAGTACTATCAAATTATAGATATTTGTTATAAAGTTCTATTCACATTGTATTCTAGACTCTAGACGCAATTTTAAACTTTCAGAGTTCAAATATTCCTACATCTACTTGCCCAATTCGTCACCTTGAGGACCTAGTTAAAGATCTGTTAGATGAAGCTTATGTTAATTTTTTTAAAAGGTTGGCCTAAGTAAAACAAGAGTGCACGGTCCCCATCGCAAGGACAGCAGCTAAACCTTGACCTGATGATCAACATAATTCCATCGTCATGAGAGAAAAGAGATTATAGATTTTTGGATAGCTCATCTGCATATATAGTATGAGTGAATAGTCTATCCTGTTCATTTTTCAAGTTCAGTTCCATTGGTAGTTAAATTGAAGGTTATGGAGAATTGAATAGAAAGTTATGAGTACTTTTAGATTTTTTAGGGTTTAGAGTGATTAATTCATATTGACAATGATTGTGTTTTTTTTTTCATTTCTAATCTTTTGGTTTTCCTACTTTAGTTCCATGGGAATTTAGTTTGAAAATCTTTGAGATGGGATTGAAAGTTATGAGAGTTTATAATTTTAGGGTTTGGAAAGATAACATTTACTCATGTGCGTTGGGATGTGATTTTGCAAGTATTAGTAGATATGGAGAAGAGGATCGTGTGTTACTATGATTATTGTTGTGCTATCCATGGTTACACTTCCCATGTGGAGTCGCATACAGTGGCTTGGGATGGGACATGGTGTGTCACTTATGCCTTACCTTGCAAGGGTAAAGACCATGTGGGAAGGATGCATAAGGACTATGATTGGACCACTTGGGATGCTCACATGAGACAAGCAACTACATCAACAATGGCGGCACTCAATATTACACATACTTCTTCTATCACTTCGTTGACCGTTCTAAGGATATAGATCAAATTGTGTGAGTGGTTAGTAACTCAAACGGGTTATATTTTGAGGTTATTTGAGACTCATTTTTTATGTCCAAGTCTATTCCGTAAGCTATCTTGTACATTCCATGAGGAGGTTAGATAAGCTTTTCGTCTACCACTTGATTTTTTGGCACGTGATCCCTTGGACAAGTTAACATGGTTCTTATTCCTCTTACTCCCTCGATGGTGTCTTTGTTATGCTAGAGAAAGACGTGTAGGGCATAAAGAGGTGGTTGTTAGATTTCATTCATTCTGACCAAGGGCTTGGGCTGCTTTACATTAAGATTAAGTTAGGGTTGCATGTTCTAGGAAACAAGTTCTGCCATATGATACCACAAAGTCCACTTGATTCCGAGGGGGTAGGACATTGGGTCAGACAAGACAAAGTAGAGCAGCACGAGCGCCACACCCTTTATCTATTGGCTAGTCCCATTGATGAGTGACTATCTCTTCCTTATGCTCACTACATCTTATGGCAAGTGAGAAAGTACAATTAGAGGTCTTAGATTATAAACTTGAGCAACTTTTATGTATTGCATTTGCGTTGTGCATTGCCCTTCACCTCTTCTGAAGAGGCTTGTTAAGGATGGTATATGAGTATCTTAGAGATTGCTTTCAAGCAAATGACCTTTCTAGTGGATTTACCAAGCTATTTCAAGTGGCTATAGTAATGGCAAGGAGAGATTCATACATCAATTAGTCAAGTGCTAGGTGATGATCGACTTCTTGCAATGGAGAAGGACACAAGGAGCATTAAACTGATTACTATTGAAGAAATCCTTTTGTGCTTGGTTAGCCGCACCATTGTCCTTCAGCATTGTTCTCACTTCCAAGAGTATCTCAATCCACATCAGTTTGGAATAGCTATACATGGAGGTTGTGAGGCTATATCTTTAGGTATTAAGGAACTCCTAGATATCCATACAGAGTGGGTCTTCATATAGGTGGATATTGAGAACATTGTCAGTAGTATCTCTTGAGCATCCATCTTTAGAGAGCTTAGGGAGGCCAATGGATCCTTGGCGAGTCTTATTCCTTTGTACGGTTGTTTTATGGCTCTCATACTTCCTTTACTACTGACATGGTTGGTCACAAGAGGGGGTCACCGTCTTGGAGTCAATTATTGGAACACGATAGGGAACTCCTTGCAAGGGACCTTTGTTTACCATGGCTCACTTTAGAGCTCTCTTATCTACTACTTTGGCCATGCAAAGTTGTGTATTTCCTTCCTTGGCAAATGATAGACATATTGTGGGCTCCATAGATCAGATTAGGCAAGCATTTGATCACTTGACTATTGAGCTACATCTTGTAAGCTTAAGAGTCAAGGTATCAAAGTGTAGAGCATGGTCACCTTTAGGTATCTCTTACCATCTTGAGCTTATGGAGGAGTGTGTCACATCTATAGATGGACTACGTGTTCTTGGAGTGCTAATAGATCCAAGGATCTTGTCACATGCCTCCTAGACATTGCCCTTGCAAAGGATATTCTCCATGTAGATGACCTTCTTCTACTAGGAGATTTTCAAGTGGCATTTGGTGTACTTTCCTTTAGTATTGCCCACTGATCAACTGACCTTCTCCGCATGGTTCCTCCTTCCTTGACTTTCCTATCTCATCTAAGAGCTTTTGATAGGAGGATTATGGGAATCTTTGGTGATATCCTTGGACCAAGGACATTTGAGTGTTTGATGGGGGATTTGGCATGTAGACATACATCTCTATCAATCTCATGCAAAAAGGTAGGCCTATTATCTATGGAGGAGACAACAACTATAGCATATTGGGATAGTTGTGCTCTCTTACCACCCCTACTTTCTTCCCATTTTGTGGTTGTTGATAGGCTAATTTTAGAGATATATATGACTGAGGTGGAGGAAGGATCCTTTTCTCTCCAAATGTTATTGTTTCACATGAGAGATGGTCTATCCCCAAGAGCATGGGAGGACCTTCCATCCTTTGCTTCACTACTGTTAGATTGGACTAAAGGTTTGTAGTCTTCCTTGATGGAGTAATAGTATTAGCATATACTACATTTGCTCTTATTTGACTCATCCATTCCTTTGGCCACTAGAGCATGTCTTTGCTAGTGCTCTAGCAAGGGTGCAAGATCTTGGATCCTAGCTCAACCTTGCATTAGGGCATTCCAACTTGCACCAACTACCTTCTTTATATCAATGAGGTTCCGCCTAGGTTTGGTCCATCCATATGCATCTTCATCTCTCACTTATGAGTATGGTTCTATACTAGATGCAATAGCAATCCATATGACATGGTGTCCTTTTGGAGTATAGAGGATAGTTACCCATGACACAATAAGGGATATAGTGTTTGTTATGGCACAAGAGAGTGGATACCTTGCTTGGAAAGATCATTTGTATGCTTTGCAGCTAACATGTATTAGAGAAAACTTATAATTATGGAGTCAAATAATTCCTTGATAAGGGTGCTAATATAATAAGACATAGTAGTGATATATTAGTACTACCTCAAGAAAGTTGTTGACTTTGTAGTTGACCAACATAGAAGTTTTGTTGCTTGATCCAAATTATTATCAACTTAGTTCTATCAATTTAAACTTAGGTGATGATAATAATTTGGGTCATCAAAGACGTCACCAGTGCACAAAGTCTTTAGCTTAGCCAATGACCTATATGACATTCATGTAAGCAAAATTTTAATTGATAAAAAAATAATCTTACTAATATTTTTCTATTACTTGTACTCTTCCTTGACTAAGTATTTTACAAACTAGTTTAGCAAATAATTTATAAGTTAAAAAATTCATCATCAAGTTCTCTTGTCCAAGTCAAAATCCTTTTAAGACAAGAGTTCTAACCTTAGTTATGACTAGAGAAAGATGATTATATTTACTAATTTATACTTCTCCTTATTTGATTTAAGACTGGCCAAAATCTTCTTTCAAGCTCATAATATATTGCAGTGGATGAGAGATGACCTTAACCAAATTGGTTTGTAAAAAAGTACTAAATTATGATGAAACTCTGTATCTTGGGTGCTCATACAATTACTTCCACATGTAGTAACTCAACCATCCATAGAACTCATCTAATGTTATCTATGGGTATAATACTAGCACAATTTATTCAATATTGGTTTTTCTGGAAAGCTCACTTTATGGAAAATTTTAAACCATCAAACTCTCACTAGGCCATGCTTTTAATAAGTGATCCTAAACTATACACTTAGAACTTGTATATGAAATTTGTGAATAATTCAACACCTACCAGAAAATTAGCATATTACAATATTTGCTAACAAGATGAGTGGATCATGTACATATTATGCTTCCTTTACAAATGTAATCCCAATCTCATGTTACTTTTTACTTTATTATGGCATTGCATAAATTTTAAGTCAATCTTCAAGCAACTTATAAAACTTTTATGCATTTGCATCTAATTTTGAAAAACTCTACTTGAACTTCTTATATAGCATATAATTGTAGAATTATGCTTCTTATTTTAATATGAATATTTTTTCTTGTCTTTAAAAATCTTGTATCATGAAAGAAAATTCTACATTGGATGCTCTCTAATCTCTTAAAACCTCATAAATGGTGGTTCATATATTTTTCACTTTGATTCCAGATTTTTTAATTGCAATTCAAGCAAATCTTTTCCAATTTACAAAATCCAATCAATATGTAAGTTTAATTTTAAGTTAGGTTAAACCTTTTGTACCATACTAGAGTTTTTACTTTCTACTTCAATTTATTCCTTGATGAATGCTTTTATAATTCTGTTGTTCATAAATAGGGATTATATTTCATATTGCTAAGTAAGTCAAAGGTTTAGCTTTGATCTTGAAATATTTGACCTTCAAGAAGATTTAACCTTTATGAATTGCTAGAAGACTTGAATTTTTATTAACTATTTATCATGTATGAAGTAATTGATGCTAGGAAATAGAGGAATTTGACCTGAAATATCAGTTAACTTTGTTAATTTCAAAATCAAAGTTACATTTAAATTTCACAGTGGAGCATGAAGAGTATATGTATTGCCAACTTGAGAAGTATATGTTTACAATGCAAAACTTTCAAGTTTCTTGAGTCTCTTTGAAGAGGAGCAGGTTGCTTTATCTTTCCTTGACCTTCAACCTTGGTAGAAAACATTTGGTCAATACTTCTCAACTAAATCTTGAATAAAGGGAAGTTATCAACTTAAAAATAAATTTCTTATTTTTAATGTGGAGAATTATTTTTGTTGTTAATTACTTTGGAGTGCATAATCCTCATCATGGTAGTATCTCTAAGGAGGTAAACGTATTCAAGATTATAGTTAGAAAGAAACTCATTAATTAAATAACGTATCATTGGTTTGCAATGACAAGGATACATATGAGTTTTAGATATGGGTTTTAGAGAGTGTGTGAGAGGCTGATCATGACCATAAATGTGAATTCTATAGAGTGTGCAAGGATCTGCTCAAGATCATAAAGACATAATACTTAATTAGTATGTGTGCAAAGGGAGTGAAAGTTATTATTAAAGTGTAAGAGAGAGTAAGAGAAGAAATAATAGGGTTCAAAGAAGATAGCATAAAACGTTTGAATCTTAATGCTTTGCAAAATAAATCCAATTAGAAAATGAACACTCAATGAGCACTCTAAGTAGGCAGACATGTTGATTGGCTATACCAGCTAGTGAGACCATAGTTCTAATTGATAATATGAACAGAGAAGTCATTGAGACAAGTCATATTTGAGTTATCAAATTAATTGACCTTTTGATCAACTTGATAGTTTCACCTATGAGGAATTGAAAAAGATAAAAGCAAGGTATTGATGAGAGAGAGTAGAAGCTTGGTGTAGCCTAGCAATCTCGTCCTTGTTTGGACTTTCAATTTCTAGTTAACTTGTGGTTGATAATTAAGTGAGGTTCATAAAACTTGAATTTTGGTTCTAAAAAAGCTTTTAGTTAACTTTACATTTCCTTGAAGAAAAAAGTATTGAATTTTTTGTTGTGAGGGTTTTTTAAATCTGAAATGAGTTTTTATTTATCTTACATTCATATACTTATCAATAAGTTTCATTATAATTCACAATTTTAAAAAGAGGATGTGTGGTTAAAAAAATCAAATAGGATTTTGACTAAGCAATAAAGAGTATAAATATAGTTTAAGAATCCTTTATTCATTGACTTTCTAACAAAAGATGTAGGAGAACATATAACTATAAATTAGTGTATCTTGTAAGATAATCACAAGAAATTCATCTAACAAGGTTGCATCTTTGTTTATAATGTTTTGTACTTAGTGTATTGGAAGATAATTAGAGTGTTAGTCAATTCATGCTTTCTATAGACATTGACCATAACATCATGGAAATTGTATATCTCTTGCAGTATTTTTTTGAAAGAAGTTATAGTTATGGAAAATTCTTTATAAAAGTATTGAACTACTCACAACCTGAAATCCTTTATTTTTACATATTAGCCTCTTGGGTCACACTTACTCCCAAAAGAGGTAGTTTCATCCACTATGGTGCATTAAGGCAAATGGAAACCTAAAAGGTCACTTTCACTACTAATACATTCCAACTATTTCTTGAAGGTGAGGATTTATTCAACTTCAAAAGAATGTATTCTACCGTTCACAGAAAGAACAACTCCAAAGGCACTTTGCATTGGCAATAGGACCTTGATTTTTGAATCCATGGTACTTTCAACACTACAACTCACTTAAGACACATCAAGTTATTGCTTTGCTCCTTCAAAACTACTAAGGATCCAAAATCCTAGCCTCAAGTAATCATGACACTTAAAGCTCACACTACTAGCTACTTGTGTTCCTACTACAAAGATTCCTCACCACTACTCACAGAAGACATAAACCAATACTGAAAATTTTAGCAAAAGTGATAAAGGATTTTGGCTAGATTTATTAATATTTACATCTATGCCAAAGGCTTAAATACTCATCCTACATAAACCAAATAAATCTAATGGGTGAGGAATTCTAAAGATCTTCTTGGTTCATTTTCACTGAACATGAATAATCTTATATTCTTGTCTTATCCTATCTTAATCACATGTAGGTTAATTTGGCATCTTACATGTATCAAGGAAAGTATCTATTCCTCTCCAAAGACAACTTATAGGTTTTTCTTCTTTGGGTTTACTAATCCAAAAGTTACATTTATGAAGGTCCTAAAACTAAGGAGAATTTCTACAACTACAAAAAATTCTTCTACAAAGAGTCTTTGGCCTAAAGTACTACAACAAAGAACTACCTTTGCCTTTACAAATTCTAATTAGAAGTTTTACCGGTCTTTGTAGTTTGCAATGTCTGGGCCTAAGGTATCATAGGACTCAATGAATTTCATGTTTGCATGCTTCCAAAGTCTAATTTCTAATTGGTCCATCTTCTCATCTTTTTACTTCTTCTCTTCCAACTTTAGGACTTGTAACTTTAACTCATGTAAATTCATCTCTATCATTTTATATTGAGCTATTTTCTCCAACATTGCCTCTAGTTGATCTTGAACTTACTTGATTTGTTGAAGTGCCTTCTTCTTGGCCTCTTCAAAGTTGTTTTGTAGGGCTACATTTTCCTTATTCACTTCCTCTCACATTTGGGGTCAGTTGTTGCCATCGCCTCCTTCTTGTATTTGTAAATTTGTACTGATAGAGTGACTTCTCTTATCTTGGTGGTCTACAACTCTCCTCAAATGCTAGCTATATCTTTATCTCTTGCTTTGATTTGCTCTTTGTACCCTTGTTATGTTTACTTATATTCAAGCTAAAGAGCACTCAAGTCTTCTTGTAACCTCCAAACGTCTTCTTTGTACTGATTTTGGTCTATAGTGAGGGAATTGTTATATTGATTCACTTTGTAGTTCTCATGCTCAAGTACATTCAGCTTTCCAACACTCTTCCTTGTATGGGTTTTGGTTTTTCTCCATTGCTTCCTTCCACTTGTCTTGCTTCACCTTCCTTGTGTACATGTTTTTGTGCAACCTTCAAACAAGAGAGGTGTAATCTACTATATCAAGGTAAAATTCTTGATATTGGGGGAGAATTGACTCTATAAGTTGCAAGGCAAAACCTACGTAATGGATAACAAAATTGGCCTCCTTGGTGACTTTCATTCTTTGTTTGTGCGTGGCTTCTTCTCTCAATTTGGTCTGCACTCCACTTGGAATTTGAGGTCTTCTCCTTCAAACTCAATATCCACCTTTCTTTTGGGTTCTTCTTTGAATTTCTCCTCAACCTCCTCCTATTCTCCTCTGAAGACATTTGCTTCTTGGGTAAGAGTAATGGGTAAGATGTTCTTTGGCTTAGTCTTTTTAGTCTACACCTTGCCCTTTTGGACAGATTTTGCATCTTCATACTAGTCTTGGCACTCCACTTGGGGTGTTGGTCCCTACAAGGTGATGAAGTTGTTTTCTTCTTCTTCTTCTTCTTCTTCTTCTTCTTCTTCTTCTTCCTCCATATCTTTCAAAGACACATCAATTACCTATTGTTCTTCCTTTGATTTGGTTTTGAGATCTTGATGGAGTTAATATCTTCTTCTTGCCATTACAATGAAGACATTGTAACGGCTCCCTCTTCATTTACCAATACAAATTTACCAGTTTCCACATATTTTACATCTACATCTTGATACTTCTGAATGATGACTCTCCCTTTGAATTGCAAGCTGCAATACCCCGTTGGATGATTGTAGTTAGGGAATTTCTTTCTCTCTTCCTTTGTAAGCAGGTTTAACCCCATGTAGAAGTGTAGAAAATGAGGCTAGGTACGTTGCTTTGCCATCTTCCTTGAACTCTCTAAGCATGATCCTTGCCTACAAGTAGAACATATGTGCCCAATTGACCACTTCTCCTTACATATACTAAAAGAAGATGGCATGGCTATTGTTATTATGTATGCTATCATCTTTGGTTGAAAAACCAATTTTGTCATTGCTTTTACAATCACTCTTTGAGCGGGGTCCTTGTAACTACCCACCCTCCAACCATTGTAGGTGTACCTCTTCTCTCTAAAGGACTCCATAGTTTGGGTGTTCATCTCCTTGTCTACAAGCCTGAATTTGGTGTTGAGAGTCATTCTTCCAAATTGAGTCGCATCCAACCTGAAGACATTCCTCCAATTGTCTTTTGTCCATGCAAAGGGGTTTCCTCAAAGATCCAGTGTTGCTTTCTCTTTTGTTGTTTCATCTCATGGATGATCCAAAAATCACTAAGCTCCTAGTTCCATAGCAAGAAGGAGAGATGCTTGCTCTTGGAACAACTCACTCCTACAATAGATTGCACATTTGTTTTCTATTGGGATACAGAGAATTGCCTCAAGGATCTTTCTCATGTGCTTTTGAATAAACACCATGTTTTTTATTGGGTGCAAAGGACTAATTCAAAAAACTACAAGGATTGTGAAAAACTACAAAGGTCTAGGATTGCTACTTGCTCTTTGGTTTTAAGACTAAAAACTTTTGGTAAAAAGTGAAATTCCTAATGATGCACTTGATTTTATAGCTAGGGTTTCCGATAAGTAGCAATAAGTTCTTAAGTAAGTAGCAGCCACTCTCCACATATGCAAGCACTTCAATGGATATCAATGGTCCTTGGTGGTAGTTCTTATCTAGGTGGTGGTGCATTCAAAGTAATGTATGATCTGTGGGGGGTCAAAGATCTTGAGTTCTTTATTTCCGACCACTCTTCTTACTTGACATATTTGGGGTTCTTCCTTTGGAGTGGATTCTGCTTTGTACTTACTGCCTTTGTATCCTTGCATGAAGAAACAAAACTACAAAGAAATCTCAAGGAAGAGGTTTCCTTTCTTTAACAAGCAATTATTTTACAATCTCCTTGGGGAAAAGAGAGAAAATAATTTAAAAAACGAAATGTGGAAATTTTTTTGCATCACATTCCAAATCATCCTATAGTTTACACAAATAACCTCAAAGGTCTACTCCCTTAATACATTTACTTTCCATCCAACTCCTAACTTGGATACCAGCCCATATTCTCATCTAAGAATAACTCTATATAGATTTAAAAAAATTGACTTTTTACTTAATGCAACACTGTTCACTTGTTTTTTCACCCTTTTTATATTTACAAGTAGCAAAGCAATAAATATCTTGATGCATTTTAATTTCTACAAATAAAAGAAGGATGATACAAGAAAATTCCATTTCTTTTGTTTCAATTTTCACCGTTATAAAATTCTTAAGAAATCCAAGAAATCTATAAGGGAATTAAAAAATTCTCCTACTTAAGATTAAAAAAAATTCGACACGCAACCTTTTTGGTAAAATCAGTCAATTTTAATGACCCTTAAGATTTTTCAATTATTAAATTGTATTTTGAAAAACATATGATGAGATAACACACTTTTCCTTTTTAAGATGAAATAAGAATGTCAATTATGATTCATCTAAAGATTCAATCTACATTTTATCTATAGATTCAACTTCTTTCAGCTTTTGGTTTCCTAACTAAATTCAATTGTTAAAAAAATTTCAGTAAGATGTAAAATCTTAAGGAATTTAATTTTCAATCCACCATTCTATGTGCAGTACAATAGTCCTGTGGTCCATGATAATTAATAGGTTTTTATAATTATCAACCCCATAAAGCCATTTAAAAAATAATGATTATATTTTTTCATTGTATTATTAGCTTTTATTTGACCATAGTAGGCAACTAAGACCTGATATAATAATACATAGATGATGAGTAACACATACATGGTAATAATAACACTCCATTATGCCATAGGAATATATTGAAAAGATTAGATATGGGAATAAGTCTAAATGGCACAAGGATGTTATTTGTATGGTTCCCCTTTAACATAAAGTGGAGAATTGCTCTCAAAAGGCATCATCGGATCCCTTGAAGGTAAGATATCTTAAGCAAAGCAATTGAAATAAATTTACAAAAATATTCCATAACGAATGGCTATGATTTAACCTATTTGACTGGATACTTCATAGTTAACTACTCCTCTCATTACTATCTAATTAAGAATAAGCTAACTAAAATTTGCTCTCAAGAAGCTACTACGCTCGCTTGAGTTACTTTAGCCTTATGAGGTATAATTCTACTAGGCTTATCATAGCTAAGCTTTTTGGAGTTCAAGGGTAATGAGTAAAACTCATGAAAAAAAAAACTTTATATTGATCTACAGTAAACAGGTTGCGATCTATTTCTTGTTTGTTAGTAGATGGTAGACCCACCCTTCTCCATCTCGTAACTGAAGCCAATCGAATAACAGTTGCAAAATAGACATGATCATTCAATAACTCGTTAGGAACACACTAGAATTAGGTCATCGTTATACTCATCAATTTATCTAGAAGTACGGAATATAATAACAGAGATATATGTAGTTTAAGATCAAAATTTTAAATTCAATAAATATCGATGCACACATGGAAATGAATATCGTTAAACAGCCCAAGACTACTCTGAATGTGATTTCAATCATTTAGGACCACTCTTAAAATTGCATATCCATATAAATTTCAAACAGTCAAAGAATGTAATAAGAAAATCGAAAAAGATTTTAATTAGCCAACGATGTAGTTGGTGGATCACCCACTCCTAGAGCAAGGACTAGATCACCAAAGATAAAATGCAAGCAATATAGAACTTTGAATCATACCTCAAGCCAACCTTTCAATCTTACTGAAAGTAGTTGAAAGAATTAGTTTTAAGGTCAAAGTACAATAAAATTTAGATTTCCTATGAGGTAGTTAAAGAAGGATTCAAGAGAAAAGATATACACAAACAGGTGTGCAAACGATGCATTGTCAGTCTTGTTGTACAGCTAATGGAATGCAAAGACAAGTGGAACACACTAATTTTTCTTTAGCTCTTAAGGCTTTTTATATATCACCGTATCTATTATAGGAGACAAAAGTGACAAAAGTGATCTAATGCTCGTGTTTCACAATAGAGTCTAACAAACCTTCCTGTAGTTTGATCTTTACACTTTTAATTTACCGATATTTTAACAGTTCATAATCATTCTGAATAAAGAATAATATCTACTCTCCAAACGTTACCGTGCAGACACAGAAATCTGGAAAACGAGTAATTTACTCAAATAACGAGATTCATTAAATTATTTGGTGGTACATCAAATAAAGGCTAAAATGGATACGGTGACTACACACCCAATATGCTTAATTGGATTCATGACTTCGGTACATCTGTATTACATCCAAGTAAGCCCAGACCCGTAAAGACCACCTAGATTATCTTGCTTAAAGCAGACCCTTTGTTTTGTGTCATGCCTGAACGAAGAAGATGCGCAACTCTTAAGTGAATGCGCAATTTTGTGAGCACTTCAGAAATTGTGATTTTATACTGAATCAGAAGAAGCACAAGAGTATCTTTTATTCACGTTCCACTACAAAAATAAAATCACATTAAGTACCTCGCAATATTGTTAATTTTGAGGATGATTACCGATAGTAGCATGATAATGAGAAAAGTGACGAACTGTTTTGCTTGCTTTACGAGAGAAAACGAAAGATAGCACTGATCTTTTAAATAACGAAGATCATCACTGTTTTATTTTGGTATGAAACGTGTTGGGCGGTGATCACGGTGACGCTTACTACACGGCTAAGATACTTCCACAGGCCGATATATTGCCAGCCCAAATTCGATATCGAGAGGAGCTTATTGCATCATGTTTTAACGTTTGTGTCACTGCTCGATATCCCAAACTTGAAAACTGTCAAGTGGTGGATAGTGGATTTCGATTGGGTATTTACTGAATTTTGTAGTCAGTTTAGAGAGTGATCAATTCAGTACCAAATTACGACGGGTATGGCAAGTTGGTTCATGAAAGCTTTTAGTTTTTAGTTCAGTTTTATAAGTTATCAAGTTTGTAAACTAGTCATCCTTTCCTGATTTCTTTAAAATTTCAATCCTCAAATTTATGCCTCGTTCAATGTCATGTTAATGGTCTCTATGGGATGTACGATAAATCATACGATTTGAACCCGATAGTTACCCCAGGTCGTTCCCTGCAGCGACGCCATCGCAGCGATTACACGTCTTATATTAAGAAAGTTAAACATGTACTTGAGACGGATGTACATACGTTTCTGGATCAGGTTAACCATGAGGCACTTATCAAGAAACTTGAAACTTGAAACTTGAAACTTGAAACAATTATAATGAGAAGAATAACACCGTGGCTGAAAGCACAATATTAGACCCGGGTGAAATACCCAGAATAAGGAACAGGCGGGATCATTGCAAACGTAGCACTTCTCGGATTATAGTAGTCGCTTAACATTTGGGTACGAAGGATTCCATGTAGGGACACGAAAGGGAAACCCGTTGGTGGAAGAGAGAGCAGAAGAAACAGGCGACCGCATAGGATAGCAAGAAGAATGGGAAGACCCCATCAAGTCGTTCAAGGATAAAACATTAAGGGGAAGAGAGAGTTAACATTCTTTCGAATCTGCATGTTAAAACACCTGCCATTGCAATCATACCATGCAATCCATGTGCAAACCCGTCTGTAATAAAATTCAGACCGCAATACCACGGATCGCACTGTATATAGGCGGCGGCATTCGCGATTAACATCGGATTGTTAAAATCGTGGTAGTTTCATTCACGTCGATCTTTCACCGCAGCAGGTTGTTGACGATCAAGTATTTGATTTGCTGTGATTACCCACCCAATGTCGCATCCAACTGGGAATGGCCGCATAATAGTCGGCGCCCGCATCGGCAACCAGGCCACACATTACAGTAGTTGGGCTGTCCCCTACCGCTGAAAAGGTTGGCCTGCAACTTTAGGGGGTTTCACTTTTAAATTAAAATTTGACTGATACTTATGGGTAATTTAGTGACATCCATAAAATATGTTAGGGGTACTTATCGAGAAGAATTCATAATGAATGGAATGGTTATGTAAAATTTTAGGGTTTATAAGATTTCGGCCGATCTCAAAGTTTCAAATTGACAATACACTGTTTGTGAATAATTCTGTAACAATCGGCGGATCACGCTTTAGATTACACCCAGACTTCTGTGCGGCTATGGAATTTTACACGTTAAATCCCCAGTATCTCCATGGACTACTCATAAAGTTTTCACAAACTAGATGTAAATCTTTTTTATGGATAGTTATGGAACCCGTAAAAGCTAAAAGTGAAACCCCTTTTCAAGCACATTCCCACTCATGTGGGAATGATGAGATCCCGTGAAGTATATGATGAGTATATGATACAACCATCTATGAGAGGGTTCGATTCAGCAAGCATGAATCATATGGAGTCAAATGAAAATAAATCATGTATCCCAAGATTGATGCTAGACCTAGGCTAAATGCGAAAACCTAAGATAATTCACTTATGACTATGTTGATGACTATGTTCACTTATGACTATGACCTAAACCCTAAACCCTAAACATACACAATCTAATAGTTGGTATGTTGAGGATTTGGTTTGAAGTGAATTGTAATACTTTCTTTCTTATAAATAGTTTGGAATTTTGGAGACCTTCTTGTTTGATCTCTTAAAATTATACCTCAAGCAATTTTAGCAGAAATTGATTCCCATCGAGAGTTTGGTTTAATCTTGTTGATGGCAATTTCAAAAAAAAGTTCTTTTCCAATGATATATAGCTCTTCGTAAATAATAATAAATAGGATCACAACTTAGAAGCGAAAATAAAATTTTTTTTTCCATACCAAGCATTTCTTGTTTTACTCTCATCTTGTGTAAGATCTTTGGTTTGCTTTATATTGCCATGCCATTTGCAATTTTTTTTTTTTTATATTGATGGTGTTTTGACATGGTTACTTTTTAGTATCAATTCTTGCATTAGTGGTACTCTTACATAGTTGCCTGACTTGTGCTAAGTCTAGTGTCACTTTACTTGAATTTATTTGCCAGATATTTTCTTTGAGTCTAATTATTACATCTCTTAGTAATATCTCTTAAAGTCAATGAAGATAATTGGTCTTATTATTGATGTTGTAGTGGTATTATCCATTAACATCTTCTGAGTCTACCCTAATTAACTTCACTTCTTTAGAGTCTAATTACTGAATATTTTGGTTAATTTTTTATTTATTGAAGTGCATACTTCTTGTTGGTATTTTAGAGGTATATTTTATTAGATATTTTATAATGAATATTAGATAATTATTCGACTAGTCATTATCTTAGAATTACTGTAATTCTTGAAGGCACAAATAGGGGATACTTAATGTGATAATTGTCACAATGTTTTTTTATGGTATAAATAGAAGATATTTGATGTGGGTGAAGTTTAAAAAAAACTGGAGATGACATATGCATATAGATTATAACACGTAAATACATATAAAGAGTGAAAGTAATTTTATAAACATGGCTAATATAAAGGAATTTCTGTGAAATTAGAATACAATATTAGATATTATAATATAACAGCTAGTTTTCTCAAAAAACTAGCTTTTATATTATATTAACCAAGGAGTCTGCTCTAATTTCCTCTTGAAGGTGTTTGGATCCATTTCAAGAAATTTAGAATTCTATTTAGACAATATGCAACTTTTCATCATATTTTAGCATCAAAGAATTCTACTCTGATAAAATTTTATGACCTATGGTAGTCAATATATATGAACTTATCTAGAAAACATATTGGTGGGTGCAGTGTACACAAAGGAAAGTTTCTACTTGGAAAGTTTACCAAGGTGAACGGGAGAGAAAGGGAAAAGTTACGGTTTACTTCTAAAAGAGGCAACTAGAAATTCGGATGAGATAGTATGATTGGGTATCTGCCCTAGAAATCATTTGATCCCTCGACCATCGAAAGCCCTCTTGGGTAGATAGCTTCTATTCTAGAATTTGGAGATGCGAATCCCCGGGTAAATCTGCTGGAGGCTCATGTTTTTGTGGTGACAGAGGGGAATCCCGCATATACGGGTGTCATGTTTATTGACCAGAAGTTCTGCTTTAAAGCAAGCCCTCATAAGGTCTGCCAGTAGCTTCAGGAAGAAACAATATATACATTTTACATGTGCATATTTGCAGCTGTCTTGGTACTCTTTTTTTAGCTTCAGATATGCTGGAAGGCGTTTGACGGAAGACACATTCATAACACACAAAACTACTGTAGACCACCCCGAAGTTGACATTTGCAATATGGAAGAAATAAGGTGAGACACTGCGTCCAGCAAGACTAACAGAGAATGCAGAACGGTCAGTCAACGGGTAGTCTACTGTTCTTCTCGTAGAGTTGCGAAGGAGTTGCACATGTGTTTTAATGTCCGGACGTTGCTTCGTGGATTCTTTACGTCCACGCTACTGGAACTTCAAAGAATGACGGCCCTTTTCGCAATCTGAAGTAGAAGCTTCATTATGATGTCGAGTTAGGTTCGGAACAAACTTGGAGTCTTGGTGGGCACCTTATAAGTGGATCCCGATCAAAGCTGGTCATATATCCGGAATCGAAACAGGCAATAGAACGCTCGTCGCTCGTTGTTGAAAGACTTCCCCGCAGGTACAGAGCAGTGGAACTCAGATAACGTCGAATTGTTGCTATGCAGGGATCGTTAGCTCATCATGTGTATTGTAGTGTCAATTCACGACACAGTAAACGCAGACGAAGGAATTTGGTCTCTTGGATGGCAGCATCGAAACCACCACGACATTCGATGGCGGTGACGGGGCAGAATGGTGGCTGGATCAAGAAATCAAGTGTCACAAAAAAGAAGTCCACAATTCAGGAAGCGAGGGTGCTGCTGATGGAGAGTGCCGGGGAGAAACTGGGGTGTTTGCTGAATGTTATTAACCAGCAAGCGCAGCTTCTGAATCACCTGTGGTCTTCTCAGCTACAATTTCCCACGAAGAATGGTTATCAACCTCTGTGTCAGATACGAGCTCGTCGATTGAGGTCGCTACTTGCTCTTGCACATCACCTTGATGAGAAAGAAAGATCGCACTCGAGTTTTGTACATTGTGAAGATTTGATCTTAGCCAGAAGTTCAACGGATGAAACTTCCCAATTGCAAGCAGAATTGTTGGATTTGACCATTGCGAATTAATCTTTCCATCTTTTCGGCCCATGCGCTGTCAACGAAGGCACGCGAAACAGACCCGTAAAAATCTCAGAGGATTCTAGAGATCACTGCTCTACAGAATTTGTATATCTACTCAATGGGTATTGATGCCCTTACAAAGCTTGGGCTTGGCATCATCCCACTTAACATAGAGAATATAAACCTTGTCGGTGTACATATACAATTAGATCAGCAGCCCACGGCAACCAAAAGCATGTATACCCTCAAAATGTACATACTTTGAGGTTGAAATCTGATTCTGCATAGTCAGCACAGCCTGGATTTGTGTGGCTACATTTTGTCAAACATTGGAAATTTCCTCAAGAAATCTAAACATTCAGCACAGACTATTTAAATTTCCCAAAGTTCATTAGATTCTGTCAACCAGCTGAGCTACAGCCGCCTCAAAGATTTTTCAAGTTTCTTCTCAGCTTAAATTGCGTATGTTCTGGGAGTCTTTCCACGTTCTTGATTGGTATACGCAGTAATTCTTTCGAAGCGGACAATTTTGTGCACCGGATCTGGTACGAGATCAATCCACATTGCGCACATAGTTGATCGCCTATACAATCCCTATCATGAGATAATAGGAGTTTTATGGTACCCATAGAGATTCTGTATAATGCTTTACGGATGTATGGAAAAATAGTTTATGGACCGGAGTGGAAAGTTTTAAAATTTTATTTAATGAAGATTTCATAGTCGTAAGAAGCTACAGAGCAGCTCTTCAAAGAGATCCACAATTTGTCAAATAAGGGTTGATTCTTGCAAACATTGACCTATATTTCAAAAAGTACCAAAGGATTAAATATTTTAAAAATCTTGATGAGGTGATTTTTAAATAAATGATAAGGACCGGACATAGATTCTTCTTTTGTATATAAATGATCCTTTTTTTTGTTGAAGATTCTTAAAAATAGACTATATATAATATTATATCAACGGAGTTTCTTACCATCTTGTGTAAGTTCTTGCCAAGTTCCAAAAGGCCATGGACAAGATCTTAGTATAATTGGATTTTGGTTGGTACTACATCGATGACATTTTGGTCTATAGCACTATTTTGGAAGAGTATGAGAGATATTTGTTGGAGGTGTTTGAGAAATTAAGATCTAATGTAGAAAGTGTAGATTCTTCCACAAGCAAGTTAAGTATTTGTGTAGACTTGATGTTCAATAGACCAAGGCAGAGGCTATTGCACATATTCCTCGGCCTACAAAAGTAAGTAGAGTGCAAACATTTCTTGGATTGGTAAAATTTTATCACATATATGTTAGAGGATTTAAAATCATTACCAAGGCCTTAATGAAGCTAACCAAGCTTACGCAAGAGTGGTGTTGAGTAGCAAAGAGCTTTTATACAACACATGGAGAGATTGACATTTGCTCTTATTCTTACGAGACCGAGTATGACCATTCTAGGTCCATACTACATTACATTGGAGCTTGGAGCAATGCTCACCCAATAAAATGATGAAGGAAAGGAGTTTGTGGTGGACTATGCTAGTTGCTCCAACAATTTAGCGACATATAGTTCATATGAGTAAGAGTGCTTGACAATAGCACATTTTTGATATTACCTATTTGGTAACCCCTTCACTCTTGTCATTGATCATCAACTACTAAAGTGGTTAATGGAGTCTGATAAGCTTTTGGGGAAGCTTGCACAATGGTCTATGATTTTACAAGAGCATGATTTCACGGTTATTCATAGACCTAGAATGGTGAACTTGGATGCAAATGGGTTGAGTAGAAACCCATGTCCTAGCCAACAAGATCAAACTTGTAACACCCATTTGTGCATGTACGTACTCCTCCCGCTTGAGACTCCTCCAACTCAAACACCCCCTTTCCCAAGATTCTCAACTCTCCACCATCTACATACATTGGAGCCCTTGAAAAGGATAAGATCGTAACCCATGTGGCCAATCACATACATGTACATAGATTGCTCATGTAGCAACAAGTCAAGCGTGGGATCCGTCATACAACCTACTCCACTAATGTGGAGATAAATCATGCTAATTTAGCTTTTCATTGGTTACGCAAACCACAACATGACAATGAGCAAACTGCTGTAGGACTCCAAGCCGGGAGAAGGGCCAACCGCGTAAGGCTGTCCAATAATTCCTCTGTCTTGCATTGTCTCATAGACACACTACGGGTCAGGTCCTACCCATCGACACCTAGCCCCATTTTACCTCTTTTGTCTTTCCCTTGTATGGCTTGATGGTGTCTTCCCATCCTTTGTGTATGCTACCCGGTTGCACTTTCTCTAATATTGAGAAAACAACTTCAAAAAGTTGTTGTTTTCAGCATTAAACATTGGTGTACATTGGTCATATCTCAAAGCTCCAACTAGAGTTTTATTTTATTTTATCAAAAAAATGAAATCGTAAACCTAAAGCTAGGAGTCCTTTTTGAAAAGTGAATGTTATGAATTTTCAAACGTAGTCATATCAATATTCTTTGAAGATCAGGTTGTGTATAATTGAGTTTGGAAGCACAACTAAGATAATAGACATTTCTCAAGAAAGAATGTGCACCAACCAATTAAAGTTATCTGGACAATTTGAGAGATAAGGGGAACTGTAAGAGAATTAAGTGACCAGGATCGCTTGCCGCATTCTAGACCAAATACACGGTGTGTGATCTTTAAAAGAGTGATGCTTATAGACTCTATTTCATTTTAGCAACATTGCAGTTTTCATTTCAAGAACTATTGAATTAGTTTAGCTTATTAGTAAATATTGATGAGATGCGAGATTGCAATCATAGAGAAGGCTTTGTCACACCATTTGTAGTGTAGCATCTAGATTGTTTGGACACTAGAGTTCCAATGATAGTAGTTAGAGGTATTTTGGCAGTTACTCGTAGACTACTTTCTGACGGTTAGATTTTGTGTTTAGGGTACTAACTTCATGGTGAGGCCCATCATCACTTGCACCGTCCACACTGTCGGGTGTGCCATCAACAAGACCGTTGGGATGAGACCTAGGTTGAAATCAGGAGTATACCCAAGAAGTGCAGCTTCAGAGAGTTCACTTCTCTGATGTTGAGCCTTTGAGTTCCTGGCTATAGTGGACAAAAAGCCGGCGAGCATCACCTGGATTCTCTTAGCTAGAGTGGATGTGACTTGACGGTAATCAGTGTCATGTTGTTGGCAAGTTGTTGAGGATTAAATAAAATATTGATCCGAGTTCAGTTGATTTGAATTGTAAACAACTTGATTAGATCAGAGAAGTGAGTCAAGGGGAAATTGGGTGTAGGAACTGCAAGTGTTTGTGGTATCTCCAAGCTTGGTGGATCATGGTGTCTCAATCAAGTACTTCAGAGAGTGTGTGGAAGTGCTGGAAAAATTTGGAGCCAAGGAGAAGCAATTTTCAAGCGGTAGTTATGATTTTGAGCTCAAGACCAATTTGTTGCGAGTTGAGCTCAAAAACTAAAATTGAAGGTGGAGCTGGGAGCAGATCCTTGTGAATTAGAGATTGGATAAAACACGTTTTTCTAATTTGGCTCAAATGAAGAGTTAGCGGAGGATTTAGCGGTCAGCTATTTTTTGGGATTTATGTCAAATTTTATATCAGATTTGATGTCAGATTTACGTTAGATTTTACATCAAATTTTGTGAAGGATTTATGTTAGATTTTGGCAAGAAGAACTTTGATCAAATCCTCGATGATCCTCGTAGCTCAGGAAGTAGATATGTACTCCAATTATGTCAAATGCCAAATGATGGCAGAGTCAATCTTATGTTGATTTATGAGATGGAGGATTGTTGTTTAACATTCTTGTGATTGGATCCCCTCCATTCTTTGCTTTCTGCTTGTGCACTGTGTTTGTATGAGGTGCCTTGAATTTTGAGCATTGGTACTTTGGTGTGCTCTTGGTAGTGAAGTTGGAGTGATGACCAGTCAGACTATCTTTCTTTCTCTCTGAGGCAGGAAGTGATGACATGCAGACCGTGAGAATGCGTGTTGTGATGGCAGGTTACATGTTGCACTTGCCTCTAGTGTAGTTGTCTCAGTTAGAGTCATATTAGTGGATAATATTCCATTAGTTTTGGCACTTTGTGGTGCTCGGTTGGTGTTGGCACTTGGTGGTGTTTGGTTGGTGTTAGCACTTTGTGGTTGCGGTTTGTAGTTCTGATTTGCGGTTACTTTATCACGACGGAGTTCTTTAGGGATTCCAGAGGAGTTAGCCTTGCAGTATGCAATCGGTTTACTCAGAGTGACACTCAGTATCAGCTTGTATCTCAGGTCCTAATGAGGGAAGAGATTGACTCTGAGTTGGAGTTTGACATAGGAGCTGATCCAGTTGAGAGTGTACTTGGTGTGTCCACACCATTGTTGTAGGACATGGACAAGATTTATGGGACCTTCAAAGGCCATAGGCGTTACTCTAGTACACTAGGTACCATTGAGTTAGATGACTTCATCCAGGAGTTTGATAGTTTGTGTGATCTGTAGCAAATGCGGAACTCGACTTTTTTTATGCCCTTCATGGCATAGAAGGGGTTGTTTTAGCATTTAAAGGGTCTGCCGATGGACGACTACCATGAGTTCAAGAGAACTTATTTGGAGGAGATTGAGTTATGGAGACAATATTGGTTTCCAAACTATGTCTCTTTCACTTCAGGCTCGGTTGTACCCATGAATTCTAGCTTGAGTAGTGTTGGTGGAGCTAGTGGAGGTGCACTAGTTGGAGATAGTGTTACCATAATTGGAGGTACCACTGCGAGGTGGTGTGGTACCGGGGTTTAACCCCATGGTGGAGTTCTTCCAGTGTTTGATGCAGAACTACTAGGGAATGCGGACTGACAAGCTGAGGAGCTTGCAAGAGTTCCAATGGAAGGCCGGAGAGAGCCTACGCAAAGCATACACTTGCATGAGGCGGCTGATCAGTTTCACTCAAGGAGTTATTGAGGCCCAAGTAGTCCAGTTTTGGTATGGGATACTAGACAGGGAGTTGCAATGTAGAGTTTGTGATGCTATGTTGTTACATGCTACTTTGCCTACTTTGGCAGTGGTCTTTGGTTTGGCTGAGCGTATTGAGCTCAACATGGTGGAGGAGAGGGTGGTGACATCTAGATTTAGTAGGGAGACCTCATCCACAACTGTACCTTCTTTTAGAGTGTAGCAAAGTGCACCACGCCCAATTGATTTTTTAGGACAAGGTGGACAACCTAAATCCTATGCAGCGAGTAGAGGGCCTATTCTAGTTAGACCCTTACCTTCATTTTTGGGTCAGCAGCAGCCAATGAGTGGAAGTGTTGCTTGTTGGACTTGTGGTGGACCTCACCATAGGAGAGTGTGTACTCAAGACAACGGACTTGATACCTTTGGTGCATTACAATCAACACAAAGGCAATGTGAGCACTACTACAGATTTGGTCACACTAGTGACCAATGTTTTGACCTACACCCGTAGTTACGGAGTGGTAAGGCTGCTATAATAGGTAGTAGAGGAGCTCTAGTTCATGGAGGATGAGGTGGTAGAGGATCTACACCTAGTAGAGGTGCGGTACCTACCTTTACTTTTGATAAAACTATGGTTACTCGGATTGAGCAATTGGAGCAGAGATTGGCTAGTATGGCTATTGCTCAGAGGAGATCAGATTTGAGTGCTGAGGCTTCCACCTCATATGCTAGTGATAGGGATACTTCATGTGCGGAGCAACATAGGTGGATGCATCTACAGCAGTGACTAAGAGTGCAATATGTACTCCAAAGCCTAGAGAAGCATTAGTGGAGTTGGATCCACAAAGAGAAGAGGTTGGGAGACATGTCAAACTTCCCTAGTCTTTCATGCTATCTGAGGCATTGCAGACAACATCCATGGCTCCTAGACGTCCCAATGTAGGTGTGGTATGTGGTGATGGGGTGCATGATGGACTACCTACTAGTTAGCCACCTGCTACTACATAGACCGAGTCAAGCACGATGTTGGGGGCAGCTCAGCTGATTATGCGGTGCCCTTTGTTTTCAGCCAGTGCCATGTTTACATTGGGAGTTGACCCAGTCCTAGTGTTCCGGTTGGTTGCCACGCTTTGTGAGAGTAGAGATGATGCGGTTCTTATTACTAGAGCAGAGGTGGTTGGTAGTGGAGCTGACTTGGTTGAGGAGCATGGGATCCGTTTAGCGATCAGTGGTTTATGGCAAGCAGCAACGGCTAAATTGGAGGAGTTGCCAACTAGACCGGCTTTTGAGAGAAGGCGGTTCACACCTGGTGTTGTCATATTGGATAATCAAAGGGGGGTTTTCTGCTTGGTGGGACCTTCAGGGAAGGTCTATATACCATACAAAGTCTTGTTAGACTTTGGTGCACAACCCCTTATGTTGGAGAAGGCTACAATAGTCGATTTGGAGTTACAAAAGACCGATGTGGAGAGGTGTCTATTTCAAATCTAGACATCTCTAGGTGGTGGTTTGACACAATACATCACATGTGGGGAGTTTGTTGTGTAGGTTTTGCCTGGTCATCCAATTGATAGCTTGGTGGTGAGAGCTCAGGCTATTGTGACAATAACTGAGTCATATGATGTGCTAGTTGGGAGAGTAGTGTTATAACCCATGGGTTTTAGTATTGACTATTAGGAGGAGACAACCTCCTATAGACCAGGTTGGCAGTCTGGTGAGGGACGGGTATGTCACCTACCAATATGCTTCAATAGTGGCAGTCTTAGCTCACTATAGTCTGGGACCATGGTGGCATCAATTTTAGCTTTTAGTGGTGTAGTTACTTGGCCTAGTGATTTATTGGAGGAGAATGCCCATGCAGAGGATACTAAAGTACTAGAGGAGATCACTTAGATTTGGAGTACAAGTGGGATTGTTCCATCCACCTTGGATGTTCCATTGTGGAGTTTGGAGGAAGCATTGCAAGAACATGCAGATCAGTTGGTGCAACAAGCTTGGAGTGGAGCCTTCATACCATCAAGAGATGAGTGTGAGGATGAACCTCCATAGTTGCTTACTTTGACACCTCTAGATACCACACTCATCGCTTGGTAGTATCCAGTAGAAGGGATATGTCTATTGGAGTTGTTTGGTGGGATTAGCATCAGACTAGTTGTGGTATTACAGGCAAGTATACGAGTACAGGCGTACTTGTATGTAGAGAGAGATGAGATTGCTAGGCGAGTCTCTCTACATCATGTGGCACACTTGGCCTACCAATATCCGGAGTTATTACTAATGTCAGCAATCAAAGTTACCAAAAGACCCTACAAGTAGACATTTCCTTATTGGGGGCGCATGATCTAGAGAGACATGGGCCTATTCCCTTGGTGATTTCTAGATGGCCATGTCAGAGACATACACATGCTGGTTGAGGTTTGGGTCTTTAGAATCCTTGTTCTAGTGTGTTTTGGGAGATGTTATGGATACTACAACATCTCTTGGTTCATCAATCCATTTCTCTAGCTCACCTTTTAGAGAACGTTCCTTTGATGGGTGATTCTCGCACTAAAGTGGTGGTGAGTACATATTAGGTCCAGTCTTGGATGGGACCTGCTATATTGTTAGATGCAGCTAGAGTGGGATCATTGGCTCATCGTCTTTGTCTTTGGTGGATGAACTTCTTACCCATAGAGGTTTTACATTGTGCTTATGATGGGATTCATCGACTTGACCACATCCTTGTTGATGACATCTTGGATGTTGAGCACTAGTCTAAGATAGTGGTAGTGGTTGATAGGTCACCTATGGCAGTGGTAAACCTAGTTGGATAGCCTAGAGCCGCATTTCCCACACTCATGAGTTTCCTTAGCTCTCATGCTTTTCGAGAGGGAAGACATGGACTTGTTTGGGACTCATAGTTACAGTAGTTGGTGGAGCCTAATGCCGATGAGAGAGAGCGGGCGATGGGTTTTTGCACCGGTATTCCCATTGTTCTAGTAGTGTTAGAGGCATCTAGATGTCAGGTGTTAGGTAAGGCTATGGGCTTGAATTGTTTGACATGCATTGTGAGCCTTGGCTTGGCAGAGCAACGTAGGATGCACTTGATAGGCATCACCACTTGGACACTTGTGAGCCTTGTGCCTACCAAGATGATTCAGGCACATGCTAAGGGTGATAGACCAAGTGGACATGGTATTCTTGGGACACAACCAATAGCTATAGGGAGAGTGGTCTACTTGGAGTCCATCCAAGTGAGCATGTGCTACTTGGATTACACCCTTGGTCCACTTGGGATGCAACTAGAGGACATGTGGAGCTTGCAATCAGAGTGGAGGGAGTTTATCACATAGAGGTTGGGACCTCTAGTGGTCAAGGGCATGACACTGTTGCTCCCAAGGGCTCAATGTAGCAACCAGTCAGTATGTCTTCCACTCTTACAACAATTACAGAGGATACTTGGGAGCTAGATCTTGGACCCAAGCTTAATGGGGAAGAAAGACGGAGAGTTTGGAGGTTCTTGAGGAGCTACACAAGTTGTCTTGCCTTTAGTATGAAGGATTTGGGTGATCTGAAGGGACTTGGTATATGGATTGAGCTGACTAGCGATACACCAATTCTCTGACGTCCTTATCGATATAGTGATATGGAAATGACATTGATTTAGAGCAGGAGTAGAGACCTTTTTGAGGCTGGTTTGGTAGAGATCTCACATGGAGAGTATACATCAACTACAGTGATGCCAACCAAGAAGGATATGCATGGCAACTACACAAGTAGGCAAATGTGTGGAGATTACCATTTTATCAATTCACATACTAGGGCTGATCGGTATGCCATGACTACACCGGAGGAGATTTTTGATGCAATTAGGCATGCAAAGGTCTTTAGTACTCTGGATCTTTGAGCGAGACATCATCAGTTGCCGATCAAGGAGGAGGATAAGTCCAAGACAACATTTTGGGCTATTGATACTCATGGCAAGGATGTGTTATATAAGTGGATGTTCTTACCATTTGGGTTAAAGAATGCTCCTATTGAGCTCCAGAGTGTCATGGATAGGATCATAGTTAGATTGGATTTTGCTCGGTGCTATATTGATGATATTTTAGTCTATAGCACTACTGTGGAGGAGCATGAGAGACAATTGTTGGAGGTGTTTGAGAGGTTGAGATCTCATGGACTCAAATAACATCTTAGGAAGTGTAGGTTCTTCCATGAGTAGGTTGAGTATTTGGGTCACATTATCTACCCTGGAGGACTTGGTGTTCAGCAGACCAAGGTGGAGACTATTGCATGTATTCCTTGGCCTACGGATGTGAGTAGAGTGCAAGCATTCCTTGGGTTGGCAAACTTCTATCGCCGCTATGTTAGAGGATTTAGTGCTATTGCCAAAGCCTTGATGAAGCTGACCAACCTTACATAGGAGTGGTGTTGGGGAGATGAGTAGGAGAGAGCTTTTGTAGAGCTCAAGGAGAGGTTGAGATCTGCTTCTATTTTGAGGAGACCAATCAAAGGATGACCATTTCAGGTTCATATTGATTGAAGTATGTTGGGGCTTGGAGTAGTGCTCACCCAACTTGATGATGAGGGGAAGGAGTTTGTGGTTGCCTATGCTAGTTTCTCCAACAATTCAGCAGAAGCAAAGTATAGTTCATATGAAGGAGAGTGCTTGGCATTAGTTTGGGAAGTAACACATTTCCAATGTTACCTATTTGGTAACCCCTTCACTCTCATCATTGATCATCAACTGCTGAAGTGGTTGATGGAGTCCGACAAGCTTTCATGGAAGCTTGCATGATGGGCTCTGATTTTATAGGAGTATGATTTTATGGTTGTTCATAGATCTAGAGTGGTGAACCGTGTTGCAAATGGGTTGAGTAGAAACCCATGTCCCAACCAACAAGATCAGACCAGAACATGTTGGCATGGTGAGATAGATAAGGAGATGGTGCCAGGGTGGCATGCATCAGCCTTTTTGTATATGTTTTTTGAGGCTTTGGTGGTGTCTCTCTCAATGCATACAGAATGAGTGATTGAGATCACAAATCCAGAGAGTGAAGATATTGCTACAATTCAGCGAGACATTCATGGTGATGTCTTAATGATGGACTATCTTTGCATTGGTATTGTGGGTGGCACAATTGGAGCCAAGGAGAGAGATCATGTTCTTCAGCAAGCCAAATGGTTCAGATTGGAGTGTAGAAACCTTTTGCATGTATGGTTAGATGGTAGAGTGCGAGTAGTACCACTTCCATCTCACAAACCACAGTTGGTCCATCATACTCATGAGGAGCTAGGACATTTTGGAGTAAAGTGTACATATAGCTTACTCCATAGTCATTATTGGTGGTGCGGTATGCAGACCAAGGTACAAGAGTTTATTGCCAGATGTGTGGTTTGTGACCAAGTTAGAGCATCATTCAATGCTCATATGCCACAATTACACCTATTACCTATCATAGGATTGGGTTACCGTTGGAGTTTGGACTTCATTGGACCTTTATAGCTGACTGTGAGACATCATCGATATGTTTTGGTGATGGTGGAGCACTTCTCCAAGTGGATTGAGTTGGTAGCACTTCTTGACAAGTCTAGTGAAAGGACAACTTGTTCTTGGATCGAGTTCTTAGTCATTTTGGTGCACCAATTGAGATTTTGACTGATCAGGGTATAGAGTTCTTGGGGGAGTTTCAGGTCTTGTGTGACAAGGCTTTGATTGATCATTGTATTACATCTCAAGATTACCTTAAGGCATATGACTTAGCAGAGAGAGTGGTTCAGACGGTGAAGAGAGTATTGCAAAAGTATGGTTTGCAAAGAGGCAACCTTGGTTGGCCATGGGCTATCAATTCAGCCGGCAAGCCTCCTCAACATCCTTCTCTCTTTACTTTTTACTCTATGGACGAGACCCAAATTTACCTACAGCCATTTGTCGAGATGCTACTATAGTTTTGGACTTGGATGATCCAAATGTATGGATGAGCGCATGTTCTCAAAGGACAGAGATCTTTTAGAGAGTGATGCCGATGGCCTTTGAGAACTTGGCGATTGCTCAACATAGAGATACTTTACGCTATGCTACCATTTGAGGGGGAGGAAGCCAAGACTTGCTTGGTGGAAAGGAAAACACGACAAACTTAAAATCTATTTCTAATGGAATATTGGTTCAAATTTGATAGCAAGTATCTTATTTATAAATAAAGGCAGATATAACTTAGGGGTTAAAATTGCAGATTATGGCTCTGAAAACATGGGTTCAAATCTTGTTATTTGCCAAAAAACTTGAATATTTTTATTTTGTCATAAAATATGTATTTTATTTTGCTTGTGGCCCTTATAGACCCTCAATCCATCAATTTCATCTAGGTGACTATGTATATCTACAACAGACAACACCAACGACACTTGATGTTTTGACAAGCCGCACTATCTTGAGATTGTGTGAGGTTTTACCATTTGGAGTCCTTGTGTTGGAAGGACGTGATGGTGTTGTTTGGAAGGATCATGTGCGCAATTGTGTACCATGCTACCTCCCAAACATTGATGGTACTATGGACCCAAGCTTGGCACTTGTATGTGTAGGCTTGAGGTGTATGTTATGTGGCTCTTCTAGTGGAGCTGTTACTATGTTAGTGTGTGATAGTTGTTTGAGAGGATGACATATGGCATGTATGATTCCTCCCCTCATGGTGGTTCCTCAAGGACAATGGTTATGTCCTAGATGTACTTGACCTATAGCTAGTTCATTCTTTATATGGTATAGATTGCACACATGCGACTAACGATGGGGCCCCATAGCACCCGGCCTCCTGATCTTTGCCCATCATAGGGTATACCATACACTTGGAGTAGATGGTTATCTGGAGTTAGAGGGACCTAACCGCCATCTAGGGGTGCAATTGTGGCACTTTAGAGTTTATGTATGACTTATGTTTGAGTTGTGCTTCTATAGTGTATGATGCTGACAACGATGCATGTTGTGTAGCGATGTATATACACACGATAACTGTCATGCCATTTGTAGTGTCGCATCTAGATTGCTCGGACATTGGGGTTCTAGTGATAGTAGTTAGAGGTATTTTGGCAATTACTCATAGATTACTTTCCGACGGTCAGATTTCGTGTTTAGGATACTGACTTCATGGTGGGGCCACTGTCACTTGCACCGTCCGCACTATCAGGTGTGCCGTCAACGGGACCGTTGGGATGAGACCTAGGTCAAAATCAGGAGTATACCCTGGAAGTGTAGCTCCAGAGAGCTACACTTCTCTAATGTTGAGCCTTTGAGTTCCTGGCTAGAGTGGACAGAAAGCCGGTGAGCGTCACTTGGATTCTCTTAGCTAGAGTGGGTGTGGCTTGACTGTAATCATTGTCCTGTTGTTGGTAAGTTGTTGAAGATCATATCAAGTATTGATCTGAGTTCAACTTATTTGGGTTGTAAACGATCTGATTATTGAGGTGCTTTAGAGTTATGTATGACTTATTTGTGAGTTGTGCTTCTATAGTGTATGTTGTACATCAATGTATGTTGTGTAGCAATGTATATACGCACAACAACTTCTCAAAAGAGTCAGTAAAGATAAAGGACTTGGAAGGTTAATTTCTTTGACCTTTTCACTCATCAGGTTTTAACATAATTCGTCCCATGTGTTGAGAGAAATAAGCTACAACTATTGTACTACTAATTTGGTAGTACGATATAGCAAGACTTTATAAAGCTTGATCCCATTAGCATTTAACACGAGAGTTCAACTTGTTGGATCCTCCAACTAACTTTCAAGCTGTTGCCATTGAACTATCTTGCTTGAGGGATACATGAATATTTTCCACGACTCTAGCCGACGTGAGAGTTCTTCACCCTTCTTGATTTTCATGTAGTGCGGCTGATTTTACGGAGTAGAGAAAACCATGTTCTTCCTTGTACTCTACCTTACCATTGATTACCACACTTTACTATGTATATTTATTTGCTTGAATAGATTCATGTTTATTATGCAACCTGAAGCCAGGAGCATTATCCATATTGAAGGTGGATCCAAATCGAGACAAACCTGGTCCCATTGTTTCAATCGTAAAACATGCTCTTGGTGACCTGGAGTTGACAACAAGATCCACACCTTTCTCAACAGTAGTTGGCACTTATATCTTCCACTTTGCGAAGCGCGAGCAGAAAGCCACCTTGTCTCGTCCTTGTACGGCTTGATGGGGTCTTCCCATCCGTCGTGTTTTCTACGCGGTCGCCTTTGCCCGTTGGGGGGATAAAGCAAGGATAAATGCAAACCATTCAACATGGAAGGGCGATAGAACCCTCCCGATTTAGGGGAGGAACCAGGTTAGATTACGAGCAGACCGTGGACCGCCAACTTTATCGGTCGCGGTGTGTCACTAAACGCGGCGTCTCACTAAACCTCTACGATCTAACCTGGTTGACAGTAGAAAGCACGGTCGTACCAGTAGAAGCCGTGTAGCCAGTCGATCCCTCACGGTAAAATCTTCTTCTCTTCCTCACCATTCCTTGACTGTGCTGATGGAGAATTTCGCGTGGTGATCCTGGGACGGGGAGTTGGTGGTCCGAGAAGATACTCGGAATGGGCAGATTTCTGAAACTGTTGGTGTAGACAACAGTTCCGTGGCCGTCGTGTTTCCGGTGTGTGCAATGTGCCAAGTCCTGATCAACTGACAGCTAAGACAGGTGCAAGCCAGGCAGCAGTGCGACTGGTAATGAACTCAATTGCTGACTAAACGGTTTTCAAGAGCTTTAATGGTACAGTCCGTGGCCGTCGTAGTCTGTACATTGTTGACTGTCTGCAGCAAGAAGTATAATTTTATGATTTTCTGTTGATTTTACATGGCTTGCACAGTACGTTCTAACATTTTCTTCTGTTTGGTCTTCAATTCCGCGTAGAATTCCACGAAGTGAGCGCCAGGCAGACCTGGGGAGGTCCAATTTGGTATATTTCGAGCACCGGGGGGATCGGTTTGCCAGACACGCTCAATTTTTCAAATTAGAGTGGTAGACTGGTTAGCTCCTGTGCCGAGCCCTTTTGAGGATGGCGGAAAATTGTACCCTAACACTTCTGAAGCCTGTCAATTGCATTGCCCCTACATGTTCCTCAGTCTCCAGATTAAATAATTCGAGACCTTGTAAAGCTCCAAGAGGCATCAGAACTGAGTGCGCTAGATCCTTTATTGTAAATTCCGGTATTCAAGTCAGAGCTAGGGATTATCTTTCTACCATTCGACCTTCGGGAATTCAAGGACGCAAACTTTCCGGAGAACGAGAAGGAGCCTTGTCGATCTCCGCGTCTTCAAGGGATTCGTCTGCCTTCGGTGCAGACGATACCGAGGGGTTCAAATGGTCGGGATGGAGCCCAAAGGATGGAAATGGTTTGTATCCGTGGGATCCGTCTTGGGAATCAATCACTCTAGATGGTAAGTGACTACTGACCTTCAGTTCACCACACTTTACGCAGTTTTTAGCGCATTATGGGTATTACTGGCAACCTTCAATGAAGGAGTTCGCGATTGCAGAAATAAATTATAAATATGTTTCTTCTACAATTTTCTGCACTCAACTTGCGGTGTAAAGGACAGGAATGGATGATAGAGTCTCTAATTTCTTATCGCGAAGAACCATTACAGAATGGAAAGGGTGAAGGACGTCGTTGCTTTAATCAAGTTCTCCATTCGCCCTGTCCAGACGAGTACGAAAACTAGAGACGAGTGTAGTAGAATCGTATTGTAATTGTTGGATGTGTCCGCACGGCTTGAGGCACATCTTTTCGAGCAGCAAGTGCTGGAGTTGAATCATTGTTTGAGAGTCCTCGAGGTGAAAGGTGAACGCAGTTGGATTATGCTTCAGTTCTCAGATCCTTTCGCTTTGATATTGTTGAAATCAGATCTACAGTGGGTTCAGGAAGATGTTGTTACATTATTCACCTCCGAAGGTATGGTACGAATTGCGGGTTCGCGGTTGGCAGCACGCCGAGGAACAATGTCCGAGGTCTGTTTTCTCTTTTGCTTCCCTCTTTCATTCCGCTTTCACTTTGTAGAGAAACAAGTAAACAACTTTCATGGTTGCATTCATCTCGGCACTTTGTAAATGAGACGAGTTTGGCTTGCATAGTGAGACCATATTAATTGGGAAGTTATTTGCTCTAACTGCTACACAACGGTATATGGAACCTGTAACTTACGTCCTGCTTCCAGCATAACAACAGCAGTCGCCAGAACCCACAGGCCCTTCAAAACCATGATTTGCTGTAATTCAAGAGACTTCTCTTGTTGCTCCCCTCGCGCTTATCTTTTCAGCCTCCAAGCGAGTTCTCTCAGTTTTCATCATAAATCATTCAATAAAAACACGTATCTCAATATATCAAAGGGTCATGGAAGCCCGAGGCTCGAGACATTGGTATAAGCAGAAGAACTTTTAGTTCCTGTTTTTACTATTTGAAGATCATTTGTGGGATGTTGCGAAAGACTGCAAAAGCCTCTGACGGTAAACTTACATCGTAGTCCTACAAGCTTTTGTTTCTCTGACTAGCCTTAGAGCTTCTACATTGTGTAAACTAAAGAATGCCTTGAGCTTGAATAGCATAGTGGTACATAAATGTAGATACATCTTAGGTTTACTTGGGTCTGGCGGCAAAAATGTAAGAGTCCAGCGTAGGACTTCAATCTTATAAAGTGAATATTTAGGAGTCTACTTCATTTTGTATGTTGTATGAGCTATCTGAATGCATTGACTCATCGTCCTTACTGTTCAGTTATAACAGAATAGAAGAAGCAGACCTATTCCTTTTGATGATGCCAGAAGTCGTTTTGATATACGATTTTATCTTGTTTCTATTTTATTTATTATATTTGATTTGGAAGTCACCTTTTTATTTCCTTGGGCAGTTTCTCTTAACAAGATTGGTTTGTTTGGAGAGGTACAAGGTAGAAAAACTCGATAGTCTTTTCAACATGGAGAACTTTGATTGGACTTACACGTCTTTGTTGTCTTTTAAAGTACTCATGGATGCTGTTTTGGAAGTCGTGAGTCCGTACTTCTTGCAATCCTATTCTGCATTCATGTGTGCGAGCTTGTCTCTGATCCACCTTCTCTAATTATCACCAGAATTTTTATGATAACATACTGGAATTGGCCCAATCGTTAAATCAGGGTAAGCATTTGGGAAATTTTCAGTACAGAAATTATGGTGTAAAAAATAGGCTATTTCTCCGACTATCTTGGCACCCCGCATGGCACTGACGAAGTCGTGGGTGTCATCGTGCAGACTTACTATGAAAAGACTGGTTCTTCCTTATTGTGTTTCGTAGGGATGACGGACGCATGGTGACATAGAGCTTACAAGGGTTAATCCCAGTCCTCATACACACTTCGGGGGCGTCTCATAAATTTAGAGACTGGGGCAGTCCATGTCGTGTCCACTGACATCCTCCGCATGCTATCACCACGTCATGCTTCTATCACAAGTTTTGACTTGCTCGCACTAAGTGTACTGCAGGTACCTATGCATCACAAACATCATACTAACCCCTGTATGCAGACTTACCTGTATGACAGTTATGACGATCTTTTACTGGGTTACCATCGTATGTCAGGGTCAGTCCTGTCAGACGAGGGTATGGAACCTGGTTGTTTACAACGGGTTCTGTATATCATAACAAAATATGTATTCAGTTCGCATAAAATGGGTTATGGATCCTCCCGTTCTTCAAACGGCTTCTCCTCCTATTGCTCAAATATGTCTCCGGCTAGGTACGAGGGGTACTGGCATTTGCCCAGCTACTTGTGCACTACGTGGGGCACTGATGTAGTCGTGTGTGCTTCCGTGCAGGCTTACTATGGACAGTCTGACTGCTACCTTAGAGCATGATGTGATTTACACTAATCAAACCTATCACAGTTCGCTCCAGCCCAGCCATCACTCACTTCCGATCTGCTTTCTACTCGTTGGATGGTTTCCCTTTGCTTTCCCTTGTTCGATGGTCTCCCTTTGTTTTCCTTTTCCTTCGTATCTGCTCGACAGGGCTCGCTTCCTTTCTCACATGGATGCCACTTATTTTCACCGTGCATGCTCGTGGAATGTGTCAAAGTCTCGCTTCTGCTTTCTGACGATTTCGCTTATGTTCCACTCTGTATTTACTTGCTTAGATTACCTTCCTTTCATTTTGCATGCCTTTCTTGCTTGCGTTTTCCATATGCATGTGTCCGGTTCGGTCTTAAGTTGATTCTGGATCCCACGTCCTATAAACGGCTTCTGCTCCCTATTCTCAAATATGTCTCCGTTTATCAGCTGCACCGGAAGGCACAAGTTTTCGTTCCCTCTTAGTTCTATGTGAAAAACCCTGTATTTCTTTGTGATGCTTAAACCACAAACTCTACGGGTTATAAGTGGTTGCTGGGGGGAGTATTCTAGGGAAGAGTGCTTGTATTGCCATTATTAAGCATTTCACCTGATAAGAAATTCTTGGTATGTGACTTGTTATAGAAAAAGCAATTGAACAGGTTAAGGCGATACCGTGAGGAGGACTACATGGATCCGAAGCAGGGACTATGTCTCGGTGCTGTCTTTGATATTGCTGCAACCAACGTATGTTGTAGTTCATTCCAGTCCATGATTTCAGGATAGAGGATTTAGATAAAGCGTATATCGATCTCTGCAGCTGCTTTGCGTTCCTTCTACTGTTGCTGCCAATATACTTTACGCATCATGGTAGAGTTTATCCAGTTTGAAAGGTTAACTCCTGTGGGTTTGAAATTGAAGAAGAGATAGATTACAAGTGAATTTGGCTTGCCAACAAGAAGATATCCACTAAATTAACCTGTCCAGCATACAGATTTGATTCTTGAGACCGCTTCATCCCTGGAGGTCTTTCCAGGTTTACGTTGTCTTGCTTAGGAAGGGTAGCTGAGAGCTTTTCTCTGCAAGTTATACCAGTAGTGCAGAGTTGACGGTGGATTGATGCTGTTCTACAGGGCCTGGACATGAGCCGGAGATTTTGCGTCTTTGGATTTTGCCGATCAATTGAAATGCTGAGCGACGTAGTTGAAGATACTGTTCTAGAGCTCGGTGGCGAGGTACTCCTGCTTTGATCATAATATTCCAAAGTCACATTATATTGTAAAATCTTACGTCACATTTTTATGTGCGTATTTTGGTCACCTCCTCTCTAGATTGTGTATTCTCTTCAATCTGAGATGTCTTCCTTCTTGCAGGTGGTGGTTGCAGAGAAAGAGACTTCTGGGGGGCTGCACGAAAAGCTAATCATGACAGTTGCAATGCCTGCACTCTGGGGGGTGCCTCCAGCTGTGGACAAGCTAAATTCTGCCATCAGAACTGGTGGCGGAATTGTGGAAAAAACATACAAAAAGTGGGAGTTCTTCTGACGGACATCCTGTAAATCTTTTCTGTTTCTGTACTTAAGTCTACACTGCCTGTAAATTTGCTTGTTTTGGGTGGTTTTAGTACATTTGTCCCAGTCCCATTTATCCCTGACAAGAGTACGTGGTGAAGTCCGGGATTGGAGTCCTGACCATGACAGGACTAGCAAGGATCCAAGCTAATTTTGATGTAAATTTGTAAAAGTAATGGAACTTAAAATACTGAATTGCCTGACATTATTGAAGGCTCGAGTAATGAATTCCCACGACGTTGTAATTTGTTAAGACTAATTTTGTTGGACTGTTGTGGGACTTAGAAATAGCCCATTGTTTCAAACTTGATCAGTCTAAAATTGTTTTCAAATTCCAAATCCAAATTTCAAATTCCAAAATACTCACTAGATATCCCGAACCTGTAGTTCGCGGTAGGGACCTTTAGATGCGACCTTGTGGGCAAGAGGGTACGATAGATGGACCTGTATGAAAGCGACACTTAGTCTGCGACGTTAGTCTGTGACACTCATAAGGTGGTTACTGTCCGAAGCTGTACAGAAGTTGGACATGATAGCGCTATATTCAGCCATCCATCTCCTTTCAATTAATCATGCCTGAGATTGCATATTATATCCACTATTCAGACGTGGGTACGGAGCTGGTCAGGTCAAACGGGTTCTGGATTCCATCACTGAATATGTCGAGTTCTCGTTCTTGCCAGTTCCCGTAATTCACCCCTTTCGTTTTATTGTTTTCTACGATTTTCATAGAACTAGTGTATGGTGGTCGCGTCTTTAGTCATTACTCCGGGAACCGGTATGTTTCCTTCATAAGGACGCGGCTGACCAAACTGAGTCTCACCTTGTTGATGATGGATTTGGTATTCGATTGAACAAGAATTAGTCTGTAGACGGTCGAGTTAAACAGTTGTTTTGTGGGAAGCTATACATGATATGAGTACATAGTGTGAGTTTCTCGATATATCATTCATTCATAGATACATAACATAACTCCAGTGCACGTTTACATCCACAGCTGTATGTATTGGCATGACTACATGTTTATCTGATATAATCAGCATACGATAAAAATATTTTGCGCACGATGATGCACGGCCCTATCATTGATCAAAATTTGACAAACAAAGGACTGAAGTACATGTATATGTTACATGTCGACGCGTGAATTGGAAGATTTGAAAAGTTATACATGATGACATGAAGCATGTGCAGAGGATATGTTCCATTGTCCCTCGAGTTACAATGGCAACTTGAGGACAGTGCTGGGTACATACATTTTATTCATTGAAATTTCTACATGGAGGACACGAACGACGTCTAAACATCCGGATACCACTCTCAAATATGCAGATAAGCACGCGATGTCTGTTTCATGGGGTTGGGTTCTCATTTTGCTAGTTTTCCACTTGGAAAATAATAACTGGTGCGGCATAGGATAGAGACAAGAATGGAGTACAAGCCTTCAACCCATACAAGTGTTAGTTGCTGTCTCTTTCCGAGTTTGAAAATACTAACTGATGCACATAAGGTAGGAACAGAAGATGTAACGGCATCGAAACCCATCAATCCGCCCATATAAAACAAACCCAAACGATAAGGTGAAGAAAGGAAGGGAAGGCCATCAATCAAGCCATAGACGACAATCCAAACGATAAAAGCGGGATTCAGTCTAGATAGAACCGCGGTGGGAGATGTGACCTGTGTTAACATCCTTCATTGATGCTGCTGTTAGCATCTCGATAGCATCCATGAGAGATGCTATCGATGCTATCGATCAATGCGAGATTTGATGAGAGGTAAGATCTCTCACTGTGGTTCTATTTAGACTGAACCACGTATTATCTAGACTGAATAAGAGACGCTTGAAATGCCAAAATTGTGCTCCTAGATTATGTAAGTCACATTTCCGAGCATGGGGTCGGATGCAACATTTGAAAACTGGATATATATATATTACCACGAAGGAAAAACGGATAGGAATACAAAGTACAAACAAGTGGGAAAGGAAATAAAGAGCACGAGGCAAAGTCGTCCCAAAGAAAAACAGAAATAGGGTTCCAAAGCATAGGAGGGGAAAAATCCCCCTATCATCTATAAAATTAAGAAAAATGTAGTTTTATTCTTTAATGGTGTGGTAGAGATGTTTCAATGGTACGTGTGATAAGTTGAAAAGAAGATTCTAGTCGTGTTGAATATTTTTATTGTAATTATTCTCGGCTGTGCCATTACTTTTGACGTTAATTTATTTATTCCATGAGGTGCCCTGCTTCTTGCTTGAAGACCTGAGCTTGTTATAAACTAATTGATACGTGTTGTCGATAGTAGAATGTGAATATAACCAAAGAGAGTGCCCCCTCCTCTGCATGGAATTTCATACTGCCCCGTAAGGAACCCCTTCAAAATGGTGATATAAATGCACAATAATCTTAGTGAGAACATCAAGCTTTATGGTGGTCTATTTTCGGTACCCACGCGCACATGCAATCCATTCTCGTCGTAAAATGTAGAAGGGCTTGTGTTTTAAGTCTGAACGATTTGATTGTAAAAAGATAAACACAAGCCAAGCAACCATAGCGATGGATAATGATGAATACTGTAACATGGGGCTACCATTGTGCAAGGCTTCCTGAAAGAAGGATTTGACTTCACTTGTTGATGTTCTTGGACGTAAGAAATGTATTGCGATCACATATTACTGCGAATTGTGTGTCACGTATCACATATATGACTCCTACATTGAAATGGAGATGGAATCAACCACTTATTACTCCAGGTATTGAGTGGGGCAGTAATCCTGGTTCGACATCTTTCTCGAGCTGATAGCGGTTTATCCAAGGCCAGAATCCAATAAATACTGCATCAAATATTCAATAATTCAATCCAATAAATCAGCACAAGTAACGTATGTACTATGTCTCGTCCAAAATCAATGTAAAGGTTTGCTAAGATCTCACTTTTGCACACACGTGGAGTTTAGAGTTGGTTCATAGCAGGTCCATAGAAGTCTACAATCTAAACTCAATACAATAGGGGTTTCAGAACTTGATTTGACGCGTATGTCCAGGATAAATAACAAACTTCATAACTATTTTAGTGAACTCTGTAATGTGATGAAGTGCTAATAATTGAATCCCTCATTAAAGGTGTAACGGATATTTAGTGCAAGATGTGTTCATTTATAAATATCTGGCAAGTTGTTATGGATGTTTAGGTGTGTCATATCAAAATAAATGTTAGTCAAAATAGGTAACTTGGCTTACCGATCGGGTTGCCATGTTTTTTGGAGGGTGATTTGTGAGAATTTTTGGCAGCTTGCTCCAAACATGCCTCCCTCCCCCAAAACTGTTTGAACTAGATTCAACCATCAGTGTACATTTCATCGGTGTGTGCTAATTCTCCTATCACATGTCAATAAACTAAGCGGTGGGTTTAGTAGTTTGAATTGTGGTGGTTCTTTTCAATAGATTAGTGTGGCAAGGGAGATCAAGAGTTATGGAAAATTATCCCTGCCGCCTGGTGGCAACTAACAAATTGATTGAGGGTCAAGAAATTTTACTCCAAAAGGACATCAAAAATTATGCAATGGGAGATCAAGTACAAGATTGCATTGCAAGCTCACATTTGGATTTAGAACCAAGACTTTTAGACTCACATTTGGATTTGCAACCAATACAATCATTAGGGAAGTTTGGAGAATTGATGAGGATGGTGTCTTCCATGCCTAGCAAAACAAAGGAGCACAAACAATTCCGGATAGTAACCCACCATTATGGCCAAATTTTGGATTATTTGGAAGACTTTTATCATTTTTGCATAGATTCATGGTGGGAATTACAGAAAACCCATTCAAAAATTCACTCCTTTTAGCATGGCCACATTTTTGGTTTGGGAAGTGCAATAATTTCCTACTTCTATGACAAGTGATAGACTGTACAAGGAATGGTTGAGATATATGAAATTGTACAAAGAAGCTTGGGAGTTGAAAAAAAATCTACTAGAGAAGGGTTCACCAAAAAGGAACATGGCAAAGGGTGGAGAACCATAGATGAAAAATTGAATGGTATATGCACACATTTTGCTAGAATGGAAGCCATGTTGGGAATAGAGCAAACATTACTCCACAAGCTTTGGTAAATTTGGGAGATTTAAATCCCAATTTATGTAAAGTTGGGGCCAAGGAGGTTCTTGAATGTGAAGAAACCATCTTGAGAGGCTCTCAATTCACATCTCCTCCAGAGGTGGTGCTCCCTAACTTGTGCTCCCAGTTTGTCCTATGACACTCATTTGTGCATGTGTATGGTATTGTGATATTTACCTTGGTATTACAAGTACTTAAGAGATATTATTTATGTAGAGAGAAAGGATGGTTCTATATTAGTCATGGTTAGCTAAAGTTAGTCATAACTAAGATAGAGGGGACCTTACTTTAGAGGAAGTAGAAAAGATGAACTCCACTATTTTGGATTTTAGTGTGTTGACTTGGTATTATTCTTAGGTGTTTGGCTTTGAGAAAAGAGTTGAGAACTCTTGGGCCCGCAAGCCTTTTTGTTTTGGATTCTTCTTTAGTCCAAGGATAGCCCATGTGAAGGAATCCTTGACTTAGTGGTTGGGTCAAGATAAGACCACATGCTTAGGGGAATATGCCCATGTGAATGGATATTCCTTTCTACTTTTTGACTTTACTTGACTTTTAGTCTAGTAACTTGAGTTATTACGGTAATTAGTAACTTTGGTACATAACTATTTCACAAGTATATAAACAAGGGGTGAGGAGGTACTCATCATCCTTTCCTTTGCAACTATATCTCTCTCATTGAGCTCTCTAGTGATCAATGTCTTGAGTCTTGGAGTGTTAGCCTTGGAGGAGTATGATGGAGTTTGGGTTCCTTGACTTCTTAGTCCATGGTGCGCTACTATAATAGCCATAAGAGGTTCATCTTGAGTGAGAGACAGGCCGGCTCATATTTTTGGTTCCGTTTCCGGGACCTCTCTAGAAGGCAAGATAATGTTCCGCGTTCAATTCTACATTAGGCAGAAGGAGGCTATGAGAGCTCACTTGGAGAGAACATTAGGAGAGGAGAGGGCTGAACTTATGTTAGAGAACCAAGATCCATTTTTATACCCTGTAGTTCATTATGATATCTTTGAGGTGATTTTGTACATCTTGTACACATGAGAGGAATTGGAGAGATTGTGTGAGGTGGATTGCAGATTTTGGGGACTAAGGTGATTTTGGGCAAAATCTCAAGTTTGAGATCTGGACTTGAAATTTCTACACATGATAGCTTGGGTTATCTTTCAGTTAGCACCCTTGAAATTATTGTGAGAGCTACTATGCGCATTGGGCTAGAATTTTTGAAAGTTGATAGGGTAAAGTGCTACCGCAACTGCATGCTCTCTGGAAAATTGTACAGAGTCCGCCATTTCTTCAATTTTCAGTGAATTGTCCTGAAAATTTCCAAGAAAATTGAGTGCATTGTATTATACCTGCTGCCACAAAAATTAGAGAGAGATCGTTCTTGCGCAAGGAGTTTTGAGTTTTTGAAGTGAGTGGGGTGGTTTTCAGACCAAATCTGAAATATGGATGCTGAATAGAAAGGTGTCTAGGCCAAATGGCTTGATGAAAAGATCTGAAATTTTGCAGGGAAGGACGCTCTAGAGTTGTGATCAAGTCTGAAAAATTTCAGAGGACTGTGACATACAGGTTGGGATATTTTAGTGACATTGTGAGGAAGGGTCAATTCTGCAGAGTGGAGATCTCATGCATGAGGAGTTTGAGATCAACAAAAAACATGTTTGAGTGTTTAGATTCATCTTGGGAACATGGAGGGTCATCAAGAGTGGAAATTGAGATTATGCAAGGTTCCCTAAGGGTTTGAGGTGATTTTAGGGGTGGATTTGAGGAAAAGAGAGTTTACAATAGAATTTGAAGAGAGTGTTGAGAGGATCCAAAAACCTACACCACTTGGAGGAAAGAGTGAGTCTAAGTGCTTTTTGTGTGGAGAGAAGGAACATAAGGCAAGTTCATGTCCATTGACCTTTGAGAGCAAGAGATTGAGAGAAAGGAGAGGCTTACTGGACTTGGGTTTACATGTTGGACCTTCTTCACCAAGTTTGGGAGGAAGAAGATCTAAGACCAAGGAGTTGTGTGAGGTTTGTGGAGTTGAAGGACTTCCAAAAGGACATGAGTGTAGTGGAGTAAAATCACTTTTGGAGACTTTGGTGAAGGATCTTGGAGAGAGTCTTAGTACAGCTATAGAAATACTACCACCTTCATCAGCTAGTTCTCAAGATTAGTGATGGAGATAATCTTTCAACTTATGGATAAATTATCCATGAGAGTTAGATTAATATACACTCTAGGATTTGATGTTGCTATAGAAATCTTGGAGCAACCTGAACTTTTTTTGTTCCCTAGAGTGGATTATTCTCAGATGGTGTTAGTCATGTATATACTCTATTAGTAATAGAGTGAGAGAAAAGAAAAGAGAAAAAAATAAAATTTGAGAGAAAAGAAAGATAGTGAGGGGTTAAGATGGGGAAACTTCCAGTTTTCTTTGGCAAGGATGGAGGAGATGTGGAGGCCTTTGTGAGAGACTTCAAGAGAGCTTGCATAGGAAAAAATGAGAGGAGGAAGAATGAGTGGGCCTCATTATTACCAGATTTCTTTGAGGATGCAACACTTACATGGTATGAGTCAGAATACCAAAAGAGAGAGAGGAGAGATGGGGAAGAAGAGTCTTGGGAGACTTTGACTTCAGCACTCATTGAGAACTTTCTTCTTGATGAGAGTTATGAGAGATTGATGAGTGAGGTTACATTTCTCAAGCAAAGAGATGGAGAGAAAGTGAGAGTCTATGTGGAAAGAGTGGAAAAGTTAGAGTCCAGATTTTGCATAGTGTTGAGGAAGGGTGGGGATAATGTGGAGACTACAATGATTGGCATAGGGGCCATGCTCACCAAGAATTTTGTGGGAGGGTTGAGACCACAAATTAGAAGCAAGGTGAGATATGAGAAACCTTCTTCCAAGGATGAAGCTATCAAGATCGCAATTCATATGGAGGAGAGTTTGGAAGGGGATGAGAGTGATTCGGTGGTGAAGGAGGTTGTGCATCCTCCTCAAGGCTACAAGTATGGTGGAACTTCTGATACTTTGGTGACAAGGGTTGCACCACAAGTAGTAGTTGCTCCAGTTCTTGCACCTCCACCAAAAGATCCACTCTAAACCATCACAGAACAACTTGTGGATCTCAAGATCAATGTGGTGCAACTATGGGAGAAGAGAGAGGTGGATCAGAATGAAGGGAGAGGGCCTAGGAGTTATGGAAAATATCCATATAGAGGAGGCCAACCAGCCAACAATTTCAATGATAGAAATTGTTTTGGTTGTGGAGGAAGAGGCCATATCCAAAGGAATTGCCCAAATTCCACTTACCATGGAGGAAGGGGTTATGAGGGAGCCAATAGAGGGAAAGAGGGAGGTAGTGAAACCCAAGTGGCTCCTAATCCCAACAAAGGTAAGTGGATAGCATCCATAGATGTGGTTGAGAGCAAGTATGAGAAGGGAGAGTGCTCAAACTCCAAGGGTCTTAATTTGGAGCTTTTGGCACAAGAGAAGAAGAGAGCTCGTTTTGCAGAGGATGTTCACTCTTCTCAAGGATTTACTTCAAGCAAGGATACTCTTATGTCTACTAGGAGCACTTGCATCTCAACACCATTAACAACAAAGACTCCAAGGAAGAAGTTGGGGATGGAGGACTTCTTGATCTCAAAGCAACAATGGAACTACAATGTGTTGGAGGATGTTGGTAGTCACAAGGCTAACATCACAGTGGGCCAATTAATTGCTTTGAACCCTACCTTGAGAAAGGAGCTTAGAGGTGGTTTGAGTTCCACAAGGAGCAAGAGGAAGAAGAAGGCAAAAGTTTCGGTATCAATGAGGGTGGTGGATGCCAAGCCAACACCATGGGAGGCTTGTGAATATGCCTCCAAGATTGATGTGAGAGTGAATGGTCACAACATCAAGGATGCATTGGTTGATGGAGGATCAGCAGTGAATGCCATGTCAGAAAGGTTGATGAAGAAGTTGGGTATGATACCCTCAAGACTTTCAACATTTGTGGTGAGCATGGCAAACAAGCAACAAGTTCAACCAGTAGGAGTGATGGATAAAGTGGTAGTTTCAGTTATGGGAGTTCAAAATCTCATGACTTTCCAAGTCTTGAAGGATTCAAGCTATGACTTACTTCTTGGGAGGCCATGGTTGAGAGCAGCACGCACAACTGATCGATGGCACAAAGGGTACTTGAGGATTGGGCCATCAAACCATAGAGTCACAGTTCCTGTGACTAACACCACTAACACTTCACATTCAGATACACCATCTTCTGATTATTGGGAATCAGATTCTGAAGAAGGAGCTTCAGGTGTGGACACAAGCATGGAAGAGGAGACTTCCACGGAGGAGGATGAATCTGAATCTGATTTAGATGTGTATCCTTTGTGTGCTATGGATTTTGCACCTAAGCCAGAGGTTTTGAAGGACCTAGATAAATCACCATTGACACTTGAGGAGGTAGAGAGAAGGTTATCTACCCTCAAGTATGGTCTAAATGTTACCAAGGAGGAGAAGGTGAGATTTGAGGAGATTTTCCGCAAGTTCATCCATGTATTTGCTTTTAGTTACAAGGATTTGAAGGAAGTCACCTTGGAGGAGCACAAGATAGAGGTGGATTCACATGCAAGACCAATCCGCCAAAAGCAATGTCGCATTAGCCCACCAATATCTTTGGTTGTGAAGGAGGAGATTGATAAGCTTAAGGAGGCTGGATTTATCTTTGAGGTGGAGAATTCAGAATGGGTGTCTCCAATTGTCATTGTGAAGAAAAAGAATGGCAAGCTTTGGGTATGTGTGAATTACAAGAAGCTCAATTTTGTTACCAAGAAGGACTACTACCCATTGCCATTTCATTGATGAGATCTTGGAGGAGGTTGCACGTCATGAGAGGTACAGTTTTGGAGATGGTTATAATGGATACAACCAAATGAAGATTGCACCAGAGCATCAACAACTCACCACGTTCACCACACCTTGGGGAACTTACGCTTTCAAGGTCATGCCTTTTGGGCTTTGCAATGCTCCAGCCACATTCCAACGGTTCATGAACAAGGTATTTGAACCTTTCATTGGGAAATTTGTGAGAGACTTCATTGATGACTTTTGTGTCTATGGGAGCAAGGAGGAGCACTTTGAGCACCTAATCAAAGTCTTGCAACGCTTGGATGAGGCAAATGCATCACTCAACCCAGAGAAGTGCATTTTTGGATGTGAAGAATCTACTTTTGGGGCATATCATCTCCAAGGATGGAATAGCAGTTGATCCTGAGAAGGTGAGGAAAATCTCAGACCTTCCATTCCCTTCAAGCTTGACAAAGTTACGCCAATTCTTGGGGATAGTGGGATACTATAGGAGGTTCATCTTCTCATTTTCCAACAAAGCTTATGCATTGACCATCTACATGAAGAAGGGTGTAGATTACATGGTGATTTTGGAGGACAAGGAGGCTCTCAAAGCTTTTGAGGAGCTCAAGCAATCCCTTGTTTTAGTTCTAATTCTTGCTAAACTTGATTGGAGTAAGCCTTTCATCCTCTACATTAATGCTTCTAATGTAGCTATAGGATGCACTCTTAGTCAATTTGACCAAGATGGGCATGATCATCCAATAGCTTATGCTAGTAGGCAGATGGTTTCAGTAGAGAAGAACTACTCTATCACGGAGAGAGAAGGGTTGGTAGTGATCTTTGGTCTCAAGAAGTTTAGACACTACTTGATTGGAGGGAAAGCCACCATTGTCATGGATCACAAGGCTTTGAAGTACATCTTCAACAAGCCTAATGTTGAAGGGAGACTAGCAAGGTGGATGATAATCTTTTCTAAGTATGACTACACCATTGAGGATAGGCTAGGAAAGAAACATGCAAATGCTGATTTGTTATCAAGAGCCTATGATCATGATGGAGATGAGCCAGTGGATGATTCCTTCCCGGATGAGGAGCTCATGACAATCTCAGTCACTCAAGAGGTTCCAATGGAGTACAAGGAGATTGTGGATTTTGTGACAAGAGGTAACTATCCAGAAGGGATGCATGCTAGGGAGAAGAAGGCCCTTGCAGCAAGATCTAGACCTTACACAATGGTGGAGGATATTATTTTTCACCAAGGAGCAGATGGTCTACTTCGAAGAGCAGTGGGTAAGGAAAAGTCTATCCTACTCATAAAGGAGTTTCATGAAGGTTTAGTATGTGGAGGACACTTTGCAGGAAAGGTGATTGCTTTCAAGATTCTAGATGCAAGTTACTATTGGAGAGGGATTTTCAAGGATTGTCTTGATTATTGCAAAACTTATCATGTTTGTCAAGCTTTTGCTAGAAAGTCTATATCCACTCCACCACTTAGATCAATTCCATTGCTAGGACCTTTTGAGAAGTAGGGAATTGATTTTGTAGGTCCTCTCAATAGAACCCCAAGGAACAATCGGTACATTGTGGTAGTTACTGATTACCTTACCAAGTGGGTTGAGGCTAGACCATTGAGGGACAAGAATGAAGATGAAGTGGGTAGATTTCTTTATGAACACATTATCACTAGGTTTGGATGCCCTTTGAAGTTGGTTTTTGATAGAGGAGGAGAGTTTACAGGAAGCATTACTACAACCATGCTACAACATTTCTCTATCACCCATAGAGTAACTACATCCTACAAGCCAAATTCCAGTGGCTTGGCAGAGAGAACCAATCAGACCTTGTGCATGATGTTGGCCAAAGATGTAGAAATGGAAGGGGCTAAACATCATTGGGACAAGAGGATTCATGCAGTTTTGTAGGAGTATAGGACAAGTATGAAAAATTCCACCGGATATTCTCCATTTCAATTGGTGTATGGTATTGAGTCTACCTTACCTATTCACTTTGATCTTCCTACCTTCCAAAGCATTCATAGGAGATTGAAGAAAGCACAAGGAGGTGATGCAGAGAAGTCAAGGAAGGATCAACTCATGGAGTTGGAAGAGGCAAGAGCAGTTGCTATGGTTCGAGTAGAGCAAGCCCAAAGGAAACAAAAGGAGAGCTATGACAAGAAGAAGGTGGAGACTTTCAAAGAAGGTGATTGGGTAATGTTGTTTGATTCCATTCGATTCAAGAGAGTGCAAAAGAAGTTTTTGCCTAAGTGCTTTGGACCTTTCATAGTGGAGAAGGTGTGGGGGAATTACACCTATGATCTCAAGGAGTTGGGAGGAAGACACTTTGATAGGATTAACCATGAGAAGTTGAAGATGTACCAAAGAAGGTAGAGAGACCTTCACTTTGAGGACAAAGTGAAAACTTATTCCGGGGTAAATGTAACACTCATTTGTGCATGTGTATGGTATTGTAATATTTAGCTTGGTATTACAAGTACTTAAGAGATATTATTTATATAGAGATAAAGGATGGTTCTATATTAGTCATGGTTAGCTAAAGTTAGTCATAGCTAAGATAGATGGGACCTTACTTTAGAGGAAGTAGAAAAGATGAGCACCACTATTTTGGATTTTAGTGTGTTGACTTGGTATTATTCCTAGGTGTTTGGCTTTGAGGAAAGAGTTGAGAACTCTTGGGCCCGCAAGCCTTTTTGTTTTGGATTCTTCTTTAGTCCAAGGATAGCCCATGTGAAGGAATCCTTGACTTAGTGGTTGGGTCAAGATAAGACCACATGCTTAGGGGAATATGCCCATGTGAATGGATATTCCTTTCTACTTTTTGACTTTACTTGACTTTTAGTCTAGTAACTTGAGTTACTACGGTAATTAGTAACTTTGGTATGTAACTATTTCACAAGTATATAAAAAAGGGGTGAGGAGGTACTCATCATCCTTTCATTTGCAACTATATCTCTCTCATTGAGTTCTCTAGTGATCAATGTCTTGAGTCTTGGAGTGTTAGCCTTGGAGGAGTATGATGGAGTTCGGGTTCCTTGACTTCTTAGTCCATGGTGCGCTACTATAATAGCCATAAGAGGTTCATCTTGAGTGAGAGACAGGCCGGCTCACAGTCCTAAACACCCAAGGGGTGGAAAGTTTAGCTAGTGTTTAGACAAAGGGCTTGGAGAATGTAATCCGAGCGAGCACACTTGAGGAGTCAAGTTTGTTTCACTTGTACAAGAGTCACCTTTTCTTATACCACCTCCACTATCTTCCATAGGGGATGGGTCAGAGGGCACTTTCCTCAACAAAGAAGGAGAACATGACCCAAAGAGGAGAAAAGGTGGAACATCCATAGATAAGGTATCCAAAATGTCACAAGTATGTCATTTTCTCAAGATTTAGCAAAAATCCCCATGTTGATGGAAACATATAGAATATAGGGGAGGTTACAACTAGCTGAACTGGAAGCCACTAACATGAGGAAAAGAGAGAAAATATTGATGAAAATGGAAGCTGAGCATGTTGGATTAGACCCCAAGAAGATGAAAGTTGAGATTGAGAAGAAATTATGGGCTGATAAAAGGACAGCTAGGGCAAACAAACACCAATTCAAGGAGATGAGTCTAGAGTCAAAGCACACTCATGAAATCAAAATGAGTGTCTTGTGAGGAGGAAAATTCCTGAGGAAATAAGTCCATATTTCAAACTTCTAACTCAAGTTCATAAAGAAATCAAGCCTTTTGCTACATGTTACAGAAAACATCTTGTTCCAAATTCATACTCTAGTGACAACAAATATGATACCACCAAGTAAGGCACTTCCATGCAATTGAAGTATGAAGATCATTAAAGATGATGTTTGACTATTCTAGAATCCACTATGTAGTGATTGTTGATAAGTGTATTGTGCTTTAGTGCATGAGATGTGAGATTTTTGTATAAGTGCTAAAGATTGCTAGAACAAGGATTGACAAAAATCCTATCAAACTCCAAAAGGTCCAAAAAGCCACTCCAAAAAGGCACTCAATGTTCCAAGCTGAATAGAGCAACCACTTGGAGACACCCATCAGCATCCAAGAGGCTCAAAGGCTCCCAACTAAACCCTCTACTACCCCCAACTAATCCACAAAATGACACTTGTTGGTGCTCAATATTCAAGAGATGCTCATTGATGCCCATCCAAGAATGTGAAAGGTGCTTGATGGAGCCCAATGATGCCCATTGGTTCCATCAAGGATTTAGCACCCGACAAGGTCAAATGAACCTCCTCAAGTAGTGATAGGATCTGATCACAATCTGAAATATGATCAGCTACAAACTTACAGCACCCCCTTTGATCCAATACTTCATCCTTCTCTTCTTCTATATGCTCTTTTATCAAAATACCATTCATAAAAGGGATTATCTTCACCAGAATGAAATCCCGAAGAACTTTATTCATTCCATTCATGATATACGCAATAGAATTTGTTGCTCCTTGTGGCAACATGCACATCCTCATCAACCCCAATGGCATCTGCATTGTGGTAACATCACTACTTCCTTCAGCAAGTTGGAATTTGTCATAACCAAAGTGTAGATTCAACAATGAATATATGGCTCTATTTGCAAAAGCTTCATCAAATTCTCCAACAATTGGCCCTATCTCAGTGTTTCTAATTGTCACTCGATTCACGGGCTGCATATCTTGGATGAACCTCAAAGCTCCATTCTTCTTAGGCACTGTAAACCAATGACTAGAATAGGGTGAAAATGACAGCTCTAGGATCCTTGCATCAATTTCTCCTTCAAGAGATCCATAAGTTTTGGCAGGTAAGCTCTAGGTACCGGAATGGGTTGCAAGTCCCAAGGTGCATGTGGGACCGTAAAGACAATCATTGGAGCCACCACACTTGGATCTACACACCCATTTTCAGAAAGCTCAAAGGAGAAAGCTTTCCCATGCCGACCCAACATCTCCCAAAACCTTTTCTCCTCTGTTGGTAGAAGAAAATTTGATGAACCAACTATCAACTCCTTGAGTGTAGCTTTAGTGAACTTGTGACCTATCTGGTTTGGATCCCTTAAGCTCTTTTGCTTTTGAGCAAACTGGACATGCTGATCAGAGTCACTTGGACTGCCCTTTTTCTCCATACTCTTATATGTGGTTTCCACCCTAGCTTTAGAACCAAAAAATGACTCTATCACTGAATAGAGTTTGCTGGAATGTATTTCCACACTTGATCCTCACACTCATGCTCAGGATCCATCCTCTTGAGCTCTCCTAGAGGATCCTACAACCCTATCTCCATGTACACTCCTGATATGGTGTCATCCTCATCAATCAACCCCACTCTTTTTAGTTCTTTTTCTTGTTCTTGCACAACTTTTTGCACCTTTTTGTGCAAATCGACAAGTTGTGTGTACACACTAAACCCACTTTGAGAAAAACTCGTCATTCCTGTACATAAGGTACTTCCACTCTGAATCTAGAGCACCTTCTTTGATATACCACTATATTCTTACCCTATAGTGGTACTTGGAGAAAATCCCTGAACTCCACCGTCACTTTAGGTAGAGAACCACTCCTCAAGTAGTCTTGGTTGAGTTCATGGTTTGTAGGTACAGTGAGAAATTGCATCACTTTCTTACCATCTTTGCTCCTGATCTGAGCATAAGCATAACCATCATCAAGGACTTTGGTCTCCATCCTCACCGCCATAATGTACGGTTGCCCAAGGATTATCGGGTATGATGTAGTCTCTTGAACAAAAAATTGTTGTTTGGTAACTACATCCCCAACCTTCACCTTCACATCTAGGCAGGCACCATAGAGTTCTCCCTTGGTGTTTTTTTCTGCCCTCATCATCCAACCATACTTTGTATCAATTGGCCATTTTCCATGCTTGTAGAACTCCATGGAAACAATGTTGATTTTTAACCCATGATCAATAAGAGCAACCACGTGATCTGTTATGTTGCCAATCTTGACCATGGTTTCAATAGTAGCGCTAGTCCAATGCCCTCTAGTATAGTGACTAGAGGCCTGACCATCATCATCCTCATCCTCTACAAATCTGACCTAACGGTTGTTGCAGCATTGAGTTAGCTCTAACTCCTCTTCTTTTGTAGTATCAAGAGCATTTGATAGAGCAACTTCTCTTGTCAATTACCGCTTGCGCTTGTTTGTGTCTATGATAACATCATGGAACTCCTTCTTGTCAATCCCAAGGATCTCCTGAAGAGTAAACTCCGCCTTAGCGTTGAGTACTCTCTCTTCTAGTACTCCTTTTAGATCAGTTGCCGCTTCAATATTATATTGAAGCTTATAAGTGAGTGGTTTACCCTTCTCCTTTCCCTTTACCCTTCATTGATTTTTAAAAATCAGAAGGTAAGGTATCCTCCATGACCTCCTCCCATGAAAGTACCACTCCTTGCCATTGGGGAGCACCTTCTTGATGGAATCTATCTCCCCTCAATTGTTGCTTTTGAGTTGATCTCTCATCACCAAACTATATGTCTTCTCTCCTTCATTTTTCTTTGATGAGAGCTTCATGTTGCCAAGTAGGCATGAACTAACATGGTGTCCACTAGATCAGCCCACTAGGTGGCATTCCTGAATTCTGTAGCTGCATGCAATAGTTCTCCTCTTGTGCTGTTATGTAACACCCATTTGTGCATGTGTGTGGTATTGTGATATTTAGCTTGGTATTACAAGTACTTGAGAGATATTATTTATATAGAGATAAAGGATGGTTCTAAATTAATCATGATTTGCTAAAGTTAGTCACAGCTAAGATAGAGGGGACCTTACTTTAGAGGAAGTGGAAAAGATGAGCACCACTATTCTGGATTCTAGTGTGTTGACTTGGTATTATTCCTAGGTGTTTGGCTTTGGAGAAAGAGTTGAGAACTCTTGGGCCTGCAAGCCTTTTTGTTTTGGATTCTTCTATAGTCCAAGGATAGCCCATGTGAAGGGATCCTTGACTTAGTGGTTTGGTCAAGATAAGATCACATGCTTAGGGAAATATGCCCATGTGAATGTATATTCCTTTCTACTATTTGACTTTACTTGACTTTTAGCCTAGTAACTTGAGTTACTCCAGTAAGTAGTAAATTTATTACATAACTATTTCACAAGTATATAAACAAGGAGTGAGGAGGTACTCATCATCCTTTCATTTGCAACTATATCTCTCTCATTGAGTCCTCTAGTGAACAATGTCTTGAGTCTTGGAGTGTTAGCCTTGGAGAAGTATGATGGAGTTGGGGTTCCTTACCTTCTTAGTCCATAGTGTGCTACCATAATAGCCATCAGAGGTTCATCTTGAGTGAGAGACACGCCGGCTCACAGTTCTCCTTCTCCATTGTATGTAGAGCATTGCTCCACATGTTTCCCAAATCTACATATTTCAAAAATGCTTCCTCTCCAATTGCTACTACCTCTACTCCATAGGTAGCATCCCAAACTGATGCAGTAGCTCATAGTGATAAGAAATCCTCCAATAGCTTTTGCATTCCCCCTTTCCCAAAATTGGTTTTTAGGATTTCTCCCATGTCTTTCAATGTAATTTCCCATCTTTTCAGAAAACCATTCCTTGCTGAATAGTATCAGCAAAATCACCACACTCCTTGCTGGTGTGTTCATTCCTACCACACCAAATACACCTTTATACATACCCTTTCTTTGTCACTGTTCTGGATTCAGAACCGCTTCCTTTTTCCTCCAATCTCGCCAATTTTATTTGTATATCCCTCATCCTTTTCACCAAATCATTGATGGTGGCTTTTTGTAAGGAAGTGGTGACAACTGGATTAGGGACAATTCATTCTATGACATTAGGTGTCATTGGTTGCCTTGGAGCTTGCAACCACAGGTGGTATTGCTTCCGATCTTACCACCACTTTTCTCCTACGATATTCTTGCTTGGCAAGAATACTCACGGCTTCCAAGACCTTCTTCCAATTAGATGTCAATGCACTATCCTCAGAGCCATCTTACAGCAAGACTTCCAACTCCCTTTGTAGCTCATTTTTTGCTGATTGAAGGAACAACTACACCTTGTCACTCTCAAGCATGAGCTTCTCCATTCGAGACAATTGTGAATATTGTCTCTCAAACTCCCAAAATAGCTCTATTGCACTCAACCCCTTGGCAGCCTTGTTCACCCACTCCATGAATGACTTCTTGGTTACCCCATCCGCATCCTCCAAGCAGTACTCCTCTTTCAAATGAAGAGAAAATCTCTCCCAACTATCTCCATGAGCTAAAATAATCTCCCTTACATGTCCACGGAGCTCCAAGATAACCGCAAGCTCAAATGTAGCTATCATCTCCCATTCAAGGACCTTATTGAGCTCCATCTCCCTTGAGTAATACCTCAAGGATTTTGAAATGTTCCTCCCATCAAGTTGATCCAATGTCCCCACAACCGATTGCAAGGCTTTAGTAGCCAATGCCTCCTTGCATTCCACAATTTGTTGTTGTTGCATATATAATGCAAATGCTTGGAACATTTGTGCTGTGGCCGGATCAAGCTATAATGTGGGTGCCTCTTATCTCCTGTGCTCTTGTCTGATCCCTTGTCCACGTCCACCAACAACCTCCTTTCTAACTCTCCACCTTAGAAGTTTCACGTTGAGTTCACCAACTATTGTACTTTTCCTTTCTTTCTATGGGAACACATAAATGCCTAGTTGTAGAGACTACAAATCAAAGGCTAGAGGTAAAACCCGTAACTACTTGACTGAACAGTTTTTCACCCAACCTTTGGAATCCTCCTTTCTTGTAACTAATATTCTTGCTATAAGGAAGGGTAGTGACGGGCAACCTAACCTGTCATCACAACACACACTCCTGGTCTGCTGGTCATCACTTCCAACATTACCAAGAAGAAATACACAACACTCCTAGAAGGAAAAAAACCAAATGCAATGCCTGCACACCAATCCAACCAACAGGGCATACAAACATGCATACAAGCATAGAGAGGATCCAATCACAAGAATATGACAACAACTCTCTATGCTTTTTGTATGTGTTGTCGGGAAAATAATCTAAATGTTGCATTAGTGACATTTGGTGTGAGTTTTTTTTTTATGTTATAGTGAAGTTGGAAGTTTTGTATGTTACAATAAGCTAGGAAGTTTTTTTTATGTTCATGTAAGCCCGAAGGTTTATTTTATGTTACTATATGCCTGGAAATTTTATGGTATTGTAAAGAGGAGAAGAAACGACAAGGGAGATTTATGACAAGAAAGACTAAGGGTAGAAAAAGGGAAAAAATCCCAAAGGAGAGTTGTCGGACAGTGCATTCTAGAAGGATGCAAGACATGAAATTTCCAAGGGCTTTTGATATAATAACAGTGAGAAATATTGAGTGAAGGGAGAAGTTGTCTGGAGAGAGAGAGAGGTTTTGGCCTGAACAAGGATAGAAGAGGAATATCAAAGAAGAGAAGTGAAGAATGGGTTTTTTTGGAAAAGTGCACTTAGTGGCTTGACAAGAAGAAAGGAAGGAGAAGACGTTTGAGAGAAAGAGGCATGGAGAGAGGAATTTTTGGGAGATAGTGTTTGGCTGTGCAGGGGAATAGGGATTCAAAGGGGAAATGTGAGAGTTGGCTTGACAGGAAGAAAGGAAGGAGAAGACCTTTGAGAGAAAGAGGCATGGAGAGAGGAATTTTTGAGAGACAGTGTTTGGCTGTGCAGTGAAATAAGGATTCAAAGAGGAAATGTGAGAGTTGGCTTGACAAGAAGAAAGGAAGGAGAAGACCTTTGAGAGAAAGAGGCCTGGAGAGAGGAATTTTTGAGATACAATGTCTGGCTGTGCAAAGGAATAAGGATTTGAAAAGAAAAAAATAGTGAGAGTGTTGGCTTGACAGGAAGAGGAAGGAGAAGACCTCTCAAGAGAAAAGGGAATTTGGGACTATGATAGGGCAAAGAGAGATGGTTCAAAGAAGGCATTGAGGGTTTGGACAAGAGGACTTAGAGACATGTGAGAAATTATTGAAGGAAAGGAGGGTTTGCAGGAGAAGACCTCTCAAGAGAAAAGGGGTTGTTGTGAAAGGCTTCTAGAATTTTAGGACCAGAGAGGGGAGAATCATTCAAAGAAGGAATTGAGGGTTTGGTCAAGAGAAGGCTTCAAGAGAAAAGGGTTTTGTGAAAGGATTCTAGAACTATGACAAGACCAAAGAGAGAATCATTCAAAGAAGGCACTGAAGAGTTTTGGCAAGAGAAGCCTCTTTGAGAGAAGAGGTCTGGATAGAAAAGAGAGAAAGGAGAATTTTCAAGAGAAGAGGGTCTGGACAGAAATAGAGTGAGAGAGAAAAGTTTCGAAGGAGGGTTGAGGACAGAGGAAGAGAACATGAATTTTGAGAGAGAAGGTGGACAGGACAGGGCATTGAGGAGTGAAAGAGAGACTCATTGAAGGGCATTGGGGTTTAACAAGGACAATGAAATCTCAAATGCGGGTTTGGCAAGGCAATGGAATTTTGAAATGGTTTTTCAAGACAAAGAAGGGAGAAGAAATGCATCAAGAGAAAGGTTGGAGAGGAATCTCAAAACTGGCCTGGCTGCATAGAGGGCTAGAGAACATTTGAAGGAGGAGTGTGGCTTTGGTGATAGGAAGAAGGAGGTGCAAGAAAAATTTCAAGGAGAAGGACTGGAGTTAGGTCTAGTCAGGGAATAGAGGAACAGGAAGAACCACTAAAGGGTTTCTTGGGGAAATGACAGAAAGCATTGAGAAGAAGTGTGTGCAAGAGGTGATAAGCGGGAAGAAGTCTCAAAGTGAGGTCTGGACAGGGGAACCCTTGATGGGAAGGTCTAGACTGGACAGAGAGAGAGAAGGCAAAAATTTTCAAGTGGCTTGGCTTGGGCAAAAGCAGAGGACGAGAAAAAAATTATTTTTAAATTAAGTTTGCATGGACAGAGAAGTAAGAAGAAGAGAATTGTTTATGAAGTTGGTTTGATATGGCTGAGCAGAGTTTAGGTCTGGATTGGACAGGGCCATAGAAGAGACATAAAATTTTGAGAGTGAGTATTGCCTTGATTGTGACAAGATGGAGAAGGGCAGAAAATTTTGAGAGTGAGTTTTGCCTTGACTGTGACAGGACAGAGAAGGGCAGAAAATTTTGAGAGTGAGTTGTGCCTTGACTATGACAAGACAAAGAAGGAAATTTTTTTTTGAGGGAGAGTTTTGCTTGGATTCTTACAGGACAGAGAAGGGGAAGAAAAGAATTCTCGAAGGGCTTTGCAGGAGGACATAAGTGAGGAGAAATCTCAAGCACAGGAGGTTGCCTAGGACTGAAGAGGTTCAAAAGAGAAATTTCAAAGGAGAGGCTGAAGGTGGTTAAATAGAGGAGAACCATCAGGCCAGAAGGGAGAAATCTTGAAGGAGAATCTGCTGGACAGTGAAGACCTAGAGAAAATCTTGAAGGGAGTTGCGGCAAAACAAGGAGATGAAGAGTTGTAAGGAATAGGGATTAGAACTTGGTTGGTTTCACTTCTTTCTTTTACATTCTTGGAAAGTTGGAGAGCTTTGGTGTGGTCACTATATGGTCTAGAGCTGTTTGGCTTTCCTTAAGAGGTTTATAAATTGCAAGGTCTGGTATTGTGATGAATATGAGGTTCCTTGTGAGTGAATGTGTGCATTTTAATTTGTGAATAGTGTCAAGGAAAAGAACTACATATTTGGAGCTCCCAACCCAATTTATGTAAATGGATCAAGTCACTGATCTGGTTGCTCGGGTTTGAGTCTGGTCGTATAATTTGTGGATATTTTACAAACTCAGTTTTATAAACCCCACCAGACCTAGAAAATGCTAAGCCCAAAAATTAACAAATCAAGAACATTAGCTAGTGATACATGAACGGCAAATTTAATCCAAGAAGCTCAACAAAAATAACCATTAAGAAGAGCTTAGGAGCAACCACAAGCAAGTTGCTCCAGCAAAAGGGCTACTTCCATTAGATCTAAGAGTAGAGCAAGTGTCAAACAGAAGGGAAAATTCTGCATCACTGACAAATAGTGCAGCCCAAGCGCAAGCAGCTAGGTGCCCGGTGCATTCTCAAGATCATACAATCCCCGTGACATTGGAAAAGAGCTTTAGAGCCTTCTTGCTTTGTCATCAAGCTCATTTCAATCTGTACTCCAAGTCTCCTTGAATCTGAATTTCAGATGTCAAAAAATTTATACTCCAAGTGGAGTATTGTGGTACCCACATTTTTGCTTTTTTTCTTATTTTTGAAGAAGAAGTGTATAGAAGAAGTTGTATTGCACCTGTACAACATCAGAAGGAAATGAATGGTGTCTTCAGGTTGTAACCCAAGGTAAAGTGACTGTGTCAGAAGATGAAGTACTCAGATTGATCCTTTGCAGGCAAAGGAGATGCCACCTACATTGCTCCTTTCATTATGCATTACTACATGGAGACTAATCTACTAACAAAGGAAGAGAGAAAGAGATTTCCCACACATTTCTATCATGTAGGCTATTTCATATTGCAACTTAAAGGACCTACCAGATTGCCAAGTATTGGCTAGCCTATGCTAAGTTTGCAGAGACATGCCAATTTTTGATTGTAGATGAATAACTAGCATTGCCACAGGCTCTTAAGAGGAAGAACCCCACAGCAAAGAAGAAGCTACTTCTTCTAACAAAGAAGTTGAAAGCAAATGCATGTATTATTGAAATGTCATCTTTAGAAGATGAGTCCAAAGACATTGAAGTAGATGGAGATGGTGACAAAGAGGAGCAAGGATCCTTCACTCTACAAGTTTTGACATCTACTTCAAGAGACAAGGATAAGGGAGAAGAAACCTAGGAAGATACCCAATTTGTTCTTCAAGTGCAAGACCAAGATATGAACAAGTGGTGCCCTACAAGTAAAGAAGAGAAAATGATGGAAGAAGTGGCAATGCCAAAGCAAGGCTTATTGAGTAGGATGTGTAGGAAGAAGAAGTTGTAGTGGAGATTCAAGATCAGGCCGAGTGCTTGAAGGACCAAGAATTTTGGCTAAGAAGAGAGAAGGAGGTTGAGGACCACATAGAAGAAGAAGAAGAAGAAGAAGAAGAAGAAGAAGATTGCATCATAGACAATGCCAAAGAAGAAGAGGAGGTCAACATTGTGACTGATCTTCCAAAGGCTATACCCAAAGTGCAGATCAAAGTGCAAGAGGCACTACCAAGTTTCAAGTTAGTGCATGTGCAAGAAGGATCACCATTCATTTGGTTGGCACTACACCACAATTGATGGAAGTCTTGCTACTCCAATACCAAGCCAAATGCCTTGATGTAGTGGACTTCACCATATTGGTCAAAACTATGCAATAACCAGGTCTACACTTAGAAGGCCAAAGAAGACTCGGTGAAAGAAAAAGGAGCAAAGGCTAGAGACCTACACAAGGCAGCGGTTTTAAAGGTAAGTGCCTCGCTACAAGAGAACCAAGAGCTCAAGAGAAGTACCACAACAAAGAATGAACAAGATTATCAAGCAATGGAGATCCAAAGGTTTGAAGGGGATTGGAAAGCACTTTGCCTCAAGTTTGAACAGTTTAAGGAGGCCAAATATCAACTTCACAGCAAGTACCTAGAGTTGGAGAGGCCTTGGAGTGCCTTAAAGGAGAAACATGACTGAGTAGCAACTCTAGAGTTGCAAATGTAGGTAGGAGGTATCAATGCAACTAGAATGTCTCACCAAGGAGGCGGAAGAAGAGAAGGTCAAGCATGTAGAAAGTCTCCAAGTCTAGAAGACCATAAGGCCAAATGGAGCAGTCAATCAAAACAAATGGAAGAGGACTAACTGAATGCACCGCACCAATTAGAGGAGATCCAAGCCTTGTTCATGGAGATGTTGAAAGAAGAAGGAGCAATGTGCAGCTTGAGAACCAAATGCCATGAACTGAAGATGCACATCCAACACTTAAAAAACCCAGGCCTAAGAAGAAATACAAATGAATAGCCTATCCTTGCACTCAAAGGACCACTCAAACAAGAAGTTCAATGAAGTGTGCCTAAACTTCTTGCTAGAGATAGTTAGATATCAAGCACAGACAGACCAACTAATTTGATATCTAAGAGGTGAAAAAAGTCCTTCACCCCCAACAGTTCAAGTCCAAGGCACTCCTCCAAGTGGAAGTAGTTCAGTAAGGCATGCATTCTTTGGCAAAGATTAGGTGTTTGATAAACCTGATTAGTATCACAACAACATGCAGATTACAAGCAAGTTCACCTTCACCCAGGAGTACGTGGTTCACCTCCATGTGAGGCTACATCCACCGGAAAGCTTTGCAGCAATTCTCTATTGATTCAGGCTCTTCTCATATATCAGTCAAGTCTCCTACCATCTCATAGTCCACTCTCTTTGTCAACCTGCAAGTGAGCAATCCCAAACAATGGGTAACCCTAAGGCATAAGAAAAAAAACTAACAAACTCCCCCTTGACTCTTATCTTGGGTTAGTAGCCTTGCAATAATTTATCATTCAACAGGAAGTTCTAGACAGATAATCAATCAATTGACCTCTCCTTTAAACTAGGATAAACTAGACCTTATAATTGTAGCCCATACATGGATAGAGTAACCAAAAACAGCCAAAGTCACCTCCAATGCTAGGTCATCCTACTCATGCTCCACTTGCACAACATGCAGGGTAGCATGGTGCATAGAAAATCTTTCTAAAGGTATAACTTTGGTAAAGGCATCAGCCAGGTTGAGCTTAATATCAATCTTGACTAAACCAAACATTTTCTTTGAAACATGATGCCTGAGAAAGTGGTAACTGATATCTATATGCTTAACCCTACTGTCCATCACCTGATTTTCAGCTAGGTGTAAAGCACTTTGACTGTCACAATGAAGCATTACATTACCATGTATTAGCCTCATCTCACCAACAAGTCTATCCAACCAAATTGCCTCCTTTGTTGCTTCCGCTGCTGCCACATACTCTGCTTCTATAGTAGACTGTGCAACACACTTTTGCAAGGTAGATGTCCAACTAATACACCCACCACCAAGTGTGAAAACATACCAAGTTGTTGACCTCTGCTTGTCCAGATCTTGTCCATAGTCAGCATCTACATGGCCATCTAGTGATATGGCATTCATTGATCTTCCATCAAATAAGAGCCCATAATCTAGTTTACCTCTCAAATACCTAAGAATCCACTTAACTGCTTCCCAATGTGTCCTTCTTGGATTTGATATATACCTACACACCTTACCTATTTCTAGGGCAAGATCAGGTCTAGTGCAAGTCATCAAGTACATGAGATTCCCAGCAGCCTTCTCATAAGGAATGCTAGCCATCAAACCCTTCTCCACGGCATCTGTAGGACTACATGTCATTGAAAGCTTGAAATGAGAAGCTAGAGGAGTACTTACTTCCAGTTCTCCATGTTGAACCTAAAAAGTACCTTCCTAGCATACTTACCTTACATCAACCACAATTGACCAATGCCCAAGTTCCTCTTGATCTCCATGCCTAATATCCTTGTGGCCAACTCTAGATCCTTCATCTTGAACTCCAAACTCAAGAGCGCCTTGAGCTGTAACACCCATTTGTGCATGTGTGTGGTATTGTGATATTTAGCTTGGTATTACAAGTACTTAAGAGATATTATTTATATAGAGATAAAGGATGGTTCTATATTAGTCATGGTTAGCTAAAGTTAGTCATAGCTAAGATAGATGGGACCTTACTTTAGAGGAAGTAGAAAAGATGAGCACCACTATTTTGGATTTTAGTGTGTTGACTTGGTATTATTCCTAGGTGTTTGGCTTTGAGGAAAGAGTTGAGAACTCTTGGGCCCGCAAGCCTTTTTGTTTTAGATTCTTCTTTAGTCCAAGGATAGCCCATGTGAAGGAATCCTTGACTTAGTGGTTGGGTCAAGATAAGACCACATGCTTAGGGGAATATGCCCATGTGAATGGATATTCCTTTCTACTTTTTGACTTTACTTGACTTTTAGTCTAATAACTTGAGTTACTACAGTAATTGGTAACTTTGGTACGTAACTATTTCACAAGTATATAAACAAGGGGTGAGGAGGTACTCATCATCCTTTCATTTGCAACTATCTCTCTCTCATTGAGTTCTCTAGTGAGCAATGTCTTGAGCCTTGGAGTGTTAGCCTTGGAGGAGTATGATGGAGTTCGGGTTCCTTGCCTTAGTCCATGGTGCGCTACCATAATAGCCATCAGAGGTTCATCCTGAGTGAGAGACAGGCCGGCTCATTTCTTGCTCCTCAAGAACTTCCTCTACTATAGGAACACCTCCTTCCTCCTCATCACTTAAGTGATCAATCTCCCCCTCAACTAGATCCAAGGTGGGAGACTTTCCTTTGTCCGTGTAGGGAGCCTAAACATTCTCCTCCTCGAATGATTTGGATTCATTAAGGATATATCCCTACTAACCACAACCTTACACACTATTGGATTCCATGACCTATAAGCTTTCACTCCACTTGCATAGCCAAGAAAAATGCATTTCTTTGACTTAGCATCCAACTTGGACCTATTCTCCTTAGGTGTGAGTGAATATGCATCATAACCAAATATCTTCAATCTACCATAATCAGCTGGTTGCTGATGCCTCAACTCATATGGTGTCTTGAAGTTGATTGCACTAGATGGAGAAATATTTACCATATATGTTGTTGTGTGGAAAGCTTCTGCCCAAAACTCATATGGCAACTTTGATTTCTCAACATACTTTGCACATGTTCCAACAATGGCTGGTTGAGCCGCTCAGCAACACTATTCTACTGCAAAGTGTAAACTATGGTAAGGTGGCAAGTTATCCCTTGTTCTATGTAGTATGCCTGAAACTCTCCAGAGATATACTCCCCACCATTTTCTGATCTTAGACACCTCACCTTCTCCTCAATCTGAGTCTTGACTTGGGTCTTCCTCTTCTTGAAAGTGGCAAAGACTTTGAACTTGTGATGCATGAGGTAAATCCACACAAACCTCAAATAATGATCAATAAATATTACATAGTAAAATTTTCCAGAGTGTGAGGGTGTAGGGGATGGTCCCCACACATCACTATGTACATACTTGAGTAGACCCTTGGAACTATGGGTCCCCACTCCAAAAACATATTTGTTTTGTTTTCCAAAGATGCAATGCTCACAAAAATCCAACTTCACAATTGTCAAGCCAGATAGCAAGCCATTTCTTCTCAAGACAGCCAAACCCTTCTCACTCAAATGAACTAGCCATGAATGCCACATAGTCATCATCCCATCCTGAGACCTAGTTGCATTGGCTTCTCCACACACTGTAGTGCCGTCCAATACAAATATATTCTTTCAAAAGTTACCTTGCAAGATAACCTTTCCACCAGAAGTGACTTGAAGTACCCCATCACCAACACTCCATTGATGACCTTTGGCATGCAATACTTCAAGGGAAATCAGGCTCTTCTTCATGTTAGGTATGAACCAAACATCATTGAGCTTCTACATAGCTCCATCAAACATTCAAATCCTTATGGATCCAATACCTCAATTCGACAAGGTTGATCATTCCTCATCAAAACTGAACCATTCGATGTTGAAAGTGAGTAGAAGAACTCCTTGATATAGCATATATGGTACAAGAAAGCACAATCTAGAATCCATTCATCATCCATACTAGGAGATGAGGCACAAAGGGCATACCCACAATGTTACAAATCATATTGATCATCCAATATATTAGTATCCTCCTTAACATAAGGTATGTTTGCTGAAGAGCCTTCATCTACCTTTCCTTTGCCCTTAGCTTTACACTCCTTCTTCACATTGCCTACTTTGCCACATCCCAACAAGTCACTTGTTTCCTCTCCTTGGACTTGCCTCTAGACTTAGACCTGGACTTGGCCTTGCTTTTCCCATTATCACGACCATCAGTCCTCCATTGAGGTCTCTCACATTGGATAACCAAAGCATTGCCTTGAGTAGAATATGACATTGAGGTTGCAACAAGTTTCTGTTGCAAGTTATTTGTAAGTAGAGCTATTGTCACCTCTTCAAAGGTAATAGTCTTTTTCTCACAGTGCAACAAAACTCATGAAAGTGACTAATAGGATGGCGGCAAGGAGCCCAACAAGTGCAGCACCTTCCGCTCCTCATTCAAGTCCTCTCCCAAGTTTGTCAAGTCTACTACTAGGTCACAAAATGCATTCACATGGTCTTTAATGTTGGTCCTTAGTTTCATCTTGAATGTGATTAGTCTAAGATTGGTGTACAATCGATTTGACAATTCATTCTAATGATCCCAATCACTTTGTCTCACATCCTCAAGTTTCTCCCTCAAGGGCTTACCCAAACCAGTTGCCCTTGATACTCCTTTCACTTGCCATTCCCACAACAAGTAATCCATGTGGCCATCAAACTTTGCTACATCAAACTTGGGTCCACCAAGTAGTATAGAAGCTATTGTTGCACTTAAAGACTCTCCTTGAGTCCCTGAACCTTCCACCTTAAAACTCCAATACTCAAGGTAGTGGATCATAAGACAGAAATTGTTTTACTGCAGCTTCTTCAAATACACAAAGTCAAAATCTAGTTGCATCAACTTGTAACTCTAAAGATAAGCTTTCCAATGTGCTAAACAGATTATTCATCCGAGTCCCAAGTCAAAAGTTATAAACTGAATTCCAAAGGAGGTAAAACCTTGGATTCTATACCACATTCATAAGTCTAAAACTTCTCTCCCATTGACTCTCTTCAGGTTCTACTTCTTTCTCATCTTGGTCAATGCAATAACAAACCTTTAACTGAGGAGGAGTTCTGTTGGTATAAATATTCAAAAGTTCACTACAAGACTCACTCAAGAAATCTGGATAAGGATTCTGTAGATCTTTAGACTTTCTAATAGTGAATATTCAAGTAAGTAAGCAAGTACATTCGCCATAAGCAATAACTGCCATCTCCTCAAGATTTTAGCTCCTATCTTCCTTCTGTCCCAACAAGAATTTGGTAGTAATGTGATGAAGAGCCTTCTATCTACTTTTGATCTTTCCTTCCACCAACTGGTTCTTCTTCATTCTAGGTCAATCTTCACCAGTTCTTCCTTCACCACGGGGGAGCTACTACTTCTAGTGTTTGATCCTTCTCATCAGTAAACTTGTAAGATGTCAAGAAAATCATTTTGTGCAAAGGATTTCCTAATGCTTTGTGTCAAAATGGATCAAGATCCCTCTTAGTAACCCACAATTTCAGTCCAAGTTGGAAGTGAAAAGTGCAAGAGAGTTGGCTGGTCTCTATATTGATGGTTTGTATTACTTTTGTGAGACAAGGAATATCACAAGGCAATTTCCAAGTAGTGAACCTGTTGTCAACCCAAACAAGGAGTTTGTTTGGAATCTATGGTTATCCGCCCCTTTCAGGTTGCTTGGACTTCAAAATCACTGTGTTGTTTTGTTATAGAGATTTGGTGAGGTTTGGACTTTTCTTGATGCAACAGAGCATCTAGTAATAGTGGTTGTGATGGCAAGAAGAAGTAGACTACACCCAAGAACTCTAATGTCCCACCTTTGTACTTCTCAATGTGTGATAGACCTATAAGTTTCAAAACTTGATGTCCACACTACATCAACAAAGTAGATTTCAAGTACGGTTTGCCTTGTATTCAGTTTTCCACCTTCAAGGGTTGACAAGGCTAAACTGTCAATCCAAAGGTCGCTTCTCCAAAGACCCTAATATTCCTCTTCAGCAAACAGATCCTACTTTTGAAACTACAACATTCCTTGTTCAATCCTTGAGCTGCTTATCTCATCTAGCTCATGCTTTGCAATACTAGCTAACACTTGGCTATTTTAGTCCAAATTAATGCAAGGGTGCTACTTTTGCCATGTGCAAGTAATTCTGACCAACCCAATCAAAGTACCCGTGCAATACACAAATGCTTAGGCAAGGAATTTCAAGTCAAACCAACTCCCTGCATTTGCAATCAGCAATTCCTTCTTCTTGGCTGTAAATTTTTAAGCAGATGATCCAACAGCCTATACTTTGAGTCATAGACACTAAGTGGCTTCAGTGAAAGATATCATGTGCAAATCTTGTGATATCCTTGCAAGCTTCTATGATACAAGGAGCAGCATAAACAATATGGAGCTAGGACTTTGCTCAACAAATGAACTCTTTCCTCCCATCCTTACAAGGTCATCCAATGCTTTCTTATCATATGCAAACAATGTCTCTCTTCTCTCGCTAGACCAGCTAGCCTGAAGCACAATGCATAGAGAAGCAATACTCTTCTTGGCCAAAATCTGCAAGGAAGGCATCAGACACTATAGTGCTTCTCATCATGGTGAGTTGATCCCGAGTCCAAAGTAATTTCACAACTGCTGTAAATGAATGTCTTCCAGACCTGCAAAAACTTTCTCATATCACTTCATCTACACCAAATCCGATCACCTCTCTATTGGAAGTAGTCTCTCATTTTAACCAAGCAGCTCCTTTACTGATGATTCCCATCTCATCTCCCTCCCTTTCTTTTGGAACCAATCTTTGTTTCTCTTTTTCTACTTGCAATGCAACCTTGCTGCTAAGGAACTAACCAAAAACCTCATATATGAACCTCGGCTCTAATACTAACTGTTTGATAAACCTAAATAGTGTCACAACAACATGCAAATTACAAGCAAGTTCACAACTCATCCGAGAGTACGTGGTTCACCTCCATGTAAGGCTATGTCCACTGGAAAGCTTTGTAGCAATTCTTTACCTTGACAACCCAACAAGTATCACTTTTGCGGTAATCAGGTAAATAAAGTTTGTTCCCATGAGATATTATTCAAAAATGGTCAAATAGAAAGTAAAATGATCACAATGTAGTTCTTTTTTAGTTTTTATTTAATCTCTTAGGTAGAAACCACACCTAGAAGAGAGTAACAAGCACTGATCGTAGTCTCATCACAAATTAATACTCCATAATCAAAATACTATCCAATCTTTCCAAACCAACTTTGATTGTGATGATTTAAATTCTTCTAAAGATGGCTACTTCATTGCAAAACAACTTTGCCTCAGAATTGCATTCCACTCCTCCACTGAAGGCACAACTTCCTTGATCAAAATTGCTTCACATCAAACTCACGCTGCACTCACAAATGTAGAATACTACCAACACTACAATTCTTCACAAATCTATCAAGGCATTACTTTGATTGCACTTCCCTCAAGATCAAACACATAGAATGAAGATCAAGGCTACAGAATCTAGCATCCAACAAGCACACTGACTTGCACTTTGAAATTCTCCACACACTCACAAATACAAACAAAAACTTGATCTCAATATTAAGCTCAAGCAACAAGCACTGAGAGTCAACACTTCTCTTTGTCTATCTTCAAAAATTATGAATACTAAACAACTTTACGTTGAAAATGGATCCTTTAAATAGGCAGAGCACTGACAATTACTAACAACTATACCATTCTACAACAACTTTTCCAACCTGCAGATCCAAAATGACAATGCATCTCTTCAAATCTCAAAACTATTACTGTTCCAATCCGATGTCAACCTCAACTTTGGCTTCCAACCCAATGTTCCTTGACGGCTTTCCTCTTCTTTGGGTCTATCAAATCTACTCCTAAATCTTCTATTTCTACTATTTCTTCACTATGAACTACAATTGCACTCCTCTCAATCTATCTATATCATTATCTTTTGACCCATTCTTCTCTAGTATCTTAGGTAACTCACCCAAAGGCACTTGCACTCCTACTTCTACCACTTTGGACTTCTTCTCTAAATTTATCTCACTACAAAGTTCATCCAATTTTGATCTAACAAGATCTAATCCAAGACTTACATTATCTCCTACCTCTTACATCTTCCTATCTACACAATCTTGTAGAAGAATAAAAATATTATTCAATTCAGTGTCCTTCACCTTTTGCTTCCTTGTCTCCTTCACCAACAACTTGAACTTGTGTAGTCTTGCCTCTTCCAACTTACCCTTGGCTTCAATACCAAGCATTGCTTTCAACTCTTTTACCACTGCTCCTATTGCATCTAATCCACTCCTGGCTCTACTTTCTCTTTCTTTCTCTCCTCCTCTAGCTCATTCTGATACATCATCAACTCAACCTTCATTGCTTCCTTCTCTTGTCTTTATAGGACTAATTGATCTTCCGCTCCTCTCAACAATCCTTGCAAATGTTCTTCCTCCTGACTATGCTCTCTTAACTCTTGCTGCCACGCTTGGTCCTTCTTGACCGCTCTCTTCTTCATACTCTCCAACTCTTGCTTCATCATTTCTGCACTCGCCTTTGAATCTATCATCTCCACTTGTGCATTAGCAATTTCCCTTTTCAATACCTCAACCAACGCCATCTTCTCCTTCAATTCCTCCCTACAATTCACCAAGTCCTCCTTCAAGACTTCCAAGCTTTTATTCCAAAGAATTGCCTCTACTCAAAGTTCCTTGGCTTCCGTCTCTGCCCAAGTTAACTTGCTTCTCAACACCAAGGTCTCCTCACTCCATTTTGTCACAACCGCTTATTCATCCTTCACTTCTAGATTAGCACTTGTCATCTCAACTTTCTTCTACTACAAAAACACCAACAAAGGACACACGATCTTTGACAAATTCTCAACTCCCTCACATTTTCTTTTGTTGTCTCTTCTATCTTTGCCTTTGGTACATAATTCTTCAACAGGTGCCATACCTTGAAGACGTGATCTTTGTACCTTCAATGTCTTTCCTTCCTCACTCTCTTCTTCTTTTGGAGCTTTACTTGGTCCAATGATGATCACTTGAGTACTTCTCTTCTCCTTGGAAACCTTTGGACATACCAAGGCTACCTTTTCTTCTTTCTCATACTCACGCTCAGCGGTTGGCACCTCTAGACTTGGCTTCTCTACTTCCATTGAAAGAATTCCTCACCTCGGCAGTTTCCTCTATTGCATCACACTTCTGATAGAAGGTGACACCTCCTATCTCTCTTTCTTCTCTACCCAAGACTAATCTTCAATCCAACTTAGTCCATCAAGCCGGATTTCCTCTCTCCTTTCATGCTTCGGCCCATCCTTGCAATCGCTAGCGACGATCTCTGCCATGAACCTTGGAAAACTCAAATTCTAATTGTAGGCCAGAAATGTGATACAAAGCCTCAATAAGACTTTGATCCTCACCACTACATCTAATCTATGCATTACAAGGCCCCTCACCAGACTCTACTTACTCACTTTGTAGGCCAACTTGTGCTTCCTCACTTTCCGCTTATGAAAGATCAAACCCAAGATTTTAACCCACTCCTCTCTTGCGTATTCATAGTTTGCATTCCTTTGGGTCAACTTTGAATAAGAACAAGGTAGCGTCTAGATATTGCAGTTCTTCCTCTTTGAAATCTCTATTTTATAGGCCTTCACTGATTGGTCAGTCTTCAATTGCTTCTATGTGTTACTCACCAATTTTATGAGTTTGTTTCCTATCACTTTCAAGAACATCTTGGTCCCAAGGTAGTCACTTTCTTCCCATGTATTCTTGGTAGAACCCAAAGAAGTTTGTTACATGATCTTTAGATCAGGTTGTGACACCCAACACAAAGTCCTCTTCTTCATATTTCATTCTATCCAACCCAAGTCCTTTGGACTTTGAACCAAGGTCTACTTTGGGTTTATGCCAAACACACAATTCCTCATGTTTCTTCCCCGTTTAGCCCTCCTTTGGCTTTACCAAAGCACTTCTTCTTTAAAACTTGGAAAAAAATGTGGGTACCACATTTACTAACTTAGGGTCTTCTCATATATCAGTCCAGTGCTCCTACCATCTCACATTCCACTTTCTTTGTCAACCTACAAGTGAGGAATCTCGAATACATGGTAACCCTAAGGCATAAGAGAAAAAACCAACATTAGGTACTTAGTACAATAGTCAAGCACTCCAAGTAGGCCATTAGTCTCTGCACTAAGAGTTGTGTATATCTATTTCAAGAGGAGTGCACTCTGAGTTATGTGGCACTTAGAGTTGTACATAGTGGAGGATGAGTGCCCTTGGAATTGTACTTCACTTAGGACTGTACATAATTGCGGAGGAGTACACTCGGTTTGTGTAGGCACTTGGGGTTGTACAAAAAAGATAGAATAGGCGGAGAAGCTCTAATATCTCCCTTGGCAAATGTAGGAGCCTAATCATTCTATAGATGATTAAGATAGTAGAAACTGGTGATGGATAGTTTAGATTAGGATTTTTTTAATGATTCAGTTGGGACCTTGATCCCTTTGGATTGGAGCCAAATTAGTATTTAAGGTTAAGTGTCACATGCACTCTTGTTTTCTCTTTTGCAATGTAGAATTTGATTACTAGGAAAGAGTGATCCTACTTCTTTGCAAGTTATGTGTCCATTTTGTATGTTGTTCTATATTTGGCCAAGAGTAGAGGTGAGTAATTTCACAATAGGTCTTCAATCCTTAGTGCCAAGTAGGTATTTTCCCTTGATCAAGGTGTGCCTAGAATGATACAAAGGAGTGAATGTGTGCAACAAGTGGATTGGAAGCTCACCGCATAGGTAGTACCATGGAATTAAAAAGCTTAGGCAAGGAATAGCATGAGTTTAGTCATGCAAGTTGTGCCTTCTAAGAAGAGTAGAACATATTTGTAGGCATTGTGTCTTTGGAGTGGCACTAAGAGTTGAAAAATCCATCATCTTTAGGAGCAATCTTGGCTAGATCTTAGAGTGAAAGTGATTTTATGATTTTGCTAGTGTACCACAAAGTGTGACACTACACTCTTTTGGAGTGGTTCTTGCCCAAGAGGTTAAACAAGAAAAAATAAATGAATAGAGATTTAATGACAAGTATGTGTTTTGCTTCTTAGGTATTCCCAAACAATATCCTCGTGGGAACAAAATTTTCTTATTGACTATAATATAAGTACATCAACATTGAGCTATCACACCAATTTGATGGTAGTCATCTCAACTATGGGAGAGAAAATTAAATTGTAGTCTATAACTTTAGTTTGTTGAAAACCCTTTACCACAAGTTTGGCCTTGTATCACTTATTTCTATCATCTTCTTCTTTATATCTATACACCCTTCTTCTTCTTTTTTGCAATGCCTATTTTCCCTTTGGCAGCTTGTTCAATAACCAATGCTCATTTTTTTCTAAGGAAGACATCTCTTCCTTCATTGCAAGCTCCCATTGCAATGAGTGCTCCTTTTTCTTTGCCTCTAAGTAGCACTCAAGTTCACCATTTTTTTTTGTCAAAGTATGTAATACATGGATGGGGAATACCTCTCTATTTTTTCTTAAAATTTAGTAAATCTAATCAAATCACTTGTAGGGATGACTAGATCTATTATGAACTCTTTGGTTTTTACCAACCTCCTATTTTCTACAACATCATTCTTTGAAATGTCTTTTGACACTACTTCTTCTTGATGTTCTGCTTGTTCTTTTATAACCTTAGAACCACCTCCAAGCTTATCTTTATATATAGCATTCTCATGGAAAATGACATCTCTACTTCTGAGCACTTTTCTATCATCTTCATCCCAAAGACAATAATCCATATCATCTTATCCATATCTATGAAGAAACACTTTCTTGATTTGTAATCAAGCTTGTCTCTATCACTATCTTGAATCCTTGAATGTGAGACACAACTGAAGGTTCTCAAGTATGAGATATTCACCTTCTTTCCTAACATTCACTCCTTAGGAATCTTGAATCCCAAAAAGGTTGAGGCTTGATTTTTGAGATATGCAGCTATGCCAATTGCATAGCTGCATATTTCAAGATGTAGCTGCATAGCCCAAAATTTTTTTGGCAACCCTACTTGTAGTCTCATGCATCTAGCCTCTTATGGAGTGTTCTATTCAAGCATTCAGCCACGTGATTTTATTGGGTGTCTCAAGGACAATTTCTATCATTTTGATTCCACTCTTTACACATTATATCCTAAACACATTGCTAGTATACTCTCCAACATTATCAGATTTCAAGCACTTTATTTTGAAACCTGAATGGTTTTCAACCTCAAATTTACATTGCTTGAAAATATTAAACACATGATTTATTTTTCAGAAAATAAACCTATACCTTCCTAGTAGCATCATCTACAAAGGTGATATAGTAGTGAGATCCTGAAAGAGACTCAACTGAAGTTGGGCCATATACATCTATATGTATCAACTTTAGCTTTCTTGCTCTTGGTTCTCTTGTAGCCCTAGTGAAGGTAACTTGCTTTTGCTTTCCCAAGATACATGGTTCACAAAAGGCAAGTTGAATAGTTTGAAATCCGGGATCTTGCCAGTGGCAACTAATTGCTTCATACCCTTATCAACCATGTGACCAAGTCTTTGGTACCATAAGATTGAAGGACAGATTGCATCTACAATTGTCCTTAGATGGTCTGATTTTCCCATAACATACAGAGTTCCAACCTTCTATCCTCATTCCAAAATTAGGTTTCCTTGAGTAACCTTCCACTTACCACTTTCAAAGTATGTTTGATATCCTTCCTCATCTGCCTGACCTATGGAAATTCCTTTTCAGTGCATGGATATATTTTACATCTCTCAATGTGCATATTGACCCTTGAGAGGCTTTAGATTCACATGGCCTTTTCCTTTGAAAAATAGGGATTTATCATCAATGAGGTGAAACTTTCCAGGATTTTGTTTAACAAAGTTGTGCATCAACTCTTTACATAGTGTAGAGTGAAATGATGCACCAAAATTTACAACCCAAGGTTTCATGAGACACTCAACATAACAAACTTTTACGCTAATTCCTGAAATGACCATGCTGTTGCAGTTCTAGCACACAATTTCTTTACATACTTCCTTGTGGCCTATTGACTCACTTTTCTTTTTTGACTTTGATCTACCACTTCACTGATTTTGACCTCACTAAGGCCTTTTTCCCTTGCTCTCTGTAGATAGCACCACACTTGACAATTCTAAAGATGTCTTCATTGAGAATCATCTTGTATACTCTCAAACTTGAGATCACTTGATCTTGAGGGAACTACTTACTATTGTGATTGGTGCTCCCCACCTATCAAGTAATAGCAGCAATGCTTGAACTTCATTATCAAAGTTGATATTCACAAATTCTAGTCTTGAAATGATTAAATTGAAATTATTCACGTGGTCTTGAACTAATACACCTTCATTAATCCTTATATTGACTAACTTGAAAATCAACAATACCTTCTTCAAAGCTAAAGGTTTCTCATAAGTATTTGATAATGCCCTTATATACCCATGAGTGGTCTTCTCATGGGCAATGTTGTACACAACATTTCTTGCTAACATCAATCTGACCACACCCAAGGCTTGTTGACCTAGAAGTTCCCACTCAGCTTCTTCCATCCTTTTTGGCTTTTTTGCCTCAAGAGCTAGGTGCAGCTTCTTTGATACAAATATCTTCAACCTACATCTTCTAAAATCCTTGCCATTGAAATTGTCAATTTTGACTTCTCTATCTTCTATCATCGGTATGCTCTCTCTCCAAAACCAATACTCTGGGAGAAATCAAAATAGATGGGATTTGAGAGAGCAACAAGAATATGAGTCTGGCTACTCTATGGAATAAAATTCATTCATCAATCTGGTCAAGAAAAACATGCACAAAAATTACACTAAATTACATGTGGTTTGGCCACGTATGCTTACATCCATAACTCCACACAATTTTTATTAACTCTTGACCTATCGATCAAGTATTATCAAAATCAAAATTGAGTGCTAACACTATGAATAGATATGCACTTGCCCTTGCCCGTATCTAGTTCTAGAATGTGTGGTGTAAATTGATCTCCTATCTCACCCTAGATCATACTATACCAATTGATACATGTCAGTTCACAAAGATTTGCAATTGGGATCCATTCTCATAGCTAACTGCAAGGTACATTCCTATAGTCCTATAATCTTGCACAATAGAGCAATTCCAATAGGTCCTCCAATCTTATGGTCCCGCAGTCCTCATAGTCCCATAACTTTCCCATAGGTCCCATAGCCTTTCCATGAGCCCTGCAATAGAATCTCACAGCCCTTGCAAGACAGATTTGTCCTAAAATTTGTGTGGATGTAACTTCATTTTATTTATATTTTGCCGATGTCTTTGTATCTATGGAGAGCACTTTAGAAGATGCTTCCAACAAGATAAGGAACACCTCATTTGCATGTGTATTCACAAAGAAATTAGTCCCAACATGAATTGCTTTTCTCTACACTTCCATAATTAGAATCTTGTAGTTGAAGAATCTTGTACTTACACTTCTACACTCCCATAGAGTGGATTCTTTTCAGATAGAAGAGCAACATGCAAGGAACAGTTGGCAATTAAATTCAGTCCAGTCGGGGCGGGCCAGTCCTCCATGATGAGAGCAAATTCACTAAATTGAAAGCTTGAGGGGGTAATTTTGTAGATCTCCTTAACGTTTTTGCATGGGACAGGCATTTCTTTTGCTCGTGTAGAGGGGATGTGCGTCAATGTGATTACCACGTTGTAAGAAAGAATTTACCCCGTAACCAAGTTGATACTTCAGTGTAATTTTCTACCCACGTTCGGTAAGGACCTTTACCCATTACTTGCTTTTGTGTTATTCTCTGTTCGGATATTCTAAAAGTCTCTTTTCACTACTCGCTTATTTTGTTTATGCTATCCTATCGGATAATCAGTAATGAAAAAGCTCCTCTCATGTCGGATTTTAACGAATCTCTAAAGAGGAATCCAAAAATATAGTTTATTTCTAAAATCTTAAGAATTTCTCAAGGTAGAATTTTAGTAAGTCTAATTTGTCTCAGTGAATCATATCAGAAATTTAGTCTAAGCTTTTTAAAAATTTCATAGTTTAAAACTACAAAAAGCTTGGTCTAAATTTTCTGATATGTAAACAATAAGTAAACTCCCCTTCTCATCATTTCTTTCTTGTATTCAAATTTTTTTTTTTTATAGTGTCCATCCTTCTTTCATACATTTTTGTCTTTTTATTATTGAACTAGGGAATATTCGAAAACTAAGGATGTTGTGAGGATTAAAAATCCCGACTGTTTAAATCTGTTACATAACGGCAAGACTAGAACAAAAATATTGAATTTTAATTATCTTTTTGATATTTAGATGCAAATTTGGAATCCGGTTTGCCACAACCAAAAATTTATGCAGCACATTTTGATTCCTTTAAGAGGAGAGTAAAAAAATTGAAATGCAAATTATAGCAATCATTTTAGTTTCAAAATTTCTCTCTTTTATTTTCAAGCGTGATTGCTAATTTTATTAATAATTCTTCCACTTCTTTGTATCTTTGCTTAAATTTTATGTATTTTCAATTTATATCATAAGAAAATCCTCATAGTTTTCTTTATGTCAAAAATAAAGATTACCCATAGCTAAAGAAATATCCAAAGAACTTTATAGTAAAGTTAGTACTTTGGACCATAAGAAATATCATATATTAATGGATTGTTAATATTGAGGAATAGATCATGATAAAAAATTTCTATATGAGTATCATTTAAAAACTATAATATGTTCTAAATAGGTCTAAATGTAAAGACCATATTGGTGTGATTGGACAAGCAAATCTCAATGCTGTTTTATCTCACAATAACCCTACTTTATGATGAAACATTGCCAAAAAAAGCTTCCTTTGATGGTCAATGGATGTCGGATATGAAAGTATCTAAATCCTAGAACCTAGTTAGGAAATATGAACTTCTAAAGTTTATCATTTTATCATTTCTTGGTTGATTTTTCCTTCAAATTATTTTTTCATTACACAAGCATAATGTTATGTATAATGATGAATTATATTTATTTATTCTTTATTATTATAATAAATAATAAATTAGCATAATATAATGCATATTTAGAAATATATGTATGCTTGTATAATACTCAAAGTGCACTTATATGCATTAAGAATGATTTTTAATAAATAAAATATTAGTATAATATAGAGCATAATTATGCAAAATATGTACCCTTGTATAAATCTCCAAATGCAATTATATGCATTGAATATTGTACAAGCACAATGTAGTACTATGACAACCCACCTTTTCTCAAGAGTGAAATTTTGTTCCATGGTTCTACTCTTGTTATGTTTACTTAAGAAACCACTTGGTGTGGTATTATTTAGCTTCATCCTTGGGTATGCTAAGGTATGACGGGGATGGCCTTGAAGATCTCTACTGCCATCAATCTTCAATTTGGAAGTGCTATCTTTCAAGAAGAATTTGCTGCATGTACGTTGGGGTTGATATCTTTGTGGCTAGGTGTCCAAATGGAGAAAATTTTATCTCAGTGGAAGTGTCTTCTCAAGGGCTTTCCAGTAACACCAAAATCATAATGTTTGGAGATTTGTAGCAAAAGTTACAACCATATAGATATCATACTCAGACCATCTATCCAACCTCATACTCATACTCGTTGTACTCCTTGTACTTTTACTCATCTCAGACCTTGTACTCAGACATTCTATTTGGCCTTGTACTCAAACCTTCTATCCAACCTCATACTCATTGTACTATTCTCCAACCTTGTACTTATACCTTCTATTCAACCTCATACTCATCATACTCCATGTACTCGTACTCATCTCAAACCTTCTAAACTCTCACTCCTTATACTCCTTGTATTTGCACTCATCTCAGACCTTGTACTTTGACCTTTTATCTGACCTTGTACTCATCATACTCATCTCAAACCTTCTATATGATCTCATACTCATTGTACTCCTTGTATCTTATACATGTACCTCATATCTTGTACCTCACCTTGTACTTTATATCTTGTACCTCACCTCAGACTTTGTATCTCTTACCTCATACCTTGTACCTCATACTTCATACCTCATTATCTCATATCTCACCTTGTACTTTGTATCTTGTGCCTCATACCTTGTACCTCAACTCTCATATCATATGCATTCAAATATGCAAAGGACTATGTAGTCCATTACAAGCACCATTAGATTTTCTTGTGGACAAGTAATGATCACAATGACTTATACAAAACAAGAAATAGCCAACTTTGTCAAGAACAACCAAAAGCCAGCTTGTAGATAAGACAAAGTAGCTTTTGTAGTTGTGGTACAAGACATTTCATATTTATACATATGTTGTACATAGTTAATTACGATATGATACAAAGATCTTTTGTTATATCATCGGACATAACAGCAATAATGACAAGAGGTGGAGGTGGAAATTCCATGTGGACATGCATATTAAAGATTACATTCATGGTTAGATAGGGATATTAATTTGTGATTAGCATTGAGTTCCTTAGATTTGATTAGGTGACTTCTAACTCTTTGTAACTGCTAGATTTCTTCATGGCTGAGTATGAAGTGTATAAAGGGCTTAAGCTTGATGACCATTGTGTCCATTTGGTGCATCCTTCTTTTGAAGTAAACAAATGTTATACCATCAAAACTCTTGGGTTGTGTATGTGCATTAGTCTGCACTTTGTAAGAGTGATTGCATATTTAGTCCAATGCAAGTGAGGAATCTTGATATATGAGTAAAAGCACTTGAGTGAAGGAAATCATTTGTGCAGAACTAAAGTGTGCAACTTTAGAGGCCAAGAACAATAAACAATAGGTTTTCAAATTCCTAGAATATTGTAAAGTAACATTGGCATGTGAGATTGAGCATCACAATCACTCCAAATTGTTGTGATGTTAAGCCTTTTGGGAAGGATAAAATACTATATCACAATTGTAGTTGTCAAAGACATTGGGATCCTTGGTAGACCTCTCCTCCTCCTCCTCCTCTCCTATCTTCTTAGTTCATGCCTTGTAGGACACTATTTGTAAGACACGTAGTACTATCAATATCTTACAATAGCAATCCTATGATATGAATGCATATTGTAGTGCTTAGGACTACTATAATGACAACTGTCCAAAATTCAGCCAAGCAATGAGGATGATGTAAAACTTCCAAGGCAGAGTGACCTTTGTTATGAATGAACCATTACCTTTAGGAGTCTAGACAATATTATATGCATAATTTAACAAATAATATTTTCCTATGCTGTATATGTATTACATTCTAAGTAAACTAATTAAAGAATTATTTATGTGCATAATATAATGCATACTATTGAGATACTAGATCATCTAGATCACTAATTTGTGATATGAGCTCCAAAAATATCACTATTGATTTATAATGCATCTTGTTCTTTGAAACATTGATTTTGTCTTCCTAAGCTGATTCTCAACAAATAATCATCTAGATGCAAACTAACCACTTATACAAAGTAGTACACATCCTGTATGCCCAATATTAAGGATTAAGCTAGTTTATAAAAGGCCAGACTATATTTTCACTCTAATCATATAGGGGTTTTACATAGAGTCTTTGATTATCCTACTTGTATGTGTTTAGCTTCAACTTTGGAAGGATCATTTATAGGTGATTCTTGTGAAACTAAACATGAATAGAGAAGACCACTATTTGCATATCTATAAGGTGAGAGCATTGATACTCAATGCAACCTAAGAAGGTATATGATAAATTGAAATTATAGTAACATATGTTTTGTTTTGGCTCAAAATCAAGCTTATAGAAATTTCTGAATGATTATAGTATGTTTTCTTATATTGTATGTAAATTTAATTGTTGAAACTTAAAATATGATTTTTTGTAAATTTAAGAGAATAATGATGCTATTGGAACACTCTTGAGCTTAATTCTTGAGGTGGGTATAAATTAATTATTTCTTTAACAATTGCTATTGAAGCTATTATAACATACCAAGACCCAAGTGTCAAAATGAAGATGATAATAAGAATGACATAACTTCTCTGTACAAACTTTGAAAAGAATGTAGCTTCATAAATCTATAGGATAAGCAAGTAAAAAAATGCAAATTAATGATTAGATGAAGATATGGAGGAGGAATTCGCAAAGATAAAAATATCTTGAAGTACTATGATAAATGCTACAAAGCTTAAACTAACAAGAGCTTTTAAGGTATGGTGGAAGAAATATAGTTGAAATTGAAACTAAGAAAGCACATAAATTTGGTTTTATTTATATATCTAAAGAACTAAAAGATATATCTAAAGATGATGAAAGACTTTCACAACATGGCTATTGCAAGTCCTACTGCATGTCTAATCATAGGTTGAATTGAAATAGGTGCAAGTTGTATTTTCAATCTCAATACAAGTGCTAAACTATCAAGAATATAAGAAAAAAAGAAACTGATGCAGGAATAACTCTTGGTCTAATTCTCAAAAGGGAAGCTATAAGCCTATAAGAAGAACCATAAGCAATGCAAAGTCATGATTTGAAGATGAGTTGATCAAGAGCCTTGGACTTGCTATGCATATTATAAAGGGTTAGTTTATTCAAGCTAAAGATAACATAGAAGAGGTATTAAAAAGAAGGTATAGTTATTGAAAGAATATAGGAAAATATTGGAAGAATTGTATACATTGGTTTTGAAAAAAATTGAGTTAGAGCTAGAATTAGTACTTTGTATAGGATAGGTAGAATATCAAATAAACGTGGAGGTGTTAGTCTTGCATGGGAGTGTGTATCTTGCTACCAAAACCTAGTTTATAATAAAGTTGATGGAGACATTTTAAAAAGTGAATATGCATGATAGTAAGAGTTGATGAATATATTTGTATGTTGCTTTCCTAGACAAAGAACTTGTTTATTACGTATGTCATGCTTCTTACCTTAGAGGTCTCCTACATTATATATATATATATATATATATATATATATATATATATATATATATATATATATATATTTGCCACATAGGTTTTTTGAAAGAATAGATGGTTTGAAAGAGAAGGAGAAGAGTATAAATATAAATATATTTCTATTTATATTTATACATTTATAGTGTTTATTATAAGGATTCTTGTCTACTACAAGAGATTAGAAGGATATAGATAACAAAAGAGATGAGAAAATAAGAAGGAATTGAGTCAAGAATATTGTAATAGACCAACAAGAGAAATAGGAGAATGGAAGATCAAACTGAAAACTTTCAACTAAGTGGAATTCCCCATACCTAGGTTGAGCACACCCTTTGGTATTTGTAGCTAAACTAAGTACAAACCTCCGATGGAAGCTTCTAAAGAAGTTTCCTTTTAAAGTATCCAAGAAGTTACCTTTCTTTCTAAGCTAGCCATTTACTTTACATACAAACTACTCAATCTCTTGGAAGTTTCTAAAAGCTTCTTATCAAGAATTTTCTTGAATATTTCTAGAATATTCTTAAATTTTCTAGAAATTATGCTAGTTCTTATGTCCTTTTATTTATAATTAGCTTCTACTAACTTCATATTATTAAATATCCTTCTATCATTGCTTGGTGATATCTTTGTTGCTATGGAATCTTCAAACTCTTGTTGATTGAGCATTTTGGAGATGAGAAATAGGCTCCAATATCGTATTCTGAAGGGAATACCCTTTTTGGAGGAAATTATATTTCATTTTTCATTGACATGACAACCATGTTGGCTGTCTCTTTGTGCAAAAATATGGTTGATTTTTTATTCTTCATGGTCATTAACAAAGATTGGAAGAGGAGGTATAACAAGAAGAATATGGTTTGAGACATGCAAAGCAAGATGGATCATCATGATTAAGAACTGCAAGTTTGTTATCAACAAGAAAATTTATTTGAAGGTTATCAAATAAAATCACCTAATTTTGAGCAAGTTTATGAACTTGTGTGTCAAGAGTGCGAGGAGTGTTACTAGAAGAAAATATAAACCATCCCTTATTTGAAATGTAGCAATGCAATGATGTCAATTAGCATGTTGCTTTTGCTAATTTTTTGCAATAAGAAGATGATATTTGGCTTGGTATAAAGATGTGGATAAAATGTACAAGAAGGTGGGAATATGAGGAACAACAAGAAATAGTGGTGGAGTATGAAGAGAATATGAAACAAGAAAATCTTGCCTATAAATTAGAAAGAAGAGAGAGAATCATAAACTTGCTTACTTGGAATTATTTTGTAGTTAACTTTGGCAACCATAAGACACACATCCCAATGAAGGTCCAATTCAATAATACACAAGAAATTCATGCACCAAGGTTGACACAAGAATATACATGGTTCACCTCATTGAGGCTACATCCATGGGAACACACTAGTAGCTTTACAGATAATGAGACTAATGTGTCACAAAGAGCTTCTACCAACTCTCATCTATAGTGGTCCAGCCCTAGTCTAACTAACCATAGTCTAACTAACTAGAGTTACTCAAGACCTGAGTAGACTCCTAACAATCTCCCCCTTGACTCATGTCTTGGGGTCCTTAACCTCTATAACCTATATGAATACTTTGCGGGAAGTCTAGAACAAAACCTAACATATGCCCCTCTATAAATCAGAAGAGTTAACTAGAACTTAGCTGTAGCCTAAACAAAACAGAGTAAAACCATATATAGAGATAACGTAATTGCTAGTCTACTTTGCTTGTGACCATATGCAGCAATTGCAATTTGGCACGATGTCTCAAAAAACTCTCCAAAGAGATCACTTTGGTAAAAGCATCAGCAAGATTGAGTTTATTGTTAATGTTGACTAGCTCAATCATTGTGTCAAACATAGCCTATGTGAGAAAATGATACCTAATGTCAATGTGCTTTATTCTACTATCCATCACCTGATTTACAACTAGATGTAAAACACTCTAGCTATCACAATGAAGATTCACAATGTCATGTGTCAATCCCATCTCTATGACAAGCTTGTCCAGCCAAATTACTTCCTTCATTGCTTCAGTTACTATTAAATAATTAGCTTCTATAGTAGATTGAGCTACATACTTCTACAATGTAGGTCTCCAACTTATGCATCCACCTCCAAGTGTGTATTGTGAGCCGGCCTGTCTCTCACTCAAGATGAACCTCTGATGGCTATTATGGTAGTGCACCATGGACTAAGAAGGCAAGGAACCCCAACTCCATCATACTCCTCCAAGGCTAACACTCCAAGACTCAAAACATTGCTCACTAGAGAACTCAATGAGAGAGAGATAGTTGCAAATGAAAGGATGATGAGTACCTCCTCACACCTTGTTTATATATTTGTGAAATAGTTACGTACCAAAGTTACTAATTACTAGAGTAACTCAAGTTACTAGGCTAAAAGTCAAGTAAAGTCAAAAAGTAAAAAGGAATATCCATTCACATGGGCATATTCCACTAGCATGTGATCTTATCTTGACCTAACTACTAAGTCAAGGATTCCTTCACATGGGCTATCCTTGGACTTGAGAAGAATCCAAAACAAAAAGGCTTGCGGGCCCAAGAGTTCTCAACTCTTTCCTCAAAGCCAAACACCTAGGAATAATACCAAGTCAACACACTAGAATCCAAAATAGTGGTGCTCATCTTTTCCACTTCCTCTAAAGTAAGGTCCCCTCTATCTTAACTATGACTAACTTTAGCTAATTATGACTAATGCAAAACCATCCTTTACCTCTATATAAATAATATCTGTCAAGTACTTATAATACACCAAGCTAAATATGACAATACCACACACATGCACAAATGGGTGTTACATTTACCCCCGGACTAAGTTTTCACTTTGTCCTCAAAGTGAAGGTCTCTCTACCTTCTATGATATATCTTCAACTTATCATGGTTAATCCTATCAAAGTGTCTTCCTCCTAACTCCTTGAGATCATAGATTTAATTGCTCCACACCTTCTCCACTATGAAAGGTCCAAAGTACTAAGGCAAAAACTTCTTTTGTACTCTCTTGAATCGAATAGAATCAAACAACATTACCCAATCACCTTCTTTGAAAGGCTCCACCTTCTTCTTGCCTTGCCTCTTGTCATAACTCTCCTTCTATTTCCTTTGGGCTTGCTCCACTCAAACCATAGCAACTGCTCTTGCCTCTTCCAACTCCATGAGTTGATCCTTCCTTGACTTCTCTGCATCACCTCCTTGTGCTTTCTTCAATCTCTTATGAATGCTTTGGAAGGTAGGAAGATCAAAGTGAATAGGTAGGGTAGAATCAATACAATATACCAATTGAAATGGAGAATATCCAGTGGAAGTCTTAATGTTTGTCCTATATTCTAACAAAGCTGCATGAATCCTCTTGTCCCAATGATGTTTAGCCCCCCCTATTTCTGCATCTTTGGCCAACATCATGTACAAGGTCTGATTGGTTCTCTCTGCCAAGCCATTGGAATTTGGCTTATAGAATGTAGTTAGTCTATGTGTGATAGAGAAATGTCGTAGCATGGCCGTAGTAATGCTTCCTATAAACTCTCCTCCTCTATCAAAAACCAACTCCAAAGGGCATCCAAATCTAGTGATAATGCGTTCATAAAGAAATCTACCAACTTCATCTTCATTGTTGTCCCTCAATGGGCTAGCCTCAATCCACTTGGTAAGGTAATCAGTAACTACTACAATGTACCAATTGTTCCTTGGGGTTCTATTGAGAGGACCTACAAAATCAATCCCCCACTTCTCAAAAGGTCCTAGTAATGGAATTGATCGAAGTGGTAGAGTGGATGTAGATTTTCTAGCAAAAGCTTGACAAACATGACAAGTTTTGCAATAATCAAGACAATCCTTGAAAATCCCTCTCCAATGGTAACCTACATCTAGAATCTTGAAAGTAGTCACCTTTCCTACAAAGAGTCCTCCACACACTAAACCTTCATGAAACTCCTTTATGAGTAGGATAGACTCTTCCTTACCCGCTTCTCTTTGAAGTAGACCATCTGCTCCTTGGTGAAAAAGAATATCCTCCACCATTGTGTAAGGTCTAGATCTTGCTGCAAGGGCCTTCCTCTCCCTAGCATGCATCCCTTTTGGATAGTTACCTCTTGTCACAAAATCCACAATCTCCTTGTACTCCATTGGAACCTCTTGAGTGACTGAGATTGTCATGAGCTCCTCATCTGGGAAGGAATCATCCATTGGCTCATCTCCATCATGAACATAGGCTCTAGATAACAAATCAGCATTTGCATGTTTCTTTCCTGGCCTATCCTCAATAGTGTAGTCATACTCAGACAAGAGTATCATCCATCTTGCTAGTCTCCCTTCAACATAAGGCTTGTTGAAGATGTACTTCAAAGCCTTGTGATCCGTGACAATGGTGGCTTTCTCTCCAATCAAGTAGTGTCTAAACTTCTTGAGACCAAAGATCACTGCCAACCCTTTTCTCTCCGTGACAGAGTAGTTCTTTTCTGCTGAAAGCATCTGCCTACTAGCATAACCTATTGGATGATCATGCCCATCTTGGTCTAATTGACTAAGAGTGCATCCTATAGCTACATTAGAAGCATCAGTGTAGAGGATGAAAGACTTACTCCAATCAGGTTTAGCAAGAATTGGAGCTACAACAAGGGATTGCTTGAGCTCCTCAAAAGCTTTGAGAGCCTCCTTGTCCTCCAAAATCACCATGTAATCTACACCCTTCTTCATGTATATGGTCAATGCATAAGCCTTGTTGGAAAATGAGAAGATTAACCTCCTATAGTATCCAACCATCCCCAAGAATTGGCATAACTTTGTCAAGCTTGAAGGGAATGGAAGGTTTGAGATTTTCCTCACCTTCTTAGGATCAACTGCTATTCCATCCTTGGAGATGATGTGCCCCAAAAGTAGACCTTCTTCACATCCAAAAATGCACTTCTCTGGGTTGAGTGATGCATTTGCCTCATCCAAGCATTGCAAGACCTTGATTAGGTGCTCAAAGTGGTCCTTCTTGCTCCCATAGACACAAAAGTCATCAATGAAGTCTCTCACAAATTTCCCAATGAAAGGTTCAAATATCTTGTTCATGAACTGCTGGAATGTGGCTAGAGAATTGCAAAGCCCAAAAGGCATGACCTTGAAAGCATAAGTTCCCCAAGGTGTGGTGAAACGTGGTGAGTTGTTGACGCTCTGGTGCAATCTTGATTTGGTTATATCCACTATAACCATCTCCAAAACTGTACCTCTCATGACTTGCAAACTCCTCCAAGATCTCATCAATAAATGGCAATAGGTAGTAGTCTTTCTTGGTAATAGGATTGAGCTTCTTGTAATCCACACATACTCGAAGCTTGCCATTCTTTTTCTTCAAAATGACAATTGGAGACACCCATTCTGAATTCTCTACCTCAAAGATACATCTAGCCTCCTTGAGCTTATCAATCTCCTCCTTCACAACCAAGGATATTGGTGGGCTAATGCGATGTTGCTTTTGGCGGATTGGTCTTGCATGTGACTCCACCTCTATCTTGTGCTCCTCCAAGGTGACTTCCTTCAAATCCTTGTAACTAAAAGCAAACGCATGGATGAACTTGCAGAAAATCTCCTCAAATCTCACCTTCTCCTCCTTGGTAACATTTGGACCATACTTGAGGGTAGATAACCTCCTCTCTACCTCCTCAAGTGTCAATGGTGATTTATCTGGGACCTTCATAACCTCTGGCTTAGGTGCAAAATCCAAAGTACACAAAGGATACACATCTGCATCAGATTCAGAGTCATCCTCCTCCGTGGAAGACTCTTTTTCCATGCTTATGTCCACACCTGAAGCTCCTTCTTCTGAATCTGATTCCCAATAATCAAAAGATGTTGTATCTGAATGTGAAGTGTTGGTGGTATTAGTCATAGGAACTGTGACTCTATGGTTTGATGACCCAATCCTCAAGTACCCTTTGTGCCATCGATCAGTTGTGCGTGCTACTCTCAACCATGGCCTCCCAAGAAGTAAGTCATAGCTTGAATCCTTCAAGACTTGGAAAATCATGAGATTTTGAACTCCCATAACTGAAACTACCACTTTATCCATCACCCCTATTGGTCGAACTTGTTGCTTGTTTGCCATGCTCACCACAAATGTTGAAGGTCTTGAGGGTATCATACCCAACTTCTTCATCAACCTTTCTGACATGGCATTCACTGCTAATCCTCCATCAACAAGTGCATCCTTGATGTTGTGACCATTCACTCTCACATCAATCTTGGAGGTATATTCACAAGCCTCCCATGGTGATGGCTTGGCATACACCACCCCCATTGATATTGGAGCTTTTTCCTTCTTCTTCCTCTTGCTCCTTGTAGAACTAAAACCACCTCTAAGCTCCTTCCTCAAGGTAGGGTTCAAAGCAATCAATTGGTCCACTGTGATGTTAGCCTTATGACTACCAACATCCTCCAACACATTGTAGTTCCATTGTTGCTTTGAAATCAAGAAATTCTCCATCCCCAACTTCTTGGTTGGAGTCTTTTTAGTTGATGGTGTTGATGTGTGAGTGCTCCTAGTAGACATAGGAGTATCCTTGCTTGGAGTAAATCCTTGAGAAGAGTGAACATCCTCTGCAAAATGAGTTCTCTTCTTCTCTTGTGCCAAAAGCTCCAAATTAAGACTCTTGGAGTTTGAGCACTCTCCCCTCTCATACTTGCTCTCAAACACATCTATGGATGCTATTCCCTTATCTTTTTTGGATAGGAGCCACTTGGGTTTCACTACCTCCCTCTTTCCCTCTATTGGCTCCCTCATAACCCCTTCCTCCATGGTAAGTGGAATTTGGGCAATTCCTTTGGATGTGACCTCTTCCTCCATAATCAAAAAAATTTCTTTCATTAAAATTGTTGGTTGGTTGTCCTTCCCTATATGGATAACTTCCATAACTCCTAGGCCCTCTCCCCACATTCTGATCCACCTCTCTCCTCTCCCATAGTTGCACCACATTGATCTTGAGATCTGCAAGTTGTTCTGTGATGGTTTGAAGTGGATCCTTTGGTGGAGGTGCAAGAACTAGAGCAACTACTACTTGTGGTGCAACCCTTGCTACTAAAGTATCAGAAGTTCCACCATACTTGTAACCTTGAGGAGGATGCACAACCTCCTTCACCATCAAATCACTCTCATCCCCTTCCAAACTCTTCTCCATACGAATTGCAATCTTGATAGCTTCAACCTTGGAAGAAGGTTTCTCATATCTCACCTTGCTTCTAATTTTTGGTCTCAAACCTCCCACAAAATTCTTGGTGAGCATGACTCCTATGCCAATCATAGTAGTCTCCACATCATCCCCACCCTTCCTCAACACTATGCAAGATATGGACTCTAACGTTTCCACTCTTTCCACATAGACTCTCACTATCTCTCCATCTCCTTGTTTGAGAAAGGTAACCTCACTCATCAATCTCTCATAACTCTCATCTGGGAGAAATTTTTCAATGAGTGCTGAAGTCAAACTCTCCCAAGACTCTTCTTCCCCACATCTCCTCTCTCTCTTTTGGTATTCTGACTCATACCATGTAAGTGTTGCATCCTCAAAGAAATCTGGTAATAATGAGGCCCATTCATTCTTCCTCCTCTCATTGTTTCCTATGCAAGCTCTCTTGAAGTCTCTCAAAAAGGCCTCCACATCTTCTCCATCCTTGATAGAGAAAACCGGAAGTTTCCCCATCTTAATCCCTCACTATCTTTCTTTCCTCTCAATTTTTTTTCTCTTTTTTTCCTCTCACTCTATAACTAATAGAGTACATACATGACTAACACCATTTGAGAGTAATCTAACCTAAGGAACACAAAAGGTTCAGGTTGCTCCAAGATTTCTATAGCAACATCAAATCCTAGAGTGCATATTAGTTGAACCCTCATGGATAGTTTATCCATAAGTTGAAAGATTATCTCCATCACTAATCTTGAGAACTAGCTGATGAAGGTGGTAGTATTTCTGTAGCTGTACTCAGACTCTCTCCAAGATCCTTCACCAAGGTCTCCAAAAGTGATTTTACTCCACTACACTCATGTCCTTTTGGAAGTCCTTCAACTCCACAAACCTCACACAATTCCTTAGTCTTAGATCTTCTCCCTCCCAATCTTGGTGAAGAAGGTCCAACATGCAAACCCAAGTCAAGTAAACCTCTCCTTCCCTCAATCTATTGCTCTCAAAGGTCAATGGACATGAACATGTCCCTTCTCCCCACATAGAAAGCACTTAGACTCACTCTTTCCTCCAAGTGGTGTAGGTTTTTGGATCCTCTCAACACTCTCTTCAAATTCTATTGTAAACTCTCTTTTCCTAAAATCCACCCCTTCAATCACCTCAAACCCTTGGGGAACCTTGCATAGTCTCAATTTCCACTCTTGATGACCTTCCATGTTCCCAAGATGAATCTAAACACTCAAACATGCTTTTTGTTGCTCACAAACTCCTCATGCATGAGATCTCCACTCTGCAGAATTGACCCCTCCTCACAATGCCAATGAAATCTCCCAACCTGTATGTCATAGTCCTTTGAAATTTTTCACACTTGATCACAACTTCAGGACGTCCCTCCCTGCAAAATGTCAGATCTTTTCATTGAGCCATTTGGCCTAGACACCTTTCTATTCAGCACACATAGTTCAGATTTGGGCTTAAAACCACCCCCTTTGCTTTAAAAACTCATTACTCCCTGTGCAAGAATGATATCTCTCTAATTTTTGAAACAAAAAGTAGGATACAATGCACTGCATTTCCTTAGAAAATTTTAGGACAATTCACTGAAAATTGAAGAAATGGCAGACTCTGTACAAGTTTCCAGAGAGCATGCAATTGCGGGAGCAATTTACCCTATCAACTTTCAAAAAATTCTAATATCAACTTTCAAAAAATTCAAAATTCAATAGGTATAGTAGCTCTCACAATAATTTCAAGTGTGCTAACTGAAAGACAAACCAAGCTATCATGTGTAGAAATTTCAAGTCCAGATCTTAAACTTGAGATTTTGCTCAAAATCACCTTAATGCCCAAAATCTGTAATCCACCTCACATAATCTCTCCAAATCCTCTTATGTGTACCGTAACACCCATTTGTGCATGTATGTGGTATTTTGATATTTAGTTTGGTATTACAAGTACTTAAGAGATATTATTTATATAGAGATAAAGGATTGTTCTATATTAGTCATAGTTAAGATAAAGGGGACCTTACTTTAGAGGAAGTGGAAAAGATGAGCACCACTATTTTGGATTCTAGTGTGTTGACTTGGTATTATTCCTAGGTGTTTGGCTTTGAGGAAAGAGTTGAGAACTCTTGGGTCCGTAAGCCTTTTTGTTTTGGATTCTTCTTTAGTCCAAGGATAGCCCATGTGAAGGAATCCTTGACTTAGTGGTTGGGTCAAGATAAGACCACATGCTTAGGGGAATATGCCCATGTGAATGGATATTCCTTTCTACTTTTTGACTTTACTTGACTTTTAGTCTAGTAACTTGAGTTACTACGGTAATTAGTAACTTTGGTACGTAACTATTTCACAAGTATATAAACAAGGGGTCAGGAGGTACTCATCATCCTTTCATTTGCAACTATTTCTCTCTCATTGAGTTCTCTAGTGAGCAATGTTTTGAGTCTTGGAGTGTTAGCCTTGGAGGAGTATGATGGAGTTGGGGTTCCTTGCCTTCTTAGTCCATGGTGCGCTACCATAATAGCCATCAGAGGTTCATCTTGAGTGAGAGACAGGCCGGCTCATAGTACAAGATGTACAAAATCATTTCAAAGACATCATAATGAACTACATGGTATACAAATGGATCTTGGTTTTCTAACATAAGTTCATCCCTCTCCTCTCCTAATGTTCTCTCCAAGTGAGCTCTCATAGCCTCCTTCTACCTAATGTAGAATTGAACACAGAACATTATCTTGCCTCCTAGAGAGGTCCCGGCAATAGAACCAAAAATGTGAGCCGGCCTGTCTCTCACTCAGGATGAACCTCTGATGGCTATTATGGTAGTGCACCATGGACTAAGAAGGCAAGGAACCCCAACTCCATCATACTCCTCCAAGGCTAACACTCTAAGACTCAAGACATTGCTCACTAGAGTACTCAATGAGAGAGAGATAGTTGCAAATGAAAGGATGATGAGTACCTCCTCACCCCTTGTTTATATACTTGTGAAATAGTTACGTACCAAAGTTACTAATTACAAGAGTAACTCAAGTTACTAGACTAAAAGTCAAGTAAAGTCAAAAGTGAAAGGAATATCCATTCACATGGGCATATTCCACTAGCATGTGATCTTATCTTGACCTAACCACTAAGTCAAGGATTCCTTCACATTGGCTATCCTTGGACTATAGAAGAATCCAAAACAAAAAGGCTTGCGGGCCCAAGAGTTCTCAACACTTTCCTCAAATCCAAACACCTATGAATAATACCAAGTCAACAAACTAGAATCCAAAATAGTGGTGCTCATCTTTTCCACTTCCTCTAAAGTAAGGTCCCCTCTATCTTAACTATGACTAACTTTAGCTAATCATGACTAATGTAGAACCATCCTTTATCTCTATATAAATAATATCTCTCAAGTACTTGTAATACCAAGTTAAATTTCACAATACCACACACATGCACAATGGGTGTTATAGTACACATACCCACTCATAGATTTCCTCCCATCCAGATTTTGTCCATAGTTAGCATCTACATAGCCAATAAGTGATTTGGCATTGTATGATTTAGCATCAAATACAAGGCTAAAATTCAATATACCATGGAGATATTTGAGGATCCACTTCATAGCTTCCCATTTTTCCTCCCTAGATTTGACATGTATATGCTAGCCTTGCCCATAGCTAGACCAATTTCAGGCCTAGTGAAAATCATCAAAAACATGAGACTTCCTACTGCCTTGTTGTAGGGATCTTGGACATCAAACCTTTCTCCACAACATCTGTTGGACAAAGAGCTAATGAAAGCTTGAAATGAAGAGCTAAAGGAGTGCTCACAACCTTTCAATTTTGCATGTTAAATCTAGCAAGTACTTTTCTAGCATACGTCCCTTGAGTTAACCACAACTTCCCATCCTCCAAGTTTCTTTGGATCTCTATTCCAAAAATCCTTCTTTTCGTACCAAGATCTTCCATTCCAAAGTCAAAATCAAGAGAGCTTTGAGCTTATTAACATCAGATCTATTCCCAACTGCAACAAGCATATCATCCACATATAGTACTAGAATAATGACCCACTTATTATCCACCAGTTGTTGATGTCTTGGAAGCTTCACTAACTCCCAAGTCTTGATGTCAATCAAAGATTGCATCTCCCTTTGCATCACTACATTCCACTCAAGCTTGTCCATTGAAGCTTGAGCTTCATTGTATGAAGAAGGTTCCCTTCTTCCAAGATCAAGGCCATACCATCATCATTATCATCAAGAGAGATATCATCATCTCCTAATTGTGTTTAATCAGCCCATTTTCCAAAACATTTAGAAGCACAAATAGAGCATCAAGACATCCTCCTTGTTCATAACTCTGCTTGAGCTTCTTGTGTTGGCATGTGTTAGGTCCACCAATCTCTTCCCACTCTTGCAATTCCTCAATGTGGGGAACTTGCTCCTTTGTGTGAGCACCTCCTTGTGCCTCATCATGGAAACCATCATAATTAATGTCCCTTCAAAAATATTTAGAGGAGGTTTTCCCTTGTCAATATGAGTAGCCTGAGTTTTCTTCCCCTCGGTCTAGACTCATTGAATGAAACATCTCTAAATGCAATCAATTTACAAGTGAGAAGATCCCACAACATGTAACCATTCACACCACTCTAATAGCCAAGAAAAAAAAATTTGGATGTAAGATCCAGCTTAGATCCACTTTCCTTGGGTATGAGAAGGTATACATTACTTCCAAAGACTACTAAATGACTTTAATCTACATGCCTTCCGTGCCTCATTTCAAATGGTGCCATGTAATTAATCACATTGGAAGGAGAAAGATTTACCAAATAAGTTGTAGTGTTGATAGTTTTTGCCCAAAATGCATATGATGAACTTGATTGACTCAACATACTCCTCATCCCCTTCAATAGTGTTAGATTGAGCTGCTCAACAATGCCATTTTATCATGGAGTATATATTGTAGTGAGATGACAAGTTATCTCCTTTGGTGGTTGACAATACACCTCAAACTCTCCTGAAGTGTATTCTCCACTATTATTTGATCACAAAAATCTCACTTTCTTACCATTTTGAGTCTCAACTTGGGCTTTCCACTTCTTGAAAGTGACAAAGATCTTAGACTTTTGATGTAGGACATAAATCCATACAAATCTCAAATAACCATCTATGAAAGATACATAGTCCAGCTTTCCAGAATATGAGGGAGTAGGGGATGGGCCCCATACATCACTATGTATATAATCAAGAATCTCTTTGGAACTATGAGTTTCAATGCCAAAATCAATCCAGTATTACTTCCCTAGTACACAATGCTCATAGAATTCTCAACTATTAGACCATAGAGTAGAAACAAAGCCTTTCTTGCAAATAATAACATGCTCTTCTTGCTAATATGACCTAGCCTTGAATGCCACAAGTAGTCAATCATATCATGAGATCTAGTAACATAAGCTTCTTTGAAAATAGTGTTGCCCTCTAGCACATATAGATTCTTGTGCATATTTCCCTTCAAGATGACTTTTATCCTAGCCATGACTTGAAGTACACCATCAACTACTTCCCATTGATGACCATTTGTGTCTAACATGCCAAGAGATATCAAGTTCTTCCTCATGTTAGGGATATGCTTGACATTAGTCAATGTGCGCACAAGACCATCAAACATTTGAATCCTAATAGATCCAATGCATACAGTTTGACAAGATTTGACCAAAATTGAACCTATTGATATCAAGTAAGAATTAAAGAACTCTCTTCTGTAACACATATGGTATGAAAAAGCACAATCTAGAATCCATTCATCTCCCCATTGAGATGAGGTGCAAAGAGCATACCATTGACATCATAGAGCATAGTCATCATCAAGCATGTCCTTCTCTTCTTCTTCTTCCTTGTTGTCTTTTGCCACATTTGCTAGAGGAGACTCACCTACTTTGCCTTGATAATCTCTATTGAGGTGGCCGGCTTTGCCACACTACCAATAGGGCATGGTCTTACGGTCTTGGAATCTCTTCCTAGAACAAGATCTAGTCTTAGATGTCTTCTCCTCACCATTTGTCCGCTTTTGAGTCCTAGTTCAAATCATGTTTAGCATTGTTCTTGAAAGAGTCAAGGGTTCAGAAGATAACATCATCTTTTGTTGAAGATCATCTATTAATAGAGCACTCATCACCTCATTGTAGGTGATGGTCTTCCTATCATGATGTAGTAGTACTTGTGACAAGGTGTAATACCAAGGGTTAGCCATATGATCTAGATGTGAAATTCGGTTTGGTAACATCTAGAATGATGTTATACATGATGGTCAAAATAGATCAGATAGAAGTATCACCAAAAGAGTACTTCTACTAATAGGGCAGAAACCGAAATTGACTTGAGAACCTTAGAACCAATAGCTAGACATATGATTTAAAGGTGAGAATTGGTTTGGTAACATCTGGAAGGATGTTACACATGATGGACTAAACAGATCAGAAAGAGGTATCACCAAAAGGGGACTTCTACTAATAGAGTAGGAACCGAAATATGCCTGAAATCTTTGAAGGCAATTTCGGAGGCCTAAACGGATGAATTAGGCCTCGAAAATGTACAGATCCCCCCCCCCCAAAAGAGGAGAGGCTAGCCTTCCCTCCCCCCTGGTTTGTCTCGTTGAGAGCTTTCCAATGGTACCTTACTCATGTGATTCTGAGATTCCTATAGGAAGATTCCCTAAAAGATTCCCTCCGGTCAAAGCTCATTTGACCAACCAGATAGGACCTAGACCAGACAGGTCACCCATCCAAGTAAGTAATCCAAGGGTGGAGCTTGCTGACATGTCACCTATCTGTGTCCCTAATCCTATGGTGGAGCTTCCTTGGAGGAGATCCTCTTTGTCTATATAATAAAGAGAAGGTGCTCCCTTGGGGCATCGAATGTTTGAGTGTGCAATCTATGTTTTTCTCTCTTCTCTTGTCCTCGGAGTATTACAATGGTATCAGAGCAAGTGTTCTAGTCCAAGAGAGTGGATCACCCCTCTTGGAATAGCACGAACTACTGAAACTGAGTAATTTGAGGTGGAGAACATAAAGTAATTGCTAGACTTAGGAAGGACTTTAGAGAGCGGATGTGATGGATGTGCCGGGGGGACAGTTTCCCGCACCTAGCTTTCCATTCTCAAACCCATTCCACATCAAGGTTATGTACATCCAGCGTGAGCAGATGAGAGTATCGCTAGTTTATCACTTTGGTGCGGAATTCATGGACAGAGTGATGAACTCACCAAACTCGGTGATTCTACCTGTGGTGATATATGACAGAGAGTGGGATTTGACGATCTACATTCCATTATGATAATATGGATATGAATGTCCCCAATCCTCTCCCTTTCAACACTCAAGTAGAAATCCGTTATGTAGTGAGGCCGAAATTGATGTTTAGAGATTTTGTGGTTAGGAATTTTGGTGAGGAGTATTATCAATGAGTGATAGCTTCTGAGGTCCCAATGGTAGTTCCAATAGTTTGTGCGCCTTCCAGAGTGATTATATTGACTCTGTATTGAAGTAGACGTTAGCAATTGGGTGTTGCAGGAACCATGGATCCGCAGTTGCAAGAGTTGGTGCAAGGAATGCAAGGGATGTTGAATGAATTTCAAGAGATTAAGATGACCATGGAGACATTGCAAAGTCAAGTGCAGATCCTCAGGAACGATCAAGCCATGCAAGAAGAAGAGCCGTCTCAAAACCCAGTCCCTGCGACTGAAGTACTTGGAGAGGCACCCGTGCCTACAAACCCTATCAACGATGAAGCCACATTGCTACTCCGGATGAAGAAGACCTGCAACATTGAGCCTTACAAGGGGCAGCGTACGATGGGAGTAGTGGAGAATTGGATCTCGAGAATGAATCAATTTTTTTGATTGTTCTCAACAGAGATCACAGAGCATGCTGTAGGCGTGTTTGCATGTGGGTACTTGACCGATAAAGCCCTCACATGGTATGATGCTTGGGAACGATCCATGCTGGCAAAGAGAAGGGAGGTCACATGGACAGCAATGCAAGAAGGACTGCTTAAGAATTTCCAATCGGTGGATTCTGTGCAGATGGCTCAAACCCGACTATGGGGATTGAGATAGAAGCATAGCGTACAAGAGTATGTGGAGGCATTTCTGGATCTACAAGTCGCAATTACCGACATGAGTCCAGTAGAGGCTCTCGACAATTTCAAACGAGGGTTGAAAGAGCGGATTCGCCAAGAAGTCATGGTGCAAAACCCTCGCACGGTATTTGAAGCTATTGCTTGTGCGCAGAGAATAGCCGAAGCATTAGGTGGAGGTGAAGGATTAGTTCCACCTCAACATTATCGGGCAGAAATGCCATACATGGGTGGACCAGTACCGATGGAATTGGGCAACCTTTGATTCCGGGATCGAGGAGCACGGCCGCTTCAAGGAGAGCGGGGACGGGTAGAAGAACGAAGAGATGGAGTCCCACGAGGAGAAGGGACTCGAGGAGAACAACGCCGTTGTTACAATTGTGGCCATATTGGGCACATATCTACCAATTGTCGCACTCATTTCCCTAGAGGCCCTCGGCCTTTGTATAGGCGATCTTTGAACAACATGGAGAGGCACATTGAAGAGGAGGAGGTGGAAACCACTTCGGAAAACGAAGATCGCCAGTAAATGTACCTCGCGGCCTTACTAGCTCAATAAGGAAGCAGAGAAGCGAGGGAAGGAAGAAGAATAATGCGCAAAGATCCTGAAAGGCAACCTCACAATTGATTGTCGTGAATGGAATCCTAGAAGGTAATCAAGTGAGAGTATTAATAGATCCGGGAGCAACAGAGAATTTCTTGTCTTGCTCTGTTGCAATAAGCTTGGGAATGGATCTAGAGAGAGATGGAAGTGAAGAAGTAGAGTTACCAAATGGGCAAACAGAGAGGATTGAATCATTACCTAGACGGGTAACCCTCTCTGTAGGAGAGTATCAGGAAGCAATTGAGTGGCGAGTGATACAATTAGCCCGTTATGATGCAATTTTAGGCATGCCATGGATGGAGCAGTACAACCCAATGGTGGATTGGAGGAAGAAAGTAGTGAGAACCCACCAATGGTCAATCATTGGGGTTAAAGAAAAATCACACAGGCAGAAAACTGCCTCTATATGTCGTAGGGACGACAACTGTCTATAAAACCGATAGATGTTTTTTAGGTCTAATAAGAGAAGTCCAGAGTGCACAACTTGCTGGACAAATTCCTGAGAAATTGAAGGATGTGGTGGATGAGTTTCAAGATGTCTTTCCCGATGATCTACCCTCAGGATTACCACCTAAAAGGCGAGTAGATCACAAAATAGAGACACTCCCGGGGAAGACACCTCCTTGTAAGGCCCCATATCGCCTATCACCTCATGAGTTGGAGGAGTGTAAGACTCAAATTGAGGAGATGCTACAGAAAGGGTTCATCCAACCTAGCGTATCACCATATGGGGCCCTTGTCTTGTTTGTGAAGAAGAAGGATGGTACAATGCGCATGTGCATTGACTATCGGGGTCTCAATCAGCAAATAGTGAAGAACAAATACCCCTTACCTCGCATGGATGACCTGTTTGATCAACTCCATGGAGTGAGGTACTTCACCAAATTGGACTTGCGGAGCGGTTACAATCAAATCCAAATTGCAGAGGAGGATGTGTACAAAACTGCCTTTCGAACCAAGTATGGCCACTTTGAGTATCTTGTGATGCCTTTTGGCCTCACCAATGCGCCTGCCACTTTCATGAGCCTAATGAATGACATATTTCATCCATACTTGGATAAGTCTGTTTATCGTCTTCTTGGATGATATCTTAGTATATAGTAGCACAATGACAGAACACAAACAACATCTACGAGAGGTCCTCCAGATTCTAAGACAGAATCAATTGTACGCCAAAATCTCAAAGTGTGAGTTTGGCAAGTCTGAAGTAGACTACTTAGGGCAAAGAGTACGTGCAGAGTGCATTCAAGTATTGACAAATAAAATAGAGGTCATTCAAAAATGGAGTGCCCCAGAAGATCAGACTCAACTTAAGAGCTTCTTGGGGTTGATGGGATTCTATCGTAGATTTGTCAAGGACTTCTCCAAGGTTGCACAGCCTTTAACGGCACTACTTGGCAAGGGGAAGAAGTGGACATGGGGAATTGCACAAGAGTTGGCCTTTCAAGAATTGAAGGCCGCCTTGCTACATGCACCAATCTTGAAGTGGTATGACCCAAAACGTCCAATCAAGTTGGCTACGGATGCATTAGGCGTAGCAATAGGAGCAGTCCTACAACAAGAGTGGCATGACGGATGGCATCCAATTGCATATTTCTCTCAAAAGTTGTTACCGGCAGAGCGCAACTACCACAAAATGAGAAGAGCTGGCCATCGTTCTAGCAACCAAGCATTGGAAGCACTACTTGGGCGAGAAGGCATTTGTAGTAGAGACAGACCACAAACCTCTAGTCTACCTCGAGACACAGAAGGATCTATCTCATCGCCAAATTCGGTGGGCAGAGTGGCGACAACGCTTCAACATGACAATCACCTACATGGAAGGTAAGAAGCAACTTGCAGATGCATTCACCCGCTTGCCAATGGCCACCAACTTGGCGGCAGAGGTTAAGATTAACCCTGAATTCTGGCAAGAGATTCTAGCTGCTACAAAAACTGATCCACAGATTGTAGAAGTGCAATTGTCCGAAGGTGTCACCAGCACCCAAGGACTCACCTTTCGGGAGGGCCGATTGTGGATTCCAAATGTCCCAGAATTACGCACCACCATTCTAGCGGAATGTCATGATTCGGCCATTGCAGCTCATGTCGGAGTGGACAAGACCTTGGAGGCAGTCAAGCGCCATTACTATTGGCCCAAGATGAGCAACTATGTGCGTAGCTGCCTACTTTGTCAACAGAACAAAGCTTCTAATCAAGCTCCTACAGGGCTCCTTCAACCTCTTCCCACTCCTACCCAACATTGGGAACAAGTGAGTATGGATCTCGTCTGTGAATTACCCAAGACCACCTTAGGGTTTGACTCCATTGTGGTCTTTGTGGACCGGCTCAGCAAAATGATTCATGTACGCCCTACCACCAAGGAGGTGACCGCTCCACAACTAGCTCAACTATACTTAGATGCAGTCTTTGTTCACCATGGCTTGTCTAGAGTACTCATCACCGATAGAGGCACCCAATTCACCAGTTTGTTTTGGCAAACACTCTTTGGTTTCTTCAAAACCAAGTTGGCCATGTCTATAGCTTACCACCCACAAAGAGATGGCCAAATAGAGCAGGCTAATCGCACGATTGAAGACATGTTACGCGGCTTCACCTTAGAAGAGCAAGAGAGATGGGACACCCTACTACCGTTGGTGGAATTTGCTTACAACAATTCAATGAATGCCTCCACCCAGGTCACTCCGTTCTTCCTCATGTATGGTGAGCATCCCTTCACACCTTCTAGCTTGATGAAGATCCGTCCAGTGACTACCAAGGTTGATGCAGTCAACACATTTGTTTCTAGAATCCAACAAGGTGTGGAGAGCGCCAAGCACAGGTTACAGATTGCGCAAAATTGACAAAAGTAGTATGTTGATGCACACCGTAGGCACATGGAGTTCAATGTTGGGGATCAAGTATGGCTATCGACAACCAACCTCACATTAGTTGGATCTCGTAAGCTCAGACCTCGTTTTTATTGGGCCTTTCTTGATTCTTCGTCGCATCGGCGCTGTGGCCTATCACCTTGAGCTACCACCACACATGAAGATCCATCCAGTGTTCCATGTCTCCCTATTACGCAGATATGCTCCCCGATCAGGCCAAGGTACTTCCACACAGGACATTCGACCTTGTCCGATAGTCATTGATGGCATAGAGGAATATGAAGTGGAGCGGATTCTCCAAAAGCGCATGCGTGGTACTCGCCATCCGCGGGTGGAATATCTAGTACAATGGAAAGGTTACCCCCTCTATGAAGCAACCTGGGAACCCGCTACCAATTTGGCACATGCACCAGTGTTGGTGCAAGCATTTGAGCAACAATTGCACAACGAGGACGTTGCGTCTTAAAAGGAGGGAGGTCTGTAATACCAAGGGCTAGCCATATGATCTAGATGTGAAATTCGGTTTGGTAACATCTAGAATGATGTTATACATGATGGTCAAAATAGATCAGATAGAAGTATCACCAAAAGAGTACTTCTACTAATAGGGCAGAAACCGAAATTGACTTGAGAACCTTAGAACCAATAGCTAGACATATGATTTAAAGGTGAGAATTGGTTTGGTAACATCTGGAAGGATATTACACATGATGGACTAAACAGATCAGAAAGAGGTATCACCAAAAGGGGACTTCTACTAATAGAGTAGGAACCGAAATATGCCTGAAATCTTTGAAGGCAATTTCGGAGGCCTAAACGGATGAATTAGGCCTCGAAAAATAACGGATCCCCCCCAAAAGAGGAAAGGCTAGCCTTCCCTCCCCCCTGGTTTGTCTCGTCGAGAGCTTTCCAATGGTACCTTACTCATGTGATTCTGAGATTCCTACAGGAAGATTCCCTAAAAGATTCCCTCCGGTCAAAGCTCGTTTGACCAACCAGATAGGACCTAGACCAGACAGGTCACCCATCCAAGTAAGTAATCCAAGGGTGGAGCTTGCTGACATGTCACCTATCTGTGTCCCTAATCCTATGGTGGAGCTTCCTTGGAGGAGATCCTCTTGGTCTATATAATAAAGAGAAGGTGCTCCCTTGGGGCATCGAATGTTTGAGTGTGCAATCTGTGTTTTTCTCTCTTCTCTTGTCCTTGGAGTATTACACAAGGACAAGTAGGGCGTAGGGAGAGAACTCAATAGGTGGAGAGCCTTTCTCATCACTCAGGTTGTCTCCAAGATTTTGCAAGGCCATACAAGATCATTGAATGTGTTGATATGATCGTGTATCTTGGTCCCATTGTCCTTCATCTTGAATCTCATCGCCTTTAAGGATGTATAGAGATATTTTGATAATTCTTCTTAATGGTTCTTTTGTTGTAGCTCATCAAAAAGAGTATGAAATCCTTGTACTCACTCAATTGATTTATGACATGTGGTTGTAGATATAAAACCATTGTGTGTACAACTATCTCTTGCATGTCTTTCAAACCATCCTCTGACATCAAATTGGTCTTGGGTCATAAAAATTTCCCAAAACTATTGGCCTTGAGCATGCTTTTCACCTAATGCTCCCACAGGAGATAATCGGAGTGTCCATTGTTCTTGGCAGTGTCAAATTTGGCACCTCTAGTCTTCATAACTCCCATCTTGCCCTATCTTGCCTCCAAATTCTCACCTCCAAACTTGTCCTTGAACATGATGCAATTTGTACAACCTTGAGTGGAAGCTTTATCCGGTCATGGAATCTCACAAATGCTTACATAACACATGTTCATAAAGTTAAGGACATGAACTAATGACCAATAGCTCCGTAGAGAAACCACATATGCAATACAATGATTTAATCGGTGGAAGAAGCCACTTGTAGTCATTCTAGTATGAGTCATGTAGTCATTCTAGCATGATGAGTCATTCTAGTATGAGTTACAACAACTTACAAAATTATACCAAGTAGCAATCCATTGAGCACAACATTAAATTTGAGTATGCTTCTCTTGTGTCCTTATCCCTTAGAGAGTGGTATGAACATAACAAACATAATGCTTAGGTGACACTAAGATGGGACATGTCCCAACGTGCACTATGTAATGTGAATTGCATGCTTGTGGTTAGAATTCGGCTTTAGCTCGGAAGGGATAGTGATTGTAGTCAACCAGAATGAGTAGAAGGCCTGGAAGGAGAGATAGTAATGAAAGTTTCAAATGAGACCAAAAGCAGAAGCTAGGATATACAACTCAGCCTTTTGCTTGATAGTTGGAGGTGGACAAGCAGAAATTTCTTTGGGAGCCAGACTTTGAATGCTAAAAGTGCACGCAATCATTGTGGAGAAGAATACAAAGGCTAAGGTTTCATAGAAAAATTGCTACAAAACTCTGTGTCTTTCATGATCCCATGTGGTATGACCATCTACCATATCTACCCTTCATAGCTAATTAACCAATATTTAATTTAAATGTATCACAATTTGATAGTGGTAATAGTAAGTGACTAAAATTAGGTTAACATACATAGTAGACACAACAGCTACTACAAATACCAAAAATCATCTAGTATTTTTGGTATTTTTTATCTGAGATTGTTTTGTATTGTCTGATTGATGGATCTACCAACTAACAACAATGATAGCTAACATTACAAGGTCCTTCTCCTCCTTATCCTCAATAGGAAAAAAAAGGGAACAAGTCTGGGTTCCATCTTTGCTTATCTGCTCTTTTATTGAGCTCCAAGGATGACAACAACAATGATGATTGATCTGCTTCAACAATTCAGATTAACTCCTATTCTATTACAACTAGAACACAACAACCAAAAGACCAACTATAAAAATTCCAACAATAGATGGTTCAGACTCCCTACGGCTAGCTTGTATATAGCTGGCTATTTGATGTTTTAGAGCTACCAAGAACTACAACACCAATGACTTGATCAAAAGCTTTCTTAATTTCTCCTTCTATACTCCTATACAGCCGATTTCACTTTGCTTTGTAATACATTGGTGATGGTGCAAGTCAATAATTCCAAATTGAAAAATTGGCATGTGGCCAACATTGAAATGGCCAGCAGAAACCCACTGATTCAAATTGCCTTGAGGGATCATCCATGATTGATCCCCTAACAAGCGGTTGTCATAGTTGCTTGTTGATTGCTTACCGCTGCTTCCATTTGGTGGTGATTGCACATGGGATAAGTAGAAAATATGCCTGCTCAAGTCTCCTTGCAATACATTCTCATATGCAAATGTTGCACCTCTACCACCACCTTGTCCTCCTCCCTCTCCACTCATAACTCTCCACCTTTTCCATTCAAAAAATGACTTTATTCAAGGGTTTGGAATGTCATTCAAGCAAATTTGATAATGGAGAGAAGTTGCATTGGAAGTAATGTGTGATAATTGGCTCTAACACTTCTGCTTACAATATTTCTTCGGATCTTACAAGGTCTTTCCTGGATTTGTGAAAGTAGCCATGAAAAACTTGCTCAAGAAGAGGCTCTCTTCTATGAGTGGCTTTTGAAAGTAAAGCTCAAGCTCCTCGTTCTCTTCTTCCACCGCTCAATTTTTTGCACATTTTTGCTATTGACTCCTCTTCTTGACTAAGTGATTGGTTCTCAATACAATTGCTTGGCAAAGCTTAACCTATTTCAAATGAATATCCAAATTCTTGATCTTTCCATTATTGAAGAACCCCTCTTTTCTTGAGCTGCACACTAACTAGCTTCCATGTACACAGCAGATTCAAGAAGCCACAAGTCCTTCTAAAGCACTCTACACTACCTAGAATTTAGATGCATCTCTTGCCAACAACCTCACAAATTTTGTCTTTGACAGCAAGTATTATAGAAACATTCTGAACAACAATGGATTGTTTTTCATTGACTCCAACATTGGATGGAATCCTACAACATTGCACATTGTCAATTGATTTGCTTTGATACTATTTGAAGGTCCAATTTAGTAATACACAAGAAATGCATGCACCATGGTCAAAACAAGAACATACATGGTTCACCTTATTGAGGCTATGTTCACAAGAACACACCAATATATTTATAGATAATGAGACTAATGTGTTACAGCTTCTACCAATTCTCCTATATAGTAGTCCAGCCCTAGTCTAACTAACCATAGTCAAACTAACTAGAGTTACTCAAGACCTGAATTAACTCCTAACACTCTATTGGTGTGATGAATGTTAATAAAAGTATGGAAAATACTAAGATGGAATTTGCTTGTTCTGTTTGCCCATAAGTTTGATGGTGATAAATGGTAGATAATGCAATTCTAATTCCAAGTATCTTGAAAAATATTAACTAAAATTTACTAGTGAATCAAAGATGAAGATTTGTTGCATCCTATGGTGGTTGAATACAATATCAAAGTAAATTTGAGCCTTTGTTGATGCATCAACTATATCCACGGTGGATGTTAAGTGAATCTACTTGTTGAGATTATTAGAAAACATCACAATTGATATATAGAATTAGTCAATCTTTTGCAAGGATGTGATGAGATCTAAACTCATGTTTCTATTGGTGTGATAGAATTAGTAGTGGTTAATGGAGTCTACCCAAATTTAGGTTGTTTATCTTGTTGTGTTCGTAGCTTTCACAAGATTGGATAAACTCTCAAATCTCTTGGCTATGTTTGGCCACTACTATAAACACTATAAGGTACCTAGTTTTTTTACACATGCATATGACCAGCAATTGGTAAGTTGTGCACATCCTTAATTTAAACAAGTCATAGGTACACTATTTGGAATGTATATTTGGTTCTTGCAAATAGAAGATCATCTTTGAAAGGAAAGGCATTGTACTCCTTATTATGTGTTGCAAGGCAACTTTGCACAAGGTGAAAGAAGACATCTTATTATTAATCAACCTTGAACTTTGTCTAGACCTTCAAGTCAATTGACACTATGGTAATTGTTGTTGTTATGAGAGATTAAGTAAAAATCTTAAAATTGGGTTGTTGTGACAAGGCAATGGGAATGATAGAGAAGATTTTTGGTTTGTATTCAAGCTTGATATCATATAATTGTAGTTGCTTCTCCCAACAATAATACCTACTCTTCATGTGCTCTAAATGTAAAGTTTGCAATAAGGGTGTGTGATTGGTTCTAAATGTAAAGTTGCAATAAGAGTGTGTGATTGGTATGCATTATCAATTGTTTCACTAAGAGATAATGTTTCCACAACTTTGTTGCATAAAAAAGTGCAATTTGTTCTTGATCTGAAGCAAAATAATCCTCTTTTTTTAGTTTATTCATTGAGATATGAAGGATAATGTCAATACACAAAGACATGCCGTGACTGGAGACCTAATCCATTCAGGAGCTAGAAATACAACCTCACCATCGGTAAACTCTTTGGCTTTTGTTGAGTATACCATTACAAGTTGTTCTTGATCTCAAGAAAAATCATTCTTTCTTTTTGATTTTAGTTATTGAGATATAAAGACAATGGGATGTAAACATTTGGGAATTCCCACTATAGAAACACTCCAATTGCAAAGCTAGAAGCATCAAAATCAATTACACAAGTAGTTGAGGATCATAAAGTTGGAGGATGGCTTGTGAAGATGCATATCCTTAATTTTCTTCAATGATTCCTCTTGCTTCGTGGTCCACTCAAAGTTTGTTATCTTTTCTAGGAGATCCAATCATGTTGTGGCCACTTGAGCATAATAGTGTATGCTCTATTGATAAAAGCTCACCCATTCATTAAATCCCTAAACCTTTATAACATCTTTTGGAGTAGGCCAATCAATAATAGCCTTGATTTTCTCTTCTTCAATCTTGATCCCCTTTGTTGAAATCTTATGGTCCAAGAAGGTAACTTCCTTCTTCCAAAAGATATACTTGAATTTCTTTCAAAAGAATTTTCATTGCCAAAGTAACCTCAAGACCTCTAATATATGGTTCTTGAGTTTTGCCTCCATTTTATTATCAATTAAAATGTCTTTTAAGAACAATAAAATGTATTAGTTCAATAATCTCTCTAACACTCATCTCATTTGATCCATGAAAAGCATTGGAGCATTAGTGAGCCCAAAAGGTAAAATTCCACATTTGAAATATATGTCGTATACAAAAATTATTCTTTTGCACATCTTTCCCATTGGAATGTGCTAAACAACACTTTGAAGTTCCAACTTAGAGATGTATCATACTCCACTTAGTTGATCCAAAAAGTCACCAGTCCAAGACTATATATATATATATATATATTATTCATGATATATTTATTAAGACCACAATAATCAACATAGAATTAAATCACTCCATCTTTTGTTGGTATAAATAGTACCAATTACTCCCCAAGATGATGTGCTATGTTGTACAAAAACCTCATCCAACAACCCAATAGATATTTTGTATAGTTCTTCTAACTCCTTTAGTTGAGAACCTATAGATTGGTCTACTCACTAGAGTATTACTTGGAAATAGCTTGATCTTGAAAAGTGAACCCCATTCAAAGGCTACCCCTTTTGAAAAACATATGAAACTCTTGTATTATTTGATTTACCACTCCTTTTGAGATTTATTATCCTTATTAAATTCTCTTTGCACTATAACTTTGATTCATATAGCAAAAGTATAATATCTTCCTCTAAGGCTTGATATCCAAAAATACAATTTAACTATAAAAAAGAATTAAAATGTGTAATAGGTGATCAAATTGCATCAGTGGACATTACTTTGACTTCAAGGCACTCTCCTGTTGCTCTCACCTTTTTTTTCCAAGTATACCATACTTGCTTAACCTTTCACTCACTTTGATACCACGTGGAAAGACACAATGATTAGACTAAGACTCTAAGACTCCAGTTGTAACGGACCATGAGAGAGAGAGAGACAGCACAAGAGAACACAAGAAAGATAGGCAAGATTGAATGAGGAGAGGAAATTCTCTCATGTATATATAATTATAGTTTTAACCTAATTTTAAACTCTAAACAACTGCATAATGTGAATGCTCTAACTAAGTTACTACAAGCTTGGGATATATCACCAGCTTTTACATAAATAAATATGTTCCTTGTCAAAATATTTAAGGCTTTATAGATAATTCCACCTTATCCAACTCTTTGAAGGTCTATAAAGCCTATGTGGTCCTCACAACATAGAAAAGACAACAAACCTTTATACTCAACTTACTTTACAATATCAAGAGCTTCTTGGGCAGATTGTCTTCCTTTGAGATAAGTTCAATAACTTGATGCCCTTGGCATTTAATTTTCCCACGCCCTTAGTTGAATCTCATCTTCCTTTTCTCTCACCTTCTTGCCTGCATCTTAGAATGGCATTGGCTCTTGCTCTTTCTTTATACAAATCTTCCTCAAAATAAAGGCAAATGTATCCATGAATCACCTTTAAGCTTCTAAGGAATCTGTCTCTACCTGCTTGACATGATCTCTTCAAGATCCTTGATGTTCAGGTAGGGATGGCTACTACTATTGTAGAATCTGATAATATTCTTGTTAGCAAAAGCAAGCTTGAGTAAAAGAAGTTACGGGATAGTCCAAGATGATATTTAAGAAAGTCGTAACCTGAAAGTTCAAGGATCTATTTCGCTAAACATCACAACAAGGTACTCAGCATAATGCATGCAAAAAGATTAAAAAAAAAGATAGAACTAAGTATGCAAAAAAAAAAACCAAAAAGCCAAAAATATACTTAAAGCACAAGACATGCACAAAATTAAACCTCAAATATTTTACATACATAATGCTCTATACTTATGTACAATGCATGCAGAGTTTTGCTTATATCAAGGTGCATCTAATTGCATCATAATGGTGCATTGCATGCACCATTATGCATAAAAAATATCCAATTCATGCATGCAAAATGCTTCAAGCACTTAGTTGACAAAAAATGACTTAAGTTTCCAAAAAGATATCTCCCAATTTTGTTTGATTTCCCGGTACTCCGGGATTCCAGCTTGCATACCCAGCTACCCGGCTCTTTTAAGAATATTCACCAAGCAGAATTTCATTTCGACACAATAGAAAGCATTGTTTGAGATGCAAAGAAACAACGAGTTTGCCATGGTCGCCGTCACCACGACACCCTCTACTAGAAAACCAATCTGACACATGTGTTTAATTATTTAAAACTCATGCAATAATAAATAGTCAAGACAAATGAAAACCTAGTGTTATCAAGATATCGTTATATTGAAAATATCTTGTAAAATAGATATTATCAAACTATGAGTGTGGTGAATCTAATATGGGAACATTTTGTGACTACTTTTCATAACTTTGCAAACTTTATAAATTTCCAATTTCCGAGAAACACTGTAACATGTCCTTTCGGAGGAAGCACAAAATTGAATGACCTTTGGCGTAGTTGTGGATGACAAGTAAGCATCTTGAGGAGAATTTTCAGTGAGGGCCCACGCTTACTTTCTTGCGAATGGAAAATGTGAGAATGACGAGGTCCTCACAATTTACGACAAGTATCCATGTTCAAGACGTCAACAGAACTGTGTTGACCTCTATTTGACAGGCAACAACACAACATCAACCTTTGTTCAGAACCACCTATTTTCCGCACTTTAGAACGAATGAACGAACTCCTACTCGACACCTAGAGGAACTGATTAGCCTCATTCCTTCATTTGTGCATGTACGATCAGAAGTGAATATATAAACTTGAATAAGCCTCTCCCCACTTGCTGCCGAACTTTGTTAATACGTCTGGAACCGGATATGAACGGTTCGCCGATATCCAGATGTTCATCTCCTCGTCGATTCATTCTCCCTGGTAGATTTTATCTCTCGTTGTAAAGTAAAATTGGGGCTTAGCCCCGTGATGGGGTTTCCTATTCTTTGATGGGGTCTTGCTATTCGTTTTGGGATCCTGAACGGTCGCCTATTTCGATTTTATCTTTGTAAGGTTTTGTACGGTTTGACTGGATCTTTGTAAGGTTTAACTTTTCTGCTCCGTTGGTGTTTAGCTTCATTTTCTCTTGTAAGTATTTCAGTTTTTGCACGGTTCAATGGAATTTGTATACATCTTATCTTCTGTACGACTTGATATGATCTTCCATTCTTGTTACCCCATATGTATCCAATCTGTGTCGCTTTCTTTGTTGACCCGAAAACTGTCAGAAGAAAGGGTCTTTCCATAAAAGGTGATAACCATCCTTCATGTGGTCTATGTGGTCGCCTTTTCTCCTCCTTCATGTGGTTGCCTTTTTTTCTCTAAAAGGTGATAACATGATAAACAAAGCAAATTCCTAGACAAAGAGTGGTTCAAGACAGATATGTGCAAGACGAAGCGCTAACCCCGCGTAATCTAAAAAGCCCAGATCTGCATGTCCCTCCAGAGTCATGATGCGGGAACACGTGTCTACCACGCGCGTAAGTTGATTTGGGATTTAGAGCCCCTACGTGATGATCCCCAGGCATGCACTAAAAGTCTACTACAGAATCACCGTCGCCTTTTTCCCAACATTGAATGATTTATCTTGCCCATGACAATTGCGTTTTCTACCGTTACCTGAAGGTAGGTGTAGCTATAGCTGCTCTTTACTTAATTACAGAATCCGTAATCCTCATTCCCTAACACCATCTAAACCTTTTCATATCAGGTCATATCAGCAAGAATGTCTTGCGAGTTATGATGATAACAAGAACTGCACAGTTTTCTCTGCGGAAAAAATAACCGGATGCTCTCTTCACGCCTCTTCGACATTGTTTGATCGATGTGCACACACATTTGCATCTTCAATATACCAAAGAAGTCTGATGAAAGGTCGACACCATTCGATGTAAGATCGATGGCTTTTTTTCTCCATCGCTGTGTCATTTTGTAAAAGAAAAAGAAATTGTTAAGGTACTATGTTTTGGATTCTTTTTTGTTTCGCGGTCCAGTTTATTCAAAGTTTTGGCACAAAGTTTCCTGTCGGGGTAAATTTCTTGTTTCTCTACATCGTCCATCGATTTCTTTGATAGTACCCGTTCCTAGGTATTATCCATCGCCAAACCCATTCTTCAATCGACAAAAATGTACACTAGTAACGTAGAAAACTACGAAGAGTTAGGGTTTATCGAGTTTTCTTTATAACAAGACAACAAAAGAAAAAATGAAGGATGGCGACTGTGCAGAAAAAATGAAGGATGGGAAGACCCCATCAAGCCGTACAAGGGAGAGACAAAAAAGGTAAAATGGGGCTAAGCCCCAATAGAGTCTATATGAGAAATCTGCCCTAAGATATTTGAGCTATGCAAGTTGTTCGATCTACACACAACTGGAGCATCCAAAGAAACATCACCTAATGTGATTGCTCTCCTATGGATTGCACCAGCCACTGCCCTATGTAGTGCAATGGACACACGCTGTCTAAAATATGCTACAAAGTATGAGGGTGAGAGTGGTACCCCTGGCGCCTAACATGATAAGCTCTCGTGCACTCCTTGATAAATGTGTCAAACGCGTCCATTGCCCCATATAACTTCAAGGCTAGAGGAACAAAGAGGTGACCTCGCTGCATGCCCCTATACTTGGAGGCCTTGCAACCTGCTACTGCACTCACCGCCCATCTAGGGGGATGGATAATCACTCCCTCCAAAATTGTATCCCGCATAGGGTCCATAACCACGACATCCGCTACTGTCACCTGATCATCTCGGACCAAGTATAAGTCTGCCTAACACATGTCGTCTGCAAAGCATACAAACGCTCCCTCCAAGCCAAGTATATACTCTTTTGTGCCATAGCAAACACTATGTCCCTAATGGCATCATGGGTAGCTATCCTCTGTCCTCCAAAAGGACACCATGTCATGTGGACCGCTGCTGCATCTAGTGTAGAACCACACTCACAAGTGAGTAATGAAGATGCAGATGGGTGGACCAAACCTAGGCAAAACCTCATCGTTATAAAGAAAGTAGTTGGTGTAAGTCGGAATGGCCTAATGCACGGTCGAGCTAGGATCCAAAAGCCTGCACCCTTGCTAGAGCAAGAGCAAAGATGTGCTCTAGTAGCCTAAAAAATGGACAAGCAGACTAAGAGAGAATGTAGCGTATGCTCACACTGTCGCTCCATCAAGGAAGACTGTAAACCTCTAGTCCAATATGACAATAGTAAAGCAAAAGATGGAAAATCCTCTCATGCCCATGGGGATAGACTATCTCTCATCTACCACAATAACACCTGGAGAGAAAAGGATCCTCCTTCCACCTTTGTCACATAAGTCTCCAAAACCGGCCTATTAGCAACCACAAAACAAGAGGAAAGTAGGGGTGCCGAGAGAGCTCAACTACCCAAAAACACTGTAGATGCCATCTCCTCTATAGATAGCAAGCCAACCCCACCACATGAGATTGGCAGAGTTGTCTATCTACATGCCAAATCCCCTATCACATACTCAAATGTCCTTAGTCCAATAATATAGCCAAAGACTCCCATAATCCTCCTATCAAATGCTCTTAGACGTGATAAGAAGGATGGTGAGGAGGGAATTGCATGGATGAGGTAGGATGGTCGACAAGCAATACAAGAAGAGAATATACCAAATGCCACTTACGGATCTCCTAATAATGGAAGGTCATCCACATGGAGAACATCCTCTGCAAGGGCAGCGTCTAAGAAGCATGTGACAAAATCCTCCAATCCTACTGGCACTCCAAGAAGATGAAGACTATATGTGGATATGATACACCCTTTGGAAGCTCAAGGTGGAGAGGGATACCTAAAGGGGACCATGCCCTGCACTTTGACACCTTGACTTTCAAGCCTACTAGATGTAGCTTGGCTTTCAAGTAGTCAAAAGCCTGCCCAATCTGATCTATAGGGCCTACGATATGAGTATCATCTGCCAAGGAATGAAATACACAATCTGCCAAGGAAGGAAATACACAACCTAGCATGGCCAAAGTAGTAGATAAGAGAGCTCTAAAGTGAACCATGGCAAATAATGGTCCCCCCAAAGGATCTCCTTGACGTGTACCAATAGTTGACTCCAAGACAGGGACTCTCTCCTTTGAACCATCATGCTGGTAGTAAAGGGAAGCAAGAGAGCCATAAAAAGACCACACAAAAGTTATGAGACTCACCAAGGATCCACATCCTCCCTAAGCTTTCTAAAGATGGATGCTCGTGAGACGCTATACAACGAGTTCTCAACATCCATCTATAGGATGACCCACTCCGGATGGATGTCTAGGAGTGCCCTAATGCCTAGAGATATAACCTCACATCCCTAGGTGTAGCTACTCCAAACTAATGTGGATTGAGGTGCTATCAAAAGTGAGAACGGTGCTGAAGGACAATGGTACGACTCACCAAATGCAAAAAGATCTCTCCAATAGCAATTGATCTAAGGCTCCCTATGCCCTTCTCCATTGCAAGAAGTTGACTAGCACCTAACACCCGACTAAGAAACATAGGAATATCTCTTCTCACTACTGCTGCAGCCACATGAAAAAACTCAAATAAAACCACTAGAAGGATCATTTGCCTGGAACCAATCTCTAAGGTGCTCATAAACCATCCCTGACAAGCCTCCTCAAGAAAGGCAAGGGGCATTGCACAATATTTGTGCAAATAGTGACCTATCAAGACATAAAGGCTACTCAGACTGATAATCTAAGACCTCTAATGGTAGTCCCTCTACTGTTATAGGATGTAGTGAGCGTAGGGAAGAGATAGTCTTATTAGTAGGACTCGCCATAGATAAAGGGTGTAGCGCTCGTGCTGCTCTACTAAACTCTCCCGCTTGACCCAATGTCCTACACCATCATAATTGAGTTGACTCTATGGTATCTAGTGGCAATGCATGTCTCCTAAATCATATAGCCCTAACAGACTCCTCTTGAACGGCTACCCAATCCTCTGCTTGGAATTCATGAAATCTAGTAGCCATCTCTTTATGCACCGCACATCCCCCTCTAGCATAACAAAGACACCATCAAGGGAGTAAGAGGAATAGGAACCATGCTAACTTGTTCTATGAGCCGGCCTATCTCTCACTCAAGATGAACCTCTGATTGTTATTATGGTAGCGCACCATAGACTAAGAAGGCAAAGAACCCCAACTCCATCATACTACTCCAAGGCTAACACTCCAAGACTCAAGACATTGCTCACTGGAGAACTCAATGAGAGAGATAGTTTCAAATGAAAGGATGATGAGTACCTCCTCACCCCTAGTTTATATACTTGTGAAATAGTTATGCACCAAAGTTACTAATTACTAGAGTAACTCAAGTTACTAGGCTAAAAGTCAAGTAAAGTCAAAAAGTATAAAGGAATAATCATCCACATGGGCATATTCCACTAAGCATATGATCTTATTTTGACCCAAACATTATGTCAAGGATTCCTTCACATGGTCTGTCATTGGACTATAAAAGAATCCAAAACAAAAAGGCTTGCGGGCCCAAGAGTTCTCAATTCTTTCCTCAAAGCCAAACACCAAGGAATAATACCAAGTCAACACCCTAGAATCCAAAATAGTGGTGCTCATCTTTTCCACTTCTTCTAAAGTAAGGTCCCCTCTATCTTAGCTATGACTTAACTTTAGCTAATCATGAATAATGTAGAACCATTCTATATCTCTATATAAATAATATCTCTCAAGTACTAGTAATACCAAACTAAATACCACAATACTACATACATGCACAAATGGATGTTATAGTTCAAGGGGTCACGTGCCAAACAATCAAGTGGTAAGCAAAAAGCATGTCTAGCCTCATCATGGAGTGTGCAAGGTAGCCTATGGAATAGATGTGGACATGGAAAAGTAGTCTCAAATAACCTTAAAATGCCTAAGAAGCTAACCACTCCCACAACTTGATCGGTATCCCTGGAACGATCAACAAAGAGATAGAAGATGCATGTGTAATCTCAAGTGTCACTGTTGTTGATGTGGTTGCTCATCACACGTGGGCATCCCAAGTGGTCCAATCATAGTCCTTGTGCATACTTCTCACATGGGTCTTTACTTCTTATGAGGTAAAGCGTCGATGACACACTGGGCATGATGTATCCCGAGCTGCTCTAGGCGACCCCACATGGGAAGTTGTAGCCATGGCTAGCAAAAGAATAATGATAGTAACACATGATGATGCTCTACATATCTCCCCATTTCTGCAAAACCACAACCCTCACATCCCAACTCACATAAGAAAATAATCTCTCCAAACTCTAAAAACTATAAACTCTCATAACTTTCAATTTCCATCTCTAAAATTTTCAGACTAAATTCCCATGGAACTTAATCATGAAAACTAAGAGATTAAAAATGAAAATTCACAACCCATCACTCTCAATGTATAATGATCACTCTAAACCCTTAAAAGGCTAAAAATCCTCATAACTTACTACTAAATTCTCCACAGTCTTCAATCTAGGTACCAATGGAACCAAAATTGAAAAACAAAGAAAAATGACTATTCACTTGAGTGCTATATGCTAAGAGCCATCAGAAATTATAGATATGTCTTCTCACATCTCTCCCTCTCCTCTCCCATCTCCACACTCTCCCGCCAAACATAACATAAAACTCTAAACTCTCACAAACATAACATAAAATATAAATACTCATGTCAAAGGACAAAACCAAAAGTAATTATCTCCTAATCAGTGCTTTATCAGGATAGAGAAGATAAGAGAGAGGAGAGAGAATTGAGGTGACTAATGAAAGGATATTATAGAGTTTTAGAGAGCTCACCTGCATATATCACATAAGTGAATAGTCTATTCTGTTTATTTTTATAATTGTGGTTCCATTGGTATCTAGGTTGAAGGCTATGGAGAATTGAATGGAAAGTTATGAGAACTTTTAGATATTGTAGGGTTTAGAGCAATTATTTCACATTGAGAGTGAGTATGGAACTTTCATTTCTAGTCTCTTGGTATTCATGTTGGAGTTCCATGGGAATTTAACTTGAAATTTTTTGAGATGAAAATTGAAAATTATGAGAATGTATAGTTTTTAGAGTTTGTAGAGATTGTATTCACTCATATGAGGGATGTGGTTTTACAAGTATTGGGAGATATGGAGAGGAGAATCATGTGTTATGATCATTATTCTTGTGCTAGCCATGGTTGCACTTCCCCATGTGAGGCTGCCTAGAGTGGCTAAGGATACACCATACCCGGTGTGTCACCAACGCTTTACCTCACAAGGGGTAAAGATCCATGTGAGAAGGATACATAAGGACTATAATTGGACCACTTTTTGAGGCAAACAAGCACACCAACAGTGGTGACACTTGAGATTATGCACAGTTCCTTTATCCCTTTGTTGATTGTTCCAAAGACACCTTTGTGTGAATAGTTAGCATCCTAGGCGTGATGTATCTTGGGGTTATTTGAGACTAATTTTCCATGTCCATGTCTATCTACTCCATAGGCTACCCTATACACTCCATGATGAGGCTAGACAAGCTTTTTGTCTACCATTTGATCATTTGGCATGTGATCCCTTGGACAAGTTAGCAAGGTTCTTATTCCTCTTACTCCCTTGATGGTGCCTTTGTTATGCTAGAGGAGGACATGTTGGGCATAGAGAGATGGAGGTCAGATTTCATCAATTCTGATTGAGGGATTGGGCTACCCTACATGAGTCAATTAGGGCTGCATATTTTAGGAGACAAATTCTGCCACATGATACCCCAGTATGATAGTATAGGACATTGGGTCAAGCAGGAGAGTTTAGTTAAGCAGCACAAGTGCTACACCCTTTGTCTACGGCTAGTCACATTGATGAGACTATCTCTTCCTTATGCTCACTACATCTTATGGTAGGAGAGGGAGTACCATTAGAGGTTTTAGATTATCAACATGAACAGCTTTTATGTCTTGATAGGTCACTTTTTGCACAATCATTATGCGTTACCCCTTGGCTCTCCTCAGGAGGCTTTTCAATGATGGTATATGGCATCTTAGAGATTACTTTCAGGCATATGATCCTTCTAGTAGATTTATCAAACTATTTCAAGTGGTTGCAACAATAGCAAGGAAAGATATTCCTATGTCAGTTAGTCAAGTGTTAGAGGCTACTCAACTTCTAATGATGGAGAAGGGCACATGGAGGATTAGACCAATTGCTATTGGAGGGATCATTTTGTACTTTGTTAGCCTCACCGTTGTCCTTCAGCATCAATCTTACTTTTGAGAGCACCCCAATCCACATCAATTTGGAATAGCTACACCTGGAGGTTGTGAGGCAATTTCTTTAAGCATTAGGGCAGTCCTAGATATCCATCCAGAGTGGCTTGTCCTATAGGTGGATTTTGAGAATGCTTTTAATAACATCTCTTGGACATCCATCTTTAGAGAGCTTGGGGATGCTGGTGGATCCTATTTGAGTCTGATTCCTTTTGTGCAATTGTTCTATGGCTCTCTACTTCCCTTCACTACCAACATGGGTAATCATAGGAAGGAGTCACCATCTTGGAGGCAATTGTTAGTACATGATATGGAGATCATTTAGGGGGACCTTTGTTTTCCATGGCTCATTTCAAAGCTTTCTTATCTTCTACTTTGGCCATGCTAAGTTGTGTATTTCTCTCCTTAGTAGACAATGCACACATTGTGGGCCCCATAGATCATATTAGTTAGACCTTTGACACTTGACTACCGAGCTATGCTTGTAAGCTTGAGATTCAAAGTGCAGAGCATGGTCCTTTTCAGATATCCCTCCCCACCTTGAGCTTCTAGATGGGTGTGTCACATCTACAAATGAACTACATATTCTTGGAGTGACAATAAGATTCAAGGATTTTGCCACATACTTCTTAGACACTACCCTTGCAAAGGATATTCTCCATGTGGATGACCTTCCTTTACTAGGAGATTTGCAGGTGACATTTTTTATACTCTCCTCTAATATTGCCTGTCGACCAACTTACCTTCTTTGCATGGTTCCCCCTTCCTTGACTTTCCTATCATGTTTGAGAGTTTTTTAAAAGAGGATTATGGGAGTCTTTGGTGATATCCTCAGTCTATGGACATTTGAGTGTGTGATAGGGGATTTGGCATGTAGACAAACATCTCTACTGATCTCATGCAAATGGGTAGGCCTATTATTTATAGAGGAGATGGAAACTTTAGTGTTTTTGGGTAGTTGGGCTCTCTTGGCATCCCTACTTTCCTCCCATTTTGTGGTTGCTGATAGGCCAGTTTTAAAGACATATGTGATTGAGATGGAGGGAGGATCTTTTTGTCTCCATGTGTTATTATGGCAAATGAGAGATGGTTTATCCCCACGGGCATGAGAGGACCTTCCATCCTTTACTTCAATACCATCAAATTGGACCAAAATTTTGTAGTCTTCTTTGATGGAGCAACAACATCAACATATGCTACACTCTACATTGTTAGTGACTCATCCATTCCTTGGGCCACTAGAGCACATTTTTGCTCTTGCTTTGGCAAGGATGTAAGCTCTTGGATCCTAGTTTGACTATGCATTAGGGCATTCTAACTTGCACCAACCACCTTCTCTACAATGATGAGGTTCCGCCTAGGTTTGGTCCACCCATCTACATCTTTGTTACTCACTTGTGAATTTAGTTCTACACTAGATGCAGCAGTGGATCATATGGCGGTGTGCTTTTGGAGGACCAAGGATAGCTATCCATGATGCCATCAAAGATATAGTGTTTGTTGTGGCAGGAGAGAGTGGATACCTTGCTTGGAGGGAGCATTCATATTCTTTGTGGATGACACATGTCAGAGCAGAATTATACTTGGTTCAAGATGATCAAGTGATAATGGCGGATGTTGTGGTTACAAACCCTATGGGTGATGTAGTTTTGAAGGGAGTGATTACTCATCCTCTTAGATGGGCGGCAAGCAAAGTAGCAGCATGCAAGGTCTCCAAGTATAAGAGTATGTAATGAGGTCACCTCTTTGTTCTTCTAGCCTTGGAGTTATATGGAGTGATGGACATAACATTGGACACATTTGTTAGGGAGTGCATGAGAGCTTATCATATTAGATGTCAGGGGTACCATTCTCACTCTCATACTTTGAAGCATACTTTAGATAGCATGTGTCCATTGCTCTACAAAGAGCATTGGCTGGTGCAATCTATAGGAAAGCAATCACTCTAGGTGATGCTTCTTTGGATGCTCTAGTAGTTTGTAGACCTTATGACTTGCATAGCTTGGATATCTTAAGTGCGGTAGGGCAGATTTCTCATATCAATACTATCAATACTAGTTCCATTTTACCTCTTTTGTCTCTCCCTTGTATGGCTTGATGTGGTCTTCCTATTCTTCATGTGTTCTATGTGGTTTCCTTTTTTTCTAAAGTAGCAAACAATATGAATGTTCATGTCAAACAACAAAGACAAAAATAAGATACGATGTGAATATTTATGCCTTAGTGGATAGAGTAAATTTTTGTTGTGGATAATTGGAGGCACTTATTGGTTGTTAGGTTGGGCCTTTGGGCTCAATTGCTCCATTTGCACTCCTACATGCTTTTATATGCTTTCTTCTTTTTTTCCTTTTGGCTATTCCAATAGGCCTTTGGGTCACTCATTTTTCCTTATATTGGAATCATTTTGAAAATTGATCATCAAAATTATGATTCTCAAACACCATTGATATGCTATCTTATGCAATGGATCAATTGGTTAAATTATAAACATCAATTGAAATAATTTGCAAGCAATTTTGGAAAGAGATTGGCACAATTTGACAGAAAACCTTTCACAAAAATTCAAAAGAGTTTGGATTTTACAACTTAACTTTGTTGCATTATATCTCCACACCCTTTCAAATCATATGATCACAAGCGAATATCATGAAAGATAGATTTTTACATCACAATGAAACACCATGAGACACAATCCTTTACACAAAAATAGCAACACTTGCCAATCTTCACATGTGAATCTCATTATTTTCAAATTTAGTCATGAAAAATTTGAAACTAATTAGTGATACTGAATTTCAAGAATCTATTTTTAATCTTGAAATCTATCATTTTTGTAATTTAAATTCATGTTTACAATATCTAAAACTAATTCATTGTGCAATAATCTCTCCTCCTTCATAGAAGCTTTAGTTCTTTGAGTAACAGAATTTATAACAAATGTACCAAAAAAATTAGTGTTTTCATAGGTGGTCATATCAAAATACAGATTCATATCAATTGTATTTGATATGAATAATATATAATATTGGATTGGTAATTACATATTTTCCTGTTTACTTCTTAGGAAAACAAATTAAATATATATACTTCTTGCTAAACAGATATGCTTACTCTTTAGAAAATCATTACACCTTAGTATTATGTGTTTGGTTCAATTCAAAAAGATTCAAGAATTTTAAGGAAGTACTAGAAATAAGGAACACTGATTTACTTCTTTAAGATAAACTGGAGATTTATTTGGAGACTAATCCAATTCTATTAACTTAGCTTACTTTTGGTGAATTTAAGTTACCTACACAGGAAAAAATTTATTTTATATTTCTTTCACTTAAAAGTTTAAATATTTAGTTCCTCCCATAAATAAAACTAATTATATACTTATATGTTTAAATCATTTATTATCTAGAAGTAGACTGCTTAAATAATTGTATAAATAAAAATTCCAAATTTTATTTTCATACTTTAGAATTCATTTCCTTTTCCCATTATAATTTTCAAGTTTATATTTTAGAAGGTAAATGAATAAAAAATTTATTTGAAGCATATATTGGAAGTCTATTTTTCAACTTGTTGTTATGTTTCTCATCTACTGTAATAAAGAAAATTCATATAAATTTTGTATTTCTTCATTGAGGTATGTAAATAGAAATATCAAGGTTATTGGTGTTTCTTGAATTAAAATAAGAATGAAGATTTTGCAATTTTTTGCAAATAATGAAATTGCTATTTCTGCTCAACTTTTCCAATTCTTTCTTGGCAATGAGGCTTCATGATGAAATGAGATATATAGAGCATTACGCAAGTTATATAAAGCCATCAAATCAACTATCTATAACATGGTAATTTGAAGAGGAGACACTAACAACAAAAAAAGTTAAAGTACTAATAATGTGAACCAAAGTAACTTTGCTCCATAGGAGTTGCAAGAAAATACATGCTAAGTAAGTTAAATAATTTTTTAGAAATATATGCTTGAGGAATGTATATAAGATCACACTAGCATGGTTCTAGCTCTTAGGATTTCTATGATTATTTTGTGAATATGTTTGTTTGAAACTTCAAGCAAATTATTGGAGTTTCTTGTTGGTCTCAAAATCAAAATACTTATAGAGTTAAATCTTGTGAGTTAACTACTTATCCTAAAGGAGAAAGGTTAATATAACAAGAAACTTTAACTTTTGTTAGTATTTTGTTGATACCAAGAGAATATTGACAAAGTTGTCAAGCAAGTTATGTTGTTGAGTAGACCAAATAATTTTTTGCCTATTCTAGTTAAGGTTCCCAATGCTCACTTCATTTAGGTATGTTTTTTGAGTAGGCCATAGACATTACTAACTATTCTAGTTACTATTTCAGTTAAGTTCTCTAACATTCAAGTAAATGCTAGAGAATTCAGCTGACTATATCTAAGATAGTCAGCAAATGGCTTGCTCAACAACCTAACCTACAATTTTTTTATTATTAGCAGAACCTTGATATTATTTTTTTATATCACTTTTATCCTTCTTAGAGTATATTAGATAGATACTCACTATCAAAAAGTGCAAACAGATCCACTCAAGATAAAAGAGAAAATAGCATCAATAAGGCCATTGAAGGCTTTCAATATCCTTAGTAGCTCATTGAACCATTTTAATGTGAATTTTATGATTATATCTAATATAATAGCTTCACTTATTCTCCTTAATTAACCTAATTTGGCTTTAGTAAGCCTTATTGAGTGCAATTATAGCTCAAACAAGTCTTGATGATGCTAACTTAGAATCAACTACCCTTATTGAGGCTATTTAGTCTTATTGATGTTACAAATTCCAAAGTCTTGGAGCTAGTGATCCAAATTCATAAATAGTACTTGGATGTAGATAAATATTTAGCAATATCTTGGACATATAATTGACAAGGTTTCTAACTCCTTTTGGTTAGGCTAGATGTCCAAATCTCTTCTTAAAGCACCTATTGTCTACCCACCTAAATCAATTCCTTGTATTATTTTACCGTAATCCTTTGGCACATCGTGTTTACATCATGAGGAAGAGAGAAAAGATTGTTCAAAATTGACCCTTTGAGTCATCAAAATCCATAAGGTTTATCTAAGGTGAATGATTAAGAAGTGATATGGAAAAGGCTAAGGTCACTTGCATCTAAGTAATAAAAAGGGATTGTAAGTGCATTCAATACTTTTACCTATTCTTTTATCATTATAAACTGCAAAAGATATGGGATTGAGAAAAGAGAGCTTTTTTGCTCAGGATTTACTTGCTCTAGAAATTATGGCATATATTCGAAGATGGAGATTGTAAAGGCTTTCAAGCTCCTCATATTTTGTCATTTAAAATTTTTCTCATATAAATTAAAAGAGCAAGTCTTGAAATTTTGGATTCTATATGTTGTTGTCAATTTATATCTTATTAACACCTAAAAATAAGGCTTTCAAGCTACTCATATTTTGTCATCTAAAATTTTTCTCATATAAATTAAAAGAGCAAGTCTTGAAATTTTGGATTCTATATGTTGTTGTCAATTTATATCTTATTAACACCTAAAAATAGTTTCACTTGAAAAATATTATATAATATGAGAGTATTTGAATTTCTTCATCATAGTTTAGTTTTTCCTTTACTGTTCATAAAGTTGTTTAAAGGCACCATAATCACCAAACATCTTGGTACTTTTGGAAGTCTTATTAGCATTCATGTAATTAGTGGTCTTTTTTTCTTCTTGAGAAGACCGATAGTATGCTTAATTTTTACAGTAGTTTTCTTTTTGTATGTATCATTAATCATTAGATAATAAAGTATCCTTTTTTTTATCAAAATATTTTTGTTAGAAAAAGAAACTAAAGAGTCTTTCTCATCTCCAAACATTAAACTCCAAATAGTAAACATTAACCATTAACATCTTAGTTAATTTATTTTCTTGATATGGTCAAATTCTTTCATTTCTAATTTTGCTATATTGGAAGCAAGATACAAAATAACCACGTATTTTTATATGAGATTATTCATATATTTTTATCACAACAATGAAACTTTGAAATAACTTGCATCATGTTAAATACCAAGAAGAAGATATTGAAATTAGAAATCTAGTGTAATTCAATGTACATCAATAAATATTTGGAGAGATCTACTCTTCCAATCTTTCTATAGAAGATTTATATGGTCATGTGTTATAGCTAATCTATTTTGTTCACCATCCAATCTTGAGATTGGAAGGATATGGATAAGGATATTACATGCATAGATAACAAGAATGATGAGAAAACCATATTAAGCCATATAAAGATAAACCCAGGAGGTAAAATAGAGCTAAGCTCAAAATATATTGGCAATGAAAAATTTATCTTATTGCAATTAAAATGTCAAAACTGTGTAGGTAAAATGTTTTACACATCACTAGAGCATCCAAAGAACAAACATCACCTATGTGATTGCTCTCCTTTGGATTGCATAAGCTAGTGCTCTTTGGGGAAATGGACACCACTACAAACAGTAAGCTATAAAATAGGAATTGAAAGTGAAATTCATTGTCTAGTATGGTAAACTTTCAAGCAATTCATGATAAATGTTTCAAATGCAGTATCTATTGTTCCTCATAACTCCAAAACTCAAGGAACAAAGAGTTTACATCACTACATACACTTATACTTGGAGTCCTTAGCTATTATTGGTTGGCTTGCCACCTAATCAAAATTCTATCATATGTGGGATCAATAATTACAACATCTATCATTATGACCCAATCATCTTGAACCAAATGCAAGTTTACTTAACTTGTGTTGTACACAAAGCATACCAATAATTCTTCCAAGTGAAAATCCACTATCTTGTGCCATGGTAAACACTGTACCTTACATGGAATTATGGGTAGCTCTCATTTTTTCCTCCAAGAGGATTATAAGTCATATGTATCCTTGTGACATCTAGAGTAGTATCACACTCACAATTGAGTAATAAAGAAGTAGATGGATGGACCAAACTCCATTGGACTAAAGAGAAAATAAATGGTGCTTGGTGGAATGCTCTAATTAAGGGTCAAGCTATGATACAAGAGTTTGTATCCTTGTCAAAACAAGAGAAAATATGTGTCTTTCTTGTGCAAGCCATGGATAAGTCAAATATAAGAGAAGTAATAGCTTTTTGGAACTATTTATTATGAAGGAAGACAAAAAACCTTAAGTCCAATCAAAAGGCAAAGAAGAAAAAGATAGAAGATAATCTTGTGCTTGAAAAGAAAAATCATCTCTTGTGGTTTTAATAGTACCTTGAGAAAGAAAGATCTTTCCTCCACTTCAATCACATAGGTCTCCAAGATCAGACTATCAGCAATCACAAAGTAGTAGAAAGAAAATGTACCAAGAATGCAAAACTATCCAAAATGCTACAAGTGCCATTTATTCCATAGATAGTAGATCTCTATCTAAGGGATGAAGGGATTACCCTTAAGATTAGTAGATCTCTATCTATGCACCAAGTTCACTTTCATACACTCAAAAATCCTTGGTCCAATGATATCACTAAAGATTACCATGATCCTCCTATCAAAGGCTCTCACATGTGATACAAAGATTAGCAAAGGAGGAATATTATAAATTATGTAAGTTGATCAATGAGTAATACTAAAGGAGAGTATAGCAAGGTTCACCTAATGATCTCCTAAAAAATTCATCCTTAAGAAAGATATATTCTGCAAAGGTAGCATTTGGAAAGAGTGTGATGAAATTCTCAAATCCAACTTGCATTCTTTTGTAGGTTGATACATCCCTTTGGAACCTAGAGCGAGAAGGAAAACCTAATGCTCTACTCTTTGACACCTTGATTCTCAAGGATATAAGATGAAGCTTGGTAGTAAAATGGTCAGAGGCTAGCTTAATTTTATCTACAAAGCATACAATGTATGAACTATTTTCCAAAGGGGGAAAAAAAATTTATAGCCAAAGTATTCAATAAAAAAGGAGCCATGACAATTAGAGCTCTTCCTAAGGGGTTCTTCTACTTGCAAAAGAGGAAAGACAAAAATTTTGTATAGCCAAACTACTCAACAAAAAAGCTCAAATATGAGCTATGGAAAATTGAGTTGTTCCTAAGGAGTCCTCCTATTATGACAAGCAATAGACTAAAGAAAAATAGCACCCTTGTATGAGATGACATGTTGGTAGTGAAAAGAAGAAAGAGAACAATCAAAATATTGCACAAAAGAAATAAAACTTGCAAATGATTCACTAGCCTTGCTAAGCTCTCCAAAGATGAATACAACAAGAACATATGAGACAACCTAACTTGCCAAGGATATGGTCCAACCTCTTAAAGTAGCAATTTTAAAATAATGTGGACTTAGGTGTTGTTGAAAGTGAGAATAATATTGAAGGATAATGGTATAACTTAAAAATTGTAATAAGACATCCCTAATAGCAATTGGTCTAATGCTTTTTCTTTTCTCCAATTCAAGAAATTGACTAACTCCTTGGACTTGAATAACTAGCATAGGAATCTCATCCCTTATTACTATTGCAAACACTTCAAAAAGTTGTAATAAATAACTTGCTTTTGCTTGAGATCTTTTGCTAAGATGCTCATATACTATCCTTGATAAGACCCTCACAAGAAGTGTGGTGCAATATACACTACATGGGAAAGATCAATCTATCAAGCTAGTAGATGATGTTATATGCACAAGGAGGAAATAGTGGGACTACCCATACAAAGGGTGTAGTGCTTATCCTACTTTCTAACATGACCCAAGATCCTACACTATAGTAACAAAATAGAATTTGTAGTATTTGTGGCTAAAATTTTCTCCTAAAATGTGCAGCCAAACAAGCTCTTCTTATAAGCTAGACCAATCCTCAACTTGGAGTAAGAAAAATCTAAGGACCACCTCTCTTTGCACCGCATATCCCTTTCTAATTTAACAAAGATACCATCATATAAAGAAACTCAAAGAAACAATGATCACGCTAGCTCATCCAAGTGATGATATACTAATCAATCAAATGGTAAACAAAAAACTTGTCCACCCTAATCATAGAGTGTACAAAGAACCCTATAAAATAAATATAAATATGAGAAAGTGAAATAGTAACTTTCAACTCACTTTTTCTACTTATCCACCTCAATTTTCTTATTCTAATCATTCCAGCCAATTATATTTCTAATAATGTGTAATTGGACATTTTGCTTGCTATTGCATGGCTATAGGATTCCTTCAAGGATGTTCTAGCATTGTGGCAAAGCTCATGGCATACACCACAACCATCACTCAGCAAGTTGGTTTTGAGAATATGACTCTCCACTAGCTCAAAGGTGGAAGTGTCTCATCTTGTGGAATTTTGAAATGCTTGCACTACCCAATGTGTCCCAAAAGGACCAAGAGGTCATTCTAGAAGATGACCTCTTGTTTGCAAGACCAAGGGATTATGCACTGCAAAGTCTTGCATAGTAATCTTAGCAAGCACATGTTCCATCATGTGTTGCTGAATGGGAGAGCAACATTTGGTGTTTTTGTTGAATGCACTCAATGGTCTCCATAAATTTTTGAAATTCTTGCATTGGAAAAATGGTGATCAATTTTTGAAGCCACCATTGCTTGTCAAAATAAGACATGGACAAGGATACTTTGGCATTCCTTTCCATCATTTGCCTCATTTGATGCAAACAAGGAATGTCTATTGTTAATGAAACTTTGTTGCTGCATTGATTATCCATTGTCCAAGAAAACAACTTGTGATTCTTCTTTAGGGCCTCTCTCATTGCGAAGACCAAGATCTTCTTCATCATGTCTTTCCACAAGGGTTGCTCTCCATGGGAAAGCAGAAACCAAGTGCATTGGTAACTTGGCCTGGCTTATGCTAGAGAGCTATTGGTTGCAAGAAACTTCAAGCAAGTTGCAAATGCCAATTAGATATCCAATTGACACTTGAATCCAATGCTTCAGCATGGCATTACATGCCTTGGACTCAAGAAGTTGATGTATGCCCAAATTGTAGGATATGTGAAGCCATGCAATAAAAAATCATTTCTTGAGGCATAGCCATGTTGTTGCAAGAGAACCAAAGATGACACTAGAGATATTGTTTGCAAGATGTTGGACATTTTGTGATACTCTACCTTAATTGAAGAATCAATGAAGCATTACCATAATTGCATGAAGCTAGTTCAAGATTCTTGGTAGTCAAATGTTGGGTGTTGATTGACAAGTATTTTCTTATTTATGTGCCACACACAAAGCACATTGATCAAACTTGAAAGAACAAATGATATCGCATTCACCAATGCAAGTTCATGATAAATCAAAAAGACAAAGTAACTACTTGTATCAATTTTGAGCTTCTTGCCAAAGACCTACTTTAGCTTTTTCATGTCCAATTTATAATCCTCAAGATTTTCTTATTGCATGAAACAATAAAATAGTGTGAATGTTTGATTTGTGGTTGAAACCCCAATTCCATGCAAAAAGGGAATTTTTATTGATTTGTTTTATAAATAAAATTCTACTCACCTGATGTGTGAATTGTGGCTTCTGTAAGAGTCACATAGGAGCATGCAAGAGGTGCATTCAAAGGGATGATAGCAACAACAAAAAATGTAAAGTGTAAGAAAGGTGCAGATGAGAAAGAGCATTTGTAGAAACAAATAGTAGGAGTAGAAAGTGCAAAAGCAACGTAAAAATTTTGAAAGATTTTTGTTCTTATTGGAAACTTCAGCTAGAAAAATAGAATAAAGTAAGATGGGTGTGAGACTTTAAAGCAACAATGGCTTTTTTAAGAGTTGTGTAGGAGGGGCATTTTAAGGCATGATGGCAATAACTAAGTGTAAGGTGCATAGGTGGAGAGAATAAAGAGAAATAAGTAGAAGCAAACATCAGGAGCAAAAATAGCAAAAGCAATTGGTGAAGTAAAGTAAAGTAGAGGGGTGAGGTGGATGGGCAGTAAAGGTGAGGTAGGTTTACCATTTCACTGTGAAAAATTACTCTTAAATAGTTCTAGAATGTGATTTGCTTGGGATACTAACTACTTACATGACTCAATTAATATGCCTAGAACAATCAACAAGAGGATCAAGATAGTATGTATAATCCAAAATTTCAATGATCTTGATATTATTATGTAAGTTTTTGCTTCAATTATACATCTTAGATAATCCAATTAACTAGAAAAAATCAACCAGAGTATCAACATAATACTTATAATACCAAATGTCAATGATCTTGATATAATTGCTTGCTTCAGTAATATATCTTAGATAATCCAATTATAGTCTTTGTGCATCTTTTTGGCATGGGTCTATACTCATTGTGAGGTAAGGAATCTATAACATATTGGGTATTATTTATCTTGTATTGCTCTTGATGGCCCATATGAGGAAATGAATTCATGGATAGCACAACTAACAATAGTAGTAAGTCAAGATGCTCCATCTTGCATCTCCGCATACTTGCAAAATCATATGGAACTCACATCATTAAATATTAATTTTACAAACACTAAAATTTTATATATATATATATATATATATATATATATATATATATATAATAAAATTTAAAATACTCATTACTCTCATTCTAAAATATTACAATAAATCATTCCAAACACTAAAAAATAGTTACACTCATATATTTATGTAAAATTCTCCAAGTTAAATCCTTAAATATATATCCATTTTTCTTTAAAAAAATCCAAGTTTCATTAAACTAGTTCCATTCAATTTCTTTTTTCTTTTTCATCAATGCATTACATTAGATGGTATAAGTCAAGTTATTCTTGAAATTCATAGTTGTACAATTCATAAAATGGAACATTTTCTACTAACTCTCATGAGGTGATATTTTTCCTACTATATTATCTAATAATAAAATATATCCTTTAGTTGGATGGAAAGTCTAATCACTTGGTTATACAATATATATTATACTTAAAAGCATAATATCTTTTAAAGGAGACTAGGATAAGCTCTGCACATCATGCATGGGTAGAAAGACCTCATCCCCGGAAGCAATTCTGCTAATTACCGATTGTCCCTATCCTTAGTTCTATCCCCTATCCATCATCCCCATCCCCAAGGTAGTTCAGTTGGTTGTTCTTGTCTCCAAAAGCAGTTTTTTTTGTCATTCTTGTCTCCTCCCATTGTTCTTGTCCCGAGGCAATTCTATCCCTCATTCCCCTCCCCTAGGTACCTACCCTCTACTATAGTAGAATAGTAGGGTAACAGTAGTGTTATAAAGGTTAACATTTGGGTCCCATTTCTATCCTTGCAAGGATTTGTCCTCACCCCAAGGGGTGTCCTTATCATCAGGTGAGGTGGTCTTTGTCACATGTGGTTCTCATCATCTTGTGAGATGGTCGCAGTCATCTCACAACTGATAGGTGGTACTTTTGCAGAATTTGCTAGAAGAAACCCAAGGAGAAAACCAAAAAAGAAGAGACGGTGGATGAAGAGGACTTGAATATGTCTTACTTTTACTCTTCTAAGTGAATGTTTATCATGAAGAGATCAAACCCAGCTTGTTTGAATGGGCACAGAATGAACTGTTGAGATACCTTGAGATTATGGAGAAAGTGAAGGAGGACAAATACAAGTGATAAATATGAGCAGTTTAGTGATCATGAAGAGTAATTGAGTGTTTGTTTCTTCTAAGTGAGTGTTTATTGCAAAGAGATCACATCCAGCTTGTTTGAATGGGCACTAACAAACTGTTGAGGCACCTTGAGATTATGGAGAAAGTGCATGATGACTGATATGTGCAATTGATATGTGCAGTTTAGTGATTGTGAAGAGAAAGTGAGGATTTATTTCTTCTAGGCTTGAAATGTGAACAGATAATGAGTATTCATTTCTTCTTCTAAGTGAGTGTTTATCTTGAAGAGATCATAGCAAACTTGTTTCAATGTACATTGACTAAACTGCTAAGATGCCTTGAGGTTATGGAGAAAGTGCACAATGATGATATGGAAAGTTTAGTGATTTTGAAGAGAAAGTGAGGATTTATTTCTTCTAGGCATGAACTGTGAACAAATAATGATTGCTTATTTCTTCTAAGTGAGTGTTTATTGGGAAGAGATCACTGCCAGCTCATCTGAATGAGTGCTGACCAAACTGTTGAGGGACCTTGAGATTATGGAAAAAGTGCAAGATAATTGATACATATAGTTTAGTGATCATGAAGAGAAAGGAGGGTTTATTCTTCTAGGATTGAACTATGAAAATGCAATGAGTGCTTATTTCTTCTAAGTGAGCATTTATTGGGAAGAGATCACAACCAAATTGTTTGAATGGGAACTGACCAAACTGCTGAGTCACCTTGAGATTATGCAGAAAGTATAGGGTGACTAATATGGGTGACTGAAATGTGCATTTAGTGATCATAAAGAGTAAGTGAAGGTTTATTTCTTCTAGGCTTGAATTGTGGACACAACTGCTAAGACTTTGAGATTATGGAGAAAAGACCAATTTGCCAATGTGCAAGAATAAGAGAACCATATCTAAAGAGTATGGGTTCAAAGAATAAAATTTTGTTGTCTTTAAACAATTTGAATGTAAAATATATACATTATCTATCAAGAAAATCAAGCTCAAGATGGTGGACGACTCTTAGATAAGGTTGAAAAGAGGACTACATTGATCAAAATGCAATAAATGTGTTTGTGACATTGAAAATTTGGACATTCCCCACAATTGAAACAAGGTCCACAAAGCTTTCATGAAGATGACCACAAGCAAATAACTCATGAGAAGAACTTGAGAAGAACTCAAAGACCAAGTCTCATGCTTTGCCAATAGTCTCGTGCTTTGCCAATAAAGAGAATGTAATTGCATGTATCAATTTAAATCTATTGATTATTATTGGCTGACAAAGAATGCCTATATAACTATATTCTCTTGTTTCCTATATAATGGGTATTTGGAGCTATTTGCCCAATGTTCATAGGAACCAAACCAACCCGCACTTTGACATATTGAGCAATGTTATCTATTTGTTAACTTGTGCTTCTTCCGGATGAATCTCAATAGGTTCCCATCATCCATCCATTGTGATAGTTCCAGATCTGATTGGTGCTAGCACACCAAAAATTCTTGAACTTCTAGCGAGCTAGGCTTTTCAATAGCCTTTCCATTGCAAAGATGCTTAGTTGTATTTGTGAGTGATAACAGCCTATTTATGGTTATTCTGTACAGGTGCTCATTGGCATTCCTTGCAATAGATATCAATCCTTTTGCAACCTCATCCAAGTTTTGATAATGGGTATCAGATTTTCCAAGGCATCCAATCAATTCTCATTGAGGCATCATAAATGATGTCAAAAATACCACCATCGGCCAAAATATTTGTGCACATCATCATGAATCCATTGACAACATCTGGATCGCTACCAAAAGCCCTGCTTCTCCCCTTGGCTTTGACTGGATACATGAGATTATACTCAAAATCAATACTTGGCCATTGCAACCTCATCATACATCCAAAATTTCCATTGGGAATAAAGGCACCTATCTCCTAATGAAATTGAGTTCTTCAATTGCTAACTCAGCTTCATAACACCTTTGTGTAATACAATCGTTCGCCCCACTAGATATGATGATTGTGTTCCATACAAAGGCTAGCAATTTCTCCCTTGATAACATACTCCTTATCTTGGAAAAGATATGTGAATGAGATTTTAAATGTGCACTTATTGTTACACAGGTCCGCAATATAAAAACACACATTGGATAACATCTTTGCTTCTGAATTACTCCAAAGCCCTTGTTTAGCCCAAATTAAAGGTACTCTTGCCAGTTAAAAAAACCTTCTTTTTGCGCAATTTCCCAAATATGAGGTAATAGACCGACCTCAATAGAAGCAAACCAAAGACCCAACAGCTTGGTTGTAGCACTACAAACTAAATTGTTCGAGAAGTTATAACGAGAACAATTCGAGTAACCAATAATAGCCACGCTAATTTTAGGGTTTACGTTAAAATCAGATCTTGTGTGATGATGATTGGCAACAAAATGTGGAGTGAGATCTACATTATATTGGGGACCTGCATCGCATTGGTAGTATAACTGAGGAATGAAAGATTCAAGTCATCGGCCCTTAGGCTCGAGAGCATGCAGAATTCATACGATGTCAAAACGGGTACCATCGCCATCGCTCCACCATCATCGGGTACCATCGTCTCCGCTATACAGGAGTGCAAAAGTTCGGTGACAGTGGGGAAGCGTGGTACGTGGGTGGAAATTTTGGGTGGCAAAGCCAATCTTCGTGACTTTTCTTTAGGATTTCTGCTCAAGAGAAAGAAATCCCACTCGCTTTGAATGAACATGTGGTATGAGGTTTTTATCCTTCGTTTTGCTGCCGGCCTGGCTTTCGATAGGTAATCGTGCTCACGAAATCTTCCCCAGAATCGGTAGATCGAATGTTCTTTTGTGTTTCAGAGCCCAGCGCTCGAGTCACATATTCAGCCTGCAATGTGCTTTACAATTATATTGGGGGACCTGCATCGCATTGGTAGTATAACTGAGGAATGAAAGATTCAAGTCATCGGCCCTTAGGCTCGAGAGCATGCAGAATTCATATGAAGATGGTAAAAGTATACAGTCGCCCAAGCAATATTCTATCCTCGTGCAGTTCAACTCTTACTGTTTACCACCTGTCGAGAGCATGCAGAATTCGTATGAAGATTGTAAAAGTATACAGTCGTCCAAGCAATATTCTATCCTCGTGCAATTCAACTCTCACTGTTTACCACCTGTTGTATGTGACACACTCTCTGTAGACCTCTCTAGACCTCTCGGTGAAGACAGAACCTTGCGAGGATAGAATCGATTTCCTTCCTGTTAGTATTGGACGTTAATTTACTATTGCCCTTCTCTTTCTCTGTAACCTTCACATCTATTCATATTCTAGAACCTTCTCTTATCAATGTAACCAAAATTAAAATACAAAATTAATCATTTATTCACTTGTAACATAATGTGGACTTGTGAATTCAATTGCGAAACTCTTCTCCCGCCCTTCTCTCTCTTCACGGGGCTGCCTGTCGCGTTCCTTCGCGTCGCTGGCATGTCGTGTCTCTCCATGGACCTTCTCTTCATCAAACTTTATGAGTTTGGCTTTCTTCTCTGCTCGACCGTCCTTTCTCCAGTTTCCGCTGACAGGAAATTGACGCTTCAAGCCTTTGACCGTGTACCTCACATGGTATGGCCGAAAGGTTACGGTGTACATATACATGTCACATTTGTCTTGCTCACCTCTCGATGAGTTTAGCGCAGGCTGACAAGCCCTGAAAATTTGCATTCTGCGAATTCCCAAAACTAGCGGCCGAAAATGACTTCATTAAGAGATGTCAGCAGTCCCAGTGCAAACGGCATCTCACTGTCGTTTCCAGAAAGACTGAAAACTGAGCTTTCTCAGTTTTTGTCTTTCAAGCTTGTCCTGTGCTTTTTCTCACTAAATGGACTGTCCAATCCTACAATCCAGCATTCAACAACATTCAACAACATTCCATGCGCAAATGTAAATTATCACCATACAATTTGGAGATGACGAGATAGACGATACTTTCACAGCAGAATAAACCATGTATCTTCGAAAACTTTAGAAGTATGTCAAAAGTTTTACGAACGGGATCTCTCTGCCTTTGTCCCCGGTTGGAATACTCCTGGTGCAAACACATCACTGTTCATACATGCCTTTGACGTTCAGAGCCAGAAATTGGACCTAAAAACTTCAGACTAAGTGAAAGGTAATGACTACACAGGATCTCAGCAGACAAAGCAAAACTTAACAGTGTCTCAATGTGTACATGCATATGATGCAGGATCTTCAGTCATTTCTGCGACGTCATTGACTACAGCTTGTAAATATAATGGAACTGTTTTCAACTTTCAAGTTTCAGATGGCTGTTCGTTTGAGTAGAGATCTTGCGGAGCTCGAGTGTAAGCAAGGAGCCCAGTTTCCATGAAGTAAGACAATCGTTTAGATGCACGATAGTTTTAATTGGAAACTGGAGTCACTCGAGCTCAAGCATTGCGCGATGCGCCAATTCTAAATAGGGCAAAGTCATATAGCTGCAGTTGCGGTGTTGTATACATGAGTATCTAAAAAACATGAATTCTTTGCCACAGTACTGGATTCGAGCCGTAGAACAGTATTTGCCGCAGACAAACAAGAGTATATGGATGCACATATGCACATTTAAGGCTTCAAATTTTGTCTTCAATTTGAACGTTTTCTTACAACTTGTCACAAGTAGCCGTTGCTATTCTGCATGCGGGAATAATTGGTAGGCTGATAATCAACTTGATTAATTCAAGATTTTCATGATCAACTGATTCTTGTGCAAGGTGTCTATTATTTATTTCACAACTTCAATGGATGATTTTGGATGATGTCAAGTAGATGTTGAAGGACGTATATAATATCGAAAGAACTTGCTGTCGAGATAACGTATGATCTCCAGTGGCTGCTGAGACCACTAATGCTTGGCTCTGCTCACATTTTTCGCCCTAGGAAATTGAACAATATATGTGACGTGCACGTGTTCAGAATAGCGATAAGAAGTTGTTCTTAAAACTCTGTTGTTGTAAGCACACATAGCTTGGGGCCCATGCTTATGTAAGTTCACTTCTTTCATGATTAATTGACAATAGCTGAGTGAACATTCTCAAAGTTATCACAAAACTCTCCTGTATGTAACGTAGAAATAATGGGTGATTTGATGGTAGCTAGCCTTGGGGTTTGACGGACTCATAGATCCAACGCCACAGACCTCGAGCTCGCCTAAACATGGCACAACGACAGAGCATACAATATTGGAGTAAGTTTCTACGTACTAGTTCCATTCATAAAGGGACTTGCTATTTCCACCACCTCTTTTGCTATTTCCACCACAACATTGTGTATTGATCGACCCTATACCATTCTCAGCGCTGGGGTTTGGGGTTGAATGTAGTGGAAATAGTTAAAGTGTGGTGGAAGTAACAACTCCCTAAATAAATATGAGCAGCGGTCATCGAGAAGGTTAGTGGTGTATTTTTTGTTCCGTCCAAACTGAACATGTTGAAAGTCTGAACAAAAGAAGAACTCTCCGTTTACTAGTTTTGTGCTCACGAAGGCGGTGAGAATCTTACGTTTTGAAAAAGAAATTACTGATTGTTGACTTCAACGGACTGTACCTCCCATGGAAGCGTGGTATCAATAAATCCTACGCGGAACGGAACTCCAACTCTGCTGACCTCATATCTAAATCCTTGTTCGACCATCATGCAATGATGTAATTCACTTGTAGAGTTAAAGCTTACTAGCTGGAATCCTACCACTAAAGTAACCAGTAAACTAAATTCCCGAAATTTGGGGTCTAGCCTCATTTTACCTTTTGCGGTTTGATTGGGTCTTCCATCCTTCATATATCTTATGTGGTCGTTTTTTTCTCTTGAATTTGACAATGAAATTGAATTTTACAATTACAACTAATAACTGTTCAAGGACCTAATTTTCAATAAAAGCTAATCAAGGACGGATTTACACGCAACAATAGACCGCAGGTAAAACAAAAGAAACCCCATGGCGGTGTTTGCAGATTTGCCAGATGACTAGCTCACCTCGTGATTGAAGAAATCTATCACTCAATCCATTGAGTCTAACTGACATGCTGAATTTGCTATAATGGTTCTGGAATACCTGCATATATAGAACGATATAAAATTTTATACTCTTCAAGAAACACTATTAAGACTTTCAGTTTTATTCAAACGACGAGATTTGAGACTATAAAAATTTAATTCTATCCATATTCTAAACGGTTTTTGTTGTAAATAAAATTTGTGGTTATTCTTCCTTTCGCTGAATAACAGTTGTCAAAGTGCTGACATGGTGTACGTTTGGGAACATGGAATCCGAAACGTACATAACACTAAGAAAATTATCTTGTCTGGTCTGAATGTGTGAACCAATATCATCTTTATATAATATGAGTAGTTTATTGCAACTGTACCGTTCTGTAAGTTGTGTGTTCATATGGCGAAACAGCCCAGGGGCTAGATCAAAAGTCAATGGTATCAGGCTACACACGAGTATAAATTACAAGGGCGACCGCGTAGAAAACACGAAGTAAGGATGGGAAGACCCCATCAAGTCACACAAGGGTGTGACAAAATAGGTAAAATGGTGCTAAGCCTCTTTTTATAAGTATAAGTTGAGTCTCGTGTTTTGCTTATATACGAGAGTAAGATAATAAGCTCATTACATAATAGAGCTACCTGTAAACTCAACTTCAGTTTATCATAACGAAATGTGAATCATACGTAGATTGGTGAGAAACGTAAATTAGATTCAGACCACATAAAACTAATAAACAAACTCACACGCAGCGTGGAATTAACACTCAGACCGAAATTCGCTCGCGATGAGCTTTTGTGTCAACTAAGTTCTAATTGAGTCGATTCCTCAAACAATTCGAGTAAGTTTCGCTAGACAGTGGTAATTCCATCCCGAATCTTTTCACGTTACTCCTAATAGATCAGAAAGAATGGACGGCCAATAACGGGCAGTTTATGAGACAGAATCACAGGATAGATATGCATGCTCTCTGAACGCTAGCTTCTGACGAGATATTAAATGCAGGTTACTCTGGATCCCTTCGAATTCAACAATAACGCTTTAGCTTTTGTAATTTGAAATTTAGCCTAGCGTCACCTTTCCAAATGCCAGAGATAGGAAGGAAAAGTTCGAGCCAAAGCAAAGTACTACTGACACGAAAAAAATCGTTTTTGACATGCTCTCTGCCGGACTCGGTTAAAAAGAAGAAAGAGACAACAGGTACCGGTTGTAGGGTTTAATCGGGAAGAATTTGTGATCGTTAATCTCAATGGAGTGGTGTTCCTAATTCCGGAAATTACACACTGAATCACTATTAAATAGGGCGACCATCTTTAAAAGTTAAGATGACACTCAGTAAAAATAATCCGCGGTCAAAATGAACGAAATGAACGAATCTGTATGATTTCAAAAAAAATTATATATTCTCCAGCACGTCCAGTTGTAACTTATGACACCATCCGTACCAAATTTTACAAACTCACTCCGAAATTGACAAGCTAGGAGAAACGCTCTGTTGTTCATGTTGTAAACCTGCATAGTTTAGTTGTTAAATCTCATGTGTAAACAGATAGGGAGCCACAAGGACCTGCTGACGGTTTCTTTCATCTGTGGTCAAACAGTTTCATGCAAAGAAAGAGGCAGGATCGATAAAGTGACTTTTACTTCTTGGTGTGTTCTTCTTTCTATTCTTGGTGTGTTACTTCGTGATGATTCTTGACATTTGAAAGTCGACAAAACGTCTTTGCATTTAATTTTGGAGCTTGAGCTCGTTGGATACTAGGTCGCTACAGCCTGGCCTTTCCAAAAGTAGTAAACTACGATCGCTTACAGCTTCACTTCGCTAATTCCGTGTTGGATCCTCCACAGCGATTGATCTTTGATCTGCTTTATTAGGTGAAAAGCTATTCGAAAACTATTTTAAATAAGAATTTTTAAAACTTTGGAAAAAGAATGAAATCTAATTATTTATTTGATATTAGTTTTCTGAGTACACTCTTGCACTTGTTTGTCCTCTACATCCAACTTTAACTTGGACATAAGTCTTCTCTTCAAGATCACTACCCTTCCTATTTTATAAAATATATCAAATGGACCCCATGTACTTGTTATAAAGTGCTCCTGTGGTGGCCTTGTCAAGGGGACTTAGGCAAAGTCTTCAACGAGTAAAGCAGCCAAGCACATATATAGTTTAGATCCTTTTCCACATGGACACATTACAATCAAACTTTAAGTGCACATACAAGTGTAGTTCTTGATGCTACAAAGTTCTACACCTAATCGTTAGACTTCAATAATTAAGAGACAGATACATTAATAAATTTTTCTATTGCTTTTGATAGATATGCATGGGCTTGCCATCTCTAAGAATGATCTTACACATACAAGCCAATCATCCTTGAAACTTGACACCACCTTCTTGATTTTCTTATAGAAGCGAGACAATTGCATGTACCACTGTAAGATGTGGAGGTCAGGTATTCTTGTTGCAAGTTCGAAGATAGTCATCTATATTGGTCTTAAATTCTGCTGGTCTGAACTTAGCACGTTCTTGGAGAGGTGCAAGCTAGAGCTTGTTGGATGTTTTGAGCTTAACATCCTGACATCTGGATAAAACAATTATTTGCTACTTCTCAGAACCTTACCCAAACGCTTACCATGTTCTTTCGTAGAACCGCATCTAATGATTCTGTGATGTATATAGATTGATCTTGTCTTTCTAGACCGTGAGCTTCCCGTTATACGTTACAGATTCAGAGCATTTACGGCTGAACTGCCTGAGAATGTGTAGATCTTACATGTCAATTCTTTCGATAAGACACCTGAGGGCTAAGTGATATTGTCCGATAACAATGCATCGCCCTTGAATGAGTCGGCTTCCAGGTCATTTCAAGTCTCAGGGGTACGCGAGCCCTCAACGGACCATTCAGGCATATAATCTCCGTTTGAACCTTATTAGTAACTTCGAATTACACCTCCATAGCGATATCAAAGGAAAGCTACTTTGATTGGTCTACCTACAGGTAGCCCTCATTCTGAAAGTTGGGCCTGTTCCTTTCCAATGCAATCTTATTAAGCTCCGGCGCCGGAGGCCACTGGCAGTTACGAGCGATTCTTCGAGTTGAACTGCAGGGCTTCTATTCCCGGGTGCTCTTGACGACCGAAGATTGGTTACTGCCCTACACATTCGATTGCCAACTGAACACATTCTTGCATTAATTGATATTATAGTGGTCTGCTCTGTGCTGGTTGCATTGAGGAGGTATATAATTACAGACAACTGAAACTAAAACTGTAAGTTTATATATGTAGAAGAGTCTGTCGGTCCAGTGAAGTACTCTAGAAGGTGTTAATAATATACTGTTAGTGTCATACTGGAAGTCACGCATCATGACTCTGTAATATTGTTGAAGGCACATGTGTAGGAGCATACATGGAGTTCAAATTGACGTTACTTGTGTATGCTCCTGGTCAGAAGTATGCAGAACCGATATCCAGATGCAAATCCGGTAAATTCAGATTATAATTAGGGGCTGAGCCTGTGGCTTTGGCAGATGTCTAGAATGGGGATCAAAGGCGGTCAAAGACTGGTCTGCAGCTTGTACCCTGTTGACGCCATTCGGCTAGCTACTGCGCATTGTCAAACAGGACATATGGAAGATGGAAAGTCATGTGGCCAGATGAGATACCTGTTATGTGGCAACACAACTACTTCTTACCCTGGCCCTAAGTTGAAGAAATTGTTTTGCAGCTGTGCGGGTGCTGGGACTCGAAGACGGAACAACCTCGATGGATACATACTTGCTCAGGAATTCACAAGCTCTCAGATAATTGCAGGATCTCATGTGTAAGATCGAGATCAACATAACACGTTAACCATGCCTTATATATTTGAAGTTTGGCAGATCTATCTGACCCATTTAAAAGCTGGGTCGAAGTGATATTACCACTTGCCAAGGAGCTAGCTATTTTACAATGCTCGCTCCTATATAAGCTGTATTTGCTGATAGCTTGGAGTATGTCGTGTCAGTATTATGTAATGGCATGATCATCTATGAAATGAGTAGCTGAAGTCCGGATTCAAACTAGAGCTGCCTGGAAGATCGAGTCTTGTTCATGTTCATGGCCTTCATGCTTAACCCTGGAGTGCTCTACGGGTTCAGGTTAGTGCGCCTCAACCCTTTAAGTACCCCGCAGCTGATATGTCCTATTATGTATTTCTTAAAAGAAACGGAATGCTAGCTCAGTCATGTTTTGAGTGCAGTATTATAACCAGATTTCTTCAAAGAAACGGATTGCTAGCTCAGTCATGTTTTGAGTGAAATATTATAACCAGAAGGACGGCTCGGACATGCTTTGAAACTGATTTGGCACGTGCACATATTTTCGCCCCATATATAGCAAGCAAGGATATATAGCATTGCTAGCTCAGTCATGTTTTGAGTGAAATATTATAACCAGAAGGACGGCTCGGACATGCTTTGAAACTGATTTGGCACGTGCACATATTTGTGCCCCATATATAGCAAGCAAGGATATATAGCAAGCTGACAAGTTTGTGTCGAAGTATAAGGTATTTAGATAGGTGAGTGCATCGAATCTTAAAGACTGGAGCTAATATTGCGGATCACTGATCTAGTGTTCTATAGTATTGAAATATTATCTTCTATCATATCAACTAACCATGTTGCCCGAATTCAGGAGTTGGCATGGAACAGCAAGCTGTATTTTTGTACCTTTAAGTTTGAAATCTCATACTTCTCCACGAGCAAGGGCTTTTTTCCATCGAGGTAGATGACATGGCTTTATAACTGCTTCAATGCATTTTGAATGATAGTATTCGGACACATGACTCCTACTGGATGTGTTCTTATCGAGCAATAAACGATTTATCTATAGTTGGATAAAGGTTTACTTTCTTCATAATGATATTTATGATTATATTCTGAAAAATAGAGTCTTCTTGTTCGTATGTCTAGAAACCTAATCTCTCGATGGACTTTGTTTGTAAACTAATAACCGCTCTCTCTACCGTATCCATTGTTTGGCCTATTCATTTACATGATTGCGTGTCGGTTTATCCCTAGACATTCTTAAAGTGTTTACTTGTTACTGGATCTTGGACTTGGCAAGGGTCAAAAGATTGTGAATTCAACGTTGTGAAAGGGGCTTTTAGGGTGAAGATATGACATACTTAAAGTGTTCACCTATCATTGGATCTTGAATTTAGCAGGTTCAACAAAATTTTGAATTTTCCAACAAGGGGATATTTTCAAGGTGGACCGGATCAAATGAATTTTAAATCATAGATTATATATAATTAAATATAAAATGTCTATAAAATTATTTGGTTTTATACATTATTAAATTTAGACAATAGCTCTTATAATCATTTATTACTTTTATTTATTAAGTTAAGTAAATAATTTATTAAGTTAGTAAAATAAGTTTGTATTAAAATAAATATTCTAAATTTTATGTTTTTATAAATAATTTTAATTTATATATTATTATTTTATTTGTATTTGAATATAAATATACTATTTTATCTTCTTCTTCTTCTTTTTTGAGAATAATTTTAAAATAATATTTATTTCAAATTTATTTATTTTATTAATATAATCAACATTAGTTTTTCACATAAAATCATTTGTATAACTAACTTTATAACATAATACTAATTATTTCTTTCAATTTTTACATGATATTGGTAATTTCATAAACCATTTGCATTATATTAACTTAAATGACATAATACTTAATGTTTCTTTCATTTTTTATATGATGTTGATAGATATTGCTCGTTTAGTTTTCCTTATGGTTTTCAGAAACCACCTCTTGCGTTGTATTGCATAGCGTGAAAGACATAGTGCTTATTGCTTCTTTCGTTTCTAATATGCTATATGAACCCCGTTTTGGTTCTTTTCTACTGGTTCTCAGCGTGAAACAACTAATCCTAGCAATCCGGATTAGCAACCCGCTACTATTCTCTTTTGTCCGGATGGATCATCTTTGATGTTGAATCTTTGTTTGGAGTGAATATTGGCTAGAGTGAAGGAACAGTTCTGGAGAGGAGAAAGAGAGGTGAGAAAAAATATCAATAATTTTTGAGTGCTCCCTAGCATATAGCATTTGATTAATAGTCTATTCTCTTCGGTTTTTCAATTTCAATTCCATGGGTACCTACAACAAAGACTATGGAGAATTGAGTATAAAGTCATGAGACTTTTTAGGTTTTTTAAGATCTAGAGTGATCATTACACTTTGAGAGTGAGGGGTCAAGAATTTTCATTTCTAATATCTTTTTTTCATGATAAAGTTCCATGGGAATTTAATTTGAAAATTTTGGAGATGGAAATTGAAAGTTATAAGAATTTATGGTTTTGTAGGGTTTGGCAAGAGTATATTTTATTATGTGAGTTGGGATATGATGGGTTGTGGTTTTGTAGGTATGGGGGAGATATGGAGATGAGTATCATGTGTTACTATTATCATTCTTGTGCTAGCCATGGTTATACCTCTCCATGTGTGGTCGCCTAGAGCGACTCGGGATACACCATGCCCAGTGTGTCATTGATGCTTTACCTCACAAGGAGTAAAGACCCAAGTGAGAAGGATGCACAAGGACTATGATTGGGCCACTTGGGATGCTCGCGTGAGATGAGAAACCACATCGTCAGTAGTGACACTCAGGATAACGCACACTTCTTTTATCCCTTTGTTGATCGTTCCAAGGATATCAATCAAGTCATGGAAGTGGTTAGCTTCTCAAGCGGGTTGCATTTTGGGATTATTTGAGACTAGTTTCTATATCCACATCTATTCCATAGGCTACCCCACACACTCCATGATGAGGCTAGATAGGCTTTTTGCCTACCACTTGATCGTTTTGCATGTGATCCCTTGGACAAGTTAGCATGGTTCCTATTCCTCTTACTCTGTTGATGGTGTCTTTATTATGCTAGAGGGAGACGTGCAGGGCATAGAGAGGTGGCTGTTAGAATTTTTTGATTTCAAGTAGGGGATTGGGCCGCCCTTCAAGAGGAGTTTGTTAGGGCTACACGGTTTAGGAGACAAGCGTCGCCATGGGATACCAAAGAGTCCACTCGATTACGATGGTGTAGGACATTGGGTCAGGCAGGAGAGTTAAGTAGAGCAACACGAGCGCTACACCCTTTGTCTATGGCGAGTCTTATTGATGAGACTATCTCTTCCCTATGCTCACTACATCCTATAGTAGTAGAGTGACTACCACTAGAAGTCTTAGATTATCCGCCTGAGCAGCCTTTATGTCTTGATAGGTCATTGTTTGCACAAGCATTGTGCATTGCCTCTTTCCTTTCCTTGGGAGGCTTCTCACGGATGGTTTATGAGCACTTAGAGATTGCCTTTAGGTAGATGATACTTCTAGTGGTTTTACCAAGTTATTTCAGGTGGTTGCAACAGTAGTGAGAGGAGACATTCCTATGTATGTTAGTCAGGTATTAGATGTTAGTCAACTTCTCACGATGGATGGAGAAGGACACATGGAGCATTAGACCAATTGCTATTAGAGAGATCTTTTTGCATTTGGTCAATCATACCATTGTCCTTCAGCATCTTTCTCACTTTTGACAACACCTCAGTCCACATCAATTTGGAGTAGCTAGAGGATGTGAGGCTATATCTCTAGGCATTAGGGCACTCCTACATATCCATCCGGAGTGGGTCATCCTACAAGTGGATGTTGGGAATGCTTTTAATAGCATCTTGAAGGCATCCATCTTTGAGAACTTAGGGAGGCTGATGGATCCTTGGCAAGTCTTGTTCCTTTTGTGCTCTCCTACTTCCCTTTACTACCAACACGGTTGTTCACATGAGGGAGTCATTGTCTTGGAGTCAGCTGTTGGTGCATGTTAGGGGGACCCTTATTTCCCATGGCTCACTTTAGGGCTCTCCTATCTCTTACTTTGGCAATGCAAAGTTGTGTATTTCTTTCCTTGGCAGATGATACACACATCATGGGTCCTATGGATCAGATTAGGCAGGCTTTTGACCACTTGACTACCAAGCTATATCTAGTAGACTTGAGAGTCAAGGTGTCAAAGTGCAGAGCATGGTCCCCTTTAGGTATCTCTCCTCACCTTGAGCTTCCAGAGGGTTGTATCACATCTACATATGGACTATGTGTTCTTGGAGTGCCAATAGGATCCGAGGGTTTTGTCACATGATTCTTAGAAGTTGCCCTTGCGGAGGATATTCTCCATATGTATGACCTTCTATTACTATGAGATCCATAGGGTGCATTTGGTTTACTCTCCTCTAGTAACTTTTGTCAACCATCCTACCCCATCCATACAGTTCCACCCTCATCGTCCTTCTTATCACGTCTAAGAGCCTTTCGTAGGAGGATTATGGGAGTCTTAGGTGATATTCTTGGACCATGGACATTTGAGTGTGTGACAAGGGATTTGGCACGTAGGCAGATGGCTCTGTTGATCTTGTGTAGAGGGGTTGGCTTGCTATCGATGGAGGAGATAGCACCTATAGCATTTTTGGGTAGTTGGGCTCTCTTGACTCCCCTACTTCCTCTTGTTTTGTGGTTGTTGATATGTTGGTTTTGGAGACTTATGTGATAGAGGTGCAGGGGGATCCTTTTCTCTGCAAATGTTATTGTGGCATACAAGAGATATTCTATCCACATGGGCATGAGAAGACTTTCCATCTTTTGCTTCATTATTGTCAGGTTGGACTAGAGGTTTATAGTCTTCCTTGATGAGCAACAGTGTAAGCTTACACTACATTCTCTCTTAGTTGAGTCGTCCATCCCTCAGGCTACTAGAGCACATCTTTGCTCTTGCTCCGGCAAGGATGCAGGCTCTTGGATCCTAGCTTGGCCATGCATTAGAACATTCCTACTTGCACCGGCTACTTTCTTTACAACAATGAGGTTTTACCTAGGTTTGGTCCACCCATCTACATCTTCATTACTCACTTGTGGGTGTGGTTCTACACTAGATGCAACAGCGGTCCATATGACATGATGCCCTTTTGGAGGCCAAAGGATAGCTACGCATGATGCTTTTAGGGACATAATGTTTACTATGGCACAAGAGAGTGGATACTTGGCTTGGAGGGAGCATTTGTATGCTTTGTAGATGACACATGTTAGGGCAGACTTATACTTGGTCCAAGATGATTAGGTGATAATAGCGGATGTTGTGGTTACAGACCCTATGCGGGATATAATTTTGGAGGGAGTGATTACCCATCCCCTTGGATGGGCAGCAAGTGCAGTAGCAGGTTGCAAGGTCTCCAAGTAGAGGGGCATGCAGCAAGGTCACTTCTTTGTTCCTCTAGCCTTGGAGTTATATGGAGTGATGGACATCGCGTTTGACACATTTGTCAAGGAGTGCATGAGAGCTTATCACATTAGGCGCCGGGGGTACCACTCTCACTCTCACTCTCATACTTGGTAGCATATTTTAGACAGCATGTGTCCATTGCTCTACCTAGGGCAATGGATGGTGCAATCCATAGGAGAGCAATCACATTAGATGATGTTTCTTTTGATACTCCAAGTTATTTGTAGACTATACAACTTGCATAGCTCGGATATCTTAGGTGCGGTAGGGAAAATTTCTCATATAAACTCTATTGGGGCTTAGCCCCATTTTACCTTTTTTGTCTCTCCCTTGTATGGCTTGATGGGGCCTTCCCATCCTTCATTTTTTCTACAAAATAGCCTTCTTATTTCTAGTTTGGAGTGATACAATGGACATTGTTACGGTATGATTTATCCTTAGGCATATGGTTCTCTAAATGACAAGATGCTTTATCATGATATAATATATAGCACACTTTAGTCTAGATCTCTTATTGTTAATTTGAAATAGCTTCTCATAAGTGACATTTGATCCATGAACTTAGAAGTATGATTTGATTCAATAAGTTAATGAAAGTTTTTTAATTGAATCTCTAAGATATATTATTCCTCTAACTAGGATAAGATGTTACTAAAAATATGTAATTTAGTGGAAGCTTTAAGACATATAAATCCTCTAACTAGGATAAATTGAACTGACATTCCATGGACCAGAGACATCATGCTCATGCTAGTAAAATATTTGAAACTATAGCCTAGGATCTAGAAAGTGCACATTGAACAAGAAGATGGCAATTAGAATCTGATCATATAAATTACTTGAAGTTTGTGCATACTATATATATATATATAGTCTTAAGAGCATGCACTAACCTGGATAGTACTGATTTTCATGCACCAGTTAGAACATGTCCATATGCTCATGCTTCGTACCTGCCCTTAGTTTATACCTCATGCTCATCCCTCCAGTACTCACAGAAATTGTTCATGTTTGCAATGGCATTTCAATAAGCACGTGCAAAAATCCTCTTGATAATGGCATGAATACTGTACGCTATTGTAGAATATCAACTAGTGTGAACAGTGATAATATAGAGTAGGTCAAGGCTTCTGGAAGGGTGAAAAGGGGTTGACACCCCTTGGCCCTCAACTCCCTCTTGGGGTATAGATCACTTCATCTCTCATTCCTTATTCATTATTATTATTCACTTTGAGTCTTTGGCAATTCTCTCTCTCCCTCTTGAGGCTCACACACACTCTCTTGTGCATGATCTCTCTCTAGTTGACTTAGTCAAGCTTTTCCTTCATGGTATCAGAGCACTGGTTGTTAGAACTAGCATGCCAATAACATAGGTGATAGTTAGACATAGACTATGAAGACTACCTCAATCAAGGGATGCCTTGATTGCAGGCATGGAGGACACTCCTTGCACAATAGATTGCAACGCTAAAAGAGCAAGCTTGTGCTCAAGCAATAAAACTGATGACAAGATGATGGCCCCATTCAATACCAAAGGCTAGGCAATCTTTGATGGAACATTTTTTATGTTCTAATCTTTGATGGGACATTCTTTATGTTCTGGAAACATAAAATGACTCTCCACCTTGATGCGGAAGAGGTCCTTGATATAGTCAATGGAAAAACACCACATCCTTGAGCAGCAACACCGGGTGGTACAGCAACTCCCACTGCCACTGGTACCAGTCCTAGGAGTGTCGTGGAATGGGACAAGAGAAATAAAAATGCTCTCATTGCAATCAATGAATGTTGTGAAAACTTGGTTGTCAGGCACATCCTCACACGCAAAACAGCACATAATGCATGGACAACTCTAACCAACAACTTTGATGGGCAGGACACGGTAACACAGATGCATCTTGGTGAGAAGTTCAGGCTTTTGCATCTAAAACCCAATGAGGCCATTACTTTGCATATCAACAATTTCAAAGTGCTGGTCCAACAGCTAGCCTCATCATGCATCATTGTCAAAGACAGAGAAAAGAACCTTACTTTAATGGGCAGCATGCCACCAAATTACCAGACATTGTTGCATGCTATGCTACTAATCTAGACCTCACACTACCAAATCTCATCTTTTTCTTGATTGAAGAAAAAACCATGTCCTGGAAAATGTCCATGGAACCCTCCACAACGCTATTTGCTGGCCGCAAGCAGCAAGGGCATGGCAAATCAAACAACCATACAAGTTTTCAACCACCTTGCAAATGAACACCTGATGCAAGTGAATGTTGTTTTGATTGCGGTAAGACACGTCACCACATTGCAGACTATCCCAAACATGCTAGTAGCAGCAACCAAGAACAAAATTGGCATAACCACCAACCAAGAGGCCGCTCGAATAACTCCTAGTGTAGCAGACAATCGTGCAACAACAACAATAGTGCACGACGCGTTCTCATAACCATGAAATCAACGGGGATGAGCATGTTATTTCCGGCTGATCCTATGTGGTATGTGGACACCGGTGCCACCAACCACATGTGCATAATAAGCATCAATTTATTGACTACACCCCATACAGCAAAGAGAGTCGACAAAATGACAAAATCCTCCTCGGCAAACACCACTATCTACAATATGGCATTGGCACAATGAAATCAAGCTCCTGAATGGTGAATGCATACATATCCAAGACGTGCTACACGTGCCAGCATTCCACAAGAATCTCTTCTCCGCACAACAATTTGACGCAAAAGGCGGTTGGTGTCTCATTGGCAACCACATCTGCTACCTTGAAGATAAGTATGGACATAGCCTATGCTCTTGCCCACTTTCTAATGATCTGTATTTGCTGAGTAGCTGCATGTTCTCCCCTGCACACATAGCCTTGTTGCACACCACTGCCGCCCTAATGACATAGACATGTTACCCCCCAATTGTGCCTCACAGCCACGCATCCATCAAATCTCAGAGCGTGCCAACTTTGTGCCTCCCAATCACATTGTCACTTACTCTCCAGCCAAACACTCCTACATGAAGTCCCTTTGCCCTCATCCAATTCCATGTCGCCCTCCCATACAAATGAACCAGAATTCTCACTTTCTTGAAGTCCACCTTGCAGTCTGAATAGACACAAGACCCCCTTTAATCAGGAACTCATTGAAATTTTTCCCATTGTTGGATCCAGCCATGATCTCCCACTTGGATTGCCTCCTCTAGCGCCACCTAGCGTCATGCCCCTGGAATGACAGGATGGCCCTCGCAACAAACATCGGGAGGGTGACCCCCGGCCCACCTCTTCCCCATGATGCCTCCCCATGCAATTGGTCTCCCCACCATGCGGGGAATCACCTCCTTGACATTGTCTCTCCCACACCCACTTATGTAGCTTGCTTAGCTTCTGCTCATTATCTTGACTCCCTTTGGCATCGTTGCTTATGCCATCTCAGCACACAACACCTCAACCAACTCCGTGCCCAAAATTCTGTAAATGGCTTGAACTTGAAGCTCATGCATGACCATATTTTCCTTGATTGTCCCCATGGCAAACAACCTTGCACAAAAGTCCCATGCATGGCAACCACTCGGGCCACCGCACCACTAGAGCTTGTCCACACCAATATTAGTGGCCGCATTTCACCTTGCACCTTCTCGGGCTATGAATACTTTCTAACATTTATCAATGATTACTCCCAACATACCATTGTCCATGGACAATGGTATAAGAGCATAAGAGCGACTGCCTCCAAGCTTTCAAGGAATTCCATGTCTTTGCCAAATGGCAAACTGGACACAAGTTGAAAACCCTTCACTCTGACAATGGCGGTGAGTATTGCTCCATGGCATTTGATGCCTATTGTCTCCAATTAGGCATTCAATGTCAAGTGATAGTTTTGCATTCCCCTCAACAGATGGCGTTGTAGAGCGCAAGAATTGCACTTTACTAAATTCAATTTGCTCCATGCTTCTTGCATCCGGCCTCCCCAAACCATATTGGAGGAGGCCATCACTTGTGCCAACTATGTGCAAAACTGGTGTCCCTCCAAGGCCCTTGAGCCGCACGTGACCCCCTTCCAATTGTGGCACAATCACAAACCCGACATTTCTCACTTATGTGTTTTTGGGTGCACTGCCTATTCCCAAGTTGCTGCCCATATCCAATCCAAACTGGATGATCATTCCCATGCATGCATCATGTTAGGCTATAGTTCACATAGTAAGGCTTATTGCCTTCAGCAAAAATCTGACGGTCATACTTTTGTCACTCGTTACGTCATCTTTGATGAGTCCCCTCTAGCTCTTGCTCATTCCTCTTCTTTTCACGATCCATCTGTGCTTCTTGAAGACCTCTCTTCAAACAGCATACAATTCTACAACCACACTCTTGTTCCAACTGTTTCCCAACTGCACACCCCTTTAGTTTCAGTGGGAGCTTTGCCCCTCCCCATTGTTGTGCCTTCCACTGTTCATCCGGTTCTTGGTCCACCCGTATCTCACATACTTGCTTCCAGTTCTTGAAGAGGAGGAGGTAGTGGAGGAGGCACTACATTGACCTTAACTCCATCAAGTCCTTTGAGCCCACTCTCCAGTGGCAATCAAAGACCAGCACATGTAACTCCTTTGACCTTACCAAGGTCACCAACATCTCCATCTAGTTCGCGGCAACAACATTCTCTGGAAGCTGAGAACATCAGCAAATTCCATCCTAACTTGAAGAGAACATTGCCAAACATTCAACAATGTTGGCCACAAACAAAGATCCAAGCACCAGAAACGTCAAGTGCAGAATCTCCACATGATGATATCTTTACTCCACTTGAAGAGATCACTTGACCAACATTGACTTTAGATCCTCCAGTACTTTGACGTTCAACTTGACAATCAGTGCCTCCATGCGCGACCCTGCAGAAGGTTATGAACCCCTCTAGGTGGTTCTAAACTGACGAAACCTAAGAAACCAAAGGACACTTAAACCAGTGCCTATGGAACCTGTATTGTATAAAGATGCATTGTCTTCTCCTAATGCTAAACAGTGGGAGAAGGCCATACATGAGGAACTTGAGTCTCATGATGCTAACGGAACGTGGACTTACCAAAAGACAGACATCCAATAGCAAATAAATGGACATTCAAGTTGAAGTTGAACTCACACTACTTCATCTCGCGCTATAAAGCACAATTGGTAGCACGAAGTTTCACTCAAATCTACGGACTGGACTACACATATACATTCCCACCAGTTGTAAGAGTTTAGTCAGTACATTTGATTTTAGCAATTTCAGCCCAACACAACCTTCACGTTCACCAAATGGACGTGAAGACTGCTAGCCTGAATGGTACTTTAAATGAGGAGATATACATGAACATTCCTGAAGGAGTGACTCACCAAATGGACGCGAAGACTGCTAGCCTGAATGGTACTTTAAATGAGGAGATATACATGAACATTCTTGAAGGAGTGACTCCACCGAAAGATGTTCAAATCTACGGACTGGACTACACATATACATTCCCACCAGTTGTAAGAGTTCAGTCAGTACGTTTGATTTTAGCAACTTCAGCCCAACACAACCTTCACATTCACCAAATGGACGTGAAGACTGCTAGCCTGAATGGTACTTTAAATGAGTAGATATACATGAACATTCTTGAAGGAGTAACTCCACCAAAAGTGTGTAGACTATTATGCATGCTATATGGCCTAAAATAATCCTCATGAGAATGGTACTTAATCATCAACAACTTCCTCACATCTCTTGGCTTTGCTAAGTCTGGAGCCGATGGGAACGTCTACCATTTGTATAAGGAAGATAAGTTTGTAATCTTAGCCTTGTAAGTGGACAACACTATTATTGCAAGTAGCCACATGGAGTTGTTGAATTGTGTCAAGTATACCTCTCAGCCATGCTCCCTTTTCAGCTATTGTGATGCTGATTGGAGAGGTGACATTCAGTCAAGGCGCTCTACATCTGGAAACTGCTTTATCTACTCAAATGGAGCAATAAGCTGGTCCTCCAAGCGATAACAATCCAAGCGACAACAATCGGTAGCATTGTCAAGTACAGAAGCAGAGTATGTAGCACTGAGCACTAGCTCTTCCGAGGCTAACTGGCTCTGACAACTCCTCGCATACGTCGGATTGGAAGATCAAGAAGCAACTTTTATATTCTGTGATAACCAAAGTGCTATCGCACTTGTGGATATTTCAAAGTTTCATGATTGAACAAGCACATCGATATTAGATATCACTTTATAAAAGATCAGGTCGCTCAGAAGATCATAACAGTACAGTACTGAAGGGCAGACATGGCAGCTGATATACTCACTAAAAGTTTACAAGCTCCCAAAATAGAACATTTATTACCGGGAGCTAGGACTACATAAATAATCACTGAGCGTGAATGTAGAATATCAACTGTGAACAGTGATAATATAGAGTAGGCCAAAGCTTCAGGAAAGATGAAAAGGGGTTGACGCCCGTTGGCACTCAAACCCCGCTTGGGGTATAGATCACTTTGTTTCTCATTCCTTATTCTTTATTATTATTCAGTTTGAGTCCTTTGCAATTCTCTCTCCCCTTCTTGAGGCTCACACACTCTTGTGCCTGATCTCTCTTTAGTCGACTTAGTCTAGTTTTTACTTCAGTTATCTCCAATGGAGGATTGTTTCACCAATGCTAGCAAGGGTGGCAACTTGCCAGGGTCCAAAACGAGCAAAAATCCTTTCTTTTGTCAATATGTTGTCTGGCAGCTTTTGACCCGTGCAAGTAATGTTTACTGGGGGCAGCAAGCCATAATTGCGCTGCAGCTGCTTCTTTCTGTCATCGGGCTCCACGTTAGTTTACTTCCATATTGGCCCTGAAATTGTACGTTCTGAAATTTTGGCCAGCTGTTGGCGTTGTACTGGTTGGGTCACAGCCAAATACAGTGTGCGGTGCGCTCGGCGAACACACATACTGCGTGCAATCTATGCCTGTAGCGAGGAGGCGTGATCTGAGCTGAGTCGGTTTGGAGGAGGAAGCATGCAGTAATACACGTTCACTTCTTTAGACGCTTCACTTCAGCGCACGCAAGGAAGGGTCTCAGACCTTGCTCAGAACATAATTTACGTTCTGTGCATTCAGTGGCTCACTGTTATGATTTCCCAGGACTTATAGTAATCCAGCAATGTATCTTGCCGCCCGTTTCATGGTAAATAGCATCTGAGTCTTCCGGGAGATCTGATCAGAATTCTCGTTGCAAACTAAAGAATGCCTTGTCGTTTAATCCTAATGGGTTTCGTCTAATTTTGCGCTTCAGATCAGTGGCGAGGAAGAAGTAGCTAGGCAGGATTGTGAATGTGTGTCTTCTCGGTCGTTCGCATCTGAAACCTTTCTACGGTACGTCATGTAATCTTTAGAATTTGCTTAATATGTTTTCTGGATTGAAACTTGAGCTCTAGGGCTGCTGTTGACCTGAAGTCGCATAAGGATGATTTGACACATAAACTGAGATGACCAGTTTATGTGTCTGCACATGATTTGGGCATCATCCTGAATTTCACTGTGCCCAACCGTGAGCATAAAAGTGAGGGAACGGCCCATCTGTGGTAACAATCTCAGGTTCTGTCACCCGAAAATTCTGAATAGCACCTCGTGATGACTGTACTCAAAGAGGGTGCTGCAGTCTCCTTGTTCTTTCCCAAATTGAGTTGTTGTCAAGAGTGTAAGCTGTGCAGGGTTAGGTGTCTTTTGGGTCCCAAAAGACACCTAGCCCTGCTAAGATCGAGAGAGGTTTATGTTATTCTGGACTGATATTATAGTGAAAGAGCCACACAATAACAATCTATGTTTGGTATTTACGTGATTCTGCACGGCCTGAAAGTTCAATGAAGAAAGGCACTCCATTCATACTAATAATAGCTAGTGTCTGTTGTACCTGACAATCAAGGACGCATATCGCAGGTTGCAATTGGCCTTCTGAAAAAAGTTTGATTTCGTCTCTAGTATACGAACAGATTCTGAAGGTTAAATGCTGCAGAAAACGGCTTGGTATTGGAGGCCAGTTTCCCGATCCAGTTCCGATTCTGGTCGTGCTTTCCCGGAAGAGAAGATAGGACGTGGAGAGGGTAACTTCTACTATGAATTTATTTCTGGGCCAAAAGTGATGTTTTGGTTAGGAGCAGAAGCAAATGACAAATGCACCCCAAGTCCGTCAATTATATTATGTACTAGCACATGCTCAAGCCTTGCTGTAAGGTCAGCTATCGTTACCACACACAGATGGACTATGAATCCAAGTTTACCTGTCATCCATCGCTCCTAACTATCTACACCAATTAAATCTGTGGGTTTCCTATTTGCTCGATGATTTCCCTTTGCTTTGAAATATATCCTCTTCTTTCTCGCATCGCGTTGCTTGCGAAGGACGCTTCCGTCATTCGATGCTAACAAACTGGATATTGAATGCCTTATGATGTCATGGTATGCACCAATCTCCGCTTCTGCTTTGCACCGAATCAGATCTTGTGTTTGTTTCAATTCCTACTTGCTTGAACTAGTTCTTGCATGCATTACTTGCTTCGACCAGCATGTCTTCTGTTTGCGTCAGCTCCGTTCTGAGTGGGTGTGGGTCCCACGTTCTGCGAACGACTTCTGCTTCGAATACTCAGTCTCCAACATTACCTGATCATGAGAGATCGTATTTAGATCTATATGTGATCAATACTTGAACTGAGGACCATGCAGTTGTAGAAAATATTCATGACTCTAAAGCGTTGACGTTCTTGGCAGGACAGGAGCACCGTAGAACATGACTTGCTTCATTCATCATTTATGATCATGAGGACGCTTGAGCTCAAGAAAATGAATGCTACAAGTAAAACCATTCGAAAGTTTTTTACCAAAGGAGATGGTAAAAATGGAATGCAACAGTTTAGAGAGGCATTTTTTACAGACCATTTAAACTAGCAAGTTCTGCTGGAAGAAAGATCGGGAAAGGCAGTGGAGCTTATACTCTTCAGAGAGACCGCATTCATCTGCTTTCTCCCCGGGCGCTATTTCGTCCTGGTCGTGGAATTGCTATCATTCTAGTCCACGGATATTGCTGTAACCATGTAATGTGGTTCTGTAGCAAGGTTAAGTTTTACCTCTAAATATTCTTGTGACAAATACCAATTCAACAAGAAGATACTAGCTAGATGTCATGCTCTTCGTTGAGCCCTTACCTTGAGAAGTTTAAGCGTGGCTGTCCGCAGGTTCAAGAAGTTCAATCAAAAGGTGAGGAGTAAAGTATCTCCTTTGATACTCTTTTTGAAATCTGTCCAGAAACCAGTCAAGTTGTGAGAGCCGTGGGACGTACCCACCTGAACACTGTAAATCTTCCTCTGAACTGGCTGTGGCTTCTATTGGTCGGGTCAATACAATTGAGCTCGAGTAACTGAAAGGATAAACTGAGGAATACTTATAGTCACATGTGTACCTCTCTGGTGTATGTAGATGACTTTCAGCAGTAGTAATGAGTAGGGAGCCCTGATTCTTGACTTAGCTTTTCTCAAGAAGGTTGCTAGTAATTTTCTTGAATTTAGATTCTGTCGAGCGAGGGTTTGATTTCCTGCTGCTTTATTAATTAGATAAACATTTTCATGATCCCGATTACCTTTGACATTACTCTACCTGGAAGATGAGAGACGAACTCAAACTGGCACCGGGTTTTAGGGATTAGGGCTTTTTATCTCAATCTCATTGCAGAACATCTACTTTGAAGGTATGGATTGATATTTGTTGGTTTCAAATAGAGACCCTCTATGTACTGAAAATTTCGTAACCTTCAGAGTTAAGAGTTTTGCACACTAATTTGGTCGCTCCTGAAGTCTGTGTAACGTATTACATACTTTACTGATCGGAACGTTTCACGTATAGTGTTTCAAGAATTATAACAAGGGCATATGCATCCTTCTCTGCTTGTTCAATAATGAAGAGTTCTATCCATACCAAATTCTCATATTGTTGACCGTGATTGGTAACGCCCAGGGGAAGTTTATGTAGCTGCATGGGATTATGGGAAGCAGGTTTGACAGATTCATCATTGTTGAGTAATTGCAGCAAATACATACTGCAACATAAATCTGCAACACGGGACAACTGGTAACTGCAGCAGATCGAGCACAGGGTATTTGATGGAAGAGAAACTTCTGCAGTCGCTGCAATCGAACGTTGTCGATCCCTCTTAAGTCAACAGTCGATTCAGGTGATCTTCTAGACTATTGAGGTTTTCTCAAATTGTCTAGACGTTCAGTAACTTACATCTGCATCTTGTTTTCAATTTTCATAGGGACATATCGATAATAACATGAACAAATTATATATGGCCATGTTACTAGGATGCATGTAGTTGTTGGATTTGTACGCATATATTTCATTTTGAAACTATCTGATCACAACAGGAGACTCAGGAATTCGGGCCCATGCTGACCAAGTATGTTCAAGAGATGATGTTCACGTGGCACAAAGTTCAAGAGTAAGCGACAACGTCATGGGCGATCTGAAATTTGGACTCAAGCTAGTTTGTTTGCCCACACCCATCGAGAGCTGTGTTCTCAAATCTCACCTTCAGATGGCTATTATCACGAATCTGAAATCAATCTCGGTAGAAATCTCGCCTCTATATCTTCGTAACTGCAATTCGCATGGTCAGGGTCACAATCTGAGCCAATCACAAGCATATGCTCCCAGATTTAAGGTCTCTTGTAGCACGACATTCAAGCATATAGTTTTCTTCACAATATGTCTCTATATGTTTTCAATCTTAACAGTCTGCTAGTTCCTGCTGTAAGCAGCTAAAAGCAATTGGATATTCTAGCCTGACGTGTAACTTGGTATATGTGTTGGTTTGAGCAACTCGACATGATAATGAATCCAGATTTATCAGCCCTGGAGATGCATAGCAGATAACCTTGCTCACAATGATAACAAACTAAGAAACAAAATAAGTACTAGCATATCAAGGCTAACCAAGATTAAAAATAGAATACCGAAATATTGCAATTTAATCGGCTTTATCTGTAAAGGATTTAATCGGCATTTTAGAATGAATATGTTTCACATGGACTTCATGTGTATATGACGGACTCTCCACAAAACCCGTGGATGTTTAATTATGTTGCATGTCTCTACCTTATGCAATATGTACCTTTTCACATATAGGATTGTGCGTGTAATATGCTCCTTTATGTGCATCAATATTTCAACCATGACAGATATCTTACATCATGGATATTATGTGTGATATTTACACAGGAACAAATAATAGTTTATACCACTCTATGGTGCTGATATGCACATATTGGAGATCAAATCATATACGACATGTGTACTTGATGCCCGGGAAGGAAGTCCCTCAGAAACGTTATGATTTTTAACAACACCTATATATGTTGCTTCAGTGCTTGATGTATGTTATGTGCATTGTTGTCGTGTTTATCAATGTCATGGCAATTACTCGATACCTCATTATGCAATGGAGTTTGCATACTTTATGCATAGGAGGGAATGGTTTGTTTCGTCTAACGAACCACTCAAGTCATAATCAATTTTGAATATGTTGTGGTGTGCAGTATACATCGTTTACAACATACACAAAATTGTAGTTCTTTAGAGGTATGTTGATGTTTGGTGAGGTCACTTGATGCCATCTAATTTATGGATGTGTGTGGACTTAAGAGTTAAATCCTCGATATCAAATGTTGTTCAAATGTATAAATCTATGTAAACTCTCTGTTCTGAACATTATTAGCACAAGTCAAGAATTCCGTTTGGGTAAGGATGATAGCAAAACCAAACCTCATTTATCCAAATTCTAGATATCGAGGGTTAACTCTCCAATCCATGCTTGTTATACATTAGGTGGATAGATCAGGTGAACGTAGTGCTGAATAACTACACTTTGAGTTTTTCATAATTTATGCATATGGGTAAAATCACATGTTTGGAAGTGTTGTCCGCGGTTTAATGGTAGGCATCCCTCTTCCATGCTAATAGATACACGTGGCCACAGCATATACTTAATGTACATCGCGCGCGAACTAACCCACTTACGGACGCACTTACCGCCAAGGTTTCATCCTTGTACTGCTTCATAGGGTCTACCCATCAACCAACTTTTTCTATAAGAGTGGCCCGTTTTCTACTAAAGCTAAGATAAATCCGGCTCTGCCTGGTGACTATGAAGATCGGGAGATAATTGCATAGACCCCTAACTCTTTCTCCTAAATGGGTCTCATTTTGCAAAATTTGAACATGTGTTGTAACATGCTTCAAAGTTGATTAATCACCTGTCTTGATCTAGTCTCCCCTACAGAATAATAGGGTGGCGTACTTTAATTAATTCGACATTTACTTGGTCTCGGGTTATTTAGTTCGATATAGAATCAAAAGTAAACAAACGTAAACTTCGTTTGCTTTAATCACTCGGATTTCAATATTATGTTTAATTTTTTTCGGGGGTTTCTACTTTTGTTTTATTTTTATTTTTTTTGCATCTCTATTTTACTTAAGGATTCCATATATAAAATCATGATATTTTAATGCCATTGTAAAACGAATATTCTTTTTTAGTTCTAGTAAAAGATTTGGTGTGCAAACCGACATCTTTACTTTTTCATGTAAGAATAAACTTCTTATAGATGAATACAAATGAGATAGAACTTCGAGTTCTATTGTGAAATTATCACATTTTATCATTCTAATAGGAGAACTTTTGTCGTAAAATCATATGCGTTCTTTTTGCATCAGACGCCAATGACCTTTCAGTGTATGAAAAATAACTTTGGGAAAAATAATATCTTTGTGTAGGTCTATTACGTACAAAAGAAATAACCTCCGGAGTGTCTTTGGGTATATCTGTATTCTTGGCGTCGTTGCTTTGCTTGTGCTTTGTGGTATGCAATTGTATATTCTTGACACCTTTGCTTTGCAACTAATTTGTGATTATAAATATTTCTATCCTTAAAATTTATGATGGCTAGTAATTATCCTCCAAATATACAAACATCTTCATCCTTTGTCTCGACATTTCCTGAGTGTACTATGGGTTTGTGATCATATGAGAGGGTGATTATACTCCAATATACATTTAAGATCTTCCATCTCTATGCTTATTCCTCTTAAGTTGTTTATCTTCCTTGAGCTACTAGGTACTGTCTTTATTCTTGCTCTTGTAACCATATAAGTCTATTAAATCTTAGCTCAATTGTGTATCGGTGTATTTTGATTCATACTAGCTATTTCCTCTATATTTATTAAGCTTTGTTTAGGTTTGGTCTACTTAATTACATCTTTATAATATTTTGTAATATGTACTAGATGTTCCAAGAGTAAATACGACCTGTATGAGGTTTTGACTAATTTGGTCCACTAATCTCTATATTCTTTACTTATACTTACTTGTGGATGTGAAAATTGCTCTAGATAGTCTAGATAGAAAGAGCATACGATCCATTGCGGTTTTGGAGGTTAAAGGATTATTGCATATGAGGATTTGGATGTTAAAGGATTACTACATATAGGGATTCGGAGATTGAAGGATTATCAGATATAAAGTTGCGATATATGATGTTATCAAGTATGCTACTTTGTGATGATACAAAAAAAGTGGATATTAGAATGAGCATTGCTAAGCTTTATGAACATCATGAATTATAGTAATCTTATATCTGGTCCAAAATGACCCATCATAAATAATGGTAGATGTTGTGGTTTACAATCATGCAAGAGATGTAATTTGGTGATCACCCATCCTCAAGATTGGGAGTACAGCTGCTCTCCAAGTACAGAGGTATGTGGTTTCAAAGCAAGTGATTATAGATCGTTTGGATGAGCTGCTAGCCAAATAGTAATAACCAAACGATACTTGCTACCAAGTTCTCCAAGTAGAGAGATGTATGGAAATATTACTTTTGTTTGTTTAACTTAGAATCTTAAAGAAACATGATGCAAAATTTGATATATGTGTTAAAGATTGCAGAAAACCTTACCACAAGAGATATCATTATAATTCTTATTCTACAGTCCACTTAGAAAGCGGATATTTACTTGTTTTTTAAAGTGCATTAACCAATGCAATCGACTAGGAGACATTCTTCGCATATGCAAACAGCATGTAGGTCATATGGCATCCTATTGTGCAACATAATTAAGCATTCCATCTTACCATCTTGGATATTCCTTGAAATGCTTGATGAAGAATTTCCCATCCTAATTGCTCTTCTATCCATGCATATCTGAATATTTCTTGATCGCTTTAACAAGAACAGGGGCGAACGCGTAGAAAACACGAAGGATGGGAAGACCCCATCAAGCCGTACAAGGGAGAGACGAAAAAGGTAAAATCGGGCTAAGCCCCAAGCTTTAACAAGTATGAACATACTAACTCACACAAAATTTAAACAGCTGATCTCTTGGATTGAACAAGAGTGAGCATCTTATCGTCACTCTCTTCATCGAAGAGGAGAAGGGGCTTTTACTGAGGATGGGGGCCTTGAACTCTTGGTTTGGGAACGGAGATCAATTCCCGCTATCTGATGCTTGACAGCCTTTCCAAAGAGACGTTGCATACATAAATAACATGCATTGTGGGAAGATAACCAAAAATGTCATCTTTTCAACTGCGCGAAATAGCTGAAAACATCTCGAACTCTGCAACATATATATATATATCGATAGAAACACTGAAAATCTTTTATGTTGGGTTGCATATCATTTAAAACCGTAACAAGACTTGACTCCTAATGGTGAATTCCTCAAGCCACGCAATGCATTAACGTACATACAATACTTCTAGCGAGTAAACAAGGCTTGACTCCTGGTAGTAATTTCCTCAAACCAAGCACGATAAGAACTAACGTAGAATACTTTTAGTGAAGAAACATAAACTAGTATAGAGGATGATAGAAGTCGAGAGTGAACTTGACGCGAACTTGATCGGAAGCCCCGAGCGATGGATCTCCCATTGCCTTGTTCTCAGTTCCCGGTGCACCTCTCGTCAAGTCACTAGTCTATCGTTGGAAAGAAGATGATTTCGTGTTTTCTCCTACTCACTTTCACGTACAGGGGTAGAAACCTATGATGACCTACAACGAACTCAACCAATTAAGATGCCAGGCACTCAAGTACTGCACTAAGTGTCCTCGATGGCAAGTCGACAACTTGCCCCCTGGCTGGGAACTTCGAGGTCGGAAATGTGTCCAGCCCGTGCGTCTAGGTTGAAAGAGATAATTGCCATCCATAGTGCGGATGCACCAACAACCTTGAATATCAAGCACCACACTGTTCCAGAACCACTGGCGTGTTGGCTCGGTAGTACAACGGTAGAGCTTAATGTAGACAATATTTGCAGACACTCAGAGAAAAGATCTCTTCCGTTTCGACAGCTTCCTAACGAGTTGATACGTGGGTAGAATGGCATGACCGCAGTGACATTTTAAGCAAGAACAACTGGGATTCACGTTGAAACCAAGAATAATAGTGACGTTGAAATTGGTGTTGACATTCATAGATGAGTTGAATGCATGGGAAGCCCACGAAATAGAGTTTTACTGTACATTATTACGGTCCTAGAAGCACCCTACAAAACTTTTATTGACCAGTCATCAGAGATTCGCACGGAGGGCATTCTTACAACCAGAACATTGGCCTGATTATAGCCGTTTCGCAAGAGAGGGGCACCAACTTCCGCAGGAACATGTGCTCCTGTAGACTCTACCAGAACGCGATGGGCAGATAGATCCTTAGATTTCAACCCTAGGATAATGATGCGCTCTACAATGGTCGATGTGACAAAATCTTTCGTGCCTTTCTTGGCGGAAGCAAGGCTTTTCGAAGACAAACGGCCGTTCGAGAACGTAAAGAGTCGGTGAATGAAAGCTCCTTTTTGAAAGTCGTAACTCTTGCCGTCATCTACGTACAGCTCCCCTTGTGCTTCGTAAGAGCTATTCAAAGCTACTACCTGTTAACACCAAGCAACAACTCTTTAAGATTAGCGACTATCAACCGAATAGGAAATTTTCGTTCTTGTTACTACTGTCGTCAAACGGGATCCACAATGAACGCCCGCTGAGACAGACGACAGTTTCGAGATAGCTGAAGACCTTCATCAACCTTTTATGGAGTAGCCCCTAAATCATCTTAATTTCTTTCATGAATACCGTCCACCATAAATAGCAAATATGGTTGAGACAGCAAATCAAGGAAACGTGGGTCGACCCAAGACTGAAAGCATGCAATAATGCACCTTACCATTAGACTCCTGGGTGACGGTCCTAGTTGATGTCAATCCATTCATAAACAGGACTGAAGCATGTACTACCATGAAGGATGACGAAAGTTGAGCAGTTTAAAGACTACCAAGACGTTCTAGATGGCACAAAATTCTCAACATCTCCAAGTATACATGCAACGTAAGACGAGTTTCGGACGAGACTACTCAAGCGTCTAAGCACCGAACAAAGAGCCGGCTGCTTACCAAAGTATAGGGGTCATTTTCCATTTGCTGAGAGCTCCGTCTGAATCTGTCTTTACGAGGAATGATGCTGCCTGCGCGTTGATATGCAGGGATTGACTCTGGGATAACCGAGACTTTTACAGTTTGACCACCGGAATAAGAACCTCCAGTTCTTACATCAAACCACATCTCAGAACCTGGGAAATATATCTCCTCGGATGTGGCACGCTGTTGAAAAGCAGGGAATTAATGTCAGAAGATTACACCAGTACAGATTGCGATCAAAAGAAGTAGCTTGACTATGTAACTACCACCTTGCGGTAATGCTTCCATGGCTATTATGAACAGCACGAAGATAAGCCGATTAAATGGGAGTTGACTATCTAGGAAACCCGGCTTAATATTGCAAAGCGAGTAAGGTTCGGTATGAAATCCCTCGCAAGTCCAAGCAAAGAATATACAATATCTTGGTGATGTAGGCGAGAAAGGACGAAGTATATCAAAAGTCAGAAAGCGCCAAATGCAAACTCGTTTAAAGCCAACGCCCCAGGTTCTTAAGTGCGACTGACCTCAGAGTAGACACCGTGTACCAGAAGGTCTTTGCCTAGCAAGAATTGGTCGTCTATAGCGTAGGCAATTGTTTCCTTAGGATATTCCATCCAAATAGGACGCATGAGAGGATATCCCTTCACATGGGCCTCATAGAACAGTGTATAGATGTAGGGCAGGAGAGCGTATCTTGTATGTATAGCCTCACGAATCAAGGAGGTGTATGGCTCTCTGCATGAACGAGAGCAAAATCTCGTAAATATAAGTAATTCTTTGATCCACAGCATCTCCCCCGAAGTCAACGGTCGACGGTTCTTTATGTGTATGACATGTTGCGCAAATCTAAGAACTTTCGTATGGATAGTTACATCAGAACATCCCAATGAGAATGCATAGGAGAAATGTGATATGAGGTACAAACTTCCTATTTAAAAGGGAAAGAGTGAGCGACTAACCCAAATATCCATGGCTCCCTTCTCTTTGTATCTAGATGAGCGTGACCACGGTAGAATGGGTAATATGCACCCAGTTGATACCACCTTGTTAGTAGCTCAGGGTCTGGATTTCCGAAGAATCCTCCAACGTCCGCACCTGCAGATAGGAAGTCCATTTGTCATTAATCCTGTGAGCGTATACAGCAGTTTCGAGTCAAGTTCGTCTTGACTCGTTTGACAAGGGGGCATGGCCTACAGTACATTGGATTTCGCTGAATCTGCAACTGGCTCCCGCAAGGACACCTTCCCTAGAATCATACTACCCTCGAAGGGCGGGGGGAGCGAAGGGGTAGAAATTCGGCTAGCTATACTCGGCAGGAGTCTCATACCAACAGCATAGTGCCAACTAGAACCTGTGATCATTGGAGTGTCGTTCATAACAGAGGTTACTTACCAGTGAAAGTGATGCCGGTGAGCCCAAGAGTCAACAACATGGGCACAGATACCTTCATATGGTCCCAATCAGCAGCATTATCGCCCGTCCATATTGCACCAACTCGCTGAGTACCAGCGAAGAAAGACCTCGACAGAACAAAAGGCCTGTCATTATAATCCCCCCTTTTAATGAGACCTTCTGAGGAGGCCATGTGGAAATAATAACCGTAAGCATTATGGACATCTCTATGCTCCACTTCGCCGAAGTGAATGTTATCCCTGGGCATTGTTGCCTGCATTGCACAGTAAGCAACTGTCATAAAAGTTGAATAAGATTTAGGTTCACTGATTCACCAAAGACCTAGTATCTCCAGCTCTTAGGGAGTTGCCTGATCAAAGTAAAATGCGTCTTAGGGCAGCTATTGTACCTCTGGGCCATTAAAAACTGATGGCTCGTTCATATCATTCCAGATGTAAAGATTGGAAGTAGATCCTTGATAGCTACTTATACCGAACTTGTCAGCCCACCAGGCACGAACTTCAGGGTCAAGCATGTCCAAGTAAGATGAAGAACCTGGCCAGCACCAACCATCGTAATCCCGGCCATGTTTATCCTTCACATAGAAACCCTTGGACTGTGCTTCTTTATGTATGTAGTACGAGTTATCCCTCTTAATATGAGGATCCACAATCGTCACCATTTTTCTTCCTTTGCCAGCAATCTTGTCCTGCATTTGCTTAGGGGTCGGGAACAAAACTGAATCCCAGGTGAAATACTTTTTGCCATCAGTGTGCTCAATGTCCAACCAGAGAACGTCATACGGTATATCATGCTCATCAAAACCTGAATCTACCATAGCCACATCTGCCTCGTCCTTATAATTCCATCGGCATTGATGGTAGGCTGTTGCAAACAGCTGGGGCATTATGCTTGTTCCCGTCAAAGTAGTATACTGACGAATCACATCCTTGGGTCCAGGACCGATGAAAAAGAAAACATCAAACGATCCACTCTCAGCGACCCAATGCGTATCTACCCTTGGATCCTCCTCTGGATCCGACTTATCCTTAGCCAGGACATCAACCAGCATCTCAGCAGCATTCAGCCAAAAAAATCCAGTTGTTCGTTGTGCACTGTGAGACAACATGACAGGAACAGCACCGTACAATCCGAATGGAGAATCATGCAGGTACTCAAAAATGTCTGAGTTATACAACCTGTATGGTTCAGATGTAATGTCACCACCTCTTGTAGCTTTAAGAGCAAGGCTAGTTGCTCGCTCAGGAATTCCATAAACATGACCTGCACCAAAAAAGGACACATCGAAGCCAAGTGACTGAGGACCATGAGGACGAGTGTCCGTATGACTTCGGAACACATCATCCCAGTCCTCTCCTTCACGCTTTTCTCTCTGCTGCTCGAAGTGGAACAAACCCTTACTGTTCAGAGAAATGAGAGTTTCCTTCCCATTTCTCACATAGAGCTGAAACGGTCTATGGAGGAGCACCACTTCGTACCCCGCCAGCACCACCATTGAAGCTCCATCTTTCTCGATCACTCGCTGGATCCATAACCTCTTGTCTTCCACCTCTTTCACTAACACCTCTGGAACCTCAAACCTTTTTCTCTTCTTCTCTGTTTCCTTCACCTTGAGTCTGATGATTCCCTCCTCGTAAGCACTCAAATGCAGAATCAGCGAGCCCTGCGCTCCTTCCTCCCCATCGTTGATCAATCGAGCCCTAACTTTCCCGTTCGTCACATTCACCTCGCTAATGAACCAACTGGAGCTTCCCTCCTGTCGATTTCTCGCCTCTTTACAGAATATAGTCTGATCGCATCGCTTGAACTCGTCCTTTTTCCATCCCTCAACTCCCGATGCTAAAACTGCAAGGACCAGAATCATCACCGTCAAACCGCAATGATTTCCACTCCTCCGATTCACCTCTCGCATCTCCATTTGGCGTCAAATCTCTCGCCCCTGCGAGAGAATGTTCCGTCCTGCTTCTCTAATTTGTGTTCCTCGTTTCTTTACTAGCTCTCGTGCCCTGTCTCCGGGCCGGCCTCGGAACTCCGAAGATCTCTACAGTACAATACTCTGAAGTCCTTGGTCCCTTTCTGATCGAGTTCGGAGACATGCCCTGTATTCTACACGAATCAGTAGATCAGAGGAATTTGCAAATGTGTTCTGAGGAAACACTTTGAACGAGAGAAGGGTGACCGCGTAGAAAAAATGAAGGACGGGAAGACCCCATCAACACTTTGAACAGGACAGACGATCCGTGAAAATATGGTAAAACTTTTTGTTTCTTCTATTGTCTCCGATTGATACGTGTTTCTTTCTGATTACATCTGGTTTTAGAGACACGTTTGCCAAGCTGAAAAGATCCCTGATCAAATGTTGGGATTTTGAGAATCAAAGTTTCATACATCACGAAAACTTGCTCCAACAAAGCTAAAAGATTTGTTTGCGCAGTGGTAAGATGTCCCACTTTCCCTTTCAAGTCATTGCATCTCAGTACAAAGAGGAGAAGGACGACCGCGTAGAAACAATACGGATGGGAAGACCACCCCATCAAGCCGAACAAGGGAGAGATGAAAAAGGTAAAAATGGGGCTAAGCCCCAATAGAGTCGGTACAAATAGTATGTATGTTTTCCAGAGTTTTTGATGCTTAGCTCTTGCAATTGCATGTCTTGATAGTTTCTGAATGTGGGTGATTTGAACGGTAGTCTTGCATAGCAGTTTCCATCAACATTAGCTCTTGCAATTGTATGTCTTGTTTAGTTTCTGAAATGAATGTGGTGGTTTGAACGGTAGTCTTACATAGAAGTTGTTATCAACATTAAGCAAATTCAACAAAAATTGATTAGGATGGAGTTTTCATTTTTATTACCGGAGAATATTAGAAACTATTGAGGGAGAACCCCAAGAGAATCCATCGCCTCATATGTTGAGTCCTATCATCCAGAGCTCTCAAAATCTGACATATGTGTGTTTAGTATGCCCTCCTAATGTACGTAGGAAAAGCTGAAATCGATCAAGATTCATAGTTCTGCAGAATCACCCGTCAAAGTTGGACCTTGACATCAACCAACGACGTAATCGAACAATTTCTCATCCTTAAGCATATGGAATTGTTAAATACATCACAGTTTTTACTAAATTCACCACGTACCACCACGAAATTATACACCACAATCATCGCACCATCGGTTCTTCAAGAAGAAACATGACCTAACATGTCTGGACGGGACGCATAAGTACTACGAAATTCAGTTCACCGCCATAAAATACTTGTTCTCAGGAATTCGTCATCGTCTTGATGACCCCATTCAATTTGAGTGCTTGTGGTCTCTTCGTCTCTGTAGTTGTCCCGTATATTCCACGAAAATGACTTCATTCCGTGAAATGTGCAATTGAAAGCCCCTAATGTAGACATACAAACACACATCCATCCATCAATGTGCTTGATTTTGTCAATTTACGATATAAGAAAGAAACACGGATTATCACGTTTCTAATTCTCGAGAGTATGTGAACGCAAGAATCCTGGAAAAAGTTCAAGACAATTTACAAAAGTGTTATCTTCACAAGGTGGTGTGGGATCGAGCATTGAAGGAGACGTGACATAATTAGGTTTTACGGACCATTTATTGTGTTCAGATATCCACCATATTATAGGTAATGTAATATGTCCATCTGAATCATTTAAAGATGGGAAAAGGTGCATGTAGGATAACAAGAAGGAAGGGAAGATCCATGTACCATGTAAAGATGGCATGTGTACATATTGTCTTAAGATGGTATCTGTATGGTTGTTATCTTAGTTCTTACTCTTTAATAACGTATTACAATTCTGGTTCTAGCGATCCTTAGCGGCATATTAAATCCGCTTTATTACCGGAAATTTGTTCTTGAAAGTGTAATGCCGGACGTTTCTAGGTTTGGAGCTCAAAACTTTTTGCTTTCCTTTCCGCAAGAGTCCTTTTTCATGAGAGTCCACCTAGCAAGCAGAGAGAAGTGGTTCTTAATGTACAAAGTTTTGAGCTTTGATCTTTGATTAGTGATGGTTTTGGTTCTTGATTATGGATGATGTTTCTAATCAAAGAATTAGTGAATTAAAAAGTATATTGAGTTGAGGAGAATAGCATGGGTGGAAAAAATTTGCCATAGGGTGTGAATAGAGAAAGATATTGTCTATGTCTAGTGTGCTACCTCAATGTTGTATTTGTCCTCATGGCTAAAGGCAATCTCACAATCACATTGCTTATCACAAGATTGATTTCACCCGTGAACCATAACTCATAACTCATTATAGTTTTATTTATATATCTCATCATAGTTTTGAAAGGGAAGAAGAAGATTATGTCTCAAAATTAGCCTCAAAAAATTGTCTGATACATCCAGGATGTTAATGGGGCATAAAGCAACTTTGGGAGAACATTTTGGTTTAGAGATGTTTTCATGATATGGGAGGATCTTTTTACTTTTTGCCAAAGATTTTTTACCTTCAATGATCGAGTATTTTAATCAAAACTTGATAGCCAAGTGTTTGCTAGCCCAAACAAACATGAGCCTTTCTATAAACTAAGAAAGCTTTTTTCCAATGTGATTTTTGGCTTTTGTATTCAATTTTATGTAAACTATTTAGTTTGTTGAGCTCTCACATACAACACATGTACAACATTGTATCTTCAGGATACATGTTTGACTAGAATATTTTCCATCCTTGTTGTGTCAGACAACAACTTCACCTTGGTAAGAAGTGCATCCAACCAAGATGAAGAATGGATTGTGGAGAAATTGCTCAAATGATTCACAACAATGACTGCAATTTCATACACCAAATTGGTTTTCTAGTTGTTCCAAGTTGGCTAAGTTCCAAAGTGGGAAATGCTTGCAACTCTTAACATGAGTAGATTTCTTTTTTAAATTAGGTGAAAAAGTTGACCAAATGATTTTGGCAATGATTGCAATTTCTCACATTGTGTTAAGTCTAGATGCTTCAAATAGGCTAAGTTTCCAAAAGTGCCAAGAAGGGCTTACAACTTGAATATAAGTAGATTTTTATTTTTGTTAGTTGAAGAAGTTGGTCAAATTATTCCAGAAATTATTGCAATTTCTCACACTATTTTAAGTCTAGTTGTTCCACTTTTGCTAGTTTCTAAAATTGCTAAGAAGGGCTTGCAAATTTGTAGAAACTATCATTTTCACTTTATCTTAGCAAGCTCTAGAATGACATAATGAAACCATTGCATAATCTTTGGAGAGTTTTGGTGGTGGTCTAAATTTCTTTCATAAATTCATTATTAAGGTATGTAAGCCTTGCTATAGGTATTTAAGTCATCAAGATAATTTTACAAAGGAAAATTATTATCAAACAGGTTGAAAATTTCTACACATGTGTTTATAATGCCATCCTCTTAACATCCATAGTCCATACTTGTAATACCAATAGCTAGACATATCATCTAGAGTTGAAAATTTGCTTGGTAACATCTGGAAGGATGTTATGTATGATTGGCTAGGTAGATCAGATAGAGGTGTCACCAAAAGTGTACTTCTACTAATAAGGCAAGAGCCAAAAATAGCGTAGAAACTTTAGAGCCAATTTTGGAGACCTAAATGGATGAATTAGGCCTTGAAAATGTGCAAATATCTCCACCCAAATAGAAGAAAGGTTGGCCTTCAATCTCCCAAGTTTGTCTCATTGAGAGCTTTCTAATGGTACCTCATCCACACAATTTTCTTGAATTCCTACAAGAAGATTTCATTTGATTGTGATATGCTTCCTTCTCTTGCTCCCTCTTCTTTAGTTTGTTTTGCAACTTCTTGAATTGCAAGGCCACTTTGGTGCAGTAGTCATTCCATTGCACCTTTGTTGCAATCAGGCTCATATGGACTGCATCCAATTCACTAGCCACCTCCTCATTACAAGCTCTTAATTTCTCCTCAAACTCCTTTTGTCTTTGGTTTTGTTTGAGGAAGACAATTTTCACTTCTCCCAATAAACATCTTAATGTCTTCTTTGTTCATCTTACTTCTAACTTTGAGCAAAGTGGCCTGCCTCTTCTCCTCAAAGTTCTCCTACACCAAGGGATTTTCTTCCTACACTCCTCTTTGTATTACTCCCTCATCTTCACCACTTCCTCCTTCACCTTCTCTATGTTCACTTGGTGGGAAGTTTCATGTAGATACCTTATTAAGGATAATCAATTACCCCTTGGTGCTCTTGGTACTCAAGCAAGAGTCCCTCTAGTAGTTATATAAGTAGCCCCACCAAATGAACAATAGTGATAAGATAGTGATGTTAGGGGAATGATTCCTCCTTATGCAAGTTCATATTTGGCTACTTGCTCCTCTTCTACCAAGGGTCCTCCTTCTTTGGCTTATCTCTACAAAGCCTTTGCCTTCAACCTCATGCAATTGTGTAATACCACTATCTAGACATATTTCCTAAAGGCAGAAATTTGCTTGGTAATATTTGAAAGGATTTTTTATATGATGGTTTAAGTAGATAAGATAGATGTGTCACCAAAAGAATACTTCCACTAATAGGGCAGAGTCCAAAAACACCCCCAAAACTTTAGAGTCAATTTTGAAGGCCTAAACAGATACATTAGGCCTTGAAAATCACAAATTATCCATCCCTTTGGGATAAAAAGGTATTGCTCTTCCCTCTTGTATGTCTCATTAAGATCTTCCCAATGGTGCTTCACTCATGCTTTTTGAGCTTTCTATAGGAAGATTCTCTAAAGATCACCTCTAGTCAAACATGTTTGACCACCCAAACAAGACAAGGATAGACATGTCACCAATCCATGCAACTAATCTTAGGGTGAAGCTCATTAACATATCACCAATCCATGTATCTGATCCAAGGGTAGATTTCCTTTTGAATGAATCTTCTTTGCTATATAATAAAGACAAGGTGCTCCTTTGGGCTATCAAAATATTGAGGGATGAAACCATGTGTTTCTCTTGTGTTTCTTCTCTTGTATTTCTCTTGGGGTTCTCATGTACTCAAAACATTACAACTTGGTCCTTAGCTCTATATCCTTCTTCTCCTTTATGCATTGGACTCTACTTCTTGCTCCTCTTTGCTCTTGGTGTCTTTTGCCTCCACCTCTAAAGACTCTCCCATCACCTAAGGATTCTTCTTTGCCTTCTTGGTTTGCACCTTTGGCCTTGCAATTGCTTCACTCTTCACCTTCTTGGCTTAGCCAAGGATGTTTGAACCTTCTTCCACCATTACAAATTTGTTTGAGCTTGCATACTCTACATCTATTGCCTTATACTTTTAGCTGATTACCTTTGCCTTTGGGTGCAATGAAAAATACCCCTTTGGGCAAAAATGGCTGGTGAATCTCTTCCCTTCCTCCATAAGAATGTTCCTCCCCATGTAGAAGTGCACAAAAATGGGAATAGGTGTGTTGCTCCTCCATCCTTTTTCATATCCTTGCATATGTCTTTGGTCAATATATGGAACAAAAATGCTCAATTGATCTATTGTACTTTGTAGATAAATTGGAAGAATTATTGCTTGGTTGGTGTTAAGGTATGTTTCCCTCTTAAATTTGAAGAGCTTCATGATGGATTTGATGATAGCCCTTTAAGTAGAACCCTTGTAGTGGGCCACATTCCATCCATTGTTGGACCTTGGCTTGTCAAAAGAAGCCTTCAACACCTTCTCCAAATTCTGTTCAAGTTAATGCCATTAGGTTTCCAACGTCATTGCCCCTAGTGTGGAGATTTATAGGCCAAGGACATCTCTCCAATTTTCCCTTAGTCTAGGCACATATGTTTCTTCTCAAATTTCCTATCTTGGGATCTCTATTTTCCCAAATTTCATACATAATTTATATATAGCTCAAATCCCAAAGCTACCTAAAAATCAAATTACATAGCAAGGACCCAAGTTTCTTGCTATAGATGATATTGACACTATTATGCAAGACACACTTGTTCATTGTTTGTGATTTTAGGATTACTTTTAGGCATGTACTTATGATGCCTTGGTACATTTGCTACATGGCTTCCTCTCACCATGTTAGCTTTCTCTCTCACACCATGTTATCTCACTCTCTTTGGATGACATTTAAGAGGAATTTCTTTTGCAAATATCCTTTGGGTCCAAAGATCTTCTAGGCCAAAGGCTAGTGGTCTTTGTGCTTGTTTCTTTTGTGCCTTTCTTCCTTCATGTAGCTATCCTCCATTCCAAAAGCAGGCGGCAAAAAACCACTTTCTAGCTTCTAGAAGCATATAACTTAACGTAAGCTTAGAAAAAAATCATAAAACTGCCCAAAAAATAATTTTTGCTGAAGACTGCACTCAATACAAGGAATGATAGAATTTATTGCAGGAGTCATTCAAACATGCAATTTGTGTATCTTTGGAAATTGTACTTGATAAGTATTGCTTCTAAACATGCTATTAATAGGTTTCTCATTATATTGGTAGATTTCTTGATTCAAACTATTTTTAAATGTTCAAATTGTTTCTTATTATATTTTTGGATCTCTTGAATCAAATTTTTATTGAATGCATCATCAAATACTTATCTTGGTAATCAAACATAAAATTTGCAGTTAGAAGTTCCATGAAATATACTTTGGCTAAAGATAATATTTCTTCCTCTACATACATTGCATTATTACAAAGTAACCACTAGATTTTCAAAACTTGTATATTTATTGCTTGTGTAATTTAGTATCTTTTCTCATCTTATAGTAAATTTAAAGTAAATGTAAGAGTATATTCCTTGCAAAGTTTGCATAATTTGCTTCACAAACAATATTAAGTATACTCATATTATGCAAACTTCCTTTCCATTTGATTCTTACTCAATTTGATGAATTAGGTGTATGTGTAGGATGCTTAAAAACTTTGAATAGGGACAATAGAATTGTATTTATCTCCTTTCAATCAGGTCATACAAAATACTTTTGTGTAAATATTCCTTTTGTAAGTTTTATTAATAAATACTAAAAGACAATAAAAGTTCATAAAAATTTTAATCTAGATTCTCAATGGTTGATTCTATACATAGGTTTGACATGCTTAATTTACAAAACTCAAGATTTATTATTGCCAAACTTTTTCCCTTTAGGTAACTAGTTCAAAGGTTCTAAGTACAAATACACAATTCATAAATACTAATATCATGTCATCCAACTTCAGTATACCTCTAATTAAATTCTTGATGAATGCTAATGTTTTACCCTCATTTAGTTTAACTACTTCTACTAATATCAATTATACTAATAATATATATTTTTTAATCAACTAATAATAATATATCTATTATATTATTCAATTATATCAATCAACCAATAAACTACCATGTGATTACTTGTTTGATCATTCATGGAATAATCTAACTAATATTAAATAAAATAAGAGAGTAATATTCTATTTCTTCTTGAGTTCTACATAGTTATATTACTTTCATATATAACATATTCTCATAAATTTATATAATACATGTCACAATTAGTATGCTGACTCAATACCAACCTAATATAGTAAAGTTGGTAAGAACTAAGTTACTCCCTTGAGGTTATGGGTTAAAGATGACTAGAAATGAAAGGAAGTGTCATTATGTCATAGTATGTTTATTATTTATTTCCTATTTAATCTCTTTGGTATGAACTACTACCAAAAGAATGTAGTGTCACCCCCCTATGGTACACTATGGAAAAGAGAAATTAACAAAAAAATTCACTACAAATATAATCCAAGTTACTCTTGAAGATGATGGTTCACTTTGCCCCAAAGACCACTTCATCCCAAAGACATCAACTCCAAAGGCATGTCTTACTCTTCCCAAAGGCACTTTGAAGGTGTCTTCTAGTAAGCCAAATGCACTCTCTTTTCAATTTTGTGGTACTTCCAAATGCTCCAAACCAAATTGATTCCTCAACACATTGATTCACTCTTGTGTCTTCCTCATGAATCAAGCACCAATACACCTCTATTTACTCTACTACTTGTGCTCCTATTGTTAATTTCCTCACCTTACTCTATATAGGCATTCATCAACATTTGGGACAAAGTAATTGTGGACTTTGGTTGTATGAAAAAATTGCATGAGAAAGTGAACTTGGAAATTATTGAGCCAAAGCCTTATATACAATTTCCTACTTTGCCCCAAAGGGACTTATTGGTTAAGTGGGTTTCCATGTAATCTTATAAAAGATCAAGACCAAGGAGAGAAATAAGAGAATAGAAGATCACATTGGGACACTAGAATGTGGGAAACTCCAAATGTCTAGCATGAGCTTTGGCTTTAGTATTTATAAAGAGGATACTAGGCCTTGAGAAGCTTCAAGAAGCTTCCTCAAGCCACTTTCTTGGAGTGTAAGCGAAGTTAATTGGGAAGCTTTTTTCTAGAAGCCATTTACTTGGCGTGCAAGCTAAGCTAGTTGGAAGCTTTTATATGCTTCCTTCTAGAAGCTACCTACTTAGGGTGCAAGCTAAGCTAGTTGGGAAGCTTCCCAAGAAGCTTCTTAGATACTTTTGGAATATTCTAGGCTAATTTGTCCTATTTACTACTTTGTTAACCTTAACTAACTTTGTCACTAAACTCCATATTGTCATATATTCCCCCACCGCTAGTTGGTGATGTCCTCATTGCCATTGAAGTTTCAAACTCCTGGATGGCTATTTGTGCATTTTGGAGATGAGAAAGAGGTTCCCATGGGGCATCATGAAGAGGATATCCTTTCCAAAGGACCTTGTATTTTGTATGTTGTCAGTGGTCTAATTGAATATGGCGATGCATAAGGATACAATCATCTTTTTACTCCTCGTGATCATTGATAAAGATGGGAGGAGGAGGAGGTTGGACACAAGAGGAAAAAGAACATGGGTTAGGAACAAAGGGTTTTTAATTGGAAATATGAAAGAAAAGGGGGGTGCGCATATGACAAGGCAAGGCAAGTCAATAAGCAATAGGAGAGATGATTTGGGTGACCTCAAAGAGTCCTATCCAATTAGAGGTGAGTTTACAAATTTGGGTATCAAGTGCGAGAGGTAGGTTACTAAAGGAGAGCATGACTTTATCACCAACTTGAAATATGAGATCACAATGATGGTGGTCTACATATTGTTTTTGACAATTTTTGAGCAACAAGAAGATGAGATTTGGCTTGTTGGAGGAATTGAGATATGATGGTCAAGAAGGTGCAAGTATGAAGGACATGAGATAGAGGAGCAGCAAGAAGTGAATCTGGAAGAAGTGGATCTTGGCCAAAATTGAGGAAGAAAGGAGAGAATCTGGTGCTTGCCTATTTGAAATTATTGTATGCAAATTCACAACTATGAGACATTCATCCCAATTGGTACGGTGGATTTGACAAAGGCACAAAGCATATCCTCCAAGGTGAAATTTGCTCATTTAGTTTGTTTATCAATTTGAGGATTATAGGCTATGGACAAAGCCAACTTGGTGTTGAGTATATGGAAGAGTGCTCCCCAAAATTTCCAAATGAATCAAGTATCATAGTTGGAGATGAGTACACAAGGCATCCCATGATGCCTGAAGACAATGTCAAAGTAGATCTGCACTAATGTTGGAGCATCCACAATATCAAAGGTTGGTGCCAAATGCATTTGCTTACTAAGCTTATCCACACCGTGATTGTTGTGTGACCTTGCTTTGTCTTGGGCAAGGATGTGATGAGATTCAAGCTCACATGTTCCCTTTGAGTAGATGGAATGGGGAGTGGTTGAAGGAGTCCACTTGGTTCTTGGTTCTTGGTTTTTGGCCTTGTTGTATTGGTAGCTCTCAGATGATTGAACAAACTCTCAAACATCTTGTATCATGTTGGTCCACCACCATTGGCATTGGAGAGTACCCAAGGTCTTATTTGCACCCATATGACCAATGATTAGTAAGTCATGGGCTTCTTGGAGGCACACAAGTCAGAGATCACCCTTGGTTGGAACATAAATCTTGTTCTTGTAGAATAAAAGGCCTTCGTTGAAGGAAAAGTTGTTTTACTCTTAGTCGCATGATGCAAGATGACCTTGTACCATCTAAAAGAAAGGATCTTGTTGTAGAGTTGACCTAAACTTGTTTTGGACCTTGAAGTTGATTGACACCGTTGTAATTGCTGCCATGATGAGAGGTAGAGACTTCAAATTAGGTCATTGTGATAGGGCATCAAGAATGACATAAACCCAACCTAGTTTATACTCAAGTTTGATGTCAAAAAAATGGAGTTGCTCCTCCCATAAATGATGTGTTCCAAATGTAATGTTTGCAATAAGAGTTTGTGATTGGTCTGCACGATCATCTATTTTCCCAAGAGCTAATGCCTCCATACCTTGGTGGCATATACCATTGCTAGTTGTTCTTGATCTTGTGTAGAGTAATTCCCTTCTACAAGGTTTAATTGGCAAGCAATGGGATGCAACCTATATGGGAATTCGTACTACAACACAACTCTAATGGCAAAGTTAGAAGTATCAAAGTCAACCACACAAGGTAGTTGATGATCATATGGTTGAAGAATGAGTCTTGAAGACACCATATTTTTAAGCTTCTTGAATGCTTCTTCATGCTTGGTGGTCCACTGAAAGCTTGAGTTCTTCACCAAGAGGTCAATCAATGGTGCTACCACATGCGCATAATAGTAGATGAACCATTAGTAAAAACTTGCCAATCCATTAAATGCTCACACCTCTATGGCATCCTTTGGATCTAGTCCAATCAATAATGACCTTGATTTTCTCCTATTCCATCTTGATCCCTTTTGATGAGATCTTGTTACCCAAGAAGGTGACTTCCTTTTGCCAAAAGGCACACTTTGACTTCTTGCAATAAAATTCCCATTAATATAGTCACCTTAGGACTTCCCGTACATGATTTATGTGTTCTACCTCCATCTTGTTGTAGATCAAATGTCATCAAAGAATGCCACTACGTATCAATCCAATAGTACATCCAACACCCAATCATTATCCATGAAGACTATTGGAGCATTAGTGAGCCCAAATGGGAGAGCTTTCCATTCAAAATGCCCATATCTTGTGCAAAAGGTAATATTTTTCACATCCTTTCTATCAATCAAGATTTACCAATAGTCATTACAAAGATCCAACTTGGAAAAATATCGTGCTCCACTCAATTGATCAAGCAAGTCATCAATTTGAGACAAGGGATATGCATTCTTCACTATTTTTTTATTGAGCATATGGCAATCAATATAGAAACAAAGTCTTCCATCTTTCTTTGGAATGGATAGTTGGTGCTCCCCAAGGAGATCTACTATGTCATATGAAATCCTTCTCCAACAACTCCATAAGTGTTGTTTGTAACTCCTCCAACTCCTTTGGTGAGAGCCAATAGATTGGTCTACTCACTAGAGTACTCCTTAGCAATAACTCAATCTTGAGGAGCATACCACAATCAGAGTGTAATCCCTTTGGCAAATCATCCAAAAATACATTCACAAACTCCCAAACTATTTGATCAACCATTGCGTGATGAGACTCTTGACCCTCCTCAGATTCTCCTTGTGCAATTTGCTTGATCTATATTGCAAAAACACACTTATCTTCCTCCAAAGCTTTCTCTATAGTTGCTTCACCAACAAATTTCCCATCTAAGGACTTATCTTCCTTCAAAGCTTGCTCTATGTTTGCTTTCTTGACAAAACTCTCATCTTGGGATTGACTATTCTTAGGTGTCTTACCCAAAGGTACCTACTTGAATTTGTCTTTGGTTCCAATCAAATTGAACCTTATGACATTCAAGCCAAGGCAAACCCAAAATGACATTATAGTGTAGAGGTGCCACTATAAACCTCATACACTCTAAATATTCCTTCCCAATTTTGAAGTAAGAGGATGCGAGGTACAGAATGTAGAACCCTTTCTACCATCCGCCATCATCAATCTACTTCCAATTAATGGTTTGATAAGAATACTCAATCCTTTATTAATTGCATGTCTACTAATTGTAGAAACATGTAATTCTTTGAATTTCCAAAATCAACCAAAATCTTATAGCCACCATTAGATATCATAAAGTGAAGCAAAATTGCATAGGTCGAGCCTTCAATCCCATTGGAACTAATCAAGTTCCCAATATGTGGTTTAAAATCTCTTATTAGGATTCCTCATTTTCTTGATCATTTTGCTCCACAACCTCCATTTGGGCAATTTGTCAAGATCGCCCATTCTTGAGTGAACATTCAGCAATACAATGTCCAATCTGGCAATAATAAAAGCAACCACCATTTTGCCACTATCTTTCCCAATCCGCTGTACCAAGTGGTCTCCTTGGATGGCATCAATCTCAATTGCTTCTGGCTCCTCCACATGTGTGTAATTTGCTAGTTGGTTTTGTGAAGGTCAAGGTTGAAACCAAGTTGTTGCAACTAATTAATCAAAGCGCTCTACTAGTTGCATGGATTCTTCCAAGTATTTTGGCTCTTGCATAGTCACTTCTAATTTGGTTTGTGACTTCAAGCTCTTCAAGCTAAGAGATTTTTTTTCCATTCATCTTGGAGATTTGTAGCCTCAAAATAACATTCACAGTCATATAAAAAATTCTTCACTATGCCTAGGAGATTCTTGCCATCAAATACCTTGGGTTTTGGAAATAGGATTCGGTCTTCTCCTTCTCAAAATGGTGCTCTTTTTATGTGCTCTTGTCATTGCTAGTCTTGTTCACACAAAAATCAAGTAAGGTGCTTGATTTGTTGTTGCATAGCAATGATCCTCATGCATTGCCACCATGGCTACTACTCTATCACACTAACCCAATTTATCTTATTTACTAACACATAGATGCAACATATCCACCATTCTCCATAAGTTACAATCAAAAGTACCAAGGGTTCCTTATACAAGGTGATTGTATTTAGAAATTTTGCCCAAAATATAAGATGATTAACGGTGTGAAATGATGTTTGGGTAGTTCTCAGACACAAAAATCCCAATGGTTTGGTGGAAATGGATTTGGTGGTCCATAAATTCCATCCATCCCATTCTTGCTCTGATACCAATGTAAAAGACCAAGACCGGGGAGAGAAATAGGAGAATGAAAGATCACATTGGGACACTTGAGTGTGGGAAACTCCAAATGTCTAGCATGAGCTTTGTCTTTGGTATTTATAGGGATCATACAAGGCCTCGAGAAGCTTTTCAAGAAACTTCTTTAAGCCACTTTCTTGGGATGTATACCAAGTTAATCAAGAAGCTTCTCAAGAAGTTTTGATTTAGAACCCATTTACTTGGCATGAAAGCTAAGCTAGTTGGAAGCTTCTAGATATTTCCTTCTAAAAGCTATCTACTTGGGGTGCAAGCTAAGCTATCCATGAAGTTTCCCAAGAAGCTTGCTAGATACTTCTAGAATATTCTAGGCTAATTTTTCCTATTGCTAGTTTGTTAGCCCTAACTAACTTTGTTGCTAAACTCCATATTGTTACAAATCTCATGTTTAATCCTACATCACACATTTAGGATTCTAATCCTATCTTACCTTAATATTGTCTAAACTAATTAAGCTTATTACTTTTGCCAAGGAAGGTGTCAAATCTTCCTTGAAGTCAATTTTGAATTGGTATTCTTTTGACTTACAACATAAAAGTGGTACTTGGCCAAGAAGTTTATTATAAACTTGAAAGAGCTCCTCTTGAAATATTTACAACTCCAAAATCCTTCCTCCCTAAGGTATATACTACTCCAAAGACACTCCTAAAATATTTACAACTCCTAAATTATTCCTCCCAAAAGGTCTATACAACTTAGAAGGCACTCTTCTTGAAATATTTACAACTCCAAAGTCCTTCCTTTTTGAAGGTATGTACACCTCTGAAGGCACTACTCTTGAAATATTTATCATCTCTTACAACTCCAAAAGCACTCTTCATTAAAGGTCTTATAAAAATTCAAATGCTTATAACTTTTGGTACAGATCTTCATTGCTACAATTTTGGTGCCATTGGAAAACCCTTGAAACAAAGCTTTTAATGAGATAAAGGTTGATCCATTTGAACAAGTAACCATACAGAAAATAAGCCCCAAACTGTGCACAAAATAATTTGTTGGAGAGAAGACTCTTTGAAGTATGATCTTTTGGGAAGAAGACTTCTTTGGTGGTTAAGCGATCACTATCTTCCCATGAGAACTCTTTGTTGTGCATCTCATAACTTTGGTAGCAATTCTATATCTTGGTCTTTGGGGCCCTCCCTTTCATACCTTGGTGTACACAAGGATGAAGTTGACTAATACCCAATTGAGGAGTTTCTCATCTAAACATAAAAGTATGGTTTTTTTATCCCTAACAAAAAGTAGAAAAATGAAACAAACTTGCAATTTTAAGAAAAGATAGGGCACCAAAATTAATACAATAATTCCTTTTAAATGAAAATAATAGTCACAAACTTGATATTTGTAAAAAGTTAGCTGAGTTGTTGTTGACCATTGTTGACCTTTTGATATCAAAATAAATACTACTATTATGAGAAATTTCTGTATTACTTAATATTAGATCAATAATACTCAATTCTTGAATTGATATCTTTCTTCAAATATGAACCAAGAATTAATAAAATAAATCATTATGAAGTATATTTAGGTAGAACATAACTATATAGCAAACTATTGTATTGTTATATATGAAAAGATCTTCATACTATTCTGAAATTAAAATTTAACAAAAAATTTTCAAATAACTCTTTTAATAGCATTAAATTTGATTTATGAATCTTTTTCTCAAATTGAGTTCAAGCAAGGAACCAATTCATAACTGTTAAAAATTTAAAAGATGTATCCAATCCATGACAAGCAACACACCTTGTAGATATAATTATACAATAATTAGTGATCAAATATTATCTTGCTACTTAAGATTAAAATTTAATGAATAATATTATCTTATCAAAGGTTATAGGTTTTAGAACATTAATAACATAGTACATTACATAAAATGAAATTTTAATTAAAAATTCATCATATTTATTATAAAACCCATAAAATGTATAAACTATCAATATTTTAAATCAATGAGTAGAAATCTACTCATTGACTAGTTAAATCTTATTGTCTTATTGTTATGGTCTTTGTGGATAATAGAAGACATGCCTAAGAGAAATACTTCCTTATTTTTCACGCATCATAATTGTGGCAACCCACTTTTCCACTATTAGTGCATTTTTCTGTCTTGTTTTCAATTTCCATCGATTATTGAAAGGCTAGGAAGTTGTTAATATTAGAACACAAGATTGTGCTACCTATCATTGCCCTAGAAGGTAAACATGCAAGAGGACAAGAAGATTACATAGGAAAAACACCATAGTTCTTCCATATCCATGGATCATGATGACAAAGACCATCATGATCTTGATCTTTGTGATTGTGATCCTTGTGGTCATGATTTCTCAATGGTGATGACCTTAGTGTTTACATTCTTGAACAAAGAACTCCATACAAAATGCTATTGGCCAAGTGGAAGATCATCTACTTGGAATATCATTGGCTTAGATAACCTTTGGCCCAAATACCTTTAGTGCACATTGGGGCTTATATCTCTATGGTTAAGTGCTCAAATGAAGAAATCTTTATGTCAATAAAAATGCCTTCTCAAGTGCTTTCCATTGCCACCAAAATCATAGTGTTTAGAGGTCTATAGTAAAATTTATAACCATTTGAAGTTTTAGACACCTTTTTGCATAAAAGACACCTTTGGCATGGAAGACATCATTGACCTATAAGGCACGTTTGTAGTTGTAAATATCTTTTGAGTAGGACACCTCTGGTGTAAAGAGATTTTAATGTGTAAGGAGATCATTGGTGTAGTATCAAGATGAAGAAATGTATCATGCCAAAGATTTTTGTGATTGTAAATATTATTGGCTTAGAACATTGTTTGTGATCAACCAAATTTATGATCCAAAGACCTTTGGGCTTGTCAATCCATTGATAATGAGATAGTAGCCAACAACTTGTAAAGCTGATCGGGCCTATGCCACATAGGCCAAGCTTAATTCAATTAGATTAGAATAAGAGAGGATTGGAATCCTAAGTTAGAAAATCTAGGAGTAGGATTCCAAGTAGGTGACTAAGATGAAATATAGATCCTAAGTCCATGATGTTGGATTAGATACAAGGTTATTGAGGAACCTACTTAGCCATTAATCCTTATGGGGAGGATTGGGAATAGTATAAAGGGTCTCAATTGAATATAAAATATGTTCATTTGTTCAATGAGTCAATTCTTTGCTCAAAGAGCTTTACACTTCTAAGCACTCTAAGATTTACCTCTAAGATTTTTTGTGTATGAGTATGTGTTCTGCATGATTGGTTGGGCACCTGAATGAGTAGTGGTGAGGAAATTTGCAGCAAGATCACAAGTGCTCAAGTGCCATGAGGCATATTTTCTTTTAATCAGAATGTGTGATTTTTGAGGGATTTGAAGAGGCAACCCAATGCATGGAGGACTCAATTTTTATTATGGCATTGGATGATACCACAATAAAAAACATAAGCATCACAATCAATCCACAACTCCTATAGATTATGCCTTTTGGGAAGGGTAGTATGTAGTTAGTTATTGTGGTTGTAGTCACTAGAATGATAGGACTTTTCATGATGAAACTACCCAAGATATAGAAATAGTTGTTGTGGAAGCTTGATGCTTGCAATTTTAATGACCTTTGTTTTGTGTGCTCATGGTAGCCATAGAGATCATAATGTTTAAATCACTAATAGAGAACAAGAGCTAATGACCATTAGCCAAGTTATGCCCTTAGAGGAGAGTGAACTGTAAAGTGAAGAGACTTTTGTGACAAATGAACCATCATCTTCATGACTAATTTGGAATAGATCTTCAATGAAAGTGATTTTTGTTCTCCCTTTCCTGTAGTGCACCATTAAGGGTGACACCATCCTCTTTTGGGAATGATTTTGCCCAATAGTTAAATAGGAAAAAAATATAAATGAACCATTATGGCACTTTCCTTCATCTTCTAGTCATTTCCAACTTGTATCTCCATAAGAATGACATGTTCTTACCATTCTACCACATTTTAGTCAACACTAAGTCATTACAATAACTCTAAACCTCCTTGTCACTCTTTTCTTATCAAATCTCGACAATAAATATCTTAGCATCTTAACATTCAAGTGATCAATCACAAATTTATTGCATGGAAAAATAGTCAATTTTAAAAATATTTCATCTGCCTAAAGTCGTTTAATCATTGATTTGTAATATTCAATTTATCTTTGGATTTTTTATCTTTTCAATTATGTTGAAGGTGTTATGGTTAGCTTGTAGTTGGACTAAAAATCTATTTGTAGAGTTTAAATTTTGGTAAAAGGTTCTTATTGGTTTCCTTTGAATTAAAAAATAACCTATCTTCACACCTAACCTAAAATGGAAAAAATATTATTCATATCTTTTAAAATTTTTATTAAATCCTTTTGACAAAATATAGTGGAATCTTGAGTGAAGGAGTGCACTAATATTTTGAAAGCAAAAATACAACTAAGTGTAGTATGGATGAACTTCTTGAGTATGGATAAAGAGTTTTTGGGCATACTATTTGTACATATTGTCAAATCAAATATGTCTTAAAGTTCTATTTATATGTGAAATACATAGCAAAATATTTAATCTATTCTAACACTTTAAAATTAGAATAAGAATGTGATTTCACTAGCATCTACAAAGATAAGTCCAACTAGAGGTTGTACTATATGTACAAATGCACTAATAAAATATTTTTCAACAAGAAATTAACATGACCTTACTTTACCTTCTATCTTTCATTCTCTAATTTCTTAGTGGATTGAGTTGTTACATAAAATATGATAAATTCAATAACAATAACTAATGTATCTGAGGTGTTCACTAATATAGTTACTCCTCTTTGATGGAAAAATCATCCTTTGATTGAAAGATGAGCTCTAAGTGATTATTCATGTTAATATATTTGAAAAATAAGGACCATATCTTGAAAATATCCAAGATTCATCTTCTATATATTTCATTTTTTACAAAGTATATTTCTAACTCTTGTATAGGATGTGCTATTGAAATATATAGTCTCTTATCAACAAGAAAAGCATACTCCTTTTAGTTAATATGATAAGAATCATTGAATTCCAAGAAGAAAGTAAGTGTATTACTAGTATATTGTCACGCCATTTGTAGTTCCGCATCTAGATGCTCGGGCACTGGATTTCCAATGATAGTAGTTAGAGTTATTCTAGTAGTTTCTCAGAGACTACTTTCCGACGGTTAGATTTTGTGTTTGGTGTACTAACTTCACGGTGGGGCCCACCGTCACTTTGCACCGTCAAGTGTGCCATCAGCGGGACCGTTAGGGTTTCAGTGCTAGCTTGAGTCCAGGGGGTATAGTTTCGAAGTGAGCTCTAGAGAGCTCACTTCTCTGATGTTGAGCCTTCGAGTTCCTGGCTATGGTGGACAGAGGCCGGCGAGCGTCACCTAGATTCTCTATGCTTGAGTGGGTGTGGCTTGACTGTAATCAGTGCCCAGTTGTTGGCAGTTTATAGAGTGACAGATCAAGTACTGATCTGAGTTGAGTTGAGTTGAGTTGAGAGTGGTAAGCAATCTGATTACATCAGAGAAGTGAAGTCAGGGGGAAATTGGGTGCAAGAATTGTGAGTGTTGGTGATATCTCCAAGCTCGGTGGATCGTTGGTACCTTGATTCAAGTTATTTGTTTCCCTAGTGTGCAGAAGCTCGTTCAAGTGATGCAGATTTGGCAATTAGGCAGATGGAGTGCAGAAGCGTTGGCCAAATTTTGAGCAAAGAAGGAGCAATTTTTGAGCAGTGGTTGTGATTTTGAGCTCAAGAGGTGAAGGCAAGACCAATTTGCTACGAGTTGGGCTCAAAAAGTCAAATTGAAGGTGGAGTTGGGAAGCTCTTCTCATGAATTTGTGATTTGGAAAAACCTATGTTGTCAATTTTGCTCAAGTGGAAAGTTAGCGGGGGATTTGGCGGACAGCCATCTTTAGGGTTTACGTCAGATTTTACGTCAGATTTTGGGCCAGATTTGGAGGAGTTTTGCTAGTTTGGAGGAGTTTTGCAGATTTGGAGAAATTTCACCAATTTTGGAGGAGGTTCGAAGTGGCAACAAGAAAGGCAACAAGAAAGGTAACAAGAAAGGTTTGAAGTGGCAACAAGAGTTAGAGTAGATCTTGGTCATTGGTTGGCAAAATCTGCCTTTCCTGCTAGATTGTGCACAACAGGGTTTGACCCCTAAATCTCTTATTCCTAGCCAATTGGTCCCGTAGCCAACTGGTCCACCCTCACTTGTTGTCCTAGTGACAGTGCCACTGTTATCTGTACACATGTAACTTTGGCTTGGAAAGGCAATTTGATCCCATTCTTGGTGATCTTGGTAGCTTAGGACTTAGATACAAACTTCTCTTATGTCAAATGCCAAATGGTGGCAGAGTCAGTCCCGTGTTGTGTTATGAGATAGAAGGTTTTTGTTTAGATTTCTTGTGATTGGATCCCCTCCATTCTCTACTTCCTGTTTGTGCACCACGTTTGTGTGAGGTGCCCTGACTTTTGAGCATTGGTGCTCTGGTGTGCTCTTGGTGGTGAGGCTGGAGTGATGACCAGTCAGACTACCTTTGTTTCTCTCCGGTGAGGCAGGAAGTGATGACCTGCAGACTATGAGAGTGCGTGTTATGATGACAGGTTACAAGTTGCCCTTCCCCTAGTGTAGTTATCTTGGTTAGAGTTACATTAGTGGGTGGTGCTTAGTTAGTATTGGCACTTGGGGGTGTTGGCACTTGGTGGGGCACTTGCGGTTGCGACTTGCGGTTGCAGTTGGTGGTTCGGGTTTGCTATTGCAGTTACTTGGTCACGACGGAGTTCTTTGGAGATTCCAGAGGAGTTAGCCCTGCAGTAAGTAGTGGGTTTACTCGGAGTGGTGCTCAATATCAGCCTGTATCTCAAGTCCTAGTGAGGGAAGAGATTGACTCTAAGTTGGAGTTTGACACATGAGCTGATTCAATTGAGAGTGCAATTGGTATGTCCGCACCGTTGTTGTGGGACATGGACAAGATTTATGGGGCCTCCAAAGGCCCTAGGCGTTTCTCTGGTATAGTGGGTACCATTGAGTTGAATGACTTCATCCAAGAGTTTGATTGTTGGTGTGATCTGCAGCAGATGCGGAACCCGACTTTGTTCACACCCTTCATGGCATGGAAGGGGTTGTTTCAACACTTGGAGGGTCCGCCGATGGATGACTACCATGAGTTCAGGAGAGCTCATTTGGAGGAGATTGAGTTATGGAGACAGTATTGGTCTCCACACTATGTCTCCATCACTTCAGGCTCGGTGGCCAAGAGTAGATCGGCTGTACCCACGAGTTCTAGCTCGAGTAGTGTGGGTGGAGCTAGTGGAGGTGCACTAGTTGGAGATAGTGCTACTACGAGTGGAGGTACCGCTGTAGGAGGTGGTGTGGTACCGGGGTTTAACCCCATGGTGGAGTTCTTCTTGTGTTTGAGGCAGAACTACCAAGGAGTGTGGACTGACAAGCTGAGGAGCTTGCAGGAGTTCCAGCGGAAGGCTGGAGAGAGCCTACGCAAGGCATACACTCGCATGAGGCGGCTGATCAGTTTCACTCAGGGAGTTACTGAGGCCCAGGCAGTCCAGTTTTAGTATGGGATACTGGACAGGGAGTTGCGACGTAGAGTTTGTGATGCTACGTTGTTGCAGGCTACTTCGCCCACTTTGGCAATAGTCTTTGGTTTGGTTGAGCATATTGAGCTCAATATGGTGGAGGAGAGAGTGGTGACATCTAGATTTGGTAGGGAGACCTCATCCACGGTTGTGACTTCTTCTAGAGTGCAGCAGAGTGCACCACGCCCAGTTGGTTTTTGAGGATAGGGTGGACAGCCCAGATCCTATGGAGCGAGTGGAGGGCCTAGTGGAGTTAGATCCTTACCCTCATATTTGGGTCAGCAGCAGCCAATGAGTGGTGGTGTTGCTTGTTGGACTTGTGGTGGACCTCACCATAGGAGAGAGTGTACTCATGGCAGCAGACTTGATACCTCTAGTGTATCACAGCAAGCACAAAGGAAGTGTGAGCACTGCCATAGATTTAGTCACACTAGTGACCGGTGTTTTGACCTACACCCGGAGTTACGGAGTGGTAGGGCTACTATGGCAGGTAGTAGAGGAGCTCCAGTTCAGGGAGGACGAGGTGGTAGAGGTGGTGATAGAGGATCTACACCTAGTAGGGGTGCAGTACCTGCCCTTACTTTGGACACAACTATGGCTACTCAGATTGAGCAGTTGGAGCAGAGATTGGCTAGTATGGCTATTGCTCAGAGGAGACCAGATTTGGGTGCTAAGGCTTCCACCTCATATGCTGGTGATAGAGATGCTTTGGACTTCATGTGCGGAGCAGCACAGGTGGATGGATATGCAGCAGTGACTAGGAGTGCAGTACATGCTCCAGAGCCTAGAGTAGCATCAGTGGAGTTGGACCCACAGAGAGGAGAGGTTGGGAGACAGGTTAGACTTCCCCAGTCTTTCACACTATCTGAGGCATTGCAGACAACATCCATGGTTCCTAGACGTCCAAGTGCAGGTGTGGTAGGTGGTGATGGAGTACATGATGGACTACCTACTAGTCAGCCACCTGCTACTACACAGACTGAGTCTAGCATGATGTTGGGGGCGGCTCAGCTGATTATGCGGCATCCTTTGTTTTCAGCCAATGACATGTTTACATTGGGAGTTGACCCAACTCCAATGTTCCGGTTGGCTGCCACGTTGTGTGAAAGTAGAGATGGTGCAGTTCCTACTACTAGAGCATAGGTGGTTGGTAGTGGAGCTGACTTGGTTGAGGAGCATGGGATCCGTTCAGCGACCAGTGGCTTATGGTAGGCAACAATGGCTAGACTGGAGGAGTTGCCAGCTAGACCGGCCTTTGAGAGAGCACGGTTTACACCTAGTGTTGTCCTATTGGATAACCAAAGGGGGATTTTTTGTTTGGTGGGACCTTTAGGGAAGGTCTATATACCACAGAGAGTCTTGTTAACTTTGGTGCGCAGCCCCTTATGTTGGGGAAGGCTGCAGTTGTTGATCTGGAGTTACGGAAGACCAATGTAAAGAGGTGTCCATTTCAGATCCAGACATCTCTAGGTGGTGGTTCGACACAGTACATCACACGTGGAGAGCTTGTTGTCCAGGTTCAGCCTGGTCATCCGACTGATAGCTTGGTGGTGAGAGCTCAGGCTATTGCGACAATAGTTGAGTCATATGATGTGCTAGTTGGGGGAGCAGTGTTATACCCCATGGGTTTCAATATTGACTATTGGGAGGAGATAGCCTCTTATAGACCTGGTTGGCAGTCTGGTGAGGGACGGGTATGTCGCCTACCAGTATGCTTCAGTAGTGGCAGTCTTGGCTCACTACAGTTCGGGACCATGGCAGTATCAGTTTTAGCTTTTAGTGGTGCAATTACTTGGCCTGGTGACTTGTTGGAGGGGAACGCCCATGCAAAGGATACTCCAGTACTAGAGGAGATCACTCGGCTTTGGAGTACGAGTGGGATTGTTCCATCCACCTTGGATGTTCCATTGTGGAGTTCAGAGGAGGCATTGCAGTAGCATGCAGATTAGTTGGTGCAACAGGCTTGGAGTGGAGCCTTCGTACCATTAGGAGATGAGTGTGAGGATGAGCCCCCAGAGGCAATTGCTTTGACACCTCTGGATACCACACTCATTGCTTGGCAGTATCCAGTAGAAGGGATATGCCTATTGGAGTTGTTTGGTGGGATCAACACCGGACTAGCTGCGGTGTTATAGGCGGGTATACGAGTACAAAGGTACTTGTATGTAGAGAGAGATGAGACTGCTAGGCGAGTCTCTCTACATCATGTGACACACTTGGCCTATCAGTATCCGGAGTTATTACCGATGTCAGTAGTTAGAGGTTACCAGAAGGCCCTACCAGGAGACATTTCCTTACTGGGGGCACATGACCTAGAGAGACATGGGCCTATTCACTTGGTGATTTTTGGATGGCCATGTCAGGGAAATACATGTGCTAGTAGAGGATTGGGTCTTTAGGATCCTCGTTCAAGTGTGTTTTGGGAGATGTTACGAAAACTACAACATCTCTAGGTTCATCAGTCTGTTTCTCTAGCTTACCTTTTGGAGAACGTTCCTTTGATGGGTGATTCTCGCACTAGAGTGGTGGCAAGTACACATCAGGTCCATTCTTGGATGGGACCTGCTGTATTGTTAGATGCAGCCAGAGTGGGATCACTGGCTCATCGTCTTCATGTTTGGTGGACAAACCTCTTACCTAGAGAGGTTCTACAGCATAGTTATGATGGGATTCAACGACTAGACCACATTCTTGTTGATGATATCTTGGATGTTGGGCGTCAGTCTCAGACAGTGGTAGTGGTTGATAGGTCACCTATGGCAGTGGTGAACCTAGTTGGACAGCCTAGACCTGCATTCCCCACACTCATGAGTTTCCCAGGCTCTCATGCTTTTCGAGAGGGAGGACCTGGACTTGTTTGGGACTCATAGTTACAACAATTGGTGGAGCCCAACGCTGATGAGAGAGAGCAGGTGATGGGTTTTTGCACCGGTATTACCGGTGTTCCAACAGTGTCAGAGTCATCTAGGTGTTAGGTCAGGCTATGGACCTGAACTGTTTGACTTGGATTGTGAGCCTTGGCTTGGCAGAGCAGCATAGGATGCGCTTGATAGGCATCACCACTCGGACACTTGTGAGCCCTGTGCCTATCAAGATGATTCAGGCACATGCTGGGGGCAATGGACCAAGTGGACATGGTATTCTTGGGACACATCCAATAGCTACTAGGGAGAGTGGTCTACTTGGAGTCCATCCAGGTGAGCGTGGGCTACTTGGATTACACCCTTGGTCCACATGGGATGCAGCCAGAGGACGTGTGGAGCTTGCAACCAGAGTGGAGGGAGTTTTTCACACAGAGGTTGGGAGCTCTAGTGGTCGGGAGCATGACACTATTGCTCCCAAGGGCCCAGTGTAACTGTCAGTCAGTACGTCTTCCACTCCTACTACAGTTACAAAGGATACTTGGGAGCCAGATCTTGGACCCAAGCTTACTGGAGAGGAAAGACGCAGGGTTTGGAGGTTCTTGAGGAGTCACACAAGTTGTTTTGCCTTCAGTATGAAGGATTTGGGTGCTCTGAAGGGACCTAATATACGGATTGAGCTGACTAGCAACACACCAATTTTTAGACGTCCTTATCGATATAGTGATATGGAGAGGACATTGATTCAGAGCCAGAGTAGTGACCTTTTTGAGGCTGGTTTGGTGGAGATTTCACATGGAGAGTATGCATCAGCAACAGTGATGCCAGCCAAGAAGGATATGCATGGCAACTATATAGATAGGCGGATGTGTGGAGATTACCGTCCTATCAACCGACAGACTAGGGCTGATCGGTATGCCATGCCTACACCGGAGGAGATTTTTGATGCGATTGGGCATGCAAAGGTCTTTAGTACTTTGGATCTTCGAGCGGGATATCATCAGTTGCCGATCAGGGAGGAGGATAGGTCCAAGACAGCATTTTGGGCTATTGATCCTCATGGCAAGGATGTGTTATATCAGTGGAGGTTCTTACCATTTGGGTTAAAGAATGCTCTTGCTGAGTTCGAGAGGGTCATGGATAGGATCCTAGCTGGATTGGATTTTTCTCGGTGCTATATTGATGACATTTTGGTTTATAGCACTACATTGGAGGAGCATGAGAGACAATTGTTGGAGGTGTTTGAGAGGTTGAGATCTCATGGACTCAAATTACATCCTGGGAAGTGTAGGTTCTTCCACGAGCATGTTGAGTATTTGGGCCACACTATCTACCCTGGAGGACTTGGTGTCCAGTAGACCAAGGTGGAGGCTATTGCACATATTCCTCGGCCTACGGATGTGAGCAGAGTGCGAGCATTCCTTGGGTTAGCAAACTTCTATTGCCGCTATGTTAGAGGATTTAGTGCCATTGCCAAGGCCTTGACGAAGCTGACCAAGCTTACACAAGAGTGGTGTTGGGGAGATGAATAAGAGAGAGCTTTTGTAGAGCTCAAGGAGAGGTTGACATCTGCTCCTATTTTGAGGAGACCAATCATGGGACGACCATTTCAGGTTCACACTGATTGGAGTATGTTGGGGCTTGGAGCGGTGCTCACCCAACATGATGATGAGGAGAAGGAGTTTGTGGTGGCCTATGCTAGTTGCTCCAACAATTCAGCGGAGGTGAAGTATAGTTCATATGAGGGAGAGTGCTTGGCAGCAGTTTGGGCAATAGCACATTTCCGATGTTACCTATTTGGTAACCCCTTCACTCTCATCACTGATCATCTGCCGCTGAAGTGGTTGATGGAGTTCAACAAGCTTTCAAGGAAGCTTGCACGATGGGCTCTGATTTTACAAGAGTATGATTTCACGGTTGTTCACAAACCTAGAGTGGTGAACCGTGATGCAGATGGGTTGAGTAGAAACCCATGTCCCAGCCAACAGGATCAGACTGGAGCACGTTGGCATGGTGAGACAGATGAGGAGATGGTGCCAAGTTGACATGCATCGGCCTTTTTGTGTATATTTGCAGAGGCTTTGGTGGTATCTCTCTCATCGCATACAGGAGGAGTTATTGAGGTAACAGATCCAGAGAGTGAAGATATTGGTACAGTTCAGCGAGACATTCATGATGATGTCTTAGTGATGGACTATCTTCGCACTGGTGTTGTGGGTGGCACAGTTGGGGCCAAGGAGAGAGACCGTGTTCTTCAGCAAGCCAGACGGTTCAGATTTGAGGGTAGACACCTTTTGCGTGTATGGGAGGATGGTAGAGTGCGAGTAGTACCACTTCCATCACAGAGACCACAGTTGGTCCGTCATGCTTATGAGGAGCTAGGACATTTTGGAGTAAAGCGTACTTATAGCTTACTCCAGAGTCATTAGTGGTGGCGCAGTATGCAGACCGAGGTACAGCAGTTTGTTGCCAGATGTGTGGTTTGTGACCGAGTTAGAGCATCATTCAATGCTCCTACGCCACAGTTACACCTATTACCTATCATGGGATTGGGTTATCGTTTGAGTTTGGACTTTGCTAGACCTTTACCGCTGACTGTGAGACATCATCGGTATGTTTTGGTGATGGTGGAGCACTTCTCCAAGTGGATTGAGTTGGTGGCACTTCCTAACAAGTCTAGTGAAGGGACAACTTACTCGTTCCTGGATCGAGTTCTTAGTCATTTTGGTGCACCAGCTGAGGTTTTGGCTGATCAGGGTACAAAGTTCTTGGGGGAGTTTCAGGTCTTGTGTGACAAGGCTTTGATTGATCATCATACTACATCCCGAGATCACCCTGAGATAGATGGCTTAGTAGAGATAGTGGTTTAGACGATGAAGAGAGGATTGCGAAAGTATGGTTTGTAGAGAGGCCACTTGGGAGATTGGGATCTCCAGTTACCTTGGTTGGCCATGGGCTATCGGTTCAGCCGGCAAGCCTCCTTAGCATCCTTCTCTCCATACTTTCTTCTCTATGGACAAGATCCAGATTTACCTGCAGCCATTCGTCGAGATGCTACTGTAGTTTTGGACTTGGATGAGCGTATGTTCTCAACAGGCAGAGATCTTTCTGAGAGTGATGCCGATGGCCTTTGAGAACTTGGCGATTGTTCAGCATAAAGATACTTTACGCTATGCTACCATTCGAGGAGGAGGTTATAGACCCTTGATCCGTCGATTTCATCCAGGCGATTATGTATATCTACAGCAGACAGCACCGACGACACTTGATGTTTCTACAGGCCGCACTATCTTGAGAGTGTGCGAGGTTTTGCCATCTGGAGTCCTTGTGTTAGAAGGACGTGATGGTGTTGTTTGGAAGGATCATGTGCGCAATTGTGCGCCATGCCACCTCCCAAACATTGATGGTACTATAGACCCAAGCTTGGCACTTGTACGTGCAGGCTTGTGGTGTATGCTATGTGGCTCTTCTGGTGGAGCTACTACTATGTTAGTGTGTGATAACTGTTTGAGAGGATGGCATATGGCATGTATGACTCCTCCCCTCACTGTGGTTCCTTAGTGACAGTGGTTATGTCCTAGATGTACTTGACCTATAGCTAGTTCATTCTTTATATGGTATAGATTGCAGACAAGCAACTAACGATGGGGCTCCATAGCACCTGGCCTCCTGATCTTTGCCCATTAGAGGGTATACCATATACTTAGAGTAGATGGCTATCTGGAGTTAGAGGGACCTAACCGCCAGCTAGGGGGGCAATCGTGGCACTTTAGAGTCTATGTATGACTTATGTGTGAGTTGTGCTTCTATAGTGTATGATGTTGACAACGATATATGTTGTGTAGTGATGTATATACACATGACAGCTGTCACGCCATTTGTAGTTCCGCATTTAGATGCTCGGGCACTGGAGTTCCAGTGATAGTAGTTAGAGTTATTCTAGCAGTTTCTCAAAGACTACTTTCCGATGGTTAGATTTTGTGTTTGGGGTACTAACTTCACGGTAAAATGGGGCCCACCGTCACTTTGCACCATTTGCACCGTTGAGTGTGCTGTCAGCTGGACCGTTAGGGTTTCAGTGCTAGCTTGAGTCCAGGGGGTATAGTTTTGAAGTGAGCTCTAGAGAGCTCACTTCTCTGATGTTGAGCCTTCGAGTTCTTGGCTATGGTGGATAGAGGCCGGCGAGCGTCACCTAGATTCTCTATGCTTGAGTTGGTGTGGCTTGACTGTAATCAGTGCCCAGTTGTTGGCAGTTTATAGAGTGACAGATCAAGTACTGATCTGAGTTGAGTTGAGTTGAGAGTGGTAAGCAATCTGATTAATTGTGGCACTTTAGAGTCTATGTATGACTTATGTGTGAGTTGTGCTTCTATAGTGTATGATGTTGACAGCGATGTATGTTGTCTAGCGATGTATATACGCACGACAATATCTACTATGATGGGAAATATACATATGAATTTATTTTATTGGCTTTCAACAATCAATCAATTAGCCTCCTTGGGTTTGGATTGAAATTAAATAACAAATGTATGGTTTTACTTTATTTTTATTAATATTTTGCTTCATGTGGGAGGTTTTGCTTACCTTATTTGTGGAAGACTTGATTTTTTAATTTTTCATATAATATAGACTTCAATTCAAGTAACTATTCACAAATTTTAGCATGTTACTCAATTTTTTTGATCTTTATGTTCCTTCTTATTCTAACCTCTTACTTCTCTTCATATAATATCTTTAATTTTTGGTTCAATGTGTTTTGATTGCTTTATTTCTCTATATTTTTTCTTTCATATAAGTTTCATGTGTTTTATGCATGCATAATATCTCAAACCTATCTCTTTGCATCGTGTTCTCATGTATGTTGATCTCTTTTTATTTTCTTTGACTTCTTTATATTTTTATTTCAATACATGTTCTTAGGAAAGAAATATAAGATACAAAGGAGATTGTAAAATTTTCTTAATATAGAATCTAGTGCTTTTCAGTTCACTCTTTGTTTTAATACATGTAAACTTGTGCATTATATAATGTAAGGTAACATAGTGCTTAGATTTCAAATTTGCACTTGAGTAGGATTATAAATTATAGAAATTTTTAATAAGAACTTGATTGATATATCATAATAAATTTACATCCCTAAAATCATATATATCATTCTTATTCTATACTTGAATAATATGTCATGAATTGAAAAAGCAAGAACAATTATCAGATCTCATCTAATCTAATGTCATAGGCAATTAATCTTAATTTTCAACAAATTTTATTGAGAATTATTGTTGGCTTGGTAACCTTATATATTTTCCATCCTTCTACTATTCACATAAATTAGGCTTAAAGCCCACAAATCTCAAAGCCTTTGTATAACAATAATGGTTAGTCTAACTTCAAGGTAGATACATATTTGTAGAACTTAAGCTTTATACTCATGATAGATTCCTATCAAAATAAAAATAATGAATAATATAGGGTTCAAGTTTGATAACATAGGATTCAAAGTGCAAAGAGAATATATCATACTCAAAAATTTATAGACTAAGCTCTAGACTTTGTAACACCTTGTTATCAATATGATTAAGACTTAAATCTAGACTAAAAATATCTTATTTTCAAGACAAGAATTGAACATAAGTTGTGTAGTGAGTCTTGGTCCCTTACCACTCACTACCTCTTGAAGTCATGCTTGGAGGATTTAACTTTGAAATATCATGATTTATTCTACTGAACTATTAGTTAAACTTTTCTGTTTCCAATTAATCAAATTATATCAACTTAAAAGAAATACTCTTATAGCTCATAAACTTGAGATCCTTAGAAAAAGTAGAGGCTTTATGTGGCAGCCCAATGTCAAGTTCCTAATAGCTAAAAGAAGTAATAATAAAATTTTCCCTTGAGGATATAGGTAAAAAAATAAAAATGAAAGGAAGTGTCACAATGTCACAATTTTGTTTATTATTTCCTATTTAACCTCTTGAGCAAGAACTTCTCCCAAAGGAGTGACACCCCTTATGATACATTATGAAAAGAGGAAAACTAAAGATCACTTTCATTACAAATAGAGTCTAAATTAATCTTGAAGTTAATGGTTCACTTCACTCCAAATGCACTTTCATCCCAAAGACTTAGACTTCACAGAGGTGTACTACCCTTATCTCCAAAGGCACAACTACAAGTGGAATTCTTCTTGGTCAAATGCCAATGACTTGTTGATTTTGTGGTACTTTTGATGTTCCAAATCCAAATTGACTCCTCAAAGCATAGGTTCACTCCTTTGTATCCCTCATGAATTGTACATCCTAATCAAGTTTAAATCCATTGCTCTATACTCTAGCACTTGTGATCCTACTATGGAATTCCTCATCAATACTAAATACAAAAATTTATCAACACTTAGAATAGAAAGACATATTTTGGCAAAGAACTAAAGTTTCTCTTTATTGTAATTTGAAAGCACATAAAGTGTCTTGGGGAAAAAGTCTTAAATACATCTAATCTTTGCTCTAAGGGATCAAAAGCCTAAGTAGATTACTTGAAAATCTTGTATTTCTATCAACATCATACACTTAAGATCCTAATCTTATCTTATTCTAATCACTTGTAGTTTAATTAAGCATCTTACATGTGTTAGGAAAAGTGTCAAGTCTTTCCTTAAGTTAATTTGAAACTACACCTTTTGGACCTACAACTCCAAAATGGTACTTCTCCTAAAGTATGAACAACTACAAATGCCTACTTAACAACAAAGTGTTTTAAAACTCCAAAGTCATCCATCTTGAACTATCTACAATTCCAATGGCACTCTTCCTAAAGTATTTTCAGTTTTTAGTACCTACAAATAAGAGTAAAATGTACACCTAAGAGTGACTATGGTTTACTTCAACACAACTATCACTTCTTTGGTGGAGTGTATCACCTTAAGCTTAGGGCTTGTTATGAAGATCTATCTTTGCTTTTGAAATCCTCTATGCACACTATTATGTTTAAGAGGTAGGTCTTACCAACTTTTGTAAACTTGTGATCTAAGTGCTCCTTGAACCAAATTGACAAGTGATCCATCTTCTCTTCCTTGTAGGTCTTGTGTTCAAGTCTATATGAAAACAACTTGAGCTCATGTATCTTTCCTTGGGTGCTCATAATTACCCCTCTTCTTGGAGCCTTTCCACAAAGAATTGCTTGTATGCTCCAACTATTGAAGTGTTTTATGCTTTTCTCCTTTGAATTGTTGGGTCCAAGTATTCCACTCCTCTTGTAGTGCCACATGTGTTTGGTTACTTTTTTCTTGCTTTGTGGGCTCTTTTACAACTCCTTGAACATGTGCTCTAGATGAAGTACCACCTTTTTTTGGTATTCATGCATTTACAAATTTAGTGTTACAATCTTGACATTAGTTTGTTCTAGTTCATTTTGAGTGCTTGCAAACTCTTCATCTTTGTTGTGCAATTGTTCCTCATAGCCTATTTGCCAATTGGAGTGCTCTTAATTCTCCTTGCAATGTTTGGTTTTCTTCTTTATTGCAATCTTGGTTTACTTTATGGTGGCACTTTGCCTCTTAATGTTGTTATTCACTTGCACCAAGGCATTTACCTTCTCGGCCTCTTTTTTGTATAGGTTTCTAGCCCTAGTTTACTTCTTTCTTTACATTGTCCTCCTTGGCCTTCCTAGCATAGAGCTACTTGTGCATGTTGCACTCGAGTATGGTGTAATCCACAATGTCAAGGCAATTGGCTTGATATTGGGGTAGCAAAATCTCCATCAATTGCATTGCCATTCCTATTGAGTGCGTGTAAAAGTGTGCACACTCCATCATAGGCATTGGTATTGAGGGAATCAACACTGTTTGAAATTTTTTGATGCATTATTGGTGCAAGATCTACAATATTAGCTTTTATATCCACCTTTTCTTCTTTTGCATGGTCTATGATTTGGTCCTCTTCCATTTGTGTAATACCAATAGCTAGACATATTATTTAGAGGTGGAAATTGGGTTGGAAACTTCTGAAAGATGTTATATATCATTTGACTTAGTAGATCAGATAGAGGTGTCACCAAAAAGAGTACTTCCACTAATAGGCAAGAGCCAAAAACAACTTGAAAACTTTAGAGCCAATTTTGGAGACCTAAATAGATGAATTAGCTTCAAAAATGGTAAGATTCCTTATTATCTGGGGAAAAATCTTGTATTCTCTTCCTCACTATTTGTCTCATAGAGAGCTTTCCAATGGTACCTCACCCATGAAATTCTGAGCTTCTTACAAGAAGATTCCTAAAGATTTCCTTTGATCAAACTTGTTTGACCAATCAAATAGGACAAGGACCAACATATCACCCATCCATGCAACTAATCTAAGGTTGGAGCTCACTGACATGTCACCAATCCATAAGGATTGATCCAAAGGTGGGGATTCCTTTGAGGGGATCCTCTTTGCTATATAATAAAGATAAGATGCTCCTTTAGGGCATCGGAGTATTGAGTATGAAGCTTTATATTTTCTCTCTTGTGTTTTTCTTGGGGGTTCTCTTGTCCTTGGAGTATTACAATTTGTAGGACTTTGGTATAATGTTGCACTTTGGGTCAAAGTTCTTTGTCATGCAAGTACTTAGTGAGGTCTTGCTCTTCTTCATGATCTCTTGCTTCATGAATATGACTAAAGAGTGCATAATTTTGTGGTGTAGTCTCTTCTTGCATCTTTATCTTAGGTTCCACTATGTACTTCTCTACTTCTTGATCTTCTTTGTTTGGAGCAGATTGTGTATCTTCCCATTGCTCCTCCTCCTCCTCCTTGCTCCTAATATGGATGCCTATAGGGTGAAGGATCCTTGCTCTTCCTCATTCTCTTCTTTATATTCCTCCTTAGTGTCATGTACTTCTTGTTCATATGAAGACACTTCTATTGCTTGTGTGTTAGATTAAATCTGTGTGGATTTTGATTGCTTCTTGAGTGTCCATCTTTCATTTGGTAATTTTTGGAATATTGATCTCTTCCTACATTGGTACAAATATTTCCAAATATTGCAATGTGATGTCTTTAGAGTTCTTCTTTTGGATGGATTGTCAAAGTATCATGCATAATGGAAATGGGTTGGGAATTTTCTTCCTTTCTTCCTTTATTAGCAAATTTTCTCCCATGAAAAAAATGAATGGCAAATGGAGCTAGGTATGTGGCACCTCAATCGTCTTCAAAATCTTGGTGTAGTGTCATTGCTTGCCAATAATAAATATAAGCCCAATTCAACGCTTCTCCTTGGTACATGTACTAAAAACATGTTGCTTGGCTGTTTGTTAGCTAGGTGGTTTGCTTAGGCTTGATTAATTTCATAACTACCTCTATAATGGCACTCTTGGTTTGGTCTTTGTAATTGGCTACCTTCCACCCATTATTCTTTGACCTCTCCGTGTTGAAGATGGCCTTGACTTCTTCTGTCAATGAACTTGGTATTAAGAGTAATTGCTCCTACTACTCCTACATCTAGGCCAAGTACCAATTGCCAATGTACCTTTATCTAGTTGTACCTTTATCTAGTCACTCTTTATCCCCTTTATCTCTTTTTTCTCTTGCACTTCATCTCATGGATGATTGCAAAGTCACTCAACTCACTGTTCTAGAGTATGAACCTTACATTTTTTTATATTGGATAACATTGGCCTTGCAATAGATAGCACACTTGTTTATTGTAGGTGCACAAAGAATGGTCTCATAGACATTCCTATAGCTTTTGGGAGAAAGTACTACATTGCCTATCTGAGCAAAATGAAGGCAAGTGCTAAGTGAACTACTCAAAGTGCTTCTTAAGTCTGACGGCTAAGTGCTTTGAAGGTCTATGATTGTCAAGGAAATCCTACTCAATCAACTCCAAATGCCTGATGTCTCTATGAAAAAGTGAAATTGGTTGATGGATCTTGAATTTATAATCAATTGCCTTGGTCACTGATCAGTCTTTTGATGGGTGAGGAACAAGTGAGCAATTGTCCTACACACATGCAAAACCCTTGATGGATAACAAGTCATCCTTTCTTGCACCAGCTCCATCCTTGGCTAGTTGTCACTCTCCCACGTGCATGAGAATTATTATTGATAATTTATATTCTTGTAACATTAATGTTATCTTGTATGTATGATATATGATTTACAAGGATATTGTTATAATTAGACTCCATACAATTATATAAAAAGTTATTAATCATAAGTATGGTCAATATCAAGTTATGTAATAAAAGATTCCCAACCAGTCACTCTCTCATATGCAAAACTACTTGAAAAATGCTAACAGGTGTAATATTGCAAGGATAGCAGGGAAACATAGACGCATAATCACAAGTTTCACACTCAAACTATGATGCCCCAAAGGTGCACCTTCTCTTTATTATATAGACAAAGAGTATCTCCTCCAAGGAAGCTCCACCATAGGATTAGGTGCATAGATAGGTGACATGTTGGCAAGCTCCACCCTTGGATTACTTACTTGGATGGGTGACATGTCGATCCTAGTCCTATCTGGTTGGTCAAACAAGCTTTGACCAGAGGGAATCTTCCTGAAGGAATCTCAAAATTTCATGGGTTGGAAAGCTCTTGATGAGACAAACCAGGGAGGATGGAAGGCTAACCTTTCATTTGTTTGGGAAGGGGAGTGGGGTATATGCACATTTTTGAGGCCTAATTCATTCGTTTAGGTCTCCAAAATTGCCTTCAAAGATTTTAGGCATATTTTGGTTCTTACTCTATCAGTAGAAGTGATACCTCTTTCTGATCTATTTAGTCCATCATGTGTAACATCCTTCCAAATGTTAACAAACCAATGCTCACCTTTAAATCATATGTCTAGCTATTGCTTCTAAGGTTTTCATGTTTATTTTTGTTTTTTCCCTATTAGTAGAAGTACTCTTTTGTTGATACTTCTATCTAATATATTTTTTCCATCATGTATAACATCATTCCAAATGTTACCAAACCAAATTTCACATCTAGATCATATGGCTAGCTCTTGGTATTACAATAGGCTTCTTGAATGTAATGGCCTTGGCGGCAATTCCTGGCCTAGTTGGTGATGCATTCAAATTTCTGCATGGCCCTCAGGCACAAATGCCTTTGGGTTCAAAGGCACTCCAACCTACATGCCCTTGGCTTCATTCTCCTTTATTCCAAATGCAATGCACTCTTATCTTGGTACTACAATTCTTTTATGACACAATTAAGAGTGCCACTCTTAGTAAGGAAGTTCTCCTTGTAAACCATTAACTACTTTGCCTCATCTTTGCAACTAATCATGATTTGTTCAGAAATAGTAAATTTTGCAAAAATGAGGATACCATACTTTACCTTTTATATAAGATAAGACTATAAAGGACCTTCTAAGGAATACATACTACTTTTTACCCAAAAATTGAAGATATTTTGAATATATTTTGAGTAAATATTGGTATTTTTATCATTTGGAAGCATCTATATAATATTAGAAATAAATGATCCCTCTAGAGATAGGTAAACTTAATACGTATTATAGATGATAATTAAAAATATTTAATTTATGTGAATTAATTATGTAGGTTATAAAACTCTTCAAGAAATCTTTTAGAGTACTCTTTATGTAAAGTACAACTCTAGTTCTACAAGGACTATCGGATGACCTAAGTGGGAAACTAATAAAACTGAGTAAGAATAAAGAACTTCATTGATATATCACATACAAATTCTGAATTTTCAAAGAATTAGAATATTTATAATATTGTGAAAGATTTCTTTCAATATTAATCTCTTTGAGAGTCAAACAAGAAAAAGTCTCCTTTATTTTCAGTAAGAGTGACTCTTATGAAACTAGAAAGTATCTTTTACATAAATTAGAAGAAGAAGATGAGTATAGGTTTTTGAGAAACTTATCATAATAACTTCTCATATAAAACAAGATATCATGATCAATCTAAGATCCCTCCAAAGAAGTAAGATTTCTACTAAGAAGAAAAGTTTGAACTTATATGTAATTATTTAACTTATCCAAATATAATCACAAGAGTTTTCTTTCTCTATAAATAGGGGTCCTTTCATTGAATATTTGATCGCATCAACATTGCAAGATGCAATTTAGATGTTGGAAAAAATATTTCTATTATATATGTCAAGATCACAAAGATTTGATGTCTTTTAAACATGGAATATGTTCTTCCTTTGAATCTTAGATAGAGATGAATATATTGTTTTGAGAAGAGATTACATAAATCTTAAAGATATATCAAGAATTTTTGTTTTTGGGTATAACCTTTCACACGCACTTGTCAAGTTCTAACCCAAAAAAATAATTTAAATTTTCTGATTTTGTACAACACACTTGAAATTATTTTAAGTAAATGAAAATTAGTAATCATTATAGAATTATAAAATCTGTGCAAGGAATTTTACCATTCTCTCAAATAGTAGACCAAAAATTAAGTGAAAGCTATTTCAAAACCAAGAAATAGAATACATCTATGGATAATATCTAAGAAGATCTCACTATCATGAAGGCATAATCTTGATCACTTTGGAGAGAAACTTTGTTTTCTCTTTTGTGGCAATTATTGCAAGAAATTTTCATAAGTAAGATATCTCTAAATTTTCTAATATCTTAATTAGATGTTTATATTTATGCTTTTTTTATCTAACTCTATGTTGCAAGAAGAGTATAAATTTATAAAATTTGAGCTTAAATTTTGTCACATGCAATCTTCAAGAGTCTTTTCTAATAATTTCTTACAAAGTATAATTCAGAATTAATCATCTATCAAACTCTCCGAAATTAACCTTTTATGAAGAGTAAAATGATCCAATTTTCCTCAGAGTAACCTCACTAAACTATCAAAATTGAGCAATTCAAAATAAAATATCATTGATTATTTCAAATAAATAACAAAGTATCAATAACTATGAAGTTTTGCATTAACTATCTTTCAACGTGTAAGTTGAAATTTAACCTCCAGTGGTCTTTTTTTGATAGACTATAAACCCATTAATTTTTCATTTTTATGTGTGAAAAAATTTCAAATTACTATGAAGCACAAATTTAGTAAAAAACACTATTTTCTTATTACTTTCCTCCTTTTCTACAAGGAGATGGTAGAATAATAATTGCTTGCTTAGGAAGAAACCTTCTTAGTTGAGTGTCCTCTAGAGTTGTGTTTGTGCATGCTATAGTGCAAATGAAATAGGTACAAAGCTGAAAGCACTCTAAAGGAAGAATACCAAAGAGTCAAGTCCAAAATATGGTTGGAGGCAAAGAACTCGCAAGTACAAAGGACCTTGGAACTTTAGACCTAAAGATAGTACATCAATTTGAATGCACCCCTTCTTGGATAAAGAATTGCCACCAAAGACAATTTGCTTGCATGTATGGAGAATGACTCCACCAAACTGACTTCAAGAATTCTGGCTATAAAATCAAGTGCTATTGGAGCAATTTCACTTTCTGCCAATATTCTCAATCTTGAAGCCAAAGGAAAATATCAATTATCAACCTTTGTAGCCAAATAGTAAATAAATGTGAAATTTACTACAAGCAACTTAGAGCAAGCACCTTTCTTTTTTGCTTTGGAACTGGGAGTTGAGTGACCTTGCAATTATCTATGAGATAGAGAGGAAGAAGGATATAGAAATAGAGGACAAGAGAGGAAATCTCTATAACTAAACCAAGGAGAATTTGCAAATAGTCCTTGCTGCAAATGTAGATTCATCTAAGGAAATGACACTTGACACAGAGTTTTGGCTTGCAAATATAGTGTTAGGAGACTATATTAAAGCATTTTTCATAGATAAGAGATCCACCAACAATGGCTAATGGATCATTATAACTACCCAGAGTTATAATGATCAGGCATAGAGAGTGGTTATCAAGCAATGATGAAATTTTTTTGGCCAAAGAGAACAACTTATCTCACCTATAGCAAAACAATCTTCTTTGAATACATGTATGAAGAGGACCTGGTAATTTGGGCAAATATGTTCACCTTCCAAGTGAGGAGCTTGCACCAAGAATTCAAAGAACACTGTGAAGCAACTTATCTAGCTCTTTGTCATGACACACTTTTTTGTTGTTGTTGCATTTTATCTTATTTCTAGTTGTTTATTGGTGTTTTAGACAATATATGAAGTATTAGGATAATACTAAGTAGGACAAACTGTTAGTTTGTGCCTTAATTTTAACAAAGTCCAAGTCTGGCTTGAAAATTCATATTGAACAAAATGCACAATGAGTATTATGATATGAGTTGGCTTACAATGATGTAAAAGGCTCATCAAAGTTTTGTATGAGCTACGGAGCAACAAGATTTTGTCAAACTAATGTTCCATGGGATTCTACTACCAATTCAAATTTGTGATTATGATTGTGATTGTGATTGTGACTTGGACTTGTGGCATGTTGCCAAAGGACCATTTGTGACCATTTTGCAAGGGGCTTATGCTGTAACCCATTTGTGCATGTGTGTGGTATTGTGATATTTAGCTTGGTATTATAAGTTCTTGAGAGATATTATTTATGTAGAGATAAAGGATGGTTCTACATTAGTCAGCTAAAGTTAGTCCTAGCTAAGATAGAGGGGAACTTACTCTAGAGGAAGTGGAAAAGATGAGTATGACAACCCGGAAAATATCACTTTTGCCGTAATCAGGTAAGTAAAGTTTGTTCCCGTAGAGATACGAGTCATAAATATCCAAATATGAAGCAAAATAACCAAATCCATTCTTCTTGAGTTCTTATTTAATCCCTCAAGTAGAAACCACACCCAAAAGAGAGTAACAAGCACTAAAATGCAGTCTTGTCACAACAATTTGTCATCCATAATCACAAATCTTTCAATTCTATCCAAACAAACTTGATTGTGATGATTCAGTCCCTCCTAAATATGGCTACTTCATTATAAAATGACTTTGCCTCGGAATTGTGTTCCACCTTTCCATTGAAGGCACAACTTCCTCAATCAAAATTGCTTCACATCAACACCACGCTGCACTCACAAATGCAAAATACTACCAACACTGCAATTCCGCTGTCAAATCTATCAAGGCATTGCTTCAATTGCTATCCACTCAGGATCAAACATACAAAATGGAATCAAAGATGTAGAATCCAAAATCTAACACTCAGAATTGTACTTTGAATTTTCTCCCAACACTCACAAACACACACACACAAGGTTGATACTTGGAATTAAGCTCAAGCAATGAGTACTACTTCACAACACTTTGCTTTATCTACTCCCAAGAATATGAATACTGAAATTTTTTTTATTGCAAATGCCCCCTTTAAATAGTAAAGCAATCTATAGTTACTAACAAAAATACAGTTCTACAGCAACTCTCTACAAACATGTAGATTCAAAATGACAATGCACCTCTTCACATTTGCCTCTTCATATCTCAAATCTGTTTCTAATCCAATCCAATGTCAACCTCAACTTTGGCTTCCAAATCCAATGATCCTACTATCAATTCTCCTTCTTTGGGTCTACCTAATTCCACTCCTAAATCTTCTATTTTGACTAACTCTTCACTACAACTACAATTACATTCCTATCTACTCTATCTACATCATTATTTGCTGACCCATTCCTTTCTACTATCTCAAGTAACTCACCCAATGACACTTGCACTCCTACTTCTACTACTTTGGACTTCTTCTCTAACTTTATCTCACTACAAAGTCTATCCAAGTCTGATCTAACAAGATCTAATCTAAGACAGACATTGTCTCTTACCTCTAACATCTTCCTATCTACATAATCTTGTAGATAAATCAAAATATTATTCAACTTTGTGTCCTTTCTCTTCCTCTTCTTCATCTCTTGCACCAACAACTTCAACTGATGTAGTCTTGCTTCCTCCAACTTCCCTTCAACTTCAATACCCAACAGCGCACTCAACTCATTTACCACTACTTCCACTACATCCAACTCCACAATCTGCTCTACTTTCTCTTTCTTTCTCTCCTCTTCTAGCTCATTATGATACATCACTAACTCATCCTCAAACTCAGCCTTCATTGCTTCCTTCTCTTGCTTATTCAGCATGAGTTGATCTTTGGTTCCTTTCAACAATCCTTGCAATTATTCGTCCTCTCAACTACGTTTTGTCAACTCCCACTGCCAGGCTTGGTCCTTATTTGCTTTTTTCTTCCTCATACTTTCCAACTCCTGCTCCATCACTGTTGCACTTGCCTTTGAATGTATCATCTCCACTTGTGCATCAAAAATTTCCCTCTTCAGCACTTCAATCAATACCATCGTCTCCTTTACTTCCTCTCTACATTTCACCAAGTCCTCCCTCATTGCTTCTGAGTTTTTGCTCCAAAGAACTGCCTCCACCTGAAGTTCTTTGGCTTCCATCTCTACTCTCATTACCTTGCTTCTTAACAACAAGGTCTCTGGACTCCACTTCATCATGACCGCTAATTCATCCTTCACATCCAGATTAGCACTTGCCATCTCCACCTTCTTCTATTGTAGAAATACCAATAGCGGACACACAACCTTTGATAGATAATCCACTCCATCACACTTCATGTTGTTGTCTTTGCCATCTTCACCCTTAGTAGGTAACTCTTTGATTGGTGCCTTACCCCAAAGACATAATCTTCTTATCTTCAAAGTTTCTTCACCCAAGCTCTCCTCCTTCTTGGCGGTAACCTTACTTGGTCTGACGGTGGGAACTTGAGCACTTCTCTTTCCCATGGCACCTCTTGGACATACCAAGACACCCTCTTCTTCCTTCTCACGCTCACGCTTGGCTGTTGACATCTCCGGACTTGGCTTCCCTGCTTCCACAACCCTTCCCCTCACTTGATGGACTTTAGCTTCTCCTACACTACCATTATTTGATTCCTCACTCCATAGAGTGAACTCTTCTTCTCCTCCCAAGACTTCTCCCTTTGACTTGGTTTCTTCTTCTGATTCCTCCTCTGAAGTTGACTCTTTCACCTCCACCAACATTGGCTTTGGATTAGGCTTTTGTATCTTTTGTGACTGTATTGACACATTTGTCCTTCAGGTCTACTTTGCTTCTTGGGCATGGGGATTTCTACTGCTACTATCCTCTACTTTCCACTCTTCATTTAATACTCATCCCCTTCACAAACCCGCTCCATGAAATATCATTCATCCGCATCCGCATCCTTATCCGCTTCTGCTTCCTTGGGCAGATCCGGATGAAAGTGAGACCGCATTCTACTTCTCTCCTCCCAAGTCAGCAGATTCAGCCCAAAGTAGAAGAGAGCTATAAAGGGTACAACATAGTGTTGTTTTATATCCATTCTCCAACTTGTAATCATCTGCTCCACACGCTGGTGCAGACACTTTGCCCAATCCACCACTTCTCCTACAAACATATGGTGAAAGAATACTGCCTATTGCATCATGACATAGGTGGTTTGCTTTGCCTTGAACAGAGCTATCACGGTCACAATCCCTCTTTGCATTAGGTCTTTATAACTATCCACTTATACCCATTCTAAGTGCGTGGTCAACTAAAAGAATTCCTAACCTTGGCAGTTTCTTCCGATGCATCACACTTCTGATAGAAGGTTGTACCCTCTACCTCTCCAGCTTCTCTACCTAGGACTTCTATCCAATCCAACTCAGTCCATTGAGCAGGATTTCCTCTCTTCCCTTCATGCTTTGGCCCATCCTTGCAATCACCTCACAGCAATCTTTGCCATGAAACCTGGGAAGCTAAAATTCCAGTTCCAGGCCAAAAAGGTGATACAAAGTCTTGGTAAGACCTTGATCCTTGCCACTACATCCAACCTACACATTGCCAGACCCCTTACCGCACTCTGCTTACTCACTTTTGGGGCCATCGTGTGCTTCTTCACTCTTTGTTTATGAAAGATCAAACCTCAGATTCTAACCCACCCCTCTTGCCTATTCAAAATTTGCATTCCTTTGGGTTGACTCTAAATAGGGATAGGATAGCGTCTAGACATTGCAACACTTCCTCATGGAAATCTCAATTTATAGTCCTTTGTTGATTGGTCATTCTTTAATCGCTGCTCTGTGCCACTCACCAATTCTGTGAATTTGTTTCTTGTCACTTTCAAGAACATCTTGGTCTTGAGGTAGTCACTTTCTTCCCGTATACTTTCTTGATTGGCGGAACCCAAAGAAGTTTGTTATAGGATCTTTGGATCGGGTCACGCTCCCCGATACAAAGTCCTCATCTTTGTATTTCACCTAGTCCAACCCAAGTCCTTTGGACTTGACCCGAGATCAACTTTGGATTTATGCCAAACACATAATTCTTCATGTTTCTTCCCTGTTTAGCCTTCCTTTGGCTTTACCAATGCACTTCTTCTTTAAAATATTAAAAAACAAAAATGTGGGTACCACAATGAGCACCACTATTTTGGATTCTAGTGTGTTGACTTGATATTATTCCTAGGTGTTTGGCTTTAAGGAAAGAGTTGAGAAGTCTTGGGCTTGCAAGCCCTTTTGTTTTGAATTCTTCTATAGTTCAAGTATGGTCCATGTGAAGAAATCCTTGACTTAGTGGTTGGGTCAAGATAAGATCACATGCTTAATAGGATACGCCCATGTGGATGGATATTCCTTTATATTTTTTGACTTTACTTGAATTTTAGCCTAGTAACTTGAGTTATTGTGATAAATAATAACTTTAGTGCATAACTATTTCACAAGTATATAAACAAGGGGTGAGGAAGTACTCATCATCCTTTCATTTGCAACTATCTCTCTCTCATTGAGTTCTTTAGTGACCAATGGCTTGAGTCTTGGAGTGTTAGCCTTGGAGTATGATGGAGTTGGGGTTCTTTGCCTTCTTAGTCCCTAGTGCGCTACCATAATCGCCATCAAAGGTTCATCTTGAGTGTGAGATAGGCCTACTCATAGTGCATGCACCATTTGACCACAACTCTTCACCAACCATTGTGATGGTTGAGGAGCAATTGGGTGTCAAGATTTATAAAATGCCAACTCCACCCCACAAGAAGTTACTTTTCATTGACATCAAATTTCATTTTCTCACATATAGGAATCTCTTGAATTATTCTCCAAGATCTGCAATAAAGTGTAAAGCGCAAGAGTGATAAGAGGAAGGATCAATACAAGAGAAACTAAAGTTGAATACTTGCAAGATGGTGGAACAAGCAATGGTAGTCAAAATAGAGGCAAAATCACACAAGTTAGTCAAAGTTCTATGCAAACCTGCCAAATTATCAAAATTGGGATTGCATTGTAGAGCAAATTACTTGAATAGTAGAAATCTAGAATTCTTGTTGTGGGACTAGAGTTTTACATACTTGCAAATGATAGAAGAAATACAAAAAATACATACACACAGATAAATAATTAAAAAATATCATTATAAGCAAATCTTATGGCATGGACAAAAGACCACTAGCACAAAGTCTTAGGAGAACAATACATGCCATTTTGGGCAGATTTATATTGATACTCCTCGCTGTAGGCTTAGTAAGAGTATGAAAGCCAAGATTGATAATATGCTTGTAGGAGGGAATTTTACTAATAGGTATAAAAAAGAGTATTTAAAAGATCCTATTAAACAAGTTATAATATAATTGATCATGTTGTTTCCATCAAAACAAACTTTGCATGTCAACCTCAATCAAGCTATTTTCTTCCAACTTCTACACAATGGAAAACTTGTGAGCTGGGGCTGGATGTTTCATGAACAAGTAAATAAGCTGCTAGAAGACATGGAGCAAGGAGTTGCCATGATCATAGCACCCTTCATCATGCACTTCTATCTATGAATGGGCTTTCTAAAAAATTGAGAAGAAGGAGAGATTTTTGAGTCACTTCCATCATCTAGCCTACTTTAATGAACATCCCAATTTGGCCAAGGAAATAACTATGTATCCCAACACAGACAAGGATTGTGCTTGTACCAAGAATTTTGTACCTATTGAGGAATGTTACAACACCATCATGATCCGCAAGAAGGCACCTATGATGATGAAAAAAACCTTGGTCTCCAAGAATTGAAAGAGAAACAAAGTCATTAAAATATCATCAAAAGAAAGTGGAAGTGGCAAAGCTAGGAAAAAAGCTAGAAACAAGGCTTCTACAACCAATGAAGGTTATTCTAGCTTCAAGTAAGAAACCTCCCAAATTAAAAAGAGGTCAGGAAATGACAACTGCTTACACATCTTGTCACTAGAGATTAACAATGAAATACCAAAGGAGGCAATGATATGTAATACCCGTTAATGCATGTATACTCTATAGGGATAGTAAGTATAGTATTGCAAGTAGTGGAGAAATATTATCTATATGGAGTTTAGCTAAGCTTCTACATTAGTTATGATTAGCTAGAGTTAATCCTAGCTAAGGTAAAGATGATTCTATTCTAGAGGAATTGTAAAGAGTGAGCATTATTGTTTTGTCTTCTAGTGTATGACTTCATATTGAGAAAAGAGTTAAGAACTCTTGGGCCCAAAAACCATGTTTGTGTGGATTTTTCTATGGTCCAAGGATAGCCCATGTGAAGGAATCCTTGACTTAGTTGGTAGATGAGAATAAGATTACCCACTCATGGAATTATTCCCATGTGCTTGGATATTCCTTTAGACTTTTAGACTTTATTTGACTTTTAGCCAAGTAACTTGAGTTACTCCAATAATTAGTAACTTGGATGTGTAACTTTTTCACAAGTATATACACTAGAGGTGAGGAGGTAACTTTTTCATCATCTTTCCATTTGCAACCATCTCTCTTATTGAGTTCTCTAGTGAGTAATGCTTGAGCCTTGGAGGAGTGATGGAGTTGGGGCTCCTTGCCTTCTTAGTCTATAGTGTAAGACCTTAATAGCCATTAGAGGTTCATTTTGAGTGAGAGACAAGTTGGCTTACATAATGATGATGCGTACTCATCACAAACACCTAAAGAAGTTCCAAAGGACAAGGGAAAGCACCAATGGATGACAATGAAAATACCTCCATTGTAGTTCCAAAAAAGGCATCTATGAAAGTACTTATGTTCCTCTCCAATTCTCAGCTACCTAAGAATCCTATGATAAACCTTATTGATGTTATTTTGGTGATACAATACAAACAAGGCCTTGAAATGGCAAAATGCAAAAATAGGAAATAGAAGCTTGGAAGTTGAAAAAAGAAAATTCCATCATGGCCAATCTACAAGAAGGGGACTACCACACTTGCATAACAACAAGACAACATCAGAACATGATGAGATAGAGAGTGCTCCTTACAAAACACGACCATCTCAATATCTAACACAAGATGAAAAACCAGAAAAAATGAATGATATTTTCCATCATCTCCAATATGACAATAACTTGATGGTGTGGTTAAGATAAGAATACTTTGTACACACAATAATGCCAATAATGGAACTATTGGAGGAGATTGCACCTTTCTACAATGAGTTGGACTTTGATATTGGCAAGCCAATTAAGCTTATAAGTACCTTCATGCCATGGCAATTATAGCTACCAAAGACAAGGCAGTGCTTCACACCAAACTGAGTAATGCCAAAAAATAGCTTACCAAGGAGATTGCATTGTTTAAGGAGACATACCAACTGCTTAAGAATTTTCAACATGACGGATTGGCACTACAAAGACAACAAAAGTTCATCTTATGATGCCTACAATTAGAGGTTGATGTGGTGCATAGAAACGTCATTAAACAAAAAATTACCACAAAGAGTAGATAAAGGTACATAACCAAGAGCTAACAATTTTCCAAATCAAATCAAATGCCGCCAACACAAAGATAGATGTAGTGGAGAGATGATACAAGAATCTGAAGGAACTCATAGATCTTTGAATCCATGAACTTACTTTGAGCCTAAAATGAGCACAAGAGAAGGAGGAGAACCTGAAGTCAAAAATTCAGCCAAACCACAAAAACTTGGCAAATGAATGTGTAGGTCTTCTCACGACCATAAAACACATGGCACCTCAACTATTGAACCAATTGGAATAGATGGCTAACAATATGATAAATTGGACAAATATTAAGGACTTAAAAACTCAAATCAAGGCTCTTGAGAGGAAGGTCTACACAAATGATCAGTTAATAACCTTGTCACTCAAATTCCAAAGCCATATAATCTCCAAGTTCAAAGAAGCCCAAACAAGCATCACAAATGAGGTCACCAAGTATAGGAGGAAGCTCATTAACCTCATTTCAATCTGCAAAGGCATTGAGTAGTTTGTCACAATTGCCACCAACTCATCCTATGAGGACTAAAAACTTCAAAAATGCATTACAACCCAAGTTGTAGAAACCTTAGTAGTCATTTTGTAGTTCAATCCATCTCATATTTTGCCCTCATCTTGTATCTGAAGCCAAAATATGTTATATTTGTAAATAATTATAGACCTTACTGTAAATATGAAACCTAAGTAGACCACTATACAACACAAGAAGATGCAATAAATCTGCTAAGGTGGCAGTGCCATGCTAGCTGCACCTATTTGGAGATTATATTAGGACAAGATAAGAATCTTATTAGTGAGGATTAGATGTAATTAGAATATTTCCAGCAATTTGTAGCCACTAGATCTCTTTGGCAACTAAGTAGAAAATGTATATAAGGCTTAGGCCTAATGTTAACTACGACCATTTGGTGCATTATGTCTATATAGTAAATGGGGCATTACCATTAAGACTAACAGGTTGATGTATGTGTATGTGGCTGCTCTTTGTATGAGTGTTTGCCTACTTAATCACTTAGTCATGAAAAATCTTGGCATAGGCATAAGCACTAGAGTGAAGGAATCATTTGTGTGGAACTAGAGGAAGGACTTCTAGTTCTACTAGGCTCTACATGGGCCAAGAATGATATCATATTGGACTTTTGAAAACATGGATATCATTATGTACCATGAATTGGTAGATTATGGAGTAAGAATTATTCTATTCTCTTATAAAGTAGTGCCTTCTAGGAAGGGTAGTACACTATGTTATAGTTTTATATTAAAGAGATATAGGACCCTTGGGAGATCCAACTTCAATTTAATTTATATGTTCCAAACTATTATTAATGACATCCTTTGAGGTTCTTTTTATCTTGCATGACTTGATATTTGTAACTATAGTGCATAGTCTAGATCATAGAAGGGTTATGATAGTAAGTAGAAAATTTGGTTGGGCTAATTGGAGGGTAAGGAAAGTCTAGGTCAAAATGATGATTGCAAGTGATCCATCACCTTTAAGAGTCCTCTAGACTACAATCACTATAGAAGTGATTTGTAATATTTACATTTTTATAGTACACCAATAGGGATGAGACTACTCTCTTTTGGGAATGAATTTTCCCAAAGAGGTTAAATACAAAATGATAGATTGTAAGCATTGTGACAGTTTTGCTTCATTTTTAGTCATATCTAACTTGTATCCTTGTAGTTTTGACCAGTTCTTACCGCAATATTACAAATTTGAACAACACCTTGTTGTTACATCCTTTTCTCCAAACAATTTTACATGGATCTGAATCTATTAACAAAGGAGGGGTGCAAGAAGTTCCCTGGCCACTTCCATCCAATGGGATACTTTACCTTTCAACCTAAAGGAAATCCTTGATCAAGAAGTAACAATTAGATGATGCAAAGTATGCATCAATTGACAAATTTTTACTAGTTGAAGAAGAAGGAAGCACCACAACAAAGAAGAAGAAAAAGACAACTTAAGTGAAGTCTTAAAAACAACAAAGAGACCATGGAAAAATCCTCAAGTAATGGATGTATTTTCAAAAGAAGAAGAAGAACACACTCAAGAAGTAAAAGAGAGAGTAGAAGTAGAAGAAGGATGCAAAGATAGTCCAAGTGAAGCATAGGCCAAAGCAATAAGAGAGGCCACCCAAGAACCCAAAGTGTCAATTAAGGAGGATGGCAACTTTGTGATTCATTCAATGAGATCAACATTATAGATGTTGGAGCTCTTTCTACCTCAATATGAAGAAGTCTACAATGATGTGGTTGACTACACCACACGAATCCAAAGACTTCATAAATTTACCTAGGCCAAGAAGGCAAAGGATGATAAGTGGAAGGAAGAGTTAGAGAAGAGTAAGAACTTTTACAAGGAAGAGGCAAAGAAGGTAAATGCACTTGTGTAGGAGAACTTCAAGGTAAAGAAGTAAAACTCTTCTCTTTTAGCAAAGCAAAAGAGGCAAGATGAAGAACTCTAAGGGCTACAGTTCAGATTGGGAACCCTTTGGATTGAGATGAAGGATATGCAACTTGGGTATGAAGATTAGTTGAAAGTCCAAGATGAAGAAGAAGTGATAAGTATTTGGGGAGAATTGGAGACATCAAAGATCCAAGAAGTTACCTTAGAAGAGCAAATATCAGAATATTGGAAGGAGATGGCAATCCAATTGGAGCACCTAGCCAAAGACTTGAAGAAGGAAAAGGAAGAGAGTGTAGTTAATGGACCTTGAATGATGGAAGAGTTGAAGCAAGAGATGGAGGCACACAATGATTGAAAGGAAAAGAGTGCAACAATTTTCAAGCAGATAAAAGAAATTTGGGATCAATTGGTGGAAGTCTTAGAGGAGATACCTCAAGGTAAAATGACCAAGACAAAGTTACATGACCTGAAGTTATAGGTCTAGAAGTTGGAGGAGAAGAAGTATAAAGATGAGAAGCTAGATCAATTGGCAATTCAACTTTGGGGGCACTTGGGCCAGAAATTTATTGAGTTGTGTGATACATAAAATTAATATATTTTATTACAAGAAGATGATCCATGTCTTGATTAAACTCCTTAAATGTGCAGGTAATTTTTTGCAATAGAACTTTAGGCCAAGACACTTCATTGAAAGAAGTTATTTGTAGTTGTATGATCTTTGGAGTAGGAAGCAATCCAATAAGATCTTTGTAATTGTAGAACCTTTGGACTAGTAAGTCCAAAGGAAAAAAGATTTTATATTGTCTTTGTGGAATAATTGATACCTTCCTTGACACATGTAAGGCACCTAGTTAGCCTATATGTATGTATGTAGGATAGGATAAGATAAGACCAAAAATTTATTGTATAGATGTAGGTAGGAGATCATTGGAGTACTTCAATTGTTAGATCTCTACAAGTTAGAGTAGGAAGAGTACATCAGTCCTTAGCATAAGTGTAAATATTAATATTTCCCTTAAGTGTGATACAAAGCTCTTTGTCATTGTTTGCTTGATTCTGAGTATTGGCAATTGTTTTTGTCAAGTAGGAGTGAGAAACTTTGTAGTAAGAAACATGTGCTTGAGTTGAGTGAAGCATTCATACTTGATTAGGCTGGGTGATCCTTGAGGTTCTGAAGGAATGAAGCAATGCCTTGATGGATAAAATGAGCTATAATGTTGAAAGTACCAAAAACCACAAAAAAGGCTAATTGCCAATGCAATAAGGTCTTTGGAGTTGATGCCTTCATAGTGAAGTGTTCAGTTTGGGTTGAGTGAATCATCACCTTGAGGATTAATTTGTAATTTAATTATAGTGAAAGTGACTACTTTAAATTTTTTTTTTCCATAGTGTGCCATAAAAGGTGAAATTACTCTCTTTTGGGAGTGGTTCTTGCCCAAGAGGTTAAATACATAACAATAAACATTATACTCTTTTGGGAGTGGTCAAGAGGTTAATAAATAAAAATAAACAAAATAAATGCTCTTCAATTATAGTAATTTTCAACCTATATCATCAAGGGAACAATCTATTACTCACTATTATATAACTTTTTGGTCAATATTAGGTTATCATATATACATTAAAAAATCTAGCTCTTGTTTTGAGACAATTTGACAAACTATCAACCCATTAATTTTTCATTCTTTTTCTTTGAGGTTTTCAAATATACATTACAAATAAAGCTCTTATTGCGAGACCTTGAATTTTATCCTATAATTAAGCACAACATACATTTGGATTATTTGAGACCAAAAGAATCTCCACCAAGTAACTATATTCATATCACATGGAATAAGAGCTCTTCTTAAGCTCTTCAAACCATCCATGAATTGTGGGGGCCAATTTATAGACATTCCTACTTAATTTTATATTAGTGTAGTAGAATAAATATATAAATATAATACTCTAGAAGAAAGGAGAAAGGAGTACAAAGCACAATCAGGTGCAGAAAGGAAAAAAAAGAAGGAATGGCCTATCAATCCCAAGAAACCAAGAAAGAGGCAGAAACAAGCTTCAAAGGCACAAATAGAGAAAAGAACACAAACCAAATGCACCAAAGAATCTAAGCAAATGGAAGCCAATTCAAGTATACTCTTGAGTTGTGTGGTAGAGGTAGTTTAATCATATGTGTGGTAAGTGGTGGAAGGAGGATCCTAGCCATGCTAGTAATCCTATTGCAACTATATGTTGATGAAGAACCAAAGCCTAAGCACATTATAAAGGGACTTATATGTGCTATCAATACTAGGATGTGTGCATGGCTAAGGAGATAGCCAATACTCCTTTTCTTTGTAAGAAATCTCATGTTCCTCCTTGAAAAGACCATCAAATTGGTGATGAAGGTGCCTACAAATCTCAATTGCCAAGAGGACAAAAGTATCCAAGGATAGCAAAGGTGCATAGTGGTCCTCCTTACTCTTGGATGCAATGCTTGCTACTGCTCTTGCTTGGCCATACCAATGACCATACATATAGGGGATTCACTACCATTATGTCATACAACATGTGAGGATCATCCGTGAAAGTACCAATATTTGCTCACATTTGATAGATAGTTGGTCTTGGTAGATCCAACCATTTCTCAATCTGAACTTGGGCACATATAGCTTGTAAGATTTAAGCTATTGTCTCATAAACTTGATCATGGACTTTGTTTTTTCTCTACTTATTGCACATTGTAAAAAGTGTATGCATTGTAAAAAGTGTATGCATTGTTTGCCATATGAAGAACCACATGCATATTGGTCTGGAAGCCCTATGAGAGTTGAATGTGTAAGATCCAACCTCAGTCAAAGAGCAATAGTAATCTCCTCAAAGGTAAATCAAAAGTTGTCAATCAAGGAAGAAGGATAAAGCTAGGTTCTAAAGCCTTCCACACCATAAGAGAAAATCCTAGATATCAAGTAGAGGCACATCAATGAGGATTACTAGAAAGGGTGTGAATATGCATGTGCTCACTAAGATCTGCCTAAATCTTCATAGAGTTTAAGGATACAAAGTCAATAAACTTAAGGAGTGATGGGTGTGCAAGGCCTAACAATAATTTGTAGGCCAAAAAAAGATATGCTAGGAATGCATAAGTACCTAAATCCATCATTGGGATAGGTCTCAATAAAAAGGATGCCCTTCATGTAAGAACGTGTCTACTTAATGAGGAACCACTAGAGCTCATGCTTTGATACATGCTGATAGTGATATGGCTTCTTGCCCTTTGAGACCGTATACCCATGACTATAGATAGAGCTATTTGATGCCTACACCACTCATATGATAGTTGTGGGAGCATGTTGTACCTAGTAGAGTGGAGAAACTATGGTAGATGGTGATGTCAAACATCCACAAATCTGGAAATAGTGCCTTTATAGGCAAGAAAGCCCATGCAAAATATGAGGTCCTAGGAAGTAAAATTGGGTAGCAACCTGGGTACTCCCCAATTGAGAGAGGAGGTGAGCCTAGGCTATGGCTTGTGCTAAGGTGTGTTTGAGATGAACAAACTACAAAAATCCTCTTGTTCTAAAGGAGAGCCCAAAACTCTCAAGCCACATGTGAGGAATTGGAATCTTGGTGAGAAGTCAAAGGAAGTAAGTACCATATGTACTTCTATGCCCTGCATTTATGAATTTGGACTTGTAAATCAAAAGTCTTTAAGCTGAGTGTGAAAGTAGACACTACTCTAACTACATCCTCCAAAGTGCACATAATATGAGTATCATCCCAAAGGGATAATAATCATATTATGACAAGATGGAAAAGCTACTATCATCTATCATAAATCCATGTAATGCACTATAGCAAAGATTGACACTCCTACAAGACCCTCTTGTTAAGTGCCCTTAATTGATGTTAATTTTTGATTATAGCATTATGGTGGCTATACAATGAATGAATCTCTATACCAAAAAAAGTACATACAAATGGGATCAAGGAGGAGTTCTAATCTCCAATTGAGAAAAGAGCATGGAATACTGTTGGATAGTAGATGGGTATTGAAGGTATTGGAGACATCAACTTTGACCACCATCCAATTTGGATGGATGTCCAAAGATACTTGAATGCCCACAATAATTGTCTTACATTGTTCTAAAGTAGCCACAATAAATTGATTGGGAAATAAGAAGGAAGAAAAAGATTGTTGTAACTATAAGCAAATAGTACAAGGAACCAAATACAAAAAAACATTCCTAATAGCAGTGGAGCACATACTTAAGATCTCCTTTGCAAGAGCTAGGAGATGAGAAGCTCCAACAAAAGAGTTACTCTAGGTGAGACATAATTTGAGGCAATGCATTGACGGAAAGCAAAGAGAAGAAGAAACCCCAAATCTTGAGCATTTGAGAAGAGGCAATTGAATAGTGCTCAAAGTTGGCCCGATGGCCCATTTGTTGAGAAATATAAAGAGTGAGGTAGAGCATGGGCAAAGCAAGACTTTTTCAAATATAACTCCTCATTTGGCTAATAATTATAGAAGAATGAAGGTCCTTAAAGGTAGGTAGGTGAAGGGTTGTAAGGCAACCAAAGTGTTCTATTAGAAGAACATATGCTAGAGGGTGAGAGCACTTGGACTACCCATTTGTACTCCCCTAGCTTGATTCTATATCAAGGAGTAACAAAGGAGAAAATGCTCTAGAGGTAGAGTGTGGTGATGTGGAGATTCTACAATCCGTTTGGCTACAGCCTGGGCCCTAATGGTGTTCTCTTCCTTGGGAGATACCCAATCTCCTCTCAAGAACATATGAATCATATAGGCAATCTCTTGATGTCTTGAAGCACCTCCATGGGTTAGAAGGAGTAATGTCCATTGTGGAAAGAAGGTATCAATAAAATCCAAGTAGAGATATCTCTCTTGTGGTCATTAGCCAAAATAGAAGGGAGAGTGTGGAGAAAACAAGAGGAAGCAAAGGCATAAGGATTCTAGTATATATTTGTGGTCACAAAAAACCAAGGAGGAATGCATGGATTAGGTCTAAAGAGTGTAACTAAGATTTTGAGCCTAGAGGAGCTTTTAGAGATATTATTGGAGTATAAATGGGATCTAGGAGGTAGGAATATAGTTGGCCTTTTCCTGCATACACAAACAACAAGATATCCTTCTATATTGTGTAAGGCCAATCTCTATCCATGGATAATCCAGACAAGATTGTTGATGGGGCAGGATATAAGGATGTATTGAGGATCCAAGTGGAGAAAAATGATGAATGTGGAGGTGGTAGGGCAGTAGGAATGGGAGGAAGCTCCAAATGATGATGTGGAGTGGCAAGGCAATAGGAGCGGGAGGAGAGCACAAGATGAAAGGAGGATATGGAGTGTCCATGCTAAGAGGATGAGCAAGAAGTGAGATATGTGGTGGAGCATCCTCCATAGGGTAATCATCCCTATAGGGTGCACCATTGGTATAAGAGAATTACATGACTTATGGATCTAAGGGACCCTATAGGGATAAACCTTAATGACAATGGATGTATGCTAAAAGGTTGGCATAAGGGTCTACCCTTGCTTGCACATATGGAGTCTTGGGTAAAAAATGAGAAGTGATGCTTAAAGTAGTTCCTCTATGGTCCTATACCAAGGAAAAAAATGCAAGCATCAAGAGATATGCTATTTAAAGTGTATACATCCCAAAGAGTACAAAGAAATGCCATGACAAGAATGCAAGGCATAGTAGCCAAATGCCACCTATCCAAACACAAAAGAGAAAAATGAGAAAGGATGGACAACATAGAAAAGGAAGCATATAAGGGATGTGAGAAGTGCTTATCTACAACCATGGGAGATATTCCTCTACCTCCAATGTCCAATCCATGTGTAGGTCTAACAACCAGTCTGTGCTAGTAACACTTTACTCCCAATCCCAACTGCTTGCAATGAAGTCTACAAAAGTGGGTCCTATGATGGGCTCCTAAATCTACTCCAAGTTGCAATGTATGCATATTGGACAACAAAGAAAAAAAGATGAATTCAACCAAAAGAGCTCCTACTCAATTGTATATGGGTTATCGGACACCAAAAGGAAAAAAGGATGAAAGACCAAAAGCTTCATTCCAAGAATTTGTCACTAAACTTCCAAAGAGCAAGACACTTCCACATAGCATCTTTTGGCAAGAAAACACCTTAGAAGCTTGGATATCTAGCAGCATTGCAACCTCAATTTCTTGAAGATGATATGAAAAGCAATTTTTGTAAGATTTTTTCATAATTGAAGTTGAGGAAGAGTAATCCATAACAAAACTTAGAAGAGTTAGTTAACTAAGTTATGTTCCCAATGGTGACAGAAATAAGATAGCTAGAGCAAAGCTCATACACCTATATTAATGTTGTTAAGACACTAAAATACAATAAGAGGTTATTCAAAAGATTGTTTTATGATTAAATCTTTATTTCTAAAATGGTTGAAGGTGTTGCAATATTTGATCAATATTTTCTATAGCAAAGAGATGATATTGACATAGCAAGTTTGAGCATCTCATCAAACTGAACATGATATCAATCTAAAACTCTAGAGAATAATACACACTCAAAAGTGAGTTAACTACTTTGCTTTGAAAGATGACTTTTGAACATCTTAGAGTATTACTAAATTTGATTATAGCTTTTCATTAATTTATATAAAATTTTGAATTGAGAATCAGGTATTATAATACTAATAGAAACCAAACGTTGAGCATTTTCTAAAGTAGGTTAACACTATTCACTGTACTTACTACTTATGTGGCATTTTGGATAGAAGTAGTAGCTTATAATTGGGCCTCTAATTTATCAAAGAAATTTTCTCTCTATAGTTTGAAGAACCTTTGATTGTACTTATTCAATGAATTAATTGGAGATTGAAATGAACTTAATTCTATTGCTTTAACTTGTTTTATTATGATTTGCAATCATGTCCAAAATTTGATCATTCCATGCTTCCTACTTTGCTTTGAATTTCTTGATACGCATAGCTACTTTTACTCCTTATTGCCTTTAAGAATTCCTAGAAATCTCAACATCAAAAGACTCTATTTTTTCATGTTCATCACAATAGACTTGTTTTTTCTTTTTGTTATTGTGACAACATAGCGTTGACATATTAATAGTAATTATATTATAAAAAATTTATAAAATTTTTTTGTACAAATAGTAATAGTACTAAAATATAAATGGTAGAACAAGTCATTCCCTTGAGGATATATGTTGGAAATGACTAGAAAGGAAGATTAAGTGTCACAATGTCATAGGTCCTCTATAGTATTTAACCTCTTGGGCAAGAACCACTACCATAAGATGGTAGAGAAACACACACATACACACTATGACACCCTATAGAAAAGAGAAATTAATAACCATTCTCACAAAAGATCTAATCTAATAAGCTTGATAGTGGTGGTTCACTTCATGTCAAATGCCTTTTCCCCTTGAGAAACCTCTTTACCCCAAAGATTAGTTAATAAACTTCCCTGAAGGTTTATTTCACACCAAAGGTTGGTTTACCAACCCAAGGTTCTTTCACGTTGATGCAATTTTTTACTATGTATGTCCCTTCCCAACAAGTGCAATCCCAACAAAATCCAAAATTAATTGTCTACTTGGCTTTTCTATTCAAGGGGCTTTGAATGCTACATCATTCACAGAACCTTTCCTCACATTGACTTGCTTGTTCAAAATATCAAAGGTAACTTCCTTGATCTGTGCAAATTTCTTGAGCAAGTACTCAAGTACTCATTTGCAATGAATGTCAATAGTACCTTCCTTGCTATAGTGCAAATTTCCTAAGCAAGTACTCAAACACACACTCTCATATTGCAAGATCTCTCACTTCTACTTGACAAAGCATACAACCAAAGATGTAAGTGTAAGCAATTTAGCACAAAGACTAGAGACATCCTTGAACTCAATACTTTGATAAAGAATTGAAAAAATTTACATTGGAATGCAACCCCTATATATGGTCTCCTACTTCTTGATGAAGATGATTAACGGATAAGGAGAGTTGGAAATATTCTAATTACACCTACATCATGGCTACTCCTAGTCAGTATCTTATACTTATGTGCAATTAAGAGGTGATACACATCTATTGCCAACCCTATTACTCACTTTGTCATTTTCTTTGAGTGTCCCTATAAAGCCAAAGAAGTCTTCTTTGGACTCGGACCCTATGGTCAAGTGTATTGGTTTGTTTGGCCATTACTTTCCTACCATTCTTTGGCTACAAAATTTTCCTAAGTCTACAAAGAATTTCAAGCCAAAGGCATTCTAGGACAAAGACCTCTTCAAGGCCAAAGGTCTATTCTACATTTATTTCCTTCTATTTTCCTTTTGGCTAAAATACTTTCATCCTAAAATCTATTATGGGGAACTACCTTTTTCTTTTATAGATCTTTATAAACAAGTTGATCCTCTCTCAATACTCAATGATCTTGTATACCATCTTTGTAGAATCCTTGAATTTCTTCAAGGTTCTTCAAGGTATGTTTGTGAAGTATGTCAAACAATTGTTGTATGTGCTCATTTGTATAAACCTTTGCCATTAGAGCATGGGCATGAGAGCTTGAATCTCAAGACTCCAATTTCTCCAAGGAAGACTCAACTCACTCCTTTGTAATTCCAATTAGTTGGTCTTGTGCTATGAGCCGGCTTGTCTCTCACTTAGGATGATCCTCTAATGCATATAAGGTAGCACACCATGGACTAAGAAAGCAAGGAACCCCAACTCCATCACACTCCTCCAAGGCTCAAAACAATCACTCACTAGAGAACTCAATGAAAGAGAGATAGTTGAAAATGAAAGGATGATATTACCTCTTTACCACTAGCTTATATACTTGTGAAAAAGTTATATACCAAAGTTACTAATTACTAGAGTAACTCAACTTACTTGGCTAAAAGTAAAATAAAGTCAAAGTCTAAAGGAATATCCAAGCATACAGGAATATTAATATGGGTAGGTGATCTTATCTTCACCTACTGTAATACTCCGAGGACAAGAGAAGAGAGAAAACACAAATTACACATTCAACATTTGGTGCCCCAAAGGAGCACCTTCTCTTTATTATATAGACACAAAGGATCTCCTCCAAGGAAGTTCCACCATAGGATTAGGCACACAGATAGGTGACATGTCATCAAGCTCCACCCTTGGATTACTTACTTGGATGGGTGACATGTTGGTCTAGGTCCTATCTGGTTGGTCAAACAAGCTTTGACATGAGGGAATCTTTTAGGGAATCTTCTTGTAGGAGTCTCAAAAATCATGTAAGGTACCATTGGAAAGCTCTCAACAAGACAAACCGGAAGGGAGGAGGAGGAGAGTGAAGGGGGGTTGGCTACACATTTCCGAGGCCTAATTCATCCGTTTAGGCCTCCAAAATTGCCTTCAAAGATTTTAGGCATATTTCGATTCCTACTCTATTAGTAGAAGTCCCCTTTTTGTGATACCTCTTTCTGATCTGTTTAGTCCATCATGTATAACATCCTTTCAGATGTTACCAAACCAATTCTCACCTTCAAATCATATGTCTAGCTATTGGTTCTAAGGTTTTAAAGTCTATTTTGGTTTCTGCTCTATTAGTAGAAGTACTCTTTTGGTGATACTTCTATCTGATCTATTTTGAACATCATGTATAACATCATTCTAGGTGTTACCAAGCCAAATTTCAGATCTAGATCATATGGCTAGCTTGTGGTATTAGAGACCTCCCTCCTTTTAAGACGCAATGTCCTCGTTGTGCAATTGTTGCTCAAATGCTTTCACCAACACCGGTGCATGTGTCAAATTGGCAGCGGGCTCCCATGTTGCTTCATAGAGGAGGTAACCTTTCCACTGTATGAGATAGTCCTCCTGCGGATGGCAAGTACCACACATGCATTTTTGGAGAATACGCTCCACTTCATATTCTTCTGTGCCATCAATGAGTGTCGGACACAGTCAAATGTCTTGTGTGGAATGACCCTAGCCTGATCGGGGAGCATATCTGCATAGAAGGGAAACATGGAACATTGGATGGATCTTCATGTGTGGTGGTAGCTCAAGGTGATAGACCACATTGCCGACATGACAAAGAATTGAGAAAGGCCCAATAAAATGAGGTCTAAGCTTACGAGGTCCAACTAATGTGAGGTTGGCTGTTGATAGCCACACTTGATCCCCAACATTGAACTCCATGTGCCTACGGTGTGCATCAACATACTGCTTCTGTCAATTTTGTGCAATCTGTAATCTCTGCTTGGCGCTCTCCACACCGTGTTGGATTCTAGAAACAAATGTGTTGACGGTAACGACCTTGGTAGCCATTGGACAGATCTTCATCAAGCTAGAAGGTGTGAAGGGATGCTCACCATACATGAGGAAGAACGGAGTGACCTGGGTGGATGTATTCACTGAATTGTTGTAAGCGGATTCCACCAATGAGAGTAGGGTGTCCCACCTCTCTTGCTCTTCTAAGGTGAAGCCGCGTAACATGTCTTCAATTGTGCAATTAGCCCGCTCTATTTGGCCATCTATTTGTGGGTGATAAGCTATGGACATGGCCAACTTGGTTTTGAAGAAACCAAAGAGTGTTTGCCAAAACAAACTGGTGAATTGAGTGCCTCTATCGGTGATAAGTACTCTAGACAAGCCATGGTGAGAGAAGATTGCATCTAAGTATAATTGAGCTTGTGGTGGAGCGGTCACATCCTTGGTGGTAGGGTATACATGAATCATTTTGCTGAGCCGGTCCACAAGACCACGATGGAGTCAAACCTTGAGGTGGTCTTAGGTAATTCACAGACGAGATCCATACTCACTTGTTCCCAATGTTGGGTAGGCATGGGGAGAGGTTGAAGGAGCCCTGCAAGAGCTTGATTAGAGGCTTTGTTTTGTTGACAAAGTAGGCAGATGGGCACGTAGTCCATCACATCGTTGCTCATCTTGGGCCAATAGTAATGGCGCTGGACTACATCCAAGGTCTTATCCACTCCGACATGACCTGCAATGGCCGAATCATGACATTCTACTAGAATGGTGGTGCGTAATTCTAGGACATTTCGGATCCATAATCTACCATCACAAAAGGTGAGTCCTTGGGTGCTGGTGACGCCTTTGGATGATTGCGCTTCTACAATTTGCGGATCAATTTTTGTAGCAGCCAGAATCTTTGGCCAGAATTCAAGGTTAATCTTAACCTCTGCCACCAAGTTATTTGCCATTGGCATGCAGGTGAATGCATCTGCAAGTTTCTTCTTACCTTCCATGTAGGTGATTGACATGTTGAAGCATTGTCGCCACTCTGCCCACCAAATCTGGCGATGAGATAGATCCTTCTGTGTCTCGAGGTAGACTAGAGGTTTGTGGTCTGTCTCTACTACAAATGCCTTCTCACCCAAATAGTGCTTCCAATGCTTGGTTGCCAGAACAATAGCCAGCTCTTCTAGTTTGGTGGTGTGGTAGTTGCGCTTTGCCAATAACAACTTTTGAGAGAAATATGCAATTGGATGCCATCCGTCATGCCACTCTTGTTGTAGGACTGCTCCTATTGCTACACTTGATGCATATGTAGCCAACTTGATTGGTAGTTTTGGGTCATACCACTTCAAGATTGGTGCATGTAGCAAGGCGGCTTTCAATTCTTGAAAGGACAACTCTTGTGCGGTTCTCCATGTCCACTTCTTCCCCTTGCCAAGTAGTGCCGTTAGAGGTTGTGCAACCTTGGAGAAGTCCTTGACAAATCTATGATAGAATCCCGTCAATCCCAAGAAGCTCTTGAGTTGAGTCTGATCTTCTAGGGCATGCCATTTTTGGATGACCTCTATTTTATCTGTCAATACTTGAATGCCTCTGCACTTACTCTATGCTCCAAGTAGTCTACTTCAGACTTGCCAAACTTGCACTTTGAGATTTTGGCATACAATCAATTTTGTCTTAGAATCTGGAGGACTTCTTGTAGATGTTGTTTGTGTTTAGTCATTATGCTATTGTATACTAAGATATTGTCCAAGAAGACAATAATAGACTTATCCAAGTATGGACGAAATATGTCATTCATTAGACTCATGAAAGTGGTAGGTGCATTGGTGAGTCCAAAAGGCATCACAAGATACTCAAAGTGGCCATACCTGGTTCGAAAGGCAAATTTGTACACATCCTCCTCTGCAATTTGGATTTGATTGTAACCGCTCTGCAAGTCCAATTTGGTGAAGTATCTTGCTCCATAGAGTTGATCAAACAAGTCATCCATGCAAGGTAAGGGGTATTTGTTCTTCACCATTTGCTGATTGAGACCTTGATAGTCAATGCACATGCGCATTGTACCATCCTTCTTCTTCACAAACAAGACAAGAGACCCGTATGGTGATACGCTAGGTTAGATGAACCCCTTTTGCAACATCTCCTCAATTTGAGTCTTACACTCCTCCAACTCATGAGGTGATAGGCGATATGGGGCCTTACAAGGAGGTGTCTTCCTCGGGAGTGTCTCAATTTTATGATCTACTTTCCTTTTTGGTGGTAATCCTAATGGTAGATCATCGAGAAAGACATCTTGAAATTCATCCACCACAGCTTTCAATTTCTCAAGAACTTGTCCATCGAGTTGTGCTCTTTGGACTTCCCTTATTAGACCCATGAAACATCTATCGGTCTTACAAATAGTTGACATCCCTATGACATATAGAGGCAGATCCTACTTGGGTGATTTTTCTTTAACCCCAATGATTGACCATTGGTGGGTTCTCACTACTTTCTTCCTCCAATCTACCATAGGGTTGTAATGCTCCATCCATGACATGCCTAAGATTGCATCATAACAAGCTAATTGTATCACTTGCCACTCAATTGCTTCTTGATATTCTCCTATAGAGATTGTTACCCGTCTAGGTAGTGATTTAATCCTCTCTGTTTGCCCGTTAGGCAACTCTACTTCTTCACTCCTATCTCTCTCTAGATCTATTCCCAGTCTTATTGCAACTGAGCAAGATAAGAAATTCTCTATTGCTCCCGGATCGATTAATACTCTCACTTGATTGCCTTCTAGGACTCCATTCACAACAATCAATTGTGAGGTTGCCTTTTGAGATCTTTGCGCATTAGTCTTCTTCTTTCCCTTGCTTCTCTTCTTCCTTATTGAGCTAGTAAGGCCGTGAGGTACATTTACCGGCAATCTTCATTTTCCAAAGTGATTTCCACTTCCTCCTCTTCAATGCACCTCTCCATGTTGTTCAAAGATTACATGTACAAAGACCGAGGGCCTCTAGGGAAATGAGTGCGAGAATTGGTAGATATGTGCTCAATACGGCCACAATTGTAACAATGGCGTTGTTCTCCTTGAGTTTGTTCTCCTCATGGGACTCCATCTCTTTGTTCTTCTACCCATCCACGCTCCCCTTGAAGAGGTCGTGCTCCTCAATCTCAAAATCAAAGGTTGCTCAACTCCATAGGTACTGGTCCACCCATGTATGGCAATTCTACCTGATAATGTTGAGGTAGAACTACTCTTTCACCTCTACCCAATGCTTATGCTATTCTTTGCGCACAAGCAATGGCTTCAAATATCATGCGAGGGTTTTGCACCATGACTTCTTGGCAAATCCGCTCCTTTAACCCTCATTTGAAATTGTCGAGAGCCTTTGCTGGACTCATATCGGTTATTGCGACTTGTAGATCCAAAAATGCCTCCACATACTCTTGTATGTTATTCTTCTATCTCAATCCTCATAGTCGGGTTTGAGCCATCTGCACAGAATCCACCGATTGGAAATTCTTTAGCTATCCTTCTTGCATTGTTGTCCACGTGATCTCCCTTCTCTCCGCCAACATGGATCATTCCCAAGCATCATACCATGTGAGGGCTTTATTGGTCAAGTACCCACATGCAAACATGCCTGCAGCATGCTCCGAGATCTCTATTGAGAACAATCAAAAATATCAATTCATTCTCGAGATCCAATTTTCCACTACTCCCATCATATGCTGCCCCTTGTAAGGCTCGATGTTGCAGGTCTTCTTCATCCGGTGTAGCAATGTGGCTTCATCGTTGATAGGGTTTGTAGGCACAAGTGCCTCTCCAAGTACTTCCATCGTAGGTATTGGGTTTTGAGATGGCTCTTCTTCTTGCATGGCTTGATCGTTCCTGAGGATTTGCACTTGACTTTGTAATGTCTCCATGGTCATCTTAATCTCTCGAAATTCATTCAACATCCCTTGCATTCCTTGCACCAGCTCTTGCAATTGCGGATCCATGGTTCTTGCAACACTCAATTGCTAATGTATACTTCAATACAGAGTCAATATGATCACTCTGGATGGCACATAAACTATCTGAACTACCATTGGGACCTCCAAAGCTATCACTTGTTGATAATACTCCTCGCCAAAATTCCTAACCACAAATTCTCTAAACATTACTTTCGGTCTCACTACATAACGGATTTCTACTTGAGTGTTGAAAGGGAGAGGATTTGGGACATTCACATCCATATTATCATAATAGAATGTAGATTGTCAAATCCCACTCTCTGTCATATATCACCACAGGTAGAATCATTGGGTTTGGTGAGTTCATCACCCTATCCATGAATTCTACGCCAAAGTGATAAACTAGCGATACCCTCATTTGCTCACGCTAGATGTATATAACCTTGATGTGGAAGGGATTTGGGAATGGAAAGCTAGGTGCAAGAAATTTTCATCCCGGTGCATCCATCCCGTCTGCTCTCTAAAGTCCTTCCTAAGTTTAACAATTACTCTATGTTCTCCATCTCAAATTACTCAATTTCAGTAGTTTGTGCTCTTCCAAGAGGGGTGATCCACTCTCTTGGACTGAGACACTTGCTCTGATACCATTGTAATACTCCAAGGACAAGAGAAGAGAGAAAATACAGATTACACACTCAACATTCGGTGCCCCAAAGGAACACCTTCTCTTTATTATATAGACAAAGAGGATATACTCCAAGGAAGCTCCACCATAGGATTAGGCACACAGATAGGTGACATGTCATCAAGCTCCACCCTTGGATTACTTACTTGGATGGGTGACATGTTGGTCTAGGTCCTATCTGGTTGCTCAAACAAGCTTTGACATGAGGGAATCTTTTAGGGAATCTCAGAATCACGTGAGTAAGGTACCGTTGGAAAGCTCTCGATGAGACAAACTAGGGGGGAGGGAAGGCAAACCCTTCCTCTCTTGGGGGGAGACTGTATATTTTTGAGGTCTAATTCATCCGTTTAGGCCTCCAAAATTGCCTTCAAAGATTTCAGGCATATTTTGACTCCTACTCTTTTAGTAGAAGTCCCCTTTTGGTGATACCTCTTTTTGATCTGTTTAGTCCATCGTGTGTAACATCCTTCCAGATGTTACCAAACCAATTCTCACCTTTAAATCATATGTCTAGCTATTGGTTCTAAGGTTCTCAAGTCTATTTTGGTTTCTGCTCTATTAATAGAAGTACTCTTTTGGTGATACTTCTATTTGATCTATTTTGAACATCATGTATAACATCATTCTAGATGTTACCAAACCAAATTTCACATCTAGATCATATGGCTAGCTTGTGGTATTATACCTACCAACTAAGTCAAGATTTGCTTCACATGTGTTATCATTGGACTACAGAAAAATCTGTACCAACAAAGCTTGTGGGCCCACGAGTTCTCAACTCTTTCCTCAAAGTCAAATAAGTAGGAATAATACCAAGTCAATACACTGGAAGACAAAATATTGATGCTCACTCTTTTCTGTTCCTCTAGAATAAGGTCACCTTTATCTTAACTAGGACTAACTTTAGCTAATCATGACTACCATAGAAGCTTGGCTAAACTCCATATAGGTAATATTTCTCCACTACTTGTGAGAAAAAACTCAATACCCCTATAGAGTATACATACATCAATGGGTGTTACAATACCATCTCCATCCTTGCTAGGATCATGATCTTCTCTAGGTTGAGTTGCATTTGAATATCTTACAACTTTGTCAAGATTTCCTTCTAAATGGCCAATCATTCTTGCTTGCACTCTTCTCTTTTCTCCTTAATATTTTGGATGAGCTTCTTCATTGTAATTATACCACTTGTGTAGCTCCTCTTGATGTCACACTTCCATTGCAATGAGGATCATCTTCACTTTCTCTACTTTGTCTTTCAAAGCATTGATCTCTTTGGCTTAAGCTTTTACTTGCTCCTCAAGTTGTATTTGGTGGCACACTTCTCCTTCTTTACAAATTCTCTCCTCTTGCACCTTCTTCCTTGAGCTTGGCTGCCTCTTATGCCAAGTTGTTACTAAGTTTTCCCATCTCCAAGTGTTAGGCATGAACCTCTGCCAATTTGTCTCTTGCCTTTATCTTTCCTTGTACAACCCCTTGCGCCAATTGATTGAGGTAGCTTAGGAAGGTAACATAATTGGTAACCTTCCCATGATATTACTTGTACATGAGAAGAAGATGCTCCATTAATTCTAGTGCAAGGCTTATTGTGTGCATAACTAATTTAGAGAGTGGCACCTTGATGATTGGCAAAGTGTCTCTCCTACTTGAGCTAGCCTCCTTCACTATTTTAAATAATGTCAAAAGTCTAGTCTCCTTCTTAGTCTCATTGAAGAGGGTGGGTTCTTCTTGCTCATTTTCTCCTCTGGTCATTGTGGGGATCTGAGTCTTGGATGATCCCTCATCTTGAATTTTTCCCTTGGCTTGGTAAGAGACCGTGTCTTCTTCCACTTCTTCAGCTTTGAGCACTTCTTTTCCTTGTTTCCACAAATGGGTGGAAACAAGAGGAATCTCATTAGCCCCGTGATCTTGGCTGCATTCTTATTGAGGCTTGAAGTGCCAACTTCTCCATCATATCTTCTTGAAGCAAACATTCATTCTTATATTGGAAGATCATTCTTCATCCTTGGAGGAGTTCAGGCTAGGCTTGATTGTACTTTTCCACCCTGGTCCTTGACCACCTCCTTGAAGAATGAGATGACAATTTGGGCTAATGATTGCTCATTGATAGTGGATGTGTGGTTTGGTTGTGGTATAGCTTCACTTTTGTCCTCCAGAAGGGTCCTCCTTGTCCTTTTCATGGCCATCATCTTTGGCCTAAAAGGCATTGTAGGTCCCTTCCTTTCCCTAATTGGGGGTTTTGTTGCCAATTCTTGCTACCTCTTCTTCTCAAATTCTAGCATGTTGTAGGCTTCCTTCATCACAACATACTTCCTTGTGTGGGTGAATTTTCATTTACCTATGCATATTTCCTCAACATTGTTGCTTATATGCATGGCTCCTCAAAATTTCTTATAGGGAAAAATTGATTTGGGTATTTCTCCTTCTTAGTTGGGATTAAAAGATTCATCCTCAAGTAAAAATAAACAACAAAGGAGGATACAAGAGTAATCCCACCTTCTTCATTCATGTTTCTACCAAGCTCCTATTCTTGCACCCAAAAAATTATTACCCAATTTATAAGCCTTTCTTTGTATAAGTACTCAAAGAAGATTGCTTGGCTAATGTTCAAGTAAATTGTTTGTTTGGATTTGAACAAATTCATCATTGACTCTACTAGGTCTTTTGATAGGATCTTTAATTTCAGGGACTGACCAGCCATTTTTTGTCTTGTCATCCTTAAAGGTCACCTTGAATCTTACTTCTAAAGCTAGATTAGGGTGAATCGAGGGCTATCCAAGGTGATGGTGTTTGGGGGAGAATTTTTGTGCCCCAATACTTTTTTGCCAATTTTCCTCTTTCCAAGTAAAGAGTTTCTTTCTAAGGTTCTTCATCCCTAGATCTTGATTATCCCTTATCTCATGCAACATTGCGTGGTCACTTAACTCTCAATTCCATTGCAAGAATTCCACCTTTGTGCTATGGGGCAATCCTTGTCTACAATGCAATTCCCACTTAACCAATCTCAGGGACCTGATTACGAATTTGGGTACTCTTCTCATGTGCGTAGATGCGCTCAAGGAGTTGCCACTTCTCTTCCTTCCATCCTTCTCTATCCTCTCACACAATTACACTTGCTCCCAATTCAAATTCCCAAGTTTTGCAACTTCTTGTTGAGGATGAGAAAATTGTGATTGGTTTTGCTTTGGTTAGACTTCCCATGACACATTCCTTTTGCATCATCTTTCCCTTGAAGGCTAAAGTTTCCCTTGGAGTGGAAGGCAAACAATGGTAAGGTTTCCTTCTTCCATATTGACTGGCTATTCCTTCATCTTCTTGAGTAAACTAAGTAATTTGAAAGAGAAAATTCAACTTTGGGAAGAGGTGCGGTGTTACAAGTATAGCTATCAAATTGAAACAATAATCTAAAATTTTTGGAACCAATTTGAAGATGTATAGATATTGAATAAATTGAAAATGCTACTTTTTTGGTGCAAATCCTTGTACAATGAAAGCATTTTGCATGTGTTCTTACTGGCTTACTCCATTCTCCTAGATTACTCTATTAGATTACTCCATTCTCCATTTAGGTACAAAACACTCTAAATTTTGAGATATCATCTTGAAATGGTACTTTATATTGTCTAAAAACTCTTCTATTACTTGTGCTCATCACTATGTTTGTACTTCTAGTCAAAATGTATGACAATTTATTGCCAAAATCTTTATGCCTCTAGAATTATTAATCTTTAGAATTAATATTTTATATGTTATATAAAGTAAAAGTGAGATTTTCTTAAATTTGTGAGAAAATGACATGACAAAAAATAAAATTAGAAAATTAAGTGGGGTTAAATAAACTCACTATTACAATGGATATGATTATGAGAATATGATGATAATTAATTGAACATTTCAAGGAATGGATGGGGCCATACTTGATTAAGTCGCTCTGGATTAGAAGTCTACTTTGGGTGATGATGAGTTCTGGAGAAAACTTACCATAAACTCATATGCTCTAGATGACAATGAGTTCTTGAGCAAACTTGCTATAAACTCACAAGAGAAGGTCATTTTTTTAGTGTGCTTGTGAGATTTTTCAAACTTGTAGAATAACTTTCTCACATGAAAAATATTCACTCTTCAATGTAAGTTTATTGTCTTATGTCTATTTAGGAACTTAGCAAATAACATTAATGAAGCCATGATCTGCAAAAAATTACATACTCATAGTCTAATAAAATGTGTACTAGTTTTGAGAGGGAGATAACAACTTTGTGAGTTAACAAAAGGATGGGAAGTCCCATCAAGCAATACAAGGATGGGAAGTCCCATCACTCCACAAGTGTAAGCTCTAGTTCTTCTCCTTCTCCCAAGTCTTCTTACATATACTTGGCTTGTCCCTTTGATTCCTCCTCCAAAGTCACTTCCTTTGCTTCTACAGGCACGAGCTTTGGGTTGAGTTTTTGTAGCTTCTGCGGCTGCACTAGTATGATTTGTCCTTTGGGTCTACTCCATTTCATGGGCATGGGTATATCACTGCAACTATCTTCTCCCTTCCGCTCTTCATGTAGTAATCATCTCTTTCATGACCAAGCTCCATGTAATATTGTTCATCCGCATCAGCTTCCTTGCATAAATCTAGGTGAAAGTGTGACACATTCTACTTCTCTCCTTTGAGCTCAACAGATTCAGCCCAAAGTAGAAATGAGCCGTGAAGGGTACAAAATAGTGGGGCTGAATATCCATTCTCCAACCAGTGATCATTTGCTCCACAATTGGTGCAGACATTTTGTGTAGTCCACCACCTCTCTTGCAAACATTTGGTGGAGAAATATTGCTGTTGGATCGTGATATAGGTGGTTTGCTCTGGCTTGGACATAGCCATCATCACCCTCATGATCCCTCTTTGCACTGATCTTTATAACTATCCACCTTGTACCCTTTCTTAGTGCAAGGTCTATTGAAAGAATTCCTCACCTTGGTAGTTTCCTCCAATGTGTCACACTTCCGATAGAAGGTGACACCTCCTACCTCTCCTACTTCTCTACCCAGGACTAATCTCCAATCCAATTCAGTCCATCAAGCCAGATTTCCTCTCTTCTCTTCATGCTTAGGCCCATCCTTGCAATCACTAGCGGTAATTTTTTGCTATGAACCCTAGGAAGATCAAATTCTAGTTCCAAGCTAGTAATGTGATACAATGCCTTGATAAGACTTTGATCACTTTGCCGCGTCACTCACCAATTCTATGAGTTTATCTCCTCTCACTATCAAGAACATCTTGGTCCCGAGGTAGTCACTTTCTCCCCATGCCCTTTCTTGATTGGCGGACCCTGAGGAAAGTTGTTATAGTTTCTACAGATCAAGGGTGCCCCTGATATGACGTCCGCTGTCATTGTTTTTGTACTTCTATCTGACCCAAGTCCTTTTGTCTTTGACCCAAAGTCAACTTCAGATTGACTCAAACACACGATCCTTTGCTTTCTTCCCTGGTTAGCCCTTCTTTGGCTTCTCCAATGCACTTCTTCTTTAAAATAAAAAAAATATAAAAATGTAGGTACCACATGGAGCATCAAAAGAAGCATCACCTAGTGTGATTACTCTCTTATGGATTGCATCAACTAATGCTCTTTGTAGAGCATTGGTTGTCATGTTATCTAAAAATGCTTTGAAATATTAAAGTAAGAGTGATATTCCTTGATGTTTAGGATCATATGGCCTTGTACACTCCTTGAAGATTGTATTAAATGCCGCATCCATTGTTCTATATGAATCCAAGGTTAGAGAAACAAAGAGGTGACCTTGCTACATACCCATATATTTGGAGACTTGCATGTTGCCATTTTGCTTGCCACCTATCCAAAAGGATGGGTGATCACTCTTTCCAACACTACATTATATGTAGGGTCCATAATTACATATCCACTGTTGTCACTTGATCATCTTGGACCAAGTTCAAGTTTGCTATAACTCATGTTGTTTGCAAAGCATACCAATGCTCCCTCCAAGCAACATAATGTAATACTCCAAGGACAAGAGAAGAGAGAAAACACAGATTGCACACTCAAACATTCGATGCCCCAAGGGAGCACCTTCTCTTTATTATATAGACAAAGAGGATCTCCTCCAAGGAAGCTCCACCATAGGATTAGGGACACAGATAGGTGACATGTCAGCAAGCTCCACCCTTGGATTACTTACTTGGATGGGTGACCTGTCTGGTCTAGGTCCTATCTGGTTGGTCAAACAAGCTTTGACCGGAGGGAATCTTTTAGGGAATCTTCCTATAGGAATCTCAGAATCACGTGAGTAAGGTACCGTTGGAAAGCTCTCAATGAGACAAAGAAGGGGGGGGGGGGGGGGAGGGAAAGGCCAGCCTTTCCTCCATTGGGGGGAGGGGGGGAATCTGTACATTTTCAAGGCCTAATTCATCCGTTTAGGCCTCTGAAATTGCCTTCAAAGATTTCAGGCATATTTTGGTTCCTACTCTATTAGTAGAAGTCCCCTTTTGGTGATACATCTTTCTGATCTGTTTAGTCCATCATGTGTAACATACTTCCAGATGTTACCAAACCAATTCTCACCTTTAAATCATATGTCTAGCTATTGGTTCTAAGGTTCTCAAGTCTATTTCGGTTTCTGCCCTATTAGTAGAAGTACTCTTTTGGTGATACTTCTATCTGATCTATTTTGACCATCATGTATAACATCATTCTAGATGTTACCAAACTAAATTTCACATCTAGATCATATGGCTAATCCTTGGTATTACACATAACCACTCTCTCATGCCAAGGGAAGTATTATATCCCTAATAGCATCATAAGTAGCTATCCTTTATCCTCCAAATGGATACCATGTCACATAGACTGCTATTGCATCCAATGTAGAACTACACTCATAAGTGAGTAATGAAGATGCAAATGGGTAGACCAAACTTGTATGGAATCTAATCATTGTAGAGAAAGTAGTTATGGCAAGTTGCAATGCCCTAATGCATGGTCAAGCTAGGATCCAAGAGCATGCATCCTTGCTAGAGCAAGAGCAAAGGTGTGTTCTAATAGCATGAGGAATGGATGAGTCAATTAAGAAAGAAAGTAATATATGTTGAAACTATTACTCCATCAAGGAAGATTGCAAGCCTCTAGCGCAATTTTACAATGAATAAGCAAAGGATAGAAGGTCATCTTGTGTATATGTAGATAAAACATCAACTCTTGCATATAGAAATACCCCCTATAGAGAAAAGATCCCAACTCTACCTTGGTCACTTACATCTCTAAGACTAGCCTATTAGTACCACAAAACAAGAGAAAAGTAGAGGTGTTGAGAGAGCCCAACTATCCAAAAATGCTATTTGTGCCATCTACTCCATATATAGTAAGGCTACGGTCCACACAAGATTGGTAAAGATGTATGTCTATTTGCTAAATCCCTTATCACACACACAAATGTCCTTGGTCTAATGATATCACCAAAGACATCCATAATCCTCCTATCAAATGCTCTCAAATGTGATAAGAAGGTCATAGAAGAAGAAGCATACAAAGAAGATAGGTTGGTCTATAGGCAATACTAGAGGAGAGTATCTCAAATGCCACATGCATATCTCTTAGTAGAAAGAAGTCATCCACTTGAAGAATATCCGCTACAAGGGTTACGTCTAAGAAACATGTGATAAAATCCTTTGATCCTACTAGCACTCCAAGAAGACATAGGCCATCTATAGATATGATACACTCCTCTAGAAGCTGGAGGTGAGGAGGAATACCTAAAGAAAACCATGCTCTACACTTTGATACCTTGATTCTAGAATCTACAAGATGAAGCTTGGTAGTCAAGTAGTAAAAGGCCTACCTAATCTAATCTACTAGCCTACAATGTGTGGATCATGTGCCAAGGAAGGAAAGATACAACTTGACATGGCCAAAGTAGTAAATAAGAGTGATCTAAAGTGAGCTATGGAAAATAAAGGTCCCCTTAAAAGGATCTCCTTATTGTGTTCAAACTATTGACTTCAAAACAATGACTCCTTCATTGGAGAAACTATGCTTGTACTAAAGGGAAGAAAGAGAGCCATAGAAAGACCACAAAAAAAGAATATGACTTGCCAATGATCCACCAACCTCCCAAGCTCTCTAAAGATAGATGCACATGAGATGCTATTAAAATCATTCTCAATATCTACATATAGAACAACCTCCTTTAGGTAGATATTTAAGAGCACTCTAATACCTAGAAATATAGCTTCATAACCTCTCAATTTAGCAACTCCAATTTGATATGGATTGAGGTGTTATCAAAAGTAAGAATGATGCTAGAGGACAATAATATAGCTAGCAAGACAAAAAAGACCTCCCAAATTCCAATCTGTCTATGCCACATGTATCTTTCTCCATTGCAAGAAGTTGACTAGCCCTTAACACTTGACTAATTGATGTAGGAATCATTCCCCTTGCTACTATTGCAACCAATAGAAATAACTCAATAAAATTACTATAGTGATCATATTTGGTTAGGAATAATCTCAAAGATGCTCATATACCATCCTTGCCAAGCCTCTTGAGGAGAGGGTTAGAGAAAAACATAATACTTGTGCAAAAAGTGGTATGTCAAGACATAAAAGTCACCAAGTTGATAGTCTAAGACCTCTAATAGAACCCCTTCTCCTTCAATAGGGTGTAATAAGCATAAAGAAGAGATAGTCTCATCAATGGTACTAGCCATAGATAAAGAATTTAGGGCTTGTGCTACTCTATTATACTCTCCCACCTGACCCAATATCTTACATTATCATAATCAAGTGGAATTTGTAGTATCAAGTGTGTAAAAGACCGAGCACGAGGAGAGAAATAAGAGAATGGAAACTCACATTGGGACACTTGAATGTGGGAAAAATCTAAATGCCTAGTACGAGCTTTGGCTTTGGTATTTATAAGTAGCATACAAGGCCCTTGAGAAGCTTCTCAAGAAACTTCCTTGAGCCGCTTTCTTAGAGTGTAAGCCAAGTTAACCAAAAAGCTTCTCAAGAAGCTTCCTTACAGAAACCACCTACTTGGCATGTAAGCTAAGCTAGTTAGAAACTTCCTTCTAGAAGCTACATGCTTGGGATGCAAGTTAAGCTAGTATAGCTAGATGCTTATGGAATATTATAGGCTAATTTGACTTATTCTCTACTTTATTAGCCTTACTAACTACATTGCTAAACTCCATATTGTTACATATTCTTCCACCACTAGTTGGTGACATCCTCGTTGCCATTCAAGCTTCAAACTCTTGGATGGCCCTTTATGCATTTTGGAGGTGAGAAAGAGATTCATATGTGGCATCATGAAGGAGATGCCATTTCCAAAGAATCTTGTACTCCGTATGTTGTTGGCATCCTTGTTGAATGTGACAATGTGCAAGGATACAATCAACTTTGTACTCCTCATGATCATTGATAGGGATGGGAGGAGGAGGAGGTTGGACACGAGAGGAAAAGGAATATGGGTTAGGAAAAAAGGGTTCTAACTTGGAGATATGAAAGATAGGGTGGATGCGCATATGACAAGGTAAGGCAAGTCAATAAGCAATAGGAGAGATGATTTGTGTGACATCAAAGGGTCATCCTATGCAATTAGAGGCAAGTTTATGAACTTGGGTATCAAGTGGGAGGGGTAGGTTACTAGAAGATATCATGACTTTATCACCAACTTCAAAGGTGAGATCACAATGATGGTGGTCCGTATATTGTTTCTAATGATTCTAAGCAACAAGGAGGTGAGATTTGGCTTGTGGGAGAGATTGGGAGATGGTGGTCAAGAGGGTTGAAGTATGAGGGACCTAAGATAGGGGAGAAGCAAGAAGAGAATTTGGAACAAGTGGATCTTGGCCAAAATTGAGAAAGAAAGGAGAAAATCCGATGCTTGCCTGTTTGGAATTGTTGTAGGTAAATTCTAAAGCTACAAGAAATTCATCTCAATTAGTATGGTGGACATTGACAAAGGCACACAACATATCTTCCAAGGTACAATTTGCACGTTTGGTTTGTCCATCAGTTTGAAGATGATAGGCCGTGGACAAAGCAAGCTTGGTGCTGGGTATCTAGAAGAGTGCTTGCCAAAACTTCCTAGTGAATTGAGGATCACGGTCAAAGATGAGTACATGTGGTATCCCATGATGCTTGAAGACATTGTCGAAGTAGATTACGCTAAGGTTGGAGCATCCACGGTATCAAAGGTTGATGCCAAGTGGATTTGCTTACTAAGCTTATCCACAAACACCACAATTGTTGTGTGTCCTTGTTGTGTGTCCTTGTTTTGTCTTGAGCAAGGATGTGATGAGATTCAAACTCACATGTTCCCATTGAGCAAATGGAATAGAGAGTAGTTGAAGGAGTCCACTCGGCTTTTGGTTGTTGGCCTTGTTACATTTGCAGATTTCACATGATTGGACAAACTCTCAAACATCTTGTGTCATGTTGGGCCACCACCATTGGCATTGGAGGGTACCCAAGGTATTTTCTAGACCTATGTGACCAGCTATTGGTAAATCATGGGATTCTTGAAGATGCACAAGTTGAACATCACCTTTGGCTGGAACATAGATCTGGTCCTCATGGAATAGAAGGCCTTCCTTGAAGGAGAAGGTGTTGTACTCCTTGTCACATGATGTAAGATGAACACTTACCATTTGGAAGAAGGGATCTTGTTGTAGAGCTCACCAAAACTCATTTTGGACCTTGGAATCAATTGCCATTGTTGTAATTGCCACCGTTGTAATTGCCATTGTGATGAGAAGAAGAGACTTCAAATCAGGTTGTCATGATAGAGCATCAAGGATTACATAGAATCGACTTGGTTTGTACTCAAGTTTGATGTCAAACAATTGGAGTTGCTCCTCCTATCAATGATGTTGACTTTTCATGTGTTCCAAGTGTAAGGTCTGCAACAATGGTTTGTGATCTATTCACATGATCACTTGTTTCTCCAAGAGATAAAGCCACCAAGGTATGGACCTTGGTGGCATATACCATTGCAAGTTGTTCCCTATCTCAAGTAGAGTAATTTGTTTCAGTTGTATTTAGTCAGCAAGACACAAAGACAATGAGATGTAGTCCATTCCTGTTGCAACATTGCTCCAATTGCAAAGTTAGAAGCATCAAAATCAACCACACAAAGTAGTTGAGGATCATATGGTTGAAGGATGAGTCTTGAAGACACCATATGTTTTAGCTTCTCAAATGCTTCTTCATGCTTGGTGGTCCACTGGAAGCTCAAGTTCCTCTCCAAAAGATCAGTCAATGGTGCAACAACATGAGCATAGTAATGGATAGACAATCGGTAAAAACTGGCCAATCCATTAAATGCTTGTACTTTTGTAACATCCTTTGGAGTAGGCCAATCAGTAATGGCCTTAATTTTCTCCTCTTCCATCTTGATCCCTTCCAATGAGATCTTGTGACCCAAGAAGGTGACTTTGTTTTGCAAAAAGCACACTTCAACTTTTTGCAATAAAATCCATTGTTGTAGTTGTCTTAGGACTTCTCATACATGATTCATGTGTTGTCATGCCATTTTGTAGTGTTACATCTAGATTGCTTGGACACTAGAGTTCTAGTGATAGTAGTTAGAGTTATTTTAGCAGTTTCTCAAAGACTACTTTCCGACGGTCAGATTTTGTGTTTGGAGTACTGACTTCACGGTGGGGCCCATTGTCACTTTGCACCGTTTGCACCGTCAAGTGTGCAGTTAGTGGGACCATTAGGGTTTCAGACCTAGCTTGAGTCCAGGGGTATAATTTTGAAGTGCAGCTCCAAAGAGCTCACTTCTTTGATGTTGAGCCTTCGAGTTCTTGGCTATGGTGGACAGAGGTCGGTGAGCATCACCTGAATTCTCTTAGTTAGAGTGGGTGTGACTTGACTATAGTCAGTACCCAGTTGTTGATAGTTTATAGAGTGACAGATCAAGTACTGATCTTAGTTGAGTTGAGTTGAGAGTGGTAAACAATTTGATTCAAAGAAGTGAAATCAAGGGGAAATCAGGTGCAGGAACTTTGAGTGTTGGTGGTATCTCCAAGCTCGGTGGATCGTTGGTAGCTCAATTGAAGTTCAATTTTTCTCTAGTGTGCAGAAGCTTGTTGCTTGATGCAGATTTGGTAGTAAGGCGGACGGTCTGCAGAAGCGCTGGCCAATTTTTGAGCAAATAAGAAGTATTTTTTGAGTAGTGGTTGTGATTTTGAGTTCATGAGATGAAGGTAGGATCAATTTGTTGCGAGTTGGGCTTAGAAAGTAAAATTGAAGGTGGAGTTGTGAAGCTATTCTTGTGAATTTGTGATTTGGAGAAACTCGTGTTTTCAATTTGGCTTGAGTGAAGAGTTAGCGGGGGATTGGGTGGTCAGCCAACTTTAGGGTTTATGTCAGATTTTACATCAGATTTTGGCTGGATTTTATGTCAGATTTTGGCCACATTTGGAGGAGTTTCACCAAGTTGGAGGACTTCTGCAAGTTTGGTGGAGTTTTGCCAGATTTTGGAGGAGGTTCAAAGTGGCAAGAAGAAAGTCCTCATTTGGCTAAATTTTGGCGCTTCAAGGGTTCAAGGCATAGGGCTGTGGGCTATGAGAGGTTACAAAGGCCTAGAAGGGCCAGCAAGCTAGGCTGAATTTGGCGCTTCAAGGCTTCAAGGCATAGGGCTGTGGGCTATGAGAGGTTACAAAGGCCTAGAAGGGCCAGCAAGCTAGCTTGCTGGCGTGAAGCTAGCTAGTTTAGAGTAGATCTTGGTCATTGGTTGGCAAAAATCTGCCCACCTTGCTATATTATGCGTAATAGGGTTTGACCCCTAGATCTCTTGTTCCTAGACTGGTGCCCTAGCCAACAGTCCACGCTCACTTGTTGTCCTAGAGATTGTGCCAATGTTATTTATTACTTGTAGATTTGGCTAGGAGAGGCAGTTTGATCCCATTCTTGGTGATCTTGGTAGCTTAGGACTTAGAGATAAGAACTTCTCTTATGTCAAATACCAAATGGTGGCAGAGTCAATCCCGTGTTGTTTTATGAGATGGAGGGTTTTCATTTAGATTTCTTGTGATTGGACCCTCTCTATTCTCTGCTTCCTATTTGTGCACCACGTTTGTGTGAGGTGCTTTGACTTTTGGTGTTCTGGTGTACTCTCGATAATGAGGCTGGAGTGATGACCAATTAGACTATCTTTGTTTCTCTCTAGTGAGGCAAGAAGTGATGACTTGCATACCGTGAGAGTGCGTGTTGTGATAGCAGATTAGAGGTTGCCTTTTCTCCTAGTGTAGTTATTTTGGTTAGAGTTACATTAGTGGGTGGTTCTTAGTTGGTATCGGCTCTTGGTGGGGTACTTGCAATTGCGACTTGCGATTACAGATTGTGGTTCCGGTTTGCTGTTGCAATTTGTGGTTGCGGTTACTTTGTCACTATGGAGTTCTTTGGGGATTCCAGAGGAGATAGCCTTGTAGTACACAATAGGTTTACTTGGAGTGGTACTTGGTATCAGCTTATATCTCAGGTCCTAGTGAGGGAGGAGATTGACTCTAAGTTAGAGTTTGACATAGGAGTTGATTTAGTTGAGAGTGCACTTGGTGTGTTCGCACCGTTGTTGTGGGACATAGACAAGATTTATGGGACCTCCAAAGGCCCTAGGCATTACTCTGGTACAATGGGTACCATTGAGTTGGATGACTTCATCCATGAGTTTGATAGTTGGTGTGATCTGCAGTAGATGCGGAACCCAACTTTGTTTACACCCTTCATGGCATGGAAGGGGTTGTTCCAGCATCTAGAGGGTCTGCCAATGGATGACTACCATGAGTTCAAGAGAGCTCATTTGGAGAAGATCAAGTTACGAAGACAACATTGGTCTTTGAACTATGTCTCTATCACTTCAAGTTTGGTGACCAGGAGTAGATTGGCTGTACCTATGAGTTCTAGCTCGAGTAGTGTTAGTGGAGCTAGTGGAGGTGCACTTGTTGGAGATAGTGCTACTACAAGTGGAGGTACCATTGTAGGAAGTGGTGTGGTATTGGGGTTTAACCCTATGGTGGAGTTCTTCTAGTGTTTGAGGCAAAACTACCAAGGAGTGCGGATTGACAAGCTGAGGAGCTTGCAGGTGTCTCAACGGAAGTTTGGAGAGAGCCTATGCAAGCCATACATGAGGTGGCTAATCAGTTTCACTCAAGGAGTTACTGAGGCCCAAGCAGTCTAGTTTTGGTATGGGATACTGGATAGGGAGTTGTGGCCTAGAGTTTGTGATGCTACATTGTTACAGGTTGCTTTGCCTACTTTGGTTGAGCGTATTGAGCTCAACATGGTGCAGGAGAGAGTGGTGACATCTGGATTTGGTAGGGAGACTTCATTCACGGCTGTGACTTCTTCTAGAGTGCAAAAGAGTGCACCACACCCTATTGGTCTTCAAGGACAAGGTTGACAGCCTAGATCATATGGAGAGAGTGGAGGGCCTAGTGGAGTTAGACCCTTACCTTCATTTTTGGGTCAATAACAGCTAGTGAGTGGTGGTGTTGCTTGTTGGACTTGTGGTGGACCTCACCATCAAAGAGTGTGTACTCAAGGCAATGGACCTGATATCTCGGGTGCATCACAACCAACACAGAGGCAGTGTGAGCATTGCCACAGATTTGGTCACACTAGTGACCAATGTTTTGACCTACACTTGGAGTTACGGAGTGGTAGGGCTGCTATGGTAGGTAGTAGAGGAGCTCTAGTTCATGGATGATGAGGTGGTAGAGATGGTCGTAGAGGATCTACACCTAGTAGGGGTGTAGTACCTGCCCTTACTTCTAATATAGCTATAACTACTCGGATTGAGCAGTTGGAGCAGAGATCGGCTAGTCTGGCTATTGCTCAGAGGAGATCAAATTTGGGTGATGAGGCTTCTACCTCATATGATGGTGATAGAGATGCTTTGGACTTCATGTGCGGAGTAGCATAGGTGAATGCATCTGCAACAGTGACTAGGAGTGAAGTACATGCTCTAGAGCCTAGAGGAGCATCAATGGAGTTGGACCCACAAAGAGGAGAGTGGGAGATAGGTCAGACTTCCCTAGTCTTTCACACTCCTTGAGGCATTGCAAACAACATCCATGGCTCTTAAACGTCCCAGTGTAGGTGTGGTAGGTGGTGATGGAGTGCATGATGGACTACCTGCTAGTCAACTACCTGCTACTACACGACTAAGTCTAGCACAATGTTGGGGGCGGCTCAGCTGATTATGTAGTGACCTTTGTTTTCAGCCAATGACATGTTTACATTGGGAGTTGATCCAACCCTAGTGTTCCGGTTGGCTGCCACGCTGTGTGAGAGTAGGGATGATGCAGTTCCAACTACTAGAGCAGAGGTGGTTGATAGTGGAGCTGACTTGGTTGAGGAGCATGGGATCCGTTTAGGGACGAGTGGTTTATGGCAGGCAGCAAGGGCTAGATTGGAGGAGTTGCCAACTAGACTGGCCTTTGAGAGAGCACGGTTAACACCTAGTGTTGTCCTATTGGATAACCAAAGAGGGATTTTCTATTTGGTGGGACCTTCAGGGAAGGTCTATACACTACAAAGAGTCTTGCTAGACTCTGGTGCACAACCCTTTATGTTGGGGAAGGTTGCAGTTGTTGGTCTGGAGTTAAGGAAGACCGATGCGGAGAGGTGTCTATTTAGGATCCAAACATCTCTAGGTGGTGGTTCGATATAATACATCACATGTGGGGAGCTTGTTGTCCAGGTTCAGCCTGGTCATCTGACTGATAGCTCGATTGTGAGAGCTCAGGCTATTGCGACAATAACTGAGTCATATGATGTGCTAGTTAGGGAAGCAATGTTATACCCCATGGGTTTCAATATTGACTATTGGGAGGAGACAAACTCCTATAGACCAGGTTGGTAGTCTGGTGAGGGATGGTGTCATCAGGAAACTGATTCACAGAGAGTTGGTGCCATTTGGTGAGCTTTAGATTTTCTCCTCATAATAATTAATATTGAGAGTTTCTTTTATTACAAGACACTCAAATCCCAACTTTGTGATATGCCAACACATGACTTGTTTATGGAACTGGAATCTTGGGAATATTTATTTAGTATCATTTGAGCAAATAAGTCTTATGTGAGTATTTCAATTAGTGTTTTGAGCAAAAGAACCCTTTTGGGAATTTCCCAAAAATGTTGGTTGGAAGTGTTTGATCTATGAAGGGAATTCTCAAAAAAGACCTTTGAAAAGGCTGAGACAGACAGTGGACAAAAAGGGGAATTTTCCTATAGGAGAGGAGAGAAATAAGTGATAGAGGTGTGATAGGTAGACAAGAAAACAGGAGTTTTGGGGAAAATAGAGGGCTGAGTAGGGTTTTCAAGAAGTGACAAAGGGGTTTTCAAAGGAGCAATGCTTTCCAAGAGTTGAGTTTCTTACAGTGAAAAGATTTGGGAAAAATAGAGGCTGACACTAGGGTTTTTGGGAAGTGATAAAGGGGTTTTCCAAGGAGCAATGCTTTCTAGGAGTTGAGTTTCTTATAGTGAGAAGTTTCGAGGAAAATAGAGGCTGGCAGTAGGGTTTTTGGGAAGTGACAAAGGGGTTTTTGAAGGAGCAATGCTTTCCAAGAGTTGAGTTTCTTACAGTGAGAATTTTTGGGAAAAATAGAGGCTGACAAAAGGGTTTTTGGGAAGTGACAAAGGGGTTTTGAATGAGCAATGCGTTCTAGGAATTGAGTTTCTTACAGTGAGAAGTTTTGGGAAAAACAGATGCTGATAGTAGGGTTTTTAAGAAGTGACAAAGGGGTTTTTGAAGGAGCAAAGCTTTCCAGGAGTTGATTTTCTTACCGTGAGAATTTTTGGGAAAAATAGAGGCTGACACTAGGGTTTTCGGGAAGTGACAAAGGGTTTTTGAAGGAGCAATGCTTTCCAAGAGTTGAGTTTCTTACAGTGAGAAGTTTTGGGAAAAACAGATGCTGATAGTAGGGTTTTTAAGAAGTGACAAAGGGGTTTTTGAAGGAGCAAAGCTTTCCAAGAGTTGAGTTTCTTACAGTGAGAAGTTTCAAGAAAAACAAAGGCTGAGTGTGGATTTTTGGGAATTGGCAGGGGAACTTTGGAGGAGAAATGCTTCTTAGGACATGAGGTTTGACATTGAGGAGTTTTGAAAGGACCAGTAGGGCTGGGAGATAAGTTTCGGGAAGGGAAAAAGGTGTTTGAAGGGAAAATGTTTCCCTAGGAGTGGAGTTTTGGACAGCTGAAGTTTCAAGAAAATCAAGAGGGCTGAGTGTGGATTTTTGGGAATTGGCAGGTGAACTTGGGGGGAGAAATGCTTCTCTAGACATGGGGTTTGACAGTAAGGAGTTTTTAAAGGATCAGTAGGGCTGAGAGATAAGTTTTGGGAAGGGCAAAAGGTTTTTGAAGGGAAAATGTCTCCCTAAGAGTGGAGTTTTGGACAGCTGAAGTTTTGAGAAAATCAGGAGGGCTGAGTGTGGATTTTTGGGAATTAGTAGGGGAACTTTGGAGGAGAAATGCTTCTCTGGACATGGGGTTTGACAATGAGGAGTTTCAAAAGGACCAGTAGGGCTGGGAGATAAGTTTGGGAAGGGAAAAAGGTTTTTGAAGGGAAAATGTTTCCCCAGGAGTGGAGTTTTGGACAGCTGAAGTTTCGAGAAAATCAGGAGGGTTGAGTGTGGATTTTCAGGAATTGGCAGGGGAACTTTGGAGGAGAAGTGCTTCTTAGGACATGGGGTTTGACAGTGAGGAGTTTTGAAAGGACCAGCAGGGCTGAGAGATAAGTTTTGGGAAGTGGCAAAGGGTTTTTGAAGGGAAAATGTTTCTTGAGGAGGGAGTTTTGGTCAGCTGGAGTTTTAAGAAGATCAAGAGGGCTTAGTGTGGATTTTCGGAAATTGGTAGGGGAACTTTGGAGGAAAAATGCTTCTCAGGACATGGGGTTTGACAGTGAGGAGTTTTGAAAGGACCAGTAGGGCTGAGAGATAAGTTTTGAGAAGTGGCAAAGGACCTGAAGGAGTGAGTTTTGGTCAGCTGGAGTCTCGAGAAGATCAGGAGGGCTGATTGTGGATTTTTGGGAATTGGCTGGGGAATTTTGGAGGAGAAATGCTTCTTAGGACATGGGGTTTGACTGTGAGGAGTTTTGAAAGGACCAGTAGGGCTGAGAGAGAGATTTTAGGAAGTGGCAAAGGACCTGAAGGTGAAAATGTTTCCCAAGAGTTGAATTTTAGGCAGTAAGCATTTTTGAGAAGATCTATAGGGCTAAGAGAGAGATTTCAAGAAGTGGCAAGGGATTTGAAGGGTGAAAAATGTTTCTCAAGAGTTGAGTTGAGACAGTGAGAATTTTTGAGAAGATTAGTAGGACTAAGAGTGGAGGTTTGGGAAGTGGCAGAGGAATTTGAAGGGAAAATGTTTCCTAGGGGTGGAGTTTAGACAGTGAGGAGTTTTGGAAGATCAGTGGGGCTGACAGGAAGCTTTGTGAATTGACAAGGGTTTGAGGAGAAGTGTTTACAGGAGAACAATGAGAGTTTTGGGGAGAAATATAGGAGGGAGAACTTTTTGAGGGAAAGTTGACATGCAACAGGAATGACTGAGCAAATGCTGGCACAAGACTTTGAAAACAGAGAGTCAAAAATAGCAGTGCACTGAACTGCTGATAGAAGATTTCTTAAAAGTGAGGTGCTTTGCAACAGCGGAAAGAAAGCAAAGAGGGGAAGTACTTTGTGAATGGAGTCTGAAGGAAGAAGAGGACTGGTTTGAAGGAACAAGAGACTGGGGAACATATCAAGGGTTTTTTGAGAAGTGGAACATTGAGGAGGTGAGTGTGTGGAGACAAGGGTTTTTTCACAAAAATGTGGCTGAAGTTTTGATAGTGACTAGAATAGTTAAGAGGTTGAGAATTGATTCATGTGAAAAGGAGAGCTGAGGACGTTTCATGAAAGGATCTTTGGCTGGGAACAGAAACCTTTGCAAGGAAGCATTGATGGGAGTGCTGCTGGGAGGTGAAAGAAGAAGTCCGGAGGGTGAGTTGTCTTTACTGTTGCCGGATAGAGTGTGTGTGAAAGCGCCCGCTGAAATAATTTTTTGTCATAATTTAGTAAACACTGTATAAATTGGAGTTGGTTGGCTTGTCCAAACTTGTGAACCTCGCAGCTGAAATTTTATGAATGACAAATCCTAAGATGATGGTGTGTTAGATCTGTGACTAGCGTCGAGGAAGCTCCATTTTAGGAGCTCTCAGTCTATCTATATGAATGGTTTGATTCAGTAGTCTGGGTGCCGGGTTGAGCTCAAATAGAATACTATTTGTTGTTTGTAAAATTCCCTGCCATTTCTAGGAACTGTCGGGTCTAAACCATAGTTGAACCCGCATGAACTAGCCAGTTTTGTGTGCTAGCCAGTTTTGTGTGCCAGCCTGTCTCTCACTCAGGATGAACCTCTGATGGCTATTATGGTAGCGCACCATGGACTAAGAAGGCAAGGGACCCCAACTCCATCATACTCCTCCAAGGCTAACACTCCAAGACTCAAGACATTGCTCACTAGAGAACTCAATGAGAGAGAGATAGTTGCAAATGAAAGGATGATGAGTACTTCCTCACCCCTTGTTTATATACTTGTGAAATAGTTACGCACCAAAGTTACTAATTACTGGAGTAACTCAAGTTACTAGACTAAAAGTCAAGTAAAGTCAAAAAGTAGAAAGGAATATCCATTCACATGGGCATATTCCACTGGCATGTGATCTTATCTTGACCCAACCACTAAGTCAAGGATTCCTTCACATGGGCTATCCTTGGACTATAGAAGAATCCAAAACAAAGAGGCTTGCGGGCCCAAGAGTTCTAAACTCTTTCCTCAAAGCCAAACACTTAGGAATAATACTAAGTCAACACACAAGAATCCAAAATAGTGATGTTCATCTTTTCCACCTCCTCTAAAGTAAGGTCCCCTCTATCTTAGCTATGACTAACTCTAGCTAATTATGACTAATGTAGAACTATCCTTTATCTCTATATAAATAATATCTCTCAAGTACTTGTAATACCAAGCTAAATATCACAATCCCACACACATGCACAAATGGGTGTTACAGTTTTATGAAGGCCAAAGACAAACACAAACTCTTGAGAAACCCAACATCAAGAAACAAAGAAAACCCCAAAATTTTATAGAGCTGAGATTTCCAACACACCAGGAATAGGAAGAGAATGTCAGTCTACAAGAAACTCTAAATCAACTACAATAAAGACAAACTAAGCACAAGCAGCCAGGTGCTTGGTGCACTCTTGAGGCCAAACAGTTTCCCCAACAACAGGTATGTTGCCTACCAGTATGCTTCAGTAGTGGCAGTCTTGGCTCACTACAGTCCAAGACCATGGCAACATCAATTTTACCTTTCAGTGGTGTTGTTACTTGGCCTGGTGACTTGTTGAAGGGGAACGCCCATGTAGAGGATACTCTAGTACTAGAGGAGATCACTCGGATTTGGAGTACAAGTGGGATTGTTCCATCCACCTTGGATGTTCCATTGTGGAGTTCAAAGGCAGCATTGCAACAGCATGCAGATCAATTTGTGCAGCAGGCTTGGAGTGGAACCTTTGTACCATCAGGAGATGAGTGTGAGGATGAGCCTCTAGAGTCAATTACTTTGACACCTCTGGATACCACAATCATTGCTTGGCAATATCCAATAGAAGGGATATGTCTATTAGAGTTTTTTGGTGGGATTAGCATCGGACTAGCTGCGGTATTATAGATGGGTATACAAGTATAGAGACACTTGTATGTAGAGAGAGATGAGACTGCTAGGCCAGTCTCTCTACATCATGTGGCACACTTGGCCTATCAATATCCGGAGTTATTACCAATGTAAGTAGTCAGAGGTTACTAGAAGGCCCTACCAGTAGACATTTCCTTATTGGGGGCGCATGATCTGGAGAGACATGGGCCTATTAACTTGGTGATTTCTAGATGGCCATGTTAGAGACAGACACATGCTGGTAGAGGTTTGGGTCTTCAGGATCCTTGTTTTGGTGTGTTTTAGGAGATGTTACGGATACTACAACATCTCTAGGTTCATCAATCAGTTTCTCCAGCTTATCTTTTGGAGAACATTCCTTTGATGGGTGATTCTCACACCAGAGTGGTGGCGAGTACACATCAAGTCCATTCTTGGATGGGACCTACTACATTGTTAGATGCAACGAGAGTGGGATCACGGGCTCATCATCTTTGTCTTTGGTGGACAAACCTCTAACCCAGAGAGGTTCTACAATGTGCTTATGATGGGATTCAACAACTTGATCACATCCTTTTTGATGATATCTTGGATGTTGGGCATCAGTCTCAAACAATGGTAGTGGCTGATAGGTCACCTATGGCAATGGTGAACCCAGTTGGACAGCCTAGAGCCGCATTTCCCACACTCATGAGTTTCCTAGGCTCTCATGCTTTTTGAGAGGGAGGACTTGGACTTGTTTGTGACTCATAGTTATAGCAATTGGTGGAGCCCAATACTGATGAGAGAGAGTGGGCCATGGGTCTTTGCACCGGTATTACTGTTGTTCTAGCAGTGTCAGAGGCATCCAGGCATAAGGTGTTAGGTCAAGCTATGGACTTGAACTGTTTGACCTAGATTGTGAGCCTTGGCTTGGCAGAGCAGTGTAGGATGCACTTGATAGGCATCACCACTCAAACACTTGTGAGCCCTGTGCCTATCGAGACGATTCAAGCACATGCTAGAGGTGATGGACCGAGTGGACATGGTATTCTTGGGACACATCCAGTAGCTACTAAGGGGGAGTGGTCTACTTGGAGCCCACCCAGGTGAGCATGGGCTACTTGGATTACATCCTTGGTCCACTTGGGATGCAACTAGAGGATGTGTGGAACTTGCAGCCCGAGTGGAGGGAGTTTTTCGCATAGAGGTTGGGACCTCTAGTGGTTGGGAGCATGACACTATTGCTCCCAAGGGCCTAGTGTAGTAGCCAGTCAGTACGTCTTCCACTCCTATGACAATTACAAAGGATACTTGGGAGCTAGATCTTGGACCCAAGCTTACTGTAGAGGAAAGACGAAGGGTTTGGAGGTTCTTGAGGAGCCACATGAGTTGTTTTGCCTTCAGTATGAAGGATTTGGGTGCTCTAAAGGGATATGGTATACAGATTGAGTTGACTATTGATACACTAGTTTTCTGTCATCCTTATTGATATAGTGAGATGGAGAGGACATTGATTTAGAGCCAGAGTAGTGACCTTTTTGAGACTGATTTAGTGGAGATTTCACATGGAGAGTATGCATCAACAACAGTGATGCCAACCAAGAAGGATATGCATGGTAACTACATAGATAGGCGGATGTGTGGAGATTACCGTCCTATCAACCGATAGACCAAGGCTAATTGGTATGCCATGCCTACACTGGAGGAGATTTTTGATGTGATTAGGCATGCAAAGGTCTTCAATACTTTGGATCTTCAGCGGAATATCATCAATTGCCGATCAAGGAGGAGGATAAGTCCAAGACAACATTTTGGGCTATTGATTCTTGAGGCAAGGATGTGTTATATTAGTGGAAGTTCTTACTATTTGGGTTAAAGAATGATGAGTTCCAGAGGGTCATGGATAGGATCCTAGCTGGATTGGATTTTGCTCGATGCTATATTGATGACATTTTGGTCTATAGCACTATTGTGGAGGAGCATGAGAGATAATTGTTGGAGGTGTTTGAGAGGTTGAGATCTCATGGACTCAAATTACATCTTGGGAAGTGCAGCTTCTTCCACGAGCAGGTTGAGTATTTGGGTCACACTATCTACCCCGGAGGACTTGGTGTTCAGTAGACCAAGGTGGAGGCTGTTGCACATATTCCTTGGCCTACGGATGTGAGCAAAGTGCGAGCATTCCTTGGGTTGGCGAACTTCTATCGCCGCTATGTTAGAGGATTTAGTGCCATTGCCAAGGCCTTGACAAAGCTGACCAAGCTTACACAAGAGTGGTTTAGGGGAGATGAGCAGGAGAGAGCTTTTGTAGACTCAAGGAGAGGTTGACATCTACTCCTATTTTAAGGAGACCAATCAGAGGAAGACCATTTCAGGTTCATACTGATTGGAGTATGTTTTGGCTTGGAGCGGTGCTCACCCATCATGATGATGAGAGGAAGGAATTTATGGTGGCCTATGCTAGTCGCTCCAACAATTCAACGGAAGCAAAGTATAGTTCATATGAGAGAGAGTGCTTGGCAGCAGTTTGGGCAGTACCACATTTTTTATGTTACCTATTTGGTAATCCCTTCACTCTCATCACTGATCATCAGCCACTAAAGTGGTTGATGGAGTCCGACAAGCTTTCAAGGAAGCTTGCATGATGGGCTTTGATTTTACAAATGTGTGATTTCACGGTTGTTCATAGACCTAGAGTGGTGAACCGTGATGTAGAGGGGTTGAGTAGAAACCCATGTCCAAGCCAGCAAGATTTGACCAAAGCACGTTGGCATGGTGAGATAGATGAGGAGATGGTGCCAGGTTGGCATGCATTGGCCTTTCTATGTATATTTCTAGAGGCTTTCGTGGTATCTCTCTCAACGCATACAAGAGGAGTTATTGAGGTTATAGATCCAAAGAGTAAAGATATTGGTACAATTCAGCAAGACATTCATGATGATGTCTTAGTGATGAACTATCTTTGCATTAGTGTTGTGGGTGGCACAGTTGGGGCCAAGGAGAGAGACCGTGTTCTTCAGCAAACCAAACGGTTCAGATTGGAGGGCAAACACCTTTTACATGTATGGGAGGATGGTAGAGTGCGAGTAGTACCACTTCCATCTCAGAGACCACAATTGGTCCGTCATCATAAGGAGCTAAGACATTTGGAGTCAAGCATACATATAGCTTACTCTAGAGTCATTATTGGTGGCATAGTATGCAGACCAAGGTATAGCAGTTTGTTGCCAGATGTGTGGTTTGTGACCAAGTTAGAGTATCATTCAATGCTCCTATGCCACATTTACACCCATCACCTATCATGGGATTGGGTTACCATTGGAGTTTGGACTTTGCTGGACCTATACCGTTGACCACAAGATATCATCGGTATGTTTTAGTGATGGTGGAGCACTTCTCCACATGGATTGAGTTGGTGGCACTTCCTGACAAGTATAGTGAAATGACAACTTACTCGTTCTTGGATCTAGTTCTTAGTCATTTTGGTACACCAGTTGAGGTTTTGACTGATCATGGTATAGAGTTCTTGGGGGAGTTTCAGGTCTTGTGTGACAAGGCTTTGATTGATCATTGTACTACATCTCAAGATCACCCTGAGGTAGATGGCTTAGCAAAGAGAGTGGTTCAGACGGTAAAGAGAGGATTGCAAAAATATGGTTTGCAGAGAGGCCACTTGGAAGATTGGGATCTCCAATTACCTTGGTTAGCCATGGGCTATCGGTTCAGCTGGCAAGCCTCCTCAGCATCCTTCTCTCCATACTTTCTACTCTATGGACAAGATCCAGATTTACCTACAGCCATTTGTCAAGATGCTATTGTAGTTTTGGACTTGGATGACCCCGATGTATGGATGAGCACATGTTCTCAACGGGTAGAGATCTTTTGGAGAGTGATGCCAATGGCCTTTGAGAACTTGGTGATTGCTCAGCATAGAGATACTTTATGCTATGCTACCATTTGAGGAGGAGGTTATAGACCCTTGATCCGTCAATTTCATCCAGGAGACTATGTATATCTACAACAGACAACACCAACAACACTTGATGTTTCAACAGGCCGCACTATCTTGAGAGTGCGTAAGATTTTGCCATCTGGAGTCCTTGTGTTAGAAAGACGTGATGGTGTTGTTTGGGAGGATCATGTGCGCAATTGTGTGCCATGCCACCCCCCTAACATTGATGGTACTATGGACCCAAGCTTGGCACTTGTACGTGCAGGCTTGAGGTGTATGTTATGTGGCTCTTTTGGTGGAGCTGCTACTATGTTAGTGTGTGATAGCTGTTTGAGAGGATGGCATATGGCATGTTTGACTCCTCCCCTCATGGTGGTTCCTCAAGGACAGTGGTTATGTCCTAGATGTACTTGACCTATAGCTAGTTCATTCTTTATATGGTATAGATTGCAGACATGTGACTAACGATGGGGCTCCATAGCACCTGGCCTCTTGATCTTTGCCCATTGTAGGGTATACCATATACTTAGAGTAGATGGCTATCTGGAGTTAGAGGGACCTAATCGCCAGCTAGGCGGGCAATTGTGGCACTTTAGAGTCTATGTATAACTTATGTGTGAGTTGTGCTTCTATAGTGTATGATGTTGATATCAATGTATGTTGTGTAGTGATTTATATACACACGACAGCTGTTATGCCATTTGTAGTGTTGCATCTAGATTACTCGGACACTAGAGTTCCAATGATAGTAGTTAGAGTTATTTCAACAATTTCTCAGAGACTACTTTCCAATGGTCAGATTTGTATTGAGGGTATTGACTTCACAGTAGGGCCCATCGTCACTTTGCACCATTTGCACCATCGAGTGTGCCATCAGCGGGACCATTAGGGTTTTAGACCTAGCTCAAGTCCAGGGCGGTATACTTTTGAAGTGCAGCTCCAGAGAGCTCACTTCTCCAATGTTGAGCCTTTGAGTTCCTGGCTATGGTGTATAGAGGTTGGCAAGCATCACCTGGATTCTCTTAGCTAGAGTGGGTGTGGATTGACTATAATCAGAGCCCAATTGTTGGCAGTTTATAGAGTGACATATCAAGTATTGATTTGAGTTGAGTTGAGTTGAGAGTGGTAAACAATTTGATTATTGTGGCACTTTAGAGTCTATGTATGACTTATGTGTGAATTGTGCTTCTATAGTGTATGATGTTAATAGCCTTGTATGTTTTGTAGTGATATATATATGCACGACAACATGTTTTGCCTCTATCTTGCTATATATTAAGATATCATCTAGGAACACCACCACGTACCAATCCAATAGTCCATCTAACACTCAATGGATCTGATTCATGAAGACTGCTTGAGCATTAGTGAGCCCGAAAGGTAGAACTCTCCACTCAAAATGCCTATACCTTGTGCAAAAGGTGATCTTTTACACATCTTCCCTATCAATGGGGATTTGCCAATAGCCACTATGAAGATCCAACTTAGACAATTATTGTGCTCCACTCAATTGATCAAGCAAATCATCAATCTGAGGTAAGAGATATGCATTCTTCATTGTTTGCTTATTAAGCCCACAATAATCAATATAGAAATGAAGTCCTCCATCCTTCTTTGGAATAAATATAATGGGAATCCCTAAGGAGAGGTATTATGTTGTATGAAATCCTTCTCCAACAAATCTGTAAGTATTGTTTGCAACTCCTCCAACTCCTTTGGTGAGAGCCGATAGATTGGTCTACTCATTGGAGTACTTCTTGGCAATAACTCAATCTTGAAGTACATACCACGATCGGAGGGTAATCCCTTTGGAAAATCATCTAGAAACACGTCCGCAAACTCCTGAACTATCTGATCAACCATTGTTTGATGAGGCTCTTGGCCCTCCTCAGACTGTCCTTGTGCAATCTGCTTGATCCACACCGCAAAAATAGACTTATCTTCCTCCAAAGCTTTCTCTATGGTTGCTTCACTAACAAACTTCCCATCTAGGCACTCATCTCGCTTCAAGGCTTGCTTTATGGTTACCTTCTCAATAAACTTCCCATCTTGGGATTGACAATTTTTAGGTGTCTTACTCAAAAGTGCCAAACAACCTAATCGGAAATTACTACCTTGATGTTGTACTTGAATTTGTTGGGTCCAATCAAATTGAACCTTATGACATTCAAGCCAAGATAGTCCTTGAATGACATCGTAGTGTAGAGGTGCCACTACAAACCTCATACATTCCAAATACTCCTTCCCAATCTTGAAGGTACCAAGATGCAAGGTACAAAATGCAAAACCCTTTCTACCATCCGCCATCATCAATCTACTTCTAATTACTAGCTTGATAAGAATACCCAATTCCTTTGCTACTTGCATAGACATGCAAGTAGCAAAGGAATCCAGAACGTCTTGTAACACCCATTTGTGCATGTGTGTGATATTGTGATATTTAGCTTGGTATTACAAGTATTTAAGAGATATTATTTATACAAAGAGAAAGGATGGTTCTATATTAGTCATGGTTAGCTAAAGTTAGTCATAGCTAAGATAGAGGGGACCTTACTTTAGAGGAAGCAAAAAAGATGAGCACCACTATTTTGGATTTTAGTGTGTTGACTTGGTATTATTCCTAGGTGTTTGGCTTTGAGGAAAGAGTTGAGAACTCTTGGGCCCGCAAGCCTTTTTGTTTTGGATTCTTCTTTAGTCCAAGGATAGCCTATGTGAAGGAATCCTTGACTTAGTGGTTGGGTCAAGATAAGACCACATGCTTAGGAGAATATGCCCATGTGAATAGATATTCCTTTCTACTTTTTGACTTTACTTGACTTTTAGTCTAGTAACTTGAGTTACTATGGTAATTGGTAACTTTGGTACGTAACTATTTCACAAGTATATAAACAAGGAGTGAGGAGGTACTCATCATCCTTTCATTTGCAACTATCTCTCTCTCATTGAGTTCTCTAGTGAGCAATGTCTTGAGTCTTGGAGTGTTAGCCTTGGAGGAGTATGATGGAGTTGGGGTTCCTTGCCTTCTTAGTCCATGGTGCGCTACCATAATAGCCATCAGAGGTTCATTCTGAGTGAGAGACAAGCCGGCTCACAGTCCAGAATCAACCAATATCCTACAACTCCGATTAAATATCATACCTTGCAAGTGAAACAAACATGCATAGGTTGAGCCTTCAATCCCATTGGAACTAATCAAACTCTTAGGCTCAAAATCTCCTATTGGGATTCCTTGTTTTCTTGATCATTCTGCTCCACAAACTCTATTTGGGCAACTTTGTTGAGGTCGCCAATTCTTGAATGGACATTCAATGATGCAATGTCCCAATTGGCAACAATAAAAACAATCACCATTTTGTTGTAGTTTCTCTCTTTTTACAATGCCAAGTGGTCTCCGTTGAATGGCATCAATCTCCATTGGTGCCGGCTCCTCCACCCATGGTAGGTTTTGCGGAGGTCGAGGCAAAGGTCAAGACCAAGTTGTTGCAACTAAGGAAAGAAAACTTTTGGCAAACCATATGGCTTCCTTCAAGTGTTGTGGCTCTCACATGGTTACCTCTTATTTTTTTCTTCACTTCAAGTCCCTCCCAAATTGATCCAAAACTTCACCTTCTAGTATATTTGGAATTTGCATGATGGTGTTCTAGAATTGCATGATGTAACTTCTTATAAAGCCAATCTGTCTCAACTTTACCAATCTATCCCGTGCAGCTTGTGTGGCATTTATAGCTTGGAATTGACTAATTATTGCAATCTTGAATTTTGCCCACGTCAAGATTGGTACAACAATTTGTCATTCAGCTTGCTCCACTCAAAATCTCCACCATAGCTTTGCTACTACATCCAATTGTCTAGAAGCTAAGAGAATCTTTTTTTGCTCGTCTTGCAAATTGGTAGCTTCAAAATAATGTTCACAATCAAACACAAGATTCTCCACTCACCTAATGTCATACTATTCCTTTCTCTCTTTGGGAACACATTGGATGCCTAACTGTGGATACTATAGATCAAAGGATGTAGGTAAACCCATAACTATTCATCTGAACACACGCATTACCTAAGCGTTGGAACCTTCTTCTCTCGTAACTAGTATTTTTGCTATTGGGAAGGGTAGTGACGGGCAACCTAACATGTCATCAAAATATGCACTCTTGGTCTGTTGGTCATCACCTCCAGCATTACCAAGGAAAAATACATAACACTCCTAGAAAGAAATAACCTAAGCACAACACCCGCACACCAATCCAACCCATTGGGCATACAAACAGGCATACAAGCACAAAGAGGATCCAATCACAAGAATACAACAACAACTCTTTGCGTCTTTTGTCAGAAAAGAGCTTTAGAGTCTTCTTGCTTTGTCATCAAAGCTCATTTCAACTTGCATTCCAAGCCTTCTCCAATCTGATCTTCAGATCTCAACAATTTTCTACTCCAAGTGGAGAATTCCTATGTATTCTTGATGGGGAAAACTCAATGCAGCTCATGACCGTAACTTTTTTGTGTAGCTTGGATTAAAAAGTTCTAGATTTCAATGGAACGCCTATGAGATAAGCTTTCCAATGAGCTAAAATAGAGCTTAATCAGATCACTATAGCTCCCTTGACAAGCTCTCAAAGTTGGCAAGATGTTTCACAACTTTCACCCTAATTTTGAAATGCCTATTTTAGGGTTTTGCCTCTACTTCTTGTCAACTTTCCCCTGATTTCTAAAACAGATTTTCACTTTATCCTCACAAAAAACTCTAGAAATCTGAACTCTCAATTATAGTCACAAAAGTGAGAGAATTGACATTCAATTATGATTGAAGAAAGAAATGCTCCAAGCTTAAGACCGACAATTTAGTAAAAATTGTTGCATCAGATCTCACTCTCTATGAATCCAAAGCCAACTAAATTTTCCATAGGAGTTGGTCATGCTCTTGTTTAACACTCTAAAAATTTTGATGGCCTAATCCAACCCCAATCCCTAGATATGGATCAATTCTTGAGCTGGGCTAACTTGTGAGCTCTGCAGACCCATGTATACTTGATCCAAGACCATGAATTCTCTATTTGAAGAATTCACATTACACCTTCTCACAAAGGTGCAAACCTTAACCAAAAAAAAAATTGGAAATTTTCATAAGGTACCTCGAACCACAACTTGGGGAGTGACCAAAACTCCAAACTTGATCATTAGCTCTTCTCCATCACCTTACATCTCAAGAGCTTCAATTTCAATCAACCAGATCTGATTTGATATTGACCCAAAACTGGAATTTCTTGAGTTCAATATTGTAAGCACTTTGGAAATTTTCATAAGGTATCTCGAACCACAACTTGGGGAGTGACCAAAACTCCAAACCTGATCATTAGCTCTTCTCCATCACCTTACATCTCAAGAGCTTCAATTTCAATCAACAAGATCTGATTTGATATTGACCCAAAACTGGAATTTCTTGAGTTCAATATTGTAAGCACTTTTTCTACTCTCCAATTCCATTTATATATAGTAAAAATGTCTCAAGAAGCTCTCTCAATTGCCTACTTTGTGCTCTAGGGTATGAATTTTACCCTCCTTGATTCAATTGATGATATTCTACCAGAATTAATTCAAATTGTGTGATTTTTGTCTTCAAATAGTATCCTATTAGCTTTTCTTTCCAACCATGGTCTTTATTTCACAAATGGCCTCCCCAAACTCCTTTGATGGTCAAAGAACTCTAGACTACTCTCTTGGGACCCAATCTATGCACATTTGGCCTTTAGTCTTTTTACTGTTTGACAAATGGACCCCACAACTCCACCTTGAAGCTTATGAGTGAAAATTTAGGCATTCCCCAACTATAGAAGCACATATATTGTCAAGTCCTAGACATGCTCATAAGTAAGCACCGGAAGGACGATAGGATCCGAGTTTCCCATCACCAATTCCACAAATACCACCCCAAAACGTGCCACCAACCAGTCCCATAAGCCATCACGTGCAAAATCTAAAACCTAATGAGAAAAGGATTTGGGAATGGCAGATTGGGAGCATGGGACATCTCATGCTCAAACGCTTCCTATGATGTTTAGGGTTCTACCACTCGTGCATTCCTACAACTCTCACTCCCAACGTCCTCCTCCTCCTCGAGACTCCTCAATTAAAACAACCCTTGTCTCTTCACTTGCCTTCATCTATATTCATCAGAGCCCTCAAACATGATAAGATTGTAAACCCATGTAGCCAATCACATACATGTTCATAGATTGCTCACATGGCAGCATCTCATCCATCAGATCTAACATACAACCTACCCCACTAATGTGGAGATAAACTATGATAAGTCACTTTTTTACGAGCTATGCAAACCGCAACATGACACGGGGAGATTCTTGCCTTCAAATACCTTGGGTTTAGGGAATCAGATTTGATCTTCTCCTTCTTGAACTGGTACTCTCTCTACGTGCTCTTGTCGTCAAAGATCTCGTTCATCCAACAATTAAGTAAGGTGCTCGATTTGTTGTTGTATAGCAAGGATAACATCATACATTGCCGCCATGGTTTCTACTCTATCACACCACTCCTAATCTATCTACTTTATTAACACATAGAAGTAGCAATTCCACCATTCTCCATCAGTTACAACCGCAAGCACCAAGGGTTCCTCAAATATGGTGATCATATGCAAAAAATCTTGTCCAAAGTGTGAGATGATGAATTGTGTAAAATGATGCTTGGGTAGCACTTGGATAGAAAAATCCAAATGGTTTGGTGGAAGTGGATTTGGTGGTCCATAAATTCCATCCATCCCATTCTTGCTTTGATACCAATGTAAAAGACCAAGCACGAGGAGAGAAATAAGAGAACGGAAACTCACATTGGGACACTTGAATGTGGGAAAATTCCAAATGCATAGCATGAACTTTGGCTTTGGTATTTATAGGTAGCATACAAGGTCCTTGAGAAGCTTCTCAAGAAGCTTCCTTGAGTTGCTTTCTTAGAGTGCAAGCCAAGTTAACCAAGAAGCTTCTTTCTAGAAGCAACCTACTTGGCGTGTAAACTAAGCTAGTTGGAAGCTTCTAGAAGCTACCTGCTTGAGGTGCAAATTAAGCTAGTCAAGAAGCTTCCCAAGAAGTTTCCTATATGCTTTTGGAATATTCTGGGCTAATTTGGCTTATTCTCTACTTCATTAGCCTTACTAACTACGTCGCTAAACTCCATATTGTTACAAAGTGGCTGAACTTGTCTCTTGTGACATGTAGCCCATACAAACTCCTCATGTAAGGTAGCCCAATCCCCTACTTGAAATCTAGTGGCCACCTCTCTTTGCCCCACACACCCTCTTTAGTATAACAAAGACATCATCATGGGGTAAGAAGAATAAGAACCATGCGAACTTATCCATGGGATCACTAGCCAATAGATCAAGTGGTAAGCAAAAATCCTATCTAGCCTCATCATGGAGTGTACGGGGAAACCTATAAAATAGGCATGGACAAGGAAAACTAGTCTAAAATAACCTCAAAATATAACCATATGAGATTCTAACCACTCCCAAGACTTGATCAATATCCCTAGGGCGGTTCAACAAAGGGATAAACAAAGCATGTATCAATAATCTAGATGTGATTGCTGCTTGCCTCACATGAGCATACCAAATGGTCCAATCATATTCCTTATGTATCTCTCACACATGATTCTTTATCCCTTGGAAAGTAAAGAGTCATTGGTATAGTGAGCATGGTGTATCTTGAGCGGCTCTTGGCGGCACCACATGGAGAAATGCAACCATAGCTAGCACAAGAATAATGATAATAACACATATTGTCATTGTCAAAGCCACAATACATTCACATCCCATCTCAAATAAGTAAATACTAATTCTCAAACACTAAAATATTATAGACTCTTGTAACTTTCAATTTATATCTCTATAATTTTCAAACTAAGTTCCATGGAAACTAGAACAAGACAACCAAGAGAATAAAATTGAAAATTCTTGACTTATCACTTTCATTACTAATTAATCATTCCAAATCCTAAAACCCTAATTTTCATATCTTTTTAATCTATTCTCTATAGCTTTCAATGTAGATACCAATAGAACCGGAATTGAAAAAAAGGAAAAAAATATACTGTTAGTTCATATTAACTAATGTGCTCTAAAAAATTCAAGAATTTCTCCTCCCATCCCTCATTTCTACTGTCTCCATCGTTGTACCCCTCCCTCTTCTTTTTGAGAAGAGGCATCACCATCGTTGAACCAAGAAACATTCCTTATGCAGAAGGTGTCTTGGCCATTATATCATTAGTGTATTCTTTTCATGGTAAAAGACATAAAAATGCCATTGTGGGAGGTCGAATTGGCGTAACAGAGCTTCCATTTCTTCTTAAAAATTCCACGAGGATCTCCTCTTTTCTTGTCCTCGCGTACTACCAGCACCATGCAGCTCTTACAGTTGCACCATAGAGATGGTCTAACGACGCTCCGCGGTGAATACCGCGAGTTACGTTTTTGCAACCGAACAATCAGTAAAAACTTCTTGGATCTGAACGTATAAACATTAATTTCAAGTTTAATTTCGAAATCTCGAATCCCTTATGTTACGGACATCACTTGCACAGCACTCTCCGCCTCTATGGTATATTTGTAAAGATTCTTAAGTCTCAACTCATAAGGACATGTATCTCAATGCACTTACGAAGAAAAAGTAAAGTTGGGCCGGAAGTTTTGTTTTGGCGAAATTTCTACACATTTCTCGAATTTTGAGTGTGTACATAGGTATCATTCAAAATAATTTTTCTTCGCAAACGGAGAAGTATCATTTTGATCGAACGCTTAACTTTAGCATCCGTTCGTTCGGCAGTCTTGTACTGTACCCGACTACAGATATAGGCGGAAGTGACCGTTGATAGCCGGGGGCGGGAGGACAAGTCATTTGAAAGTACGGAGACAGTGAAAAAACGGAAAGGAACAGTGGTCGCGTGGACGAAGAGTTGAACGAGGCGTGAGGAGGAGTTTGAACACGAGCTGCCTCCTTGTCAACTGTCGGGAAGGCAGCCAGAATTTGAAAAAGCCAGCCATATTTGAAAGCCAAGCTTCATTTGAAAAGTAGCGGACAAATCCACCGGATCCGTGGAGAAACTTAGCCGAGCGAAATGTTCGCCCACAGATGTTATAAATAGCCGATGAAGCAATCTCAGAAATGTTTTCTTTCGGGACTGCTGCAATGCTGCAGCTCTGAAGGAAAGGGTCGGTAACCACACGGGTCTGTGGGGACGTTGAGTTGAATTCATGAACAATTATAAATCAGTGATAAAATTGAACAGAAGGGTTTAAACCGAGAGAGAGAGGGGAGGGGAGTTTTCGCCCGTTGTTGCAATGGAGAGTGTTTCTGGGTCTGGATTCGAATGGCAAGGTGAAAAAATGCGAGCAAATTCTGTACAGAATTGCAGAAATGGAGGTGGGAGTAGAGTGGTGACAGACAGCTCTAGACAGGCGAGCGGGACAAATAGCAGCAGCAGGTCTGAGCTTTACGTAGATCTGAGCAAAAACATCGAAAGTGGGGATTTCGGTTATTCGGATGAGGAAGAGAGGTTGGTGGAAGGTGATGATGAAGAAGAAGAAGATGGTGTTCATGGAGGTCGGATGAAACCGCTTGCCAGCTTTGACGTTAATAGGCCCGACAGGCATGGGAGGAAATTCGGATTTCGTGATTCACCAGCCACTGTAGACTGCCTTCCTAGCAAGGTATGAATCTTTTTTCTATAGCCCAGTTCTCGTAATCGACCGAATCTGCAGATTAACAACCTGAATGCTTTTCAACTCTCCACGAGAACGTGGATATGAAATCTCTGTCGTGATTTATATTCTGATGTGTATAGTCGACGTCCAAGAACGAATACCGCATATCAAGCAGACAAGCTGGCTAAAATTTGTTATGATATGAATCATACGGATGATCGAATTTTTGCCATATGCCAGAAGGCAGAATTCTACCCTGTAGATTCAGCACATATTGCGAGCTATGGAGCTAATCGTTGGTTCTATTTGAAAATTACAGGTTGCAGCAGCAATAATAAAGCCACCTCGACGATCCCGAGACAAAGTGGGTTCTTCATCTGCTCCAAGAATCAGAGTAATGAATGAATGCAAGGAAAATGGGGTCCTTGTTCCCCTCTGTCCTGGCAAAACTCATATCAGAGGAATGAAGCCCAAGATCACTAGCCCCAAAGGTGACTGCTTGCTGGTACTAGATTCTCGATGGATTTAGAATCAGTCTCATGTTTTAGTAGTTTGTGCTCTTGTCGGAGTCATCTGGGTCTGCCGACTAACAAGACCATACAGGTGTAGTTTGAAAGCCAATAGCACTATAGCGGCATAGGATGTCTCAGTTGAATAAGAGACCTATTTGAGCTTACTATCGTCCTACCTATCGTTATCAGAAATTCCCTGGAAATTCATTAATGCCAGTATGTCTACTCCTGCTCTGCATCCATCTACTCCTCCGCCACATGGAAAGAATGAAATGAGAGAATATTCACGCTTTAGAAGCACTTCATGCTTTCTTTATCCCCATTTCTACAGCACATTATTTCCGGTCCACCTTCGATTTCAAATTCCGATTCTGAATCGTGTACAGCCCAGTTGGAAGACGAATTCAACTAATGCTGTTTATTTGATGATAGGTGTTGATCATCCGGGAACGTCAAGAACATTCGGAAAGAAGCGAAGTCGGCTAAAGACGACGGGAGGTGTTGAACTATCCGGAGATGGAATGATGGGAAGCACCGAGCGTGCGGTAGAGCATCAGCAGCAGAGGGGAGGAATGGATTTGCTGCTCATGGTACTTGATTCCGGCCTAGTTGAAGCAGAAGGGCAGGACAATCTTTCAGACCCGTCTCTACTGCAGACTGGTCCAGATGAAAATAGATTGCATTATTCTTCAACGGAAGAAATACAGGAATCTCATAGACTGTTAAAAAACCCAAGCTACAACGACTTGATCATGCCTTACATCCCCAAATCAGCAGAAACCGCCAAGGTGAGATACTGGTTGTACAATATTCTGAATAATTAATTTCCATCTGGAATTATCTTGGCTCCTCAACCATATCCGCTTCTCAGGAGAAGAGAACTTTTGAATGGGATTCAACATTCAAATTCCCATGCGGTTATCCCAGCATAACTATGTCAACCTCGGATCGCAGGACATGAACAAAGACGTTGAACCAGAGGAAGAAGATTCCGAAGACACCGACATCGATGATAGGGTGATTTCTTCTGTGAGGCAAGGAACTAGATTGCGGACGTTATCGGGTTCCCCAATCCAAGCAGACTCCGATGAAGATTCAGATTGTCATGAAGACCTCAATCCTCGAACCCATGTACGAGAGCCCACATCCCAGTCAGCTACCGTTCCGAAGGTACAAATTTCGTCCTAAATTTCATGAACATGATCATTTCAGAGGATTTCATTTCTATTGAGTTCAAATTTGATATTAATAAATTAAATATCTGTGTTGGGTTCCTCACGTTGAGAACTCTACAAGATGATCGGATCTGCTCGAAAGTGCAACTGTGGTGCCCTTCATGCATTCATTTTTCCGCTGCGATATTGGTTTGAGCTATCACAAGGTTGTCATCCATCGGGGGAAACAAGCTGCTAAATGGTCTATGATAGAGTGGTAACGGAGATGGATTCTGTCGACTTACAGATCAAAGACATCGACCGGGATCATCAAGAAGAGGGAAGTATTCTTGACGATGGAGAGTGGAGTAATTTCTCGGTGGAATTAGTTACGGTCGAACCAAAGGTGGCGCTCGGGGGGCCGTCACTGGATAAAGTCATACAAGAACATCATCTGAGAACAGATTCATTTGAATACGTAAGTGATACCTACTTTTAAAGAACGTGCATTTCAGATTCACCTCTTTGAATGTCGAGTTTGCTTTTGGAGAGTTCACATGGGTTCAAATTCTTCTCTATCTTGAGAGTCTTTTGCCGCACTCATCCTTACAAACAGCCTGTGGTTCCCATCTGTAAGTTTGAAATCTCGTATATTTGCCTGCTTTGTTACACGACGACATGCGAGCCTACTCCATGATATTTTGAGAGCATTTGAAAATTGATAAGTTTGATGGGTGCTGGAAGTAGATAAGAGGTGGACGCCGAAGGTAGCCGGTAGATTCAAAATTTGATCGAACACGTAGTCTAGTCTGCGTAAGGAAATGGAGGTTGCAGTCTTCTGCAAACTTAAATTCCTCTGTTCCAAAGAGCTTCGCGGGGGATGGGACAAACAAAAGGGAGCTTAAGACCCAGGGATTTCTAATCTGTGGGGAGTTTGATCTCTTCAGGCGAACAGCATCAATCAGTATCATGAAGAGGACGATGAGCACAAGGAACATAGGCACGCCGGTCGATGGAAGGAAACAGCAGTAGCAGCCAACAGGGGAGTCTACAACGAGCAGTTCCCGACTCAAACTCAAGATTCACGCCCAAGATTTACCCAGCCAGTGAAAATTGTCGGTATAGTTGATAGATACCTTCCTGTGGAGGTCGACGTGGCTTCTGATGTTCCTCAAGGCTTTCGACCCTCCAATCAAGAGTGCGTCTCTCTTCAAACTTTGTCTGCTGGATCCCACGGCATGCCGAAGAGGAGGAGGACTGCGGAGCATGTTTCGGCTTTTCGAGCTGTCACCAAACATGTGAGAGTATCAACATCGGCTGAAGTGCCTGAGGATCTCAGACACCCTGCCATGAAGGTATTTAGCTATGTGGACTCACCTTTGCCGAGGAATGAGGACCATATGCACAACCAGAAAAGTGATACGTCCGTTTATGATCATGGAGTAGATGGCGTAAGAGAAATGCAACCTACTATGGAATCCGTTTCGGAGTGTGCTTTTCAAATTGTGGGAAGAGAAGTGAGTGGTAGTCACATTATACCTGATCAAAATGGCTCCTCTCTCTCATGGTGGGAAGCGAGAGAAGATCCTAGTGCTCAAGGACAGGGAGGTAGAAACCATATTCTAATTTCCGAAAGTGGTATCGGACTGGACATCAGATCGGATCCAGATTTGCAAGCACAATTTCCACAGACAAGGAGCCAATTTGGACAGAAACAGGGCGGGAACGTAAACTCTACTGGTATGTGTATGGGGGATGCGGGCCAGGACAGCTGCAAATCTGTACAAAGTTGTGAAAAGGCCGACGTGGGCTCTGCTGGGCTTCCAGTATTCACAGATGAGGTCACTGTTGCGCACTTTCAGCGACATGGTGAAGCTCTTCCTGACTTGGTAAGAGTAGTAACAAGTGCACACAGCCGCAGAGAACTTTGTTCTACCACCAACTCGCATACCCTGCAACCTACAGCAGAACCGTCTCAATTCAAGCAGGTAGAACCAGTTATCTGCAATAGAACAGATGGCGTAGATTTGAAGACCACAATACCTGCGCCTCTCGCCAAGAGGAGGCGCAGAAACATACCTCTTGTTGCTTCTCATTTTCAGGATAGTCATCAATCTAAGACGATCTTGTCAAAGCCTTGGTTCGAACCTTCTGAGTTAGCTGCTCAAGGTACCGTGCAACCTCCTGCTAATGTGAACACTGATAGTGGGTCATTTAGATCGTGTGTTGAGAAAAAAGTTAGGCGAAGACGAGGTCCGAAGACTTTCCAGCCAAGCTTGTTGAGTGTGAAAGTGCAAGGTCATGCAGGACATATTTCAAATTGTTCAACTACGTTCTCTTCACATGAGAGTACGGAAGAAATCCAAGGATCAAATGACATACATAGCAGCATTTGCCGTCGCTTTCCACAAGGTCAAGCGGAGGTACAGACCACCAGGCGGAGACGGGGGTACAAAAAGGTCCAACAGGAGAGTCTGAAATTCAAGCGGGGTATGAACATGACTGGAAAATTCAAGCGTCTTTCTGAACCAAGCGGTTTCTTGGGTGATTTCAACCCTGGTATAATGCAGAGGGTGAGGAATACTAAACAGATTCATGCTGTGCTCGGGGCTCTCGTCGGGGAAGCAGCATTGAAAGTCGCAACAACTATCTCTTCTAGACCTATCAGCTTGCTAGAAGTACCTGAGATGAGCAACGAGAAGGCCGAGGATCTTTCTCATGCAGGAACAGTTTCAGGAGATTCCATGCCTTGTCCTAATTCCGATGAGATAAGGCTTCAGCTTCAAGAACATAAAAGCACCATTCTTCTCAAAAATGCTTTCAGCCGTGAGAAAATTGAAGGAAAACCTGTGATCATGGCTTCAGCCCAAAGTTTCAAAGACGCTAAAAGCTGCCAAGAATTGGAGACAGTACCTCAGGGCGAAATCCCCGACGAGGAACCCCACGAAACAGGGAAGTCGATGTGTGGTAGACAGCCAGGAGAATTAGAGGCGTTACAGTATCCAGTTGCTGAGGTTTCACAGCCGTCAAACTCGATCGAATGTGGTGATACAGAATTGACGACTACGATGTACGACGGCGAAATGAATCACCTAAGGTCTTGTAACTGGAATAACCCGAGGCGAGACTACAACAACATTCAGGACCACAAAAGCGAGGAACAAATTAGCGACCATAAAGCAGGATCCTTCTGCATAACTCCAGTTACAAGCTCCACTGCAGGTATTTTACTGTAAATGCTACTAAATTTTTGTCACTATGTTAGGACACAAGGTAAGTTAGGAACAGAGGATTCATTCACTGAATCAATAACGGAGCCCTCCAGAACCAAAAATCTGCTGAATTTCTCTGAATAAAATCTTCTAACTCGTGGCGCATATTTCGCGGTGCTCTAATTCAACGAGTAGTCTCCAGTGTTTCCATCCGCGTGAAGCACCAATGAAATTAAGTGCCAACTCTGCAATGCATCAAATATTTAGCTACCGGATGCAAGGTCACCAATCATAAGTAACACAAAGGATAGAGGTGAGACACTATATGAACTTGATGCTCATTTCGTTGGAATTCAGCTGCCGGATTTGCGGCTCAGTGGCTGGGACTCCTCAATCTCGATATCAAGGGTCGTCTTTCAGGTGAGAATTTGTTTATTTATTTGTAAGCTGAGGTTGAGATCTATACGCTTGTGAAGTGGGTTTGTTGATGCGCTGTCCCTCTAGCTTGTTTGGCCGCATGTTTCTGACGTGCTCTCAGAAGCACTCGTGATTATTTAGGGTGTCTCTTATCCAGTTTTTCTTGGATTTCTTGCCATCTCCCAAGCTAAAGTGGATGTTGGAATGGTAACAGCATTGAAACGAAGCCGGAGAAGGGTTCGTGCACTCCTTGTTTCAGGGGAACTCGACAATGCACATTTACCTACTCCAGATTTCTCTTCAGTGGACCATGGTGGAGCAGGGCAATCACAAGGGCTTGAAACAAATCGAGTGACCTTAGATCCAATTGACTTTATTTCCTGGGCAAAGCAGGAGAAACTGGGGTCCCAAGTAGATAAGTGGCGTGCTCTTTTTACCAATATGGACGGCGTTCTTTGTGTGGAGGCTGCCAAGCTTGTAAGTTCTTCTCGCTCAGCGTCTTGCAATGCAGATTATTCTCTAAGGAGAGAGAAGGCACCGGTTCACTAGATCGCAATGAGGTACTAGTCGTCCAACGCGAAGGATTATATTAAATACAGACAAGTTTAAAGTACTAATAGACTGAATGTCTGTTCATTTTGTAGGAAAGTAATTTGTGGCAGATTCAACAGATGGAGGTGTTATGTCAAGAGCCAAAGCATTTGGTCTCGGCTCCTCTACCGCCAACAGTGGCCTGCAATAGTGTCCCTGAATATTCTAATGGGAAGGAGAACTGTCCACCTCAAAGGTACCAATCGGCAGGCTGTTCCAATTTCATCAAATTTTAGAATGGATAGTGCAACCTTTACTTTGGGCACTCGATTTCCTAACATGCAAGACAACCGCTCTGTTGCAGGTGGCCGTTTTCAAGGGAAACTATGGAAAGGGAGCTGGCACTCGCTGCATCAGCTGCGTCTATTATGTCTACTGCGGCCATTGTCACCAAAGCTCATTCCTTTAGATGATCTTAGTCACGGTCTGTTGACAACAGGAATTAGAGTAGAAGTAGTCGCAAAGCTGCCTCCGTGCATAGAGAAGTAAAATAAACAGGAACACCAAATTCCATTAAATGTTTCATTTCGTCGATTCGTTTATAATTTACCATAAAAAGAACAGAGAAGATAACGTGTCAGGATGTCCCAATTCGGTCATCTGCAGGACAATTTACGACCTATTCACGATGTAATAAGAATTCTTCTCCCACTGAGTGACGAATCCTGACTTTCATAATGTAAATTTTCAGTCCGATGTTACGAACGTTCAAGTGTTTCCAGGTATCAGACCTTAACAATCCTGAGTTTTACCGTGCAGCTTGTCTAAATATCATTTCCACTTTACTTAGGTCTTCGACACCTCCAAATCCGAAGGATACGCGAGTCTGAAAGTGAACTTGAATGAAATCTCCTGAACGTCTGTAATCCATGTTCATAGTGACCAGTCCTCTCTTCGACAAAATCCTCGAGTAAATGAGTCAGTTTTGCTCACGGATCCGTGAGCAAAACTGACTCATGCTCATTTGCACAAGATCTGATCGATGGAGATTCTATCAAATGGAAACAATGTCAATCACAATTCTTTCCACTTGGAAACTGAAGGACGTTTAGACTTACCCTCTATAGTGTACTGAGTCCGAAATGAAATTCTAACAACCTTATGGGACACTAGCTTCAATGAACGTATTACATGATTTGAAGTCCCCAAATATCTTAGTAATGATTGGAAATAGAGACAATTTTCCAGGCAAACAGAAAGCCAGACTTCCCACGTTGTTGAAGCCTACGCTAGTTACCCGTTCAAAGTTCTGTACTCTACTTCCTAAGTACTTGTGCACAACTTTACTGCATGAGAAATGTTGGAAGATATGCCGGCCAAAAAGTTTACCTCCTTGGATGTTCATTACGATCCTTTCTCTCACACAAACAACAAGATACATTTGTTCCTCCCGAATTTTGGCAAGGCTTCGCTTTCCGAAGTTGCGCAACAAGAGATGATTGTGTGTTGCATATCCACAATGTATATGCAACACAGACCTAACTTCCGTATACGCCCTCCCATTTTCAATGATCTAAAATGCAAAAGGGCACGGCCGAAGAATTCAAGCAGAAATGTCATTTAAAGAATAATGCTCATTTCTTAATGTTTGAATTCCACAGGTATGTTTAAATTCAGATTTTTGTGAGAATGCTGTGTGATACGTTAAAACTATAAAGCATTAAACCATTGTTAAATGAAGATGAAATTTACAAGATCAAGTTAGTTTCTTATCTAAATTACAATTGAATTAATCATCTTCCAGTATCAACATATTCCTTGGTGGTACACATATTCCTTCAATGTCCAAATTTCTCGACTTCTGAATAAGAGTATCCACACGTAATACAACCTATGGATTTTTCATTCACATGCAGTTTACTAACCACCTTCAACTTGATAAGTTTTAGGAACTTTTTTGGTTAGTACGAAGATAAAGGAGACAGGGTAAGAATCATAAAAAGTTACAAGAATCTGAGGTGAAGAAGAGTTTCCCTTGTACTTGGTAAATTTGCATAAATTTTATTTTCCTGTTTTGTCTCTCAGAAGAACTGAAATTTTAATAGGGATATTAGATCTCCAAGGTAATTCTAGTTTTTTTTTTCTTCTTCTGAACGATGGAGATTAGGTACCAAAACAGATTTAGGAAAATTGCAATGAAACCATTGAATTTAATGCCATATCCAAGTAGGAAAACAAATTAAAAATCTCGTCCTCAACAAAAATTTACACCAAGATTGTTCGTAATAATGAAACAATACATACAGCTGTCTCGCCATAGATTCGATATCACTATCTAGTATACTTTCCGGAACACTGAATTTAATACCATATCCAAGTAGGAAAACAAATTAAAAATCTCGTTCTCAATAACAATTTACACCAAGATTGTTCTTAATAATGAAACAATACATACAGCTGTCTCGCCACAGATCCGATATCACTATTTGGTATATTTTTTCCGGAACACTAAATTATTAACGTTACATATAAATAAACGAATCCTTTCTCCAAGTTCTGGAACTTATGGAATACATAACGAGCCTTGAAGTTGGAGGATTGACTTGAATTTGGTTTCACCGGATAAGAGTCTAAAACTATAAGACTTTCTACATTGAAATGTATGTATACGCTTATAGTAATAGCTCAAAACATAGTTTAATTAGAATTGTGTTGGTCTTGATGCAACCAAATAATTTCACAGCTGGAAACTACCCCAATTTACTGATGGTTAAACATATTCATAGTTGGACACTAGATTGTCTGCTTTGGACTTGGAAACTTACCGTATTGCTTGGATAATATCTAAGTGAAATGGAATCCACACTCACTGAGGACAGAACCCACGCAAACTAAACACATGTTGTCTTCAGTAACTAAGCGCATGCAAACTAGGTATTACCTCGTAACGCGTGCGAATGTACGCAATGCCGATTTCCTAGTCATATATGGTGGATATGAGGTTCAGTATGAAAAGCATAACGACGCAGTTAATTAAAGCAGCATCCACTCTTGAGCAATTCGAAGCCATAAAACAGCAAGGGAAGGTGATGTTAGTTTCTACTAAAAGAGATAGCGTGTATCACAACACGGTAGAAGCGAAGGGTGTCCTAAACCGCTGAGGACGATAAGAAAGCAAACGGATTGCCATAGCAAGCTTGACCGTCTGACTGTCAAGCTTCTACGGTATAGACGAACCATTTCATCATAGCCGCCGAAGCGAGTGAGCGAATGCCAGTAGCCCCCCTACTGCGTTTTTATCATGAGTGCCAAGGATGACTCGTTGTTTTATTAAGAGAATGACTAGTAGTCCGGGTGGTCCGGACACAATGTAAAAAGAAATTTATATAGATGTTTAAATATAAATATAATTGAATATCTCTTAATTCTTCTATTAATAAGCCGGGATTGAAGTTTGTCTTCTCTGGATTCTAAAGATCTTATGGTGGATTTTTAGTGATTTTTAGTGAAACATGTCTTGGTTAAACTACATTCGCCACTTGAGTTTCATGGCATGCATGAGAGACAAACATGGTAAACTTAAACGTTGTATAGAGCTGTTCTGTATTTGAAAATGAAATTAACCAATTCTGTTGCCAAAACAGCTCACTGCTTCATTGTCGCAGTAGTAGTGTGGAAAGCATCAGTCGTATGATGCAAACCTGGTACGTGTAAACTGGTGATAGCAAGTCTGTGAAGGAAAGCGTTTGAAAGGGGAAACTGATGTCAAAGTGCATCTGTATTATTAGTCTCGCATTTGTGTACAGTTTTCTAGGAAGGTCAGCAGCTCTTGAATTCAACTGGTTTCTGATGGGGAGCTTCTCAGCAAATATGGGAGAGTGATCTTGTGCCCGGTTTTGACAGTTGACGATGGGAAGACATGCCTGCGAGGAGGACCCGTCAAGTACAAAATTTAATTCAAGTATTTTGTCTAATGCCTAAACTTTGGCTATCTATATAATCTAACAGAAGAGTATATATGCAACCTGTAGTTTCTTTGACTACTCCTTTGCATAGCCCACTAAAATGGTTCCGAAGCATTTGTGACCCAGCTCAAGGATTGATATTGTCTTTTCTTTGGCTTCAATAGCAGTGAGGTGACGCTCATAATTCTTTGGTTATATATGTAAGGAGCACAAAAAACATGTGCCTTCGCTCACCCTCGGCTATCAATATCCTCAATAACCTGTGTAATAATTTCACACCACACTATGGAGCTATGTTGCCCATGGTAACTCTGCCTAGCAGACTGGATCACAGTTTAAACTCAACAGCAAACGAAGAAATACATAGAATGCATAATATCACCCTCTGCTATCAATAGCTTCAATAATCGATGTAACAATTTCACACCACACTCTAAAGCCATGTTGGCCGTGGTAATGCTAGCCAGTACACTGGATCACAATCTCAACTCAATAGCAAAGCAATAAATAGATAGAATGCATAATATGCAAAAATATAGGACGAAAAATGCCTATACCAATACTGACAAGCTCAAAAGAATTTTACAAGAGCTTTCATTGCTCTTTGGTGGGTGCACGGATTTCCTGACATTTTACATTTTGGTGTCAACAACAAAGAGTAAACCAAAAATTCCACACGTTCCTTGGGTAGAGAAGGAAGTATCAATGCAACAGCCAACAGAACTTAAATGTGACTCCATATGCTTGACAACTCTCAAGTGCTGAAGAAAGCCGTCATAGATTGACGAAAACCTTTGTTCTTGCTCTTTGAGGTAGAGTGTCTGTCACTCAATCTAGTCTCTAATGTATCAAACATCACTAACACACTGCAATACTAGACTTCTTACTAGTATCAGAGCTCAAAGACAACACTTAGAAGTTCACTCACTCAGCGCTAATCACTACCCAATACTAAGATAGCACAAAACACACCTGAGTTGATGTTAAGCAGCTTAGTGCTTCACAAAATGCAAAGGGTTGGTGTTAAGAATCACCCTTGTAGAAGAACTGACTTAAACTAGTACAGAGAGCACACTTATATACACTCAAGCAAACCCTAGGATGCTTGGCATAACCTTACTTAGGCTTGCATCCCCACCCTTTACCCTAATTAGATATCTAACAGAGTTCTAGAAGAAACTATTAAAGCCCTAAAAACTAGAGGTCACTAAACTAGAGATTAATTAAACTAACACACACTTAATGAGAGTTTAGGATAATTCTCATTTCTACTGCACATTTTATGTGTTTATCTTTAGGTAGTGCTTTTTTAAACACATCTGCTGTCATCTCTTATGTAGGACAGTAAATTGACTTCACAACATTCTTCTTCTCATTCTCCTCTGCAAATCTTCTTCTAATGTGAATGTGCTTAGTCCTTGGGTGATGTACAAGGATTTTGCTGAGTGCTATACTTCATGTATTGTCACAGTACAATGTATTAGAACTTTCTTGCTCAAAACCCAGCTCCTTAAGAAGTCTCCTGTTCCAGATGACTTCTTGAGTAGCATTTGAGGCAGCCATAAATTCTGCCTCATTAGTAGAGAATGCAACAGATGTTTGCTGTTTACTATGCCAGCTGATTGCTCCACCACTAAGCATGATTACATATCCACTAGTTGATCAACATTATTTGTGTCATCTGCCCAACTAGCATTTGTATATGCTTCTAGAGCTTTCTGTACCCCAACAATGCATCTTGAGTACCTGAATACTCTCTTTATACCTTTCCAATGTGCTTGTGCATGGTTTCTAGTATATCTAGCTAGTGCTCCCACTTCATAGCATATATTGGTCTTGTACAGACCATGATAAAACATTAGAGAACCAAGAGCACTTTGATACAACATTTATTCATAGTGATTCACCTCCCCATCTATGATTCTAATGTGCTTCCACCCTGTAGATCAAGAGGAATGTAGATCAATGTAGATGTAGATCACAATGTAGATCAAGAGGAATAGAGACAGAATTTGCTTATGTCATCTGATTCTTAGCTAGTATGGATTTCACATACTATGGTTGACTGATCCAGATCCATCTTGCTTCTCTATTTCTGCTCACTTTGATTCCCAAAATGAGGTTTATAGGATCAAGGATAGTCATCTCAAAAATAGAGCATAGTAAATCTATCACTCCATTGATAGATTTACTATTCCTCAACAGTAATAGATCATCTACATATACAGCTATGTATACATCATCTCTATTATACTCACTCATACCAGAATCTGCTCATTTGAAATCCTGCTCTCTCAAGTATGAGTCTAGTTTCTCATACCAAGCTTGCTTAAGACCATATAAAGCCTTCTTAAGCAAGAATATATCCACCTGGAACATCCATGTAGATAGTCTCTCTCAAATCTCCATTGAGAAAGGCTGTTTTCACATCTGACTGCTCCACTTCCCAATCTCTCTCTGTAGCAACAGCTAGAAGCATGCAAAAAGATCCATACCTGGCAACAAGTGCAATTTTTTTTGAATAATCTATCGATGCTTTTTGATTGAAGCCCTCTGCAACAAGTCTTGCCTTTTACTTCAGGATCTCATTCTCAGCTCCATGTTTGACCTTGAAAACCCATTTACAGCCAATTGCTTTCCTACCTGGTGGTAGGTCAGCTAGTACCCATGTACCATTAGTCTGAAGAAACTTCTTCTCTCCTGCTACAACCAACTCCCACTGACTCTAATCTGGTCTGAGCATAGCTTGTTGCAAAGTGTACGCATTACAATCTTCATGAAAGATGTAAGATTCATCTAACATCTCTTTTGATAGAAAGCCAAGTCTGTCAATGTGTTTTCTATCTCTCTGTGATCTTCTTGGCTGTATGTCCAAAAGTTTCATGTCATCTCTTGACATCTTTGGAATCTCACTAAGAGATTCTGCATCTGCAATATGCTTCTAAGAGTCTTCTTTTGTGGTATCAAAATCAGAAACCACCATCTGTTTAGGCCTCTTTTGTACACATTCAGACTCTCCTTTGGTGAACCATCAGCTTCAGGTAGAGATTGCTCTTCTAATGATTGATGTGAAGAACTGACTTTGCAGCTTGGGAAGATAGATTGATCAGGCTGATCAAACTAATCAGCTTGCTTCTGCAACTCATCACTGTTCTCAGCCCAAGTCCTCAATTCATCAAAGACTACACCTCTACTTTTGATGATCTGTCCAAACTTAGGATTTTACAGAAGATATCTTTTCAGTCCCTCTTCATATCCTACAAAAAACATTCTCTCAACCTTCTTTGTGAACTTTTTCTTTTGCTCCTTGGGAATATGAACTTAGGCAAGAAATCCAAAAAATTTCAAAGCCAAAAGAGTAGGTGTCTTACCACTCCAGCATTCTTCAAGAGTTCTTCCTTGCAATGTTGTGGTACCATTGATATTTCTAAGAAAATTTTCAATGCTAATTGCAGCACCCCAAATTTTTTTCTCCAACTTGGCATGTTGGAGCATCGCCAATGCTTTGTCCACCAATGTCCTATTCAACCTTTCTGCAACTCCATTGTGTGTAGGACTGTCTCTGGCAGTATAGTCAAGGAGAATTCCTTTCTCTGACAAAAAAAGAGAGGAATTCTTCATTCTTGTACTCTCTACCTCCATCTGTTCTCAATCACTTGACTATCCTCCTACTCTGCAATTCAACCATGACTACAAACTTATGGAATTTTTGTAGCACTTCATCCTTGCTTTTCATGAGATAGATAAAGCTCTTTCTATTTTAATTATCCACAAAGGAAATATGGAAGGATGCTCCACTTAGTGACTTCCTAATCTTGGATCCCTATACATCAAAATGAATGGGAAACACTAACTACAAATCTTGGACTTGGGATGTGAAATGTATCTTAGACAATTATGACTGTTTGGACTTGGCATTAGAAGCTCATGATATAGATGAGCTAGAGTCCAACAAGGAGGAGAGAATCAAGCACTCTACTACTAGGAGGTTTCTACTAAGGGCTATGCAAGAGCCAATTAGAGATCTAGTAAACACATATGCTTGGAGTTGGGAGATTTGGCAAAAACTCAAGAGTTATTACTTTCTTGAGAGGTTGGAAAGTTCCAATCAAAACTGGGATAAGATGTGGACCACAAGATTGCATGGTGATGATTTCACCTTGCATTTTTCAAAATTATAGAAGGTCTTCAAGATGTCAAGAGGATGAGGTTATCTTTACAAAGAAATGTGAGATCAACCATCTCTTAGGGACTCTCCCTTCAAGCTATCACTCTGTCCTAGTAGCTCTAAATGTTTTACCTATTGAAGTTGTCACATGGGATTATGTGATAAACAAATTGCTAGTGTTTAGCAAAGGTAGAGAGGACAAAGAGATGAAGTTTAATGAGTTGGGAGATGCTGCTTTGTTTAGTGCTTCTTCTTGGTCAAGAAGAGTGCCATATAGAAGAGTGAGTAAATCTGGGAAAGGAGTTAGTAGTTTTAATGACAAGATCTGTTATTTCTGTCATGAGAAAGGTCATATTGCACCTATATGTCCCAAGAGAGGAGAAAGGAGAGAACAAGAGTTGAAGAAGGCAAGCCAGAGATCTCAACCAATAAGAGTAAAAAGTCTGGGGGTCCAACTTACAACATATAGGAGTACCATGAGATAGAAAGCAATGAGGAGGTATACTCAGAAAAAGAGCTAGATTGTGGAATGTTGGAAGAATTGCAGTTGTCCACAAATGGTTCTTGGATTCTGGAGCCACCTCTCATATCTGTTACCAGAAGGAGCTGTTCTCAACTCTTCAACCACTAAAGATCCTCAAGAGTGTTTGTTGTAGACATGGGATTCTGAATCCAATGTTATGAATTGACAAAGTTCCTATTGCCTTCATGGGAAGATATAATACAAGTTCTTGTCAGATCTATTTGGAAAACAAGTGTGATCCACTCAAGATCCACAACGAGTGTGATCCACTCAAGACTCAAGTGTGATCTACTCAAGTGTTATAATTTCTTTCACTATTGGTCATGTATATTTGGACTTCTTTAGCAAATAAAATATTTTCAAGTGAAGCTCCAAACATCTAAGTTCCAAGTGACAAAGACATGAGCAAACAAACACAAATTCAATTCTTAATTAGATGTAAATAAAAGAGAACCTTGTGACTAGCTCACAATTTTGTGACAATCTACTGTAAACAACTCATACATAAGTTGGACATGTCTATACCAACTATATATTGAACACATCTAAGAAAATAGGAATATCCCACACAACCATGGAATTGGAGTGGTACTAAGGATCACATATGAAGTGGTTGTCTTCATGTTGGACATTGGGAGCAAGCATCTAAGAGCCTATTGTGATATCTTTGTTATTGAACATTCTAATTGCACAACATGCCCAAAAAATAGCTTTAGTGATAGCTAAGAAAATGGGCCCAACAAGCTCAAAGACTAACTATAGACCTGGGCAAATAGCTGGCTAGCCAGCTCACCAAAATTGAGAGCCGGCTAGCCAAACCAAGCCATTGTTAAATTTCAAAGTTTTGAGTAATCAACTATCAATCAAATTGTTGATTAGCTTAATCAAAGATTAGGTTTTAATACAGATTGTATCACAATCAGGTTTGAGAAATATACATGTATGATTGATCATCATTGTCCAAAGAAGATGGAGGATGTGAAAGTCTGCTTGTCATTGACAATCAGGCATCACAATCATCATCAATTATAGAAAATGTTACTATTTTTGGGAGATGATCAAAGTGGAAAGAAAAAGTTCCTCATGGATATGGGATCATTTTGAGGAGGTGGAAGGTCACATAACATGTATGGAATATTTCCCATAAAAAGCTTAAATTTTTTGTTTGTATGCACTCTGAAGTGATGTTCTTGTGCATCATCTCAAGGTTACCCATAAAATTGGTAAAGATTGTGAGGCGGCTCAAGGTCCTAAGCAAACAACATTGTATAATACTGGAGTGTTGTATCAACATGATATTATGGGTGATGAAAAATGGGCAGAAGTGTTGAAGGCTCTAAAGCTTTGGATTGCAGATGACAAAAAATCATTTAATGCCATCAGAAAAACATCCTTAGAAAATCTAGTATCAACATTTTGTTGACATTATAGAGTTCCTAGTTGGCAAACACTTGGTAGAGATCTTGAGGATGAGTTTGTGCCTTCCAACTTATAATTTAGTTTGTAGTGGTGTAAATTCTTGCTTTGGGCTTACTCTAGATTGTTGGTAATCAAGAGTATATCAAGGTTATATTGCTATCAAGGCTCATTGGGTGGATTGAAAATTGGCAGCTCCAGGCTGTAGTATTGGTATTAGATATTTTCAACCTCCCCACAATGCAACTACTACTAGTAATATTGTATTGAAAATATTGCACAAGTTTAGCTTATCAACCCGCATCATTGGATCATCTTGGGTTTTATATAAAAAATTCCTTGATTTTTTTGGTCTTGATGGTGAGAAAGATTGAAATTCATTAGTTAAAATGGTGAATTCTTGCTATGAGTTATGGGATGTTTTTGAGGTGCTATGCAGTATGGGTCAGTTTTTTGCTACAATGTTAGAGTGTGTAGTTTTTGATATGGAATGGTATGTACTTAAATCTGTTTCTGACTTTTTTTGCATTGCAAAAATCATGATTGATATAGCTTTTTTAAGATCCTATGTGATAGTATCTCTCCAAGCAATTATTTGAATTCTCTTCTTGCTCATTGTGCAAGCACTACATTGAAGAATTGTTGTATTGGATTTACAACATTATAGACAAAAATTGCAGCTACAACAATGAAGATTAAACTTCTAAAATATAAAGATTAGTTCTTTGGTTGTTTGCACAAACTAGATTTTTTTTTTTACCAAGTAAGGATAGATGTCACATTGATATTGATATTTTCATAAATAATATTTGGCAGATTCTTGTTAATGAATATACTATGAAGCAGATTCATTTTAGAAGCTCAAAAAAATTGATATAGACACCAAAAGAGAAATATAATACTTTGTCAATGAGCATGCACACTAGTGAAGATGAAGATCAAAGTGAGGAGTCATGCTATCTAAAAATCAAAGAGAAACCAGATCAAGCTTGCAAGAATGTACTAGAGTGGTGGAATTTCTTTTGTCTATTTACATTTCATACTCGTCTGGCCAAGGATATATTTGCTATTGTGGGATCTTCTGTTCCCTCCAAATTGGCTTTTTTGATAGGGGCCAATTTGTCTGACCAACATGCTCAGCATCTCTAACATCAATTCAAATATGAGTATGCTTTTACAATCTTGGAACTGCACCATGGATGTCTCTACATCTATTGATTAAAGAAGAAGGTATGGATTTATAATGTGCATTATGTTCTTGATTTTCAAATTGATATTACTTTGCATAAAACAAAGTATATCCATTTTCTATCATTTTTAATGTTTTCTTCAGCCATGCAATTTCAAAGATTTGAGCTCACTGGAGAAATTTCTCAGTGAGAGTCATAAGATTCTGTTATAAAATTTCCCTTTTGGTCATTTGCAATGTTTTCTACTCAAACTTCTTAGTTACAATCTTTCAATCACTCATTCAATTTGATATTTCCATCATGTCAAGCTTATCTATTTGCAAAACTGACTTCTATGTTCTATTAATCTTCTTTGTGTAGATTAGTACCCATCCAATGTCACCTTGAGTCAAAATCATAATTTAGTACTGAGCTTAAGGTCTAAGGTTAAGCAAGATATGGATATTGAACTATTGGATATGCTAACTAAGGTTACCTTATCTTTTGCTTTAAGTAGCTTCATATTGTTTCAATTTTTATTGTAGGTGACACACATTGATATGGATCACTCACAACTAAGATGTCAAACATTCACAACACTCTCATCAACATTGTGGTAATTCATACAGTACAAGATTTCATATGATGTAGATTAAGGGACTTTTGTTGATTTTGAGCCTTGGTCTGTTGTAAGTGACCTCAAAATGGAGTGTTAGGGTCAAATTAGCATCAAATTTTCCTTCTCTTATGGTACCTATCTAGAACAAGCAGTTGATGTCAGTTGTCAATTGAAGCTCTATTGATTTGGGGTTGATCAAGACTGGTTTTAGATTATTTGCTTGATTGTCATCTTGACTAAGGTGGAGCCCTTAGATTGTAGAACTTTCATTTGATCATGAACTTAGTACTCTTGCAGTCATGCAAGGTTTTGATGGGGTCATAAGCTTGTTTGAAGAATTAAAGCACTCTCTATTGTGAGCTTTGGGATCACAAATTTTGTAAATCTTCTATAAGTGGTAACAGTTTTCTGGGATCAATAAGTAACATCAGACAATATTTTTCCTTCTCTCATGATCAAACCCTCTCATTCATTTGATCACTTGTCAACCTTAACCTTAATGTTGGGTGGTTTTTCAAACCCTTTACATCAACGCTAGTTTTTGCAGTGCCAAAAACTGGCTGTGTACTATCTATCAACTAATCTTCTCAATTGAAAAGATGTTACCCAAAGTTCCCTAGAGGTCAGGAGCTTAAACTCAGATATGCACTTCTTGAAACATTGATCAGAGGATCAAGGAATTGCCTACCATGAATAGCTACATTGTATATTTATAGAATGCTTATGTGAAGTGGGCGGTATCCTAGGTGATATAATCCTTTGGATTATCACATGCTATAGAGTTATGAAACCATTTTCTATTAACCATACCATGAAACCCACATCTACCAATTGAATTAAACTTGTATTTTCCATCTTTTTCATGATAAGATACCTAGACCTCTTATCGTAGCTTCTATATTCTTTGAAGTGGCTCTTGGTTGTTTTCTCTTGTAGCAACATATTTCTTGTATTGATAAATGAATATTTTGTTCACATGCAATACTCAATTATATCACTATTTCACTTACAAATATTGCTACTATTGAGAGACCAATAATCATTTGTCACCTTCTTCTTGCTGTCCCATCAAGTGCCAAACTTTACAAGAAGGTATTCTACTTGACCAATACCTCTTTGTTTGGATTTTTGCTATGATGCTAGCAACTCTTCTCATTGACTACTATGTTTTTGTGATTATAAATTGTCTTTCAAGTGTAGAGATCTCCTCTATATCATTTCCTACCATCATTGGACCTTGGGTGATGATGTACCACATCTTGTGCTAGGTTTGTTAGAAATTTCTTAGCAAGATACTGAGACGTGATCATTTAGGGAAGAATCTCACTATTAGCATTGTCCTCAACTAGTTGGTTGGGCCAACCCTCTTGATAGGACTTGCATGAGTGACTCTTCTGGACCCAAAGACTGCAGAAATGCAAGTCATCCTAGTGGGAATTTCTTGGTGCATTGCCATGGTTGTCATCTAGAACAAGCTAGCAAAGGGAGACACACAACTTTCTACTATCATTGTTAATTTGAATTTGATATTGCAAATCATTCTATTCACACATGTATCTTTGTTCTACTTTATGGTGGTCTCAAGAGGTAGTGGTATTGATGAAAAAACATGGATGGTAGCCAAATGTGTACTCATTTTTCTAGGGTTACTGCTTGATGTAGAGTTTTTGACCAGAGTAGTATGCTCTAAATTAACCAATATGCCACAAAGTAACCTTGAAATGACCATAATATGCCCCAAATTAGCCTTAAAAATATCACTTAGTTTAGTCAGATCTAACCATGGCTAGCCAGCTAATTTGGTAACTAACCATCTTTAATGTTTAGTGAGCCAGCAAGCCATTAGCTGAGCCATGCCTAGGTCTAACTAACTCCATCTCCATCCCACTTCACTCTGAATTGCTTGTGCCTAAGTTTACACATTTCAATATCTTTTGTTAAAAGAGAAAAACACAATGAACACTTCTTCATCAATAGGAATCCAAAATGAGCATACAAGAATACTATGCATACCACAAAGGATCAAAATGGAATATGAAGAATCTTACACCTATCAGTTCTGAAAGTCATAAGATCAGCAACAATGTCCCGAGATGATGCATAGGTAGGGCCATAAGCATGGAAGAAGTACTTTGCTGCACTAATTGCCTTCATAGATTCCCTAAACCCCAACCACTAAGCCTACATTCTCTAATATTACTGATTTTCAAGAATAGCTAAAACTCCTACAAAATTGAAGGAAGAATTTAGTTATTTGTTATCAAAAGTTGGAGCAGCTAAAACCCTTGAAGAACAAACACATTCTCAATTGTTTCAACATTCAATGTATATTCAAATCTAAATCCAATGCAAATATGCCATCCTCTCCATTTTTCCACAAAGGAATGTGGAAATTCCTTTTGCACACCACTTGACAAGCTACTAAAGTGCTTGCCCATGCTTTTCTTGGCACATAAATCTATGCTTGTTATTGCTTATAAATCCTTGAGAATAGCAATCCCTTTTGCATAAGACTAACTAAAATTAATATCAAGTTTTGAGTAAAAAATCTTTTAGGTGTAATGCATAAAAAAGTGGCCAATTTTTGGCAACTTGTGCTTTTGGAAAAATGCTGGATTTTGGCAATTTTGGATTTTGAGTGTCCCAAATCTGGTGATGTGAAGGACAATTATTTTTTTCATTAAGGACAAAGCCAAATTATTAATCTATTTTATAAGTAGACTAGTTTAACCTTTTGTACTCTAGACATAATAAATGCCCATATGCACACATGTGGAATGCTCATCTATTTTTTTTTCAAACTCTCCAGTTCCTTGTCTCTCCATTGCCAAATGCACATAGCACTTTTGTCTGCCATAACACCAAAATCAAAATTTTGTATACCAATGCCCATCGGTTTGTCTATTGGAACACCAAAATCCAACTAAGGCTAAATACCATAGTCTAGTCTATTGTGTGTCCTCTAGAAACCATGAAACAAAACATTTTATTTGTCTGCCATAATACCAAGATCTGATTGCTGGATGCCATCGCCCGTCCATCTAATTGCTAGAACATCATATTCCAATTGCCTCTAACGACCATATTCCAACTCTGCTAAAGAGAACACCATAACTCCAAGTCTATAATATATATATATATATATATATATATATATATATATATATATATATATATATATATATATGTGGAATGACTAGATGCAACTATTAAAGGAACATGTTAGGCAGTGGAAAGATTTGGTTTCAAGAATAAAGAGATTATCACAAGTATAAGGTTGTTGTTAGGAATTAGAATGGTATAACTAATGGAAGAGAAAGAATTGTTTGATCTTTAACTTATCTGTAGAAATTTGATTCTCGTCATTGACTATGATGATTCAAAGTAAGAACTTGTTGTCTTGCTTCTTTTGGCTTCATGGTTTGCACACTTTTTTTCTATATAAGTTGCAATCTAAATGGTAAAATAACAAAGATTGGCCCAAACCATAGCCATCAAGATTTTTTCCAGAGGTATTGTAAGCTTTCACAAAAATGATTAGCAAGTAAAATCTTTTGTGGTACTCAAATTTTTTTTTTTAATTTGGGCTGCACTTTTGGGAGTGCATTTCAATTTCAATATTTGGTTGATGTAGTGGAGGCTTATAGCTTAGATTAGTTGAGATAATTATGATATAATTGATTGTCTAATGCATGGAAGAGTACTAACCTGCCATACATCTAACAAAGTTAGAAGTAAAAGGCCAAAATCTACCAGTATCACAAGGAAAACTTAGTCATACCCCAGACAAGTTGGTTTCAAAATATGAACATCCATGACCTCTTCAAAATAGGTAAAGTTTCCATTGTTGTGGACTATGGATGTTGATGAGTTTCCATGGGTGTCATTGTTGATTTTTCAAATTCAAGATTCCCTCCAAGCAAAAAATGAAAAGATTGAAACAAGTTTTGCTTGCAAACATTGTAGTTATGTGAAATTTTCAAGCATCACCAATTGAAAATTAAGACATCCTAGTGCCAACTTTGAAGAAATCTCATCAGATTTGCTGTTGGTGAGATGGAGTTTTTGAAATCTGAATTTGCAAGTCAACTTCCCCTTCTAGCTTTGGGCCATTTGGGTGTTATTTCTCTTTATCTTATTTATTTTGTATTTAGTTTCTCCTCCTCAAGCTCCCACTTCTAAATTGGTTTACACTCCCATTCTAAGTCCAAGAGTTGTTGAAAATGGTTTATATAGTGCCTTCCATGTCCTTTATTTCTCCCCTTGTGAGTGAGGACAGGTTCAAGAATCCAACTACACACTTGACTTCTCACCGTTGCAGAGTGAAAAATATGTGAGAGATGACAAGTTAGAATGGTTGGTCATCATTATTCATAGCTTTTGGACTATTTGGATGATGTGTAAAATTTTAAGCATATTAATGGTGAGCTTTGCAAGAAGCAAATGCTTAAGACGATTGATTTTAGCATAATGATTGTTTATCTTGTGAATGATGGGATAGTCTTTCCTGAATCTATAGATGGATTCAGATTAAAGAAGAAGTGGCAAAGGTATATGCAATCATACAAGGTGGCTCAAGATTTGAAGGACAAAGCACAAGGGAAGGTCTTATTGACAAGGAGCTTAAATGGGGATGTAAAACCATAGATGATAAAGTAAATCATCTTTACTCACATTTTCACAAGATGGATACTATGTTTGGGAGTCTTCATTAGTGTTGGTAAGCTTGGGTTTAGAAGCAGATGTGAACATTTTTGAATTGCATGAAAGTGGAGAGGAGGACTTGGGATTTAGAGTTACACACAAAGAGGAAGATGAAATTTTTGGAGGAGAAGACACTCCAAGATCAAGAACTACACAGTTTGAATCAATCCACTCAAGAACTATTGAGTTTGAATTAGTCCTCTCTATGCAAGATTTGGAGTCATTTCCTAACATTCCCCACTTTGTAAGAATATTATGACACTACAAGGCTAGACAAGGAGGAGAGCCACAAATTAGAGGATGAGAATTGAACACCATATTTTGAGAATAATCCAAGCTTGCACATTGGAGATGATGGTCCATTTGTGAAAGCCACAAATTCCAAGGGTATTGCAGCTCAAGAAAGTGACAAAGAAGGAGAGCATGAAGGGGAGTCTTGCAAGAGGAGGAAATTCTCTAAAGGAAATTCTAAGATGATACTTCCTATAACATATTTTTTCAAAACCTTGCAAATCACAATAAATCTAAGAGTGAGACCTTGGAAGTTAGAAAGAGTTTCAAATTAGTATAAATAGAAGCTCTAAAAATAGCCAAGATAGAGAAGCACACAGCTAAATTAGAATCAGAAAAAAAGATCAAACTTGTGAAGATAGAAAAGCAAAGAGCTAAGTAGAAGCCGTGACAGCTAAGGAGAAAGCTTAGAAAGCTAATGCAAAAGCTGAAAAATTGTCTGTAGTAAAAAAACACAGATTCAAGGAGAAAAAAGCCAAAGAAAAACAAATAGGATCTATGAATTTGGAATTGGTCAAGGCAGGCAAGACTCTAGAGGAGATTAAGAGGATAATGAGTGATTACATAGACTTGGAAGTTGAAGCCCACCCTACCACTGAGGCCCAATCCAATGAATCCTTTGATCTACATGTGGTGGATTATATCCCTAGTGGCACTTCAAATGAGGAGATCTTCTTTATTTTGCATCTTAGCAACATTTTCTTATTCATTTAACAATCATTTGTAATCCTTTAGCCTTTAGCATGCTAAGCTTATTAGCAAGGAAATCCCATGAGAATTCATGTTGTGGTTTTGCTTGTTTGATGAATTGAAATTGTAGATGTATGACATAGATAGATGATGCAAAATTAGCAAGACCATTGCAAAATGATCCGACTCGTAACCATTCCATAGTCTCAATGCCTAGTCCATAGTTCCACATTGAAATAAGTGCCTCAGTCCCATGGTTGAACACTCATTCAAAGCAAAATCTCTAATGCCAAATATCAATCTCAATAAGAATCATACAAAATTGCACTGAAGGGACAAATCCCTTATATGAAAGATTGTAGGAAATTTACAACAATACTTTTTACCACAAACAAGTTCTAGTTTTATGATTACATTGTTGATGATAATGGATCAAATGTACTTGACTGCACTAAGTAGTAAATTAATAAATAAATATTTTTTGCAATCATATTGATATGTGGTGCATGAAAGAGTTCCATCAAATAGCCTTTCACACCTAGGAAAACTCTTTTATGCAGAATTTTTGAAAATCTTATCCTCTCCTCTCTATTAGGCCATTGCATTTCTTTTCCAATTGTGGATAAAATAGCTTGAATCATCCTTGGTGTATATTAACATGGTGGAACTTGAACTTGCACTTACACCCCATATTCTCAATCCTCCTCATGATAAAACTTTCATTTCCAAAGTGTCCAAAATAATCTAATGCTACAACAACTTGCATCCATATCGGAATATGGAATTTCCAAATAGTCTTTTGTGAAAAAATGGGATGATTCTTGATGGTTTCTACTAATGTTTAGAAAGATTCTATGTCCATTCTCACCAATTTTTTGAACACAGGCCATTCAAGGTTATGGAAATACTTGCACACAAATTCAATTGTTTGGGGTACAAAATCTCTCCATTAGATATTTTCAACTATATGAAAAATCCAACCATTTTAAGCATATCTCTTCCTTTTCCAATTCAATTTCAGTATGTCATCCCACTCATCCAAGCTCAATTCAAGGGTCCATTCAAGCCCCTCAAAACTTAATTCATTTGACTCATATACACCACAACTAAAATCATTCACATCAGATTCAAATTTGATAAGTGCAATCAATGTATCATGATGCATGCAACTCTCTATTTCCTTCACTAGTAGCTTGTAGGTACCAATCTTAGGCATTGAAAATGGTGATGCTAAAATGAAACTCAAATCACATTTGCTTTCCAATCCTCTAGATCCTATCTCCAATCCTCCCATCCAATTTCTTTGATGTTGTTGAGGTGAGTTGGTATTTGCTCTTCAATCCTGCAAGAATGGATTTTTTTGATATTGCTGATGGTTCTGAGGTGAGTTTGTAAAGAATATGAAGCTAAAAGTGAAGTGGTGTTCAAATCACACTTGTTTTTCAATCTTCTAATCCATTAGTTTTTTCTCAGACATTGGCACAGGTGAGGATGCTGAAATCACATTCACTACCCATTTTTCAATTTTGTTAATTTTCCTTGGAGCAAGGAGCAGCATTTGAGAACCAATCAGCAAGAAATAACAATGATGAAAGAATGATCCCCACTGTCTCAATGAGGTATAACACTCAAGGTGACATTTCAAACTAAAGTGCCATAATCACAGCACGGAAAAAAATACACTCACACATTTTTATTTATTTTCATTCATTATGTCTGATTAAAATTTACATGCCCATCAGTAAGCCTCAACTTACCATAAATATGATGGGTCACCATTTTTCTTAACCCATAGGATTTTGTATGGGCTGTGATCCGGTTAGTGTAAAACTTCCGGCATACCCTATCACACCGACCATAAACAGTTTCACCATAGACAAAAAAGAAGGTTACTGATATTTAAAGGAAACCAAAAACCTCTGCTTTGAATCCCCATTGTTCATTGAACATAGATCCAGTACAATATCACAAGAAGTGAACCGCTTGGACTCTGATCATTTGGAGCCATTGTGACTCACTCAAAACCACTTAAAGATCAGCATGATCTTGAGAGTTCTGGGGGTTTCAGTGATGTTCAGATCTGGGTAAGGCGGGTTCTCAATGTTACCAAAATGTGATAGTATTTGGAAAAGTATATCATATAAGTCCTTGGTATCACTTTGTTCTTGGTTGAATAAGATATGTGCAGGGAGTTCCGAGGTGATCTGACTGATTGCTGATCCGTTGAATAAATCACTTTCACTCTTGTAAGCAACTACACTTGTTTCTTTCTAGAGTCGTATGGAGTCTTTATAGACTACTCTCGTAGCAATGAGTATATACCTTCCACAGAACTTTCAAGGCATGTCTTTTAGTGTCTGACGAGCACAATGGCAAGAGTCTTTAGGAATAATGAGAAAGTTTCCATAATCCTCTTACTTCCATTTCTGTGGCCAAACGTAGCCAAATGAATGAATACAAGTGAAAATAAACAAACCACTCTGCAAGAACCTATTCTAACTTTGTAACGGGGAAATGAGAAAAAACTCCGGTTTGAGATCCATGTGGAAAATTGGAGGTCCTAAATCCCTCAAATACTTCAAAAGCTCCAAGATCTCAACTGCAATTTTAGTAACATCCTCTTTGGTATTGCAAATTTGATTCCTCACAATGTTTGCTTACTACTATTTGTAACCTTTGAGCAATATCAAATGCTCGCTCTGATTTATGATTCATAGTCAATTTCAAAGTAATTTATATAATTTTTTTTCAAACAGTTCCAAATCTTTCCACCCTTCAATAAATTTAAAGGATTTTTAATCTATCCATGCACTCCCATTCCAGTTTCAGTCTCATAAGTTGGTGTGCTTGTGCAGCATTGGTTGTTTTTCTCACTCTCAGGGTGAGCAGCAGTGGTCTGTGACTGTGCTTCTCTGCTTATAGCTGTAAGGGTGTAGCGTTGGCCTATGGTAGTCATTTTCACTCTCAGGCTGCTGGGCTGGACTGAGCTGAGCTGGCCTATGGCCATCTTTTTAATTCTCTCCTTATGGTGTGACAGTGGATTTGACACATAGACAGATGGCTCATGATATTTTGTGGAGGGGTTGGCTTGCTATTTATGGAAGAGATAACATCTATAACATTTTTGGGTAGTTGTGCTTTTTTGGCACCCCTACTTTCCTATTGTTTTGTGGTTGTTGATGGGCCAGTTTAGGAGATTTATGTGATAAAGGTGGAGGGGGACCCTTTTCTCTCTGGATGTTATTGCGACATACAAGAGATAGTCTATCCCCACTAGCATGAGAGGACTTTCCATCTTTTGCTTCACTATCATCAGATTGGACCAAAGGTTTATTGTCTTCCTTGATGGAGCGATAGTGTGAGCATATGCTCCATTCTCTCTTAGTTGACTTGTCCATTCCTCAGACTACTAGAGCACATATTTGCTCTTGCTCTGGCAAAGGTGCAGGCTCTTGGATCCTAGCACAACCATACATTAGGGTATTTTGACTCGCATTGGCTACTTTCTTTACAACGATGAGGTTTTGCTTAGATTTTTTCCATCCATCTGCACCTTCATTACTTACTTGTGAGTGTGGTTCTACACTAGATGCAACAGCCGTCCATATGAAACGATGTCCTTTTGGAGGATTGAGGATAGCTACCCATGATGCTATTAGGGACATAGTGTTTGCTATGGCATGAGAGAATGGATACTTGGCTTGGATGGAGCATTCCTATGCTTTGCAAAACAACACATGTTAGGGCAAACTTATACTTAGTCGGAGATGATCAAGTGACAATAGCGGATGTTGTGGTACAAAATTGTATCCCTACACGGGATACAATTTTGGAGGGAGTGATACCCATCCCCTTGGATGGCAGCACGTGTAGTAGCAAATTGAAAGGTCTCCAAGTATAGAGACATGCAACGAGGTCACCTCTTTGTTCCTCTAGCCTTGGAGTTATATGGAACTATGGACACGGCGTTTGACACTTCTCTTATGGATTGCACTATCCACTATCCTCTTTGTCAGCTTATCATGTTAGGCGCCGGGAGTACCATTTCACTCTCATACTTTATAGCATATTTTAGACAGTGGGTGTCCATTGTTATATAGAGGATAGTGGCTAGTGCAATCCATAAGAAAACAATCACATTGGGTGATGTTTCTTTGGATGCTCCAATTGTTTGTAGATCGTACTACTTGCATAGCTCGGATATCTTAGGTGCAATAGGGCATATTTCTCATATAGACTCTATTGGGGCTTAGCCCCATTTTACCTTTTTCATCTCTCCCTTGGCCGGCTTGATGGGGTCTTCCCATCCTTCGTTTTTTCTACACGGTCGCCCTTGTTAGCCTTATGGTATAGTTGTTATCTTTCTCACTATCTGCTAATGGCCACGCGTGTGCCCAGCGCTAGCCTATGGTTTTCGTTTTCACTCTCCACTTATATTCGAAGAACTGCAACAAAAGACTAGACAATTAACCTTCATTCTCTAATTTGAACATTTGGCCCAATGGATTGCGAGATAAACCCAGTATATCTGCTACTTTGACAGCGAACTGCATTGTCCCCGACATGGTGCGACCGCAGATAAATTGAGTACTTCAGATATCACGTTCAAGCGCTCGGATTTGTTCAATGTCTTACCGTGCGATCGTAAGTCAATTGGTAAAATCGGTCGACAATCAAAAAAATATTCATGAAATCTAGTAGATGCTTGGAATTCACCCATGAGCGGCATGTCTGAATCGATGTGTCGGAATCGGTAGCGGTGCAGGTACCGTAATTGTAAACAGTCTACTAGATGTTTGGAATTCGCCCATGAGCGGCATGTCTGAATCATGTCCAAAGTTTCTGTGACATCTTACTAGTTCAGCTTAATTCGACTCTTAACAAGACCTGGAGATGCAATTGATTCCAAATTGAATCTTGCATATTGCGAAAGGCAATATGAGACCACTCCCGATTGATACATCTCTTCCCAATATTCACCGGAGAAACGTCAAGAATTGAGTTGCAAACCTATATGTTGGCTTCTAAGCTAAGTTTCGACTTTAGTGAAGTTTTCCCGGTTAAGCTAAAAGCATGTGATCTAGACCAAGATATGGTAACGGAGAAGTCCACTAATCAGTCCTCTCTTTCAAAAGTATGTTATAATGAACGGACTAAATTGTCCACGCTTCTCATTGGTATCAATCTTGTGAACATGGGGAAGAGGAGACATGTTAAAAGGATTTAACTAGACAGCCTAGAATCAAATGCACGAGCAGCATAGCAACAATGATACTTGGCAGCTCTTTTGCCTAGAGCCGTAAGGTAGAAAAAGAAAGTCATTCCCCTATAACATGATCTTAATGCCCATGAACCGTCGGGAGTGAACTTCTCTAGCTCGGCCCCAATAGGAGTTGTTACCCGATCCACCATGCATTCACGTAAATCTTGCTTTGAGCTAAGATGTTGTAACCGGCTAGTTTTGCCTTGTTCAGACTCATGTAATATGACCTCCGATGATTTTGCGGAATGTGCCAACAATTCTCACTTTCTTTACACATTCCACGATTCTAAGTCCTTGATTGGTATTGCAATTAGACCAAAAATTTAATCCAAACATTCATACTTCCATGATTTTGCAAAATATACCAAAAATTGGACGGAGCGACGGTCCTAAACACCCGGACGATTCTGATTTCCAATAATTCCAAGAGAAGAGAAGGAAGACTCGTTCTAAGGATGAATCTCTCTAAAGATGACGCGTGTCACTTTCATTAATCAAGATTAATCAAGATTTACAACCACCCCGTCAACCGGACAAACTCGTAAAATTTTCTGGGTCATGTTTTCGTTTTCAACTTCCCGTAAAGAGTATACGGCTACAGGCATTTACCCTAAAATCTTTAAGTACCCTTCCAATTGTTACCCCTAAAAGTTTTACGACTTACCCATCAAATCTTTTAAAGAAATTTATGGTTACCTGGAAACCGCCAACTGTTCCTTCGCTTGTAGAATTTACTTCGTAACTCTCAATTATAGTCACGTGAATGGAAGGTCATTTAAATTAGTACAATATTCGATTTTTCGGGTTTATGCGCGTTGATACTTTATCGATCGTATGCCCTCACTATTTTTTGGGACCAAACATGCTATGCCTATTCTGACTAATTTAAATAATAGGGGATTAAAAATTTAGCATATACTTTCAGGTATACCTAGATTCTTCCAAATAAGAAAAATTCTTAAAAGGGCTCTTTTGAGACGGTTTTGAATTTTTTAATGATATGTCTTACATGGCGAGACTTTACTTTTGGTGAGAACGCCGTTTTCTTTTGGTCTCCAAGCCGCTTTTCACCTCGGCAACAAGCCCATCACCGGTTTATCTCCTGTCTTAATTCCCCTGCTGGGCAAACACAAGCATACTTCCTCTCTCGAATTCCTCATAAGACTCTAATATAGATTTGAAGTCAAATTCACTGGTCTCAGTCATCTCAGCCTGAGTTCCTCTTTTAGCAAGCACAAACTATATTTCCTCTCTTGAATTGCTCTACGACTATAATATAGATTTGAGTTCAACTCCATCACGGGTCTTCTCCAGTCTCAATTCCTCTTTTAGCAAGCACAAACTATATTTCCTCTCTTGAATTCCTCTACGACTATAATATAGAATTGAATTCAACTCCATCATGGGTCTTCTCCAGTCTCAATTCCTCTTCTAGCAAGCAAACATCATATTTTCTCTTTCGAATTCATCATAAGACTATGATAAAGATTTGGTTCTGTAATGTGCAGGTTGTTGATGAACGTCGATTTGCCGTGCGTTTCAATTAGTATTCAATTATGAATTTGGACAATTCTTAACATTCAATCGCGGAAATTCAAAATTATCAATGTAGGAGACGAATGGAGGCACCTAGATATTGTGAGAAAGTTCGGATAGGATGGCAGACGAGACATACAGGATGTTTCAAGGTTAAACCCGGATTATAACCTTCCAACAACAGATACACGCTCGTTATTATCACGAAAAGAACCTATAAACATGGTGCTGGTAAGGTGGGTCTGTACAGGTTTCGAATCGTCAAGTGATTAAAATCCTCATCGAACAAGATAACTTAAAGGCATTGCTAGATAGACTTCCGAGTGACGTTCGCAGAACAATTACTTTATTTTCCAAATATTGACCATCAAATTACATGAACACAGGCTGCCCCCAACGTCTAGCTACTGTGAGCAGGTTCGGGGCGATACTATTCATTGGGGCCGTTTTCCTCCTAAACGATATTTACCGCATATTTATACGTACCAATAGAACATACGATCCTTCGTATTCAAGCGCCTATAATTTGAGTAGTAGAAATACCTGGGAGGGAACGTAGTACTCATGCAAAATTTTACATGTTAGCATCAGAAAGTCTGACGATCAGTTTGCTCTCACAGTCACTGTCTATAGGTACATGCCAACCGGCGAAGATATCAATCTCAATGCCCGGGCAACCACATGATTATCGTTGCCTCGCTTGAGCAATCCAGCTACCTTAATTAAAAAGCATCGTTTCGACGTAGATCTTGTCAAGGCTCCACATGTCCGCCATGGATGTCAATGTCAAAGCAGTGATCTAGCTGCTTCAATATCAGGGGGTTCCAAACATAGAGTTACAACGCCCCGAGATTCAACTTTTCTACGGGTAAAGGGATCGCGACCATAAAATGTTACGGGGAAATCGAAAAGATAACCCGTAGGCCTTTACAGCAACAGCCCTTTCTTGTCGAATACTTAGAATTCTCCCGTAAATTTGAACTCTAATATATTACGAGGTTACTCGATTATCTATATTTGAAATCCTCTATTAGACTGCTTTGTCGATTATGAAGCTACAAACAGATTTAGCCCGACAATTTTTTAAGCAAGTGTTTTGACATTATTCCTCGTGTTAGACCACAGGCGCTTAAGCATAATCTACCTCAATATCGTTCTCAATAGGCCGCAGTTGTTAATAATCGGGTGCTCTAGATATTTTATTATTATACTGTATGAGAAAATGTTACTATTACGCATATGAAGAAATTTACAACTGACACTAGATCTCATAATATTCCATACTCTTGAATATATATCTAGAGGCCCAGATATAAGGCCACACTTCAATATTTTTGGACGATGGCTACGTCTAGCCTGGATCCTTTCGACCTTGTTTAAATTACACCTGACGTTGAATTGTTAAAGTTTTTATGTACTACTCTCTATATATAACTATAGTAATATTGTTATTATTATGGTATACTCTATGTTGAACTATTTACATATTTATCCACAATTCTCTCTATATAATGATAATATAATAATAATAATATTATTATTGTTATGGTATACTCTATGTCGACTGGCAAAGTCGAAGTGGTGCACAACTGAATCTTTCAAGTGTGATCATTACTCAAATTCTATCAATATTCCCAAGACAATTCAACAAGGTTATCAGTGTACATACCTGGATTAAGTCCAAGCTCCCCATTATCGAGAGAGTGTTCCGTTCAAGTCTGCGACACGTCGCACTACATTAGTTTCAAGTCCCTACAATGAAGTCAGACGGACAGTTTGACTTTGTTTTGGGCCATGGTTACCAGTGCTCCTAAGATCATAGAAGCAATGCTGCAAAAGAAGAATAGTTGTTGCCATGTTGGATCATAGAAACTAATTGATCCATCAATTATTCGAAAGTCCTAGACGTCAAGGAATCACGCAATAAGTATCACAAAATTAATTACTCGGCTTCAAATTCACATCCACCGTTGTAAAGTCATGCGCATGCGCATTGATATTGCCAATTTGACTCCCAAGTAATCATAATTACAATCCCATCGAGAATATACTATCGTTAAATCAGAGAACCGAAACACAGAATGCATATTATTCAGAAGACAATCTCCAACGAAACAATGCTGGCCTCATGATACATTTGCATATCTGGCTACATTTAAGGGAAACCCTCAGCTAGCTATATAGGGATCCCGTACGGATAATGAATTGTATGAACTCTGGAAGACCACTGTATCAAAGGCGAATTAAAACATCTTCCAATTCGGTTTGCGCTCTGACTTCCGTCAACCCTTCTGCTATCTCCTCTACTATGTGCGCAAGAGCTAAGTACCAAGCGATAACGGCTGTGATAATCCCAGAAATGCAACCTGCCTTCACAAGATCTTGATCAAACGTGATTTCACCGACCGTCAGGAGAAGAAATGTTGTTGAGAGCGAGAAAAACAGGGTCATGAAAGATGTACTAGTGCGCAGGGTAGCGAACCACATCATGAATGTGAATATTGTCCATCCAAGCATCCAAAGCCCTGATGTTTGATTGTAATTGAGCATAGCAGAGCTGACTGCAAATGCGGAGCGAACACCAATCCAAGGGCATTGAATCACAGCGAATGAGATCCAGAACGTTCCGTATGTGCAGAAGGCCATAGCTCCTAGAATGTTCCCATCTGAAAGCTCCAAAATGCCTGAAAGAAGCTGCGCTAGTCCACCATACCCAGCTGCGAGCCCGATCATGATCGTGTGGGAGGCACTATTTGGGATGATAAGACCAGTATTGTAGCAAGACAGTATGAAGGTAGTGAGGACAAATCCCATGAGCCCCAATGGAGCCGGCTCAGTTACAATATACGTAGTCCGCGTCGTTGTTATCAGTGGTTTCTCCGGATTCTCCACATCTTGATCATTGTCTCTAGTAACGTGAAACATCTTCTACCTAATCGATCGATACAACACACTGAAATCCCACCTAGTCCTAAGAGAAATGTATCCTCTGTGCTAACCTCTATGATTCGAACGTGGTGCAAATTCTCTACACAAGGATTCGATTTTTGCATCTGCTTCAGAATCTGTTCCCCTGAAGCGCTTTGTACATATCATTCCCTGTTACAATGATTCTCTGATAAACTGGGCGGGTTCAAGTGCATCCAATCCCGTAACGCTCGATCTATGTTGGTCATATCCAAGGACATGAAGATCACGAGTTTCTCTTCATTTGTCCCTTGTGTTGGTTATCTGTGGAAGTAGTTTTCACTTGATATATGTGGTCTCCACATGCAGGTCGTGATTTATGGTTTGATTAGCTTCCAACATTGTAGTGATCAAGAGTTGCTTTGTCAAAATATGGTTATTATCCGCACAACACTGGGCCAAGTTCATATCAATTGATTTTTGTTTGTTCCTGGTTGTTTGCCTTTGTCTGCTCCACAGTCTCATTGAAGACACGGAACTGAAGCCCACCCGTGTGGCCATTCAGTTAACAGTTACATGATTGGATAGAATTTGGAAGGAAATCTAAAGGTCCCCAAACAAGCTCTAGATTTTTCATTGCAGAGATGGTGCAGAGATAGGATTTTAGTGAGAAAATCGGGGAAGTTTGGAGGTTTATGGACCCAAATAGCAGGATGACCCGAACGAGCTCTTCATGGATGCGAACAGGTAGCAGGGCGATAGTCTTCTGTCGTTTGTGGTAGAGCTATCGAGAAGGAGTCTTCGTTTCACTCTCAAATAAGAGGAGTTAGTCCAGACGTACATCATTCATGCCCGTGGACGGTAGAACCGGCACCTAGACCTCTTGTTTCTTCCTGTTTCCGCGTGCACCAATTGTGCTATCTGCTTGAAAGGCGATGAACACTAGTCAATTAAAGACTGGCTTGACCTAACACTTAGGACTCGACGTCGTCTCTTTCTCAAGCTCGAGACGAAGCTCGAGGAGAAAGTAAGATGAAGCTTCTTGAAAGCTAGTTAATTTTGCAAAAACGTCCAGGATCTGGACCTAATGATACGCACCTAGGACGTCAAATATGCGTCACACACCCGTTTCTGCGCTGAGTACCCGATCTCATCATCATGAATCTTGAATTGGCTTATTTAAGCAGTCAAAAGTCCGCATACCACAAACACTAGTACTTTTTGGTATATGGTAACGCCCACATAGGTGGCCTCAGGACAGAACTAATGGATGACCACACATCCCATTAGCGCATCCCCAGGAAAGGGCCGAGATCAGAAGGACTGGTCCTTTGTGGTAATTTATCTCGCGAGAATGTGCATGAGCCCAAATTGCATTCCCGCGAAAGGGCCATTAGGCTGTGGTTCCTTTTACACAAGGCCCTCGCACTCTCAAGATCAACAAACGCCTGGCAGTGCCCACGTGCAGGTTCATTTGCTATCAGCCGCTCAGCATCAAACCTCCTGGCTGTTGCCGTAGAAATGTACAGTGGGACTGATTTCACAGTCACATGCCAATCACTTCCACAAACTATGATTCTGAGCTTTCCATGCCCGTATCCATGGACTGATCTTAGGCCTTGGTACCAACATAAAGAAACTGTGATGACTCCAGTTGTTCCGCCGTAGCTCAAACGTCGAAAATCCTGGAAGGTTCTACACTAAGAAAATATTAATTATTGTAAATGAAGAGAAAAGTGTTCCATCCGTGACTTCATAGATAAATAGATAATAAATAAATAAGGCACAATTGGTGAGAGGAACTATAATGCTCGAGACATAGAGCAATAATACCTCTCAGATCCCACTTGTGTGTACAGAACACAAGAAACCGACAACAAATCACAAAAATAGAAATAACCTTACCAAAATCAATGCCCTAAACTACATGCCCTCTCCGCATCAAATGGTTCTACGTAGGCAGTACAAGTAGTCGGAATGTAAATGGGCAAAGGCCAAATTTTAGCGGATTTTAGAAGAATAAAAAGCAACGACTAAAAGTGACTTTTAAATCATTGAAATGTGGAAGTACAAATACTCGGAATATAAATGGCCAAAGATCGAATTTTAGCCGACTAAAAGACTAAAAAACAACTACTAAAAGTGGAGTTTTAAATCATTGAAATGCGGATTCCGCAACCAAATTCTGCAATACTGAATTGGACAGCTTGGCATGCAGAAGGTAGAATTTGATAATTTTTCATATATAATATGGAATTCGACACAATTTACATTCATACTAGAGCATATCACCATTAAACCGGATAGTCATATTATATGACTATCCAGTAAAAACTCAAACATTTATTCGTATTTAGATGAATGATTGTTAGACTCATTTAAATGTGGATTATCATTGAAAAGCAAAATTCCTTTAGTAAAATTATCTTTACCAAAATAAAAAAACAGTAAAACAGTAAAATCCTTTAGTAAAATTAAAAAAATTGAGTTCCTTTGCGGAATTCTTCATTCCAAATACTTATACTCTCTCTCTTAATCATGTAAGTACATTCGGCATCTATCACCTGTGTTGAAGGCATCCAAGCTCTCATCTTTTACAATTATTTGCTACATGTGTTTTTTAAGATACTCAGACTCTGGGATGTACGGTCGATAAGTACCTCTTCATTCTAATCCTAGATCTCTCCCTGATATGACATTCAAAAGAATATAGATTCCGTATTTGGTAATGGTGGTATTCGTCAATGCTAAAGAGGATGGAAGATAATGAAGTTGAAAGATATGATTAATCGAGTATCTTTGGTCTGACATTCTGAACCTACAACATGTCTTATCCTGTCAAAAAAATGTTGATTACGAAATGTTAGTGGTGATATTCGCCAATGCTAGAGAGGATGAAAGATATTGAAGTTGAAAGGTAAGAGTAATCGAGTATCTTTACGTATGAACTCTATTAATGTGGAGATTCTGATGACTTCACAATGTATTTGAAGTAGAGCATATATAACATATAGCGGTGTATTATCGATGAGTCAGAAAACGATAACTTGTGTTGTATATAGCAAACCAAATGAAACCAATTGACGGCCAATAAATGAGAGTAGTTCTTACAACATACATTCCTATTTTGAGTATGATATAGATTATATGAGATAGATTATATTAAACAAGGAAGTTTGATAAGAATTGTTGTTTTTGCTGAATGAAGTCGAAGGTCTAGCCTCATACATTCTGACTTCCAAATATATCAAACATCCTAGCACTAGGCATTCCCGTGTCTCATCAGAGTAGACACTCTTGATTTCTCACAACAATACTCAACTCACATTCTCTCTCATTGAACCTTCAAAAATAGTATACAACAGTTCACACACAACATAGTAAACACTCCAAGATAAGCAACACAAAGAACATCTATAACCATTTACAAGGTGCTAAGAATGACCATTGCAGTAAATCTGATTATTTCAAGCTCTGAAACATAATTATATGCACATAAGCAAAAGCTAAAAGGTTTCTTTGCATAACCCTAAGTGTGGTTGCATACCACTTTCCGCTAATGAGATAGTTAAACCTTAAAATTACCTAGACAAGAACCACAAAAATAAGGATTGCACTAAACTAGAGATTAATAAAATAAAATAAAAACTCCCTCTTAATGAGATTTTAAGACAATTCCCATGTCTATCACACATTTTTTGTGTTTATCTTGAGGTATTCCTTTTGTAAACACATCTGCTATCATTTCCTATGTAGGGACTAACTCCACAACACTTTCTTTCTCATTCTCTTGTACAAACCTCCTTCTAATCTGTATATGCATAGTCCTTGGATGATGTACATGATTTTTACGAAGCACTATACTTCATATATTGTCATAATATAATATTGTGGGATTTTCCAATTCAAATCCCAACTCCTTAAGAAGCCTCTTGTTCCAAATGACTTCCTGAGTAGCACTTGAGGCTACCATGAATTCTGCCTTAGACAATGCAATAGATGTTTGTTGTTTACTACACCAATTGATTGCTCCACCACTGAGCATGATCAAATATCCACCAGTTGAATCTATTGTTATCAATGTCATCCCCCCAACAAGCATTTTTATATGCAATTAGAGTAGAAGATGTATTCCTTTGCTTCTTGTATTCCAAAAAAGCGTCTTGAGTGCCTTTCAAGCATTTGAACACTCTCTTCACAACCTCTTAATGGGTTTATGTAGGCTGGCTAGTGTACCTAGCAAGTGCTCCCACTACATAGCAAATATCTGGTCTTGTACATACCACGATAAACATAAGAGAACCAAGTGCACTTTGATAGAGAAATTGAAAGGTCTTGTCTTGGTATTTTACCTCTTCTTCCATGCTTCCACTCTGATTCCAACCTAGACCAACAGGTTTAAAGACAGGTTTTTCCTTTATCATTTGATACTTAGTAAGTATCAATTTCACATTCTGTGGTTGACTGACCCAAATCCAACCTGCTTTTTTTGTCTGTGGTTACCTTAATCCCCAAAATGAGTTTGATTGGACCAAGGATGGTCATCTCAAAGACTAAACACAAGAAATCTACATTGATAGATTCTCTATTTCCTAGCAGAAACAAGTCACCTGCATATATAGCAATGTATACATCATCATTGCAATCGACACTCATATGTCCTAGTATGCTTGGTTGAAGCACTACTTTCTTAGATATGAGTCTAGTTTCTTATACCATGCTATATGAGCTTGCTTGCAACCATAAAGGCTTTCTTAAGTAAACATACATTCCATTTGTCTTTAATATACCCATCTGGAACATCTATACAGATGATCTCTTTCAGATATCCATTGAGAAAGACTGTCTTCACATCTAGCTGATTCACTTCCCAATCTCTGTCTGCAGCAAGTGCTAGAAGCATCTTGATAGATCCATACCTGGCCACCAGTGCAAAGGTTTATGTGTAGTCAACTGATGTTTTCTGGTTGAAGCCCTTTGCAACTAATCTTGCTTTTTATTTCAAAATCTCATTCTCAGCTCCATGTTTGACTCTTAATATCCATTTAGAGCCAATTGCTTTTCTACCTAGTGGTGAATCAGCTAGAACCCATGTACCATTGTCTGAAGAGATTTATTCTCTTTTGCTGCAGCCAACTCCCATTGACTCCAATCTGATCTAAGCATTGCTTGCTCTAGTGTCTGAAGATCATTATCTATCTCATTGCAGATATAAGATGCATCTGGCATCTCTTCTATCAAATGAGACTGTTGCTTAGAAAGAAACTCAAGTCTATCAATAGGCTTTCTTACCCTCTCTGATCTTCTTGGCTCTTCACTCAGATGTTCTATATCATCTCTTGATCTTTCTTGAATCTCACCCAAGGACTCTACATCTGACTTTATTTTTTGGGAGTCTTCTTCTTTTGTGGTATTAGGATCAGAAACCACCACTTGCTTTGGACTTCTTTTGTACTTCTTTAAAGTCTCTACAGATGAATCTTCAGATTCAGGTAGGGATTGTTCTTTGAAAGAATCAACTCTGTACCTTGGAAAGTCAAATTGATCAGTTTGATCGACCTGATCAGCTTTTGCACATTGATATTTTCTCCCCAAGTTCTCAGCTAATCAAAGAGTACATCACTTCTAATAACCTGTCCAGTCTTAGGATTGAAGAGGAGGTATCCTTTCAAACCCTCTTCATATCCTTTGAAAAGCATCCTTTTTGCTTTCTTTCTGACTTTCTCCTTTGCTCTTTAGGGATATTAGCATAGGCAAGACAGCCAAAAACTCACAGTGTAGAAACATCAAGTTTCTTCCCACTCCAACACTCTTCAAGACTTTTCCCTTGTAAGGCAGTGGAACCACTAATATTTCTCAAGAAGTTTGCAATACTGATAACTGCACCCCAAAATTTCCTCTCCAGCTTTGCATGTTGAAGCATTGCTAATGCTTTCTCCACCAGAGTAAGGTTCAACCTTTTTGCAACTCCATTCTGTGCTGGACTATCTCTAGCAGTACAATCAAGAAGACATCCTTTTTTTTATAAGGAAGACATAAATTCCTCATTCCTATACTCTCTCCCTCCATTTGTTCTTAGTTGTTCAACTTTCCTTCCAGTGTGCAACTCAGCCTCCCTCCATTTGTTCTCAGTTGTTCAACTTTCCTTCCAGTGTGCAACTCAGCCATAGCTACAAACTTCTGGAATTTTTGCAGCACTTCTTCCTTGCTCTTCATGATATAAACAAATTTTTTTTTATTATAGTCATCTACAAAAAGGATGTACTATGCTGCTCCACTTAGTGATTTTGCAGTCATGTATCCCCACACATCTGAATGCATGACATCTAGGAGGCCATAAGCTCTTTTTGATGACTTCTTGGGAATTGGAGCCTTGTGTGCCTTCCTTCTTCACACACATTTCAAAATTAGAGTTTCCCTTTGGGATTTGAATTCAATCCCTCCACTATCTTTTCTAAATCATGGATATTCTACTCTGATAGATGGCCTAACTTTAGATGCCAGATGCAGATCTCATTGCAAATTTTTGCAACAATGCAGAATTTGAGCAATCAGCTTCCATCAACTTGAACAACTTACTTTTTGCAGTTCCATACCCAAGAACCAGCACTCCTTTCTTCAGATTACATTGCTTTCTATTTCTCTGGAACAGAACTTCCGCTCCATGTTCAAGCAGACAGTGTAACGATATTAAGTTCTTGGTATATTTGGGAACCTAGAGAACATTCTCCAAATAGATCTTACAAGAATCTATGTCAGGTCCTCCCAGCACACACAACGAGTGGTTTTTTTTTGTGATGATGTTAGTTGCTTCTCCCATTGCAAGAAAGATCTATTATTTTAGGCACATAGTGCTACGGGGGAGAATTTACAGTGCGGGACATAGAGTCCCGTGAAGTGCTTTATAGACTTCCAACCCAGGGGCCCTAATTGAGCCTTGGAGGACCAAACCCACACCTGTGGCAAAACGAAGGTGAAGACAATAAGATCTTTGCCAATTCCTAACACTGGATTTAGAATCTAGGTCCATAACAAACACTCTTGGAAGTTGAACTCTTCAGAGGTTAAAGAGTTGAGAACAACTCCTTCTGGTACCAAATGTGAGAGGTGGCTCCAGAATCCAAGAACCATCCTTAACCATTTGAGCACTTTTGTGTTTCTGCAAACAGTCCCCAATCCAACTCTTCAACTAAATATCCATCCTCATCACTCAGAATGTCATTTTAGTACTTTGCATTGTGTGCTTAGCTTGCAAGTTTGCATCCCTTTGTTGGATGCAATATCCTCCCTGTTTTCTTCATCTCTTGTTCTCTCCTCTCTCTTTTCTTAGGACATAGAGGTGCAATATGACCTCTTTCATGGCAGAAAAAACAAGTCTTGCTGCTGACATCAACTTTTTTCCCGGTACGTTTGATATTCTACCTGGTCCTCTCCTTGACTGTGAAAAAGCATTAAATAGAGCAGCACCCAACAGCTCATTTGTACCTTGCTTCTTCTCTTTGATTTTTTGGTCTCTGTTGAACTCTATCAACTTGTTTGCCACATGGAGTATGTGGCAACCTCAACATTCCAAGACTTTAGAGCTTTGAGAATGGATTCATAGCTTGGAAGGAGATTATATAAGAGATTATATAAGAGATTTCTACTCTTATATTTTTTTTTAAATGGTAACCCATCATCCTGGAGCATCTTGAAGCTCTTCTGTACTTTTGACAAATGCTTGGTGAACTCGTCACCCTCTTGCATTTTTATGGACAGCAGCACTATCCAATTCCAATTAGACCTCTCCAGTCTCTCAACATTAAATAAACTCTTGATTTTCCTCCAAATTTACAAACTCCAAGAGTAACTATCTACTATGTCTTTAATTTTCTCCTGTAGAGCACATAAGAGAAATCTCCTAATTGTAGAGTGCTTCACTTTCTTCACTCAGTTAGACTCCATGTCATCTGTTTCATGGATCTCTATTAACATGTTCAAACAATCATAACTATCTAGGATGGATCTCACATCACTACCAAGACATGTAATTGTGCTCACTCAATTTCTCCAACTCCTTAAGTTCTCCCATCAAAACCAGTGCCAATTGTGGCCCCATAACCTGATAAGAATTGTCGTCTCCTCTGAATGAAGTTGAGGGTATGAATCTCTAATAACATGTCCAAAAAATCATAATTATCCAGGATTGATTCCACATCACTAGAACAGGACATGTAATTATGCTCACTCAATTTCTACAACTCTTTGAGTTCTCCAATCAAAACCAGTGCCAACTGTGGGCCCATAATGTGATAAGAATTGATGTTTCCTCTAAATGAAGGTGGAGGTCTATCCTCAATCATTCTTACTTCTGATGTATAGGACATCCTAGCATTCAGCTTTTACCAGCGTCACCAGAGTAAACACTCCTGATTATGATTACTCATAGCAATATTCAACTCTCTCTCTCTCTCTCTCTCTCTCTCTCTCTCTCTCTCTCTCTCTCTCTCTCTCTCTCTCTCTCTCTCTCTCTCTCTCTCTCTCTCTCTCTCTTCTTTGAGCCTTCAGTGATAGTAAGCAACAATTCACTCACACAATAAACATCCTAAGATAAGAAACATAGAGAACACCTGAAACCATGTACAAGGTGCTAAGAATGACCATTGCAGGAGAACTGACTATTCTAAGCTGTGAAACATAGTTATATACACAGAAGTAAAAGTTAAGAAGCTGCTTTGCATAACCCTAAGTGTGCTTGCACCCCACTTTACCCTAATGAGATAGGTGAACCCTATAAGTACCTAGACTAGAACCAAAAAAATAGGGATTGCACTAAACTAGAAATGAACTAAACTAACAAAACTCTTGTAGAGTATCACCAGAAGTTGATGACGCTACATTTTCACTTTCCCTTGCTCTAAAAGGAGTTTATTAAAGTATGGTAAAGTAAAGTTGGAAATGTGAAGAGGTGGACATTAAGTTCTTTCATGCCGAGTGTGGATTGGGGTGTTGCAATATCGTGTAAATTTTCCTTGGGAGAAAACTTGAAATCGAACTTGATTTCCATAAGCATGTCTGCTGGCTGCTATTGTGTGGGAAGATATTGGATGCTATTTCTCCTCTGGCAACTTTCCTCTGATGAAATGATACTTCGAACTCGATGTGCTTGGCTCTTGCTTGAAAAACTAGATTTTAGCTAGCTTTAAGACATTTGGAGTATCATAGTGAAAAGTCGTGGCGGATTTGGATTGTTTTAGTTCTTGAAGTATTGAGGTTAACTTGGTATCCTTCCAGATGAGTTGGGTGGGAGGAAGGGGTGTCAGATTCAGTTGCTTAAGCCATATCACTTTGTGTATTCGCATGATCAATGCTTTGAACTTAGATTCCGGAGAAAAGAGAGACTAGATATTGATGCTTAGAGCTCTACAAAACTGCAACACCAACCATATTATAAGCATATGCACCATAGGTTTAAATGGATCTATGTAGGATTTCCATATTGAGTCGATGTGTTCTTGGAGTTCAACTAGATATCCCTGCCTATAGAGTAGACCGTGACTCACTGTCTCTTTGATGTATTGAAGAGTTTGAATGCCAACAAGATGTGCTTCTTGAGGCTTTGACATGCCAATCAATTGAGTTGTTGGACTGAAGAGCAAATGTCAAGTCATGTACTTGTTGCATACAACTTTCTCACCATTTTCTTATGAAATGTGGTATTTATAAGAGGAATGGTACTCATTAACAACAACGAGATCAACACTATTAGACCAGCATCAATCAGTAGAAGAGCAGGTTTATGCATTTATGCAACCCAGGATTCCGGGTATCTGCTAAGCCCAGAATCATAACTCTCCTGGGTTCTCACTAGGGGGCTTTTCGTTGCTGATCTAAAATATGGTTCTTCCATATTTAACAATACTGCCACGCGCTTTCATGAGATAGACTAGAATTTGAAAGTGTTTCATCGTCGGATAGTTACCAATCTATCGGAGGATGCGAGACATTTTCTTGGGCAAACGACGATTGTTGAACAACCTTTGCAGGGAAGCTAAGAGCATGTGGGGAAAAGGGGAAAACGTCGTGAAACCATTTGAAAATTGTCGCGGGAATGGCCAGTATCATGAGACAACAGGAATTTGTCAACATGCTAAACATCAATACGTAGGAATCAAGATAAATAACCTAGCTCTTGCCCTGCTTTTGATACCAGCCTCCAGCACTAATGGGGAAATATGAACATTGTCAGGTCTTAGCATAGCAGATCTGGATTTAGCCGTTATACAAGTGCTCATACTCCTTGCCATCTAGTTCGTGAGCCAATGACCACCGCAGGAGCTGAGTTCGAGAACTCAACAGTCGGTGCATCACTTGCGCCAATTAAACTTGCTTCTGCCAGTCACTAGTATTCGCCTCAATTTAAAGCTTACGTTGCTTGCATATATTCTTGAGTAGTTGTTGTGTTATACCAAGAGCTGAAGAAAGTAGGTAAATATGGCTCAATTATTTAATGATGTTGAGAAGGGCTCGAATTTGAGAGGCAATCTTGTCCAAGCCCATACAGACTGCTCCTGTTGTCGCTAACCCAGCTCCCCTGGGTGTATGCCGCTTTGCGCTGACAACTTTTGTACTGTCTTGCCAAAATGCTAGTATAATGATCCCAAAAGGTGCTCCTCCCGCGTTATTACCGGCTTAGCAGCCTTCTATGATGGGTTCGCTCAGCTTCTAGCGGGTATCTGGGCATTCTCAGCTGGAAATACATTCGGTACAATTTTCTCTTCCAACGGGTCCTTCTGGTTTTCATGTGCTATGCTTCAGATTCCTTTTTTCAGTGTTAAAAACGCAATTGTGTCAAGCGACACTCTGAACGAAGCATTCCGCCTGTGGCTGTTTGCTTGGACCCTCTTCATCATCATGATTTGGTTCTGCACCCTCCGCACGAGCGTTGCCTTGACGAGCTGTTCTTCTCGCTGTCGATAACATTTATCCTTCTGACGATCGGCACATTCAGTCTTAAAACAGGTGTAATGACGAGTGCGGGTTTCTGGGATCTTCACAACTCTCATCGCGTGGTACTTGGCCTTCTCTCAACTTATTAGCAAAACCAGCTCATTCTTCGACCTTCCACCTGGAGATTTTCTTGCTCCAGCAGGAAAGTACATGTTTGCTGGAGGTAGCAGTACTCGTCGATGCGTTTCGATTGTTCAGACTCACCATCAAATTTTTGGTCTCTTTCTCCACCTAGGTACACCAAATTAGCTTCTCAAGTTGGATTAATATGTTCCAATTCATTGATAGTACTATCTGCTCGAACCATCGTGCTATTGCCGTTTATGTCGTGGTTTACTACCGTGGGAGGCGATTAATAAAGAGCAAGTTTGATTTCATCGCTGTTCTCGGACTCGTTTGTATATGCTTGCCTTCTGATCTCATACCCCGTGAGTCTGAACAATACACTTAGACCCCGGATATCTAGTTAAACTTATTGGCTAATAGAAGCATGTCCGAATTGAGTTTACGTGAGTTCCGCGCGTTCCGTACGTCAAAAGGGATCGCAGTTGCCGGTTAGCCCACAATTGACCACCTGGGTCGTCATTGTTTCCATCGTTCATCAAAAGTTCTCAGTATAACCTTTCTACTCGTAGATAGAAGAACATATACCACGTGCACCTCGTCAATATACTCCTTCCGACAATTATCTTAAAATGTCATCAATCTCTAGTGACTAACCAGCTTTGCAGTTTGATGTGAAAGACCAACACCAACTGAGCTTCAGACTCGAAGTTTGCTTCTTGGCGCTCGAGTTGATTGGTTTCTGCATGCTTTCAAGTTTTCTCCACGTCGGTAATTCCTTCTCAGACATCTAGTCCTTGGCCGACTAGATGGCTGAAAGGCACCCATCATACCCGTAATACGAAGAGCATTCCATTTCCAGACAGACTGTTGTAACAGGTTCAGACCCCATCCTCCTGCAACTGAGGTCTGCATACCAGAAGAGCCTCTTCAACCAGGCCCATAAAGCCTTTAAGTGAGCTCTGTGATGGATTTATTGAAAGCATAATATTCTCAAAGTTAAATCATGTACTGGAATACCAAGTTCTCAGTAGCCACTGTTAAAAGCGCACTAAGTGAATATGAAGCAATGGACCCGTCGAAGCTATCAAAAATCGAATTGCTAAGATTCAAAGTAAGCTAAGACTCTGGAACTACAGGAATCCTCTGTTATCCGTTGTTGATAAACCGCCGTATACTGTCACGGATTGATGTGAACAAGCTTATTAATAAATCTTATAATCAACGCTCAGAATAGGGGACTATATATACAGTACATGGATGTAACTGCTGATGCAAATTGTACTGCAACCCGACTGAAACCATGCGATACTCTGCTTTGCTGTAGAGCTTGGTATATATTAGTTTATATACTTTGCAGGACCCGTTCGGCACGGTGTTTGGCAACTTGAACCAAATTGATCACAGCCTGTTCGCAGCTTTTGCAAGACAGATATAGAGTCATTGAATGCGAGTTCACCAAGTCACTTGGACCTGCTTTAAGAGAGACAGAGTACTAACCTCTATTCCTAACTCCCTCCACCCTGTCCATTGCTTTATCATCGCATTTACTTCATAATTGCACGGTAGAAACGCAAGATAGAGACACTGGAATGCGATACCTTACTTTCAGAGCGTAGGCTTCGATTCGTTTATTTGTTGAGTATAGTAAAGTAGCAGCGCCTGCAGCGGGTTACATTTGAATTTAGATTTGAAACCCTGTATTCTTCACGGTCTAGGTTCTCTAAAGCTCTAGGGGGCTGGCACAGTTATTGCTTTGGAATATGTCCGCAGTTTTGGTCTTTAAAAGTTCGAGCGAAGGAACTGGAAGCTACGCTGGGCCTCCTCCACGCTACAGCAAAACAAAGAAGTATGGTTTTCTTCATGCTTATGTTCTTGTGACGCAGCTCCTATTGAATCCAACTAGGAACCTCAATCATTTTCGATAGTCATGAACCAGAATCAGAGTTATAAATATTATCCTCCCCATTGAAAATAATTAACAAGTATTTGATCGATGAGCATGGCATAGAAAGAGAAGGTAAGTTAAAGCTTAAGAAACAAAATTGGATATGCAACTAAAGAAGAAGATTGAAGATTTTGATCTAGAACTACATTGTTTTAATCACATTAATTCTTAATTATATTATGGTTTTGGTGGTGTTGAATTAGTTATTATCAACTTGGTAGTTCCATAAGAGAAGGATGTACGCATAGACAAAATGAAGGATGGGAAGACCCCATCAAGCCGAACAAAAGAGAGATGAAAAAGGTAAAACGGGTCTAACCAATAGAGTCTATATGAGAAATCTGCCCCACTGCACCTAAGAGATCCGAGCTATGCAAGTAGTGTGATCTACAAACAACTGGAGCATCCAAAGAAGCATCACCTAGTGTGATTGCTCTCCTATGGATTGCACCAGCCAATGCACTCTATAGAGCAATGGACACATGCTGTCTAAAATATACTACAAAGTATGAGAGTGAGAGTGGTACCCCTTGGCCCCTAACATGATAAGCTCTCGTGCACTCCTTGCCAAGTTTTTGAATGCCATATTGAATGTCATAAACTCCAAGGCTAGAGGAACAAAGAGGTGATCTCGCTGCACACCCTTATACTTGGAGATCTTGCGACCTGCTGCTGCACTCGCCGCCCATCCAGTTGGATGGGTAATCACTCCCTCTGAAACTATCTCGCATAGGGTCTGTTCCATAAGTACTTGATAGTTGTACACTTCATAGAGTTAGACTTTGAAGCTTAGGTTTAGAACCCTAATTATCTTTATCTTTGTTCTCTTAACTTTGAGGTTTATTATTGTAAAAATATTTTACACCCATACTTTAAGCTCTTCATCTCTATCTAAACAATTGAGGTATTTAAAAACACAGCTTTGTTCCAAATGACTTTGATTAACGGGTAAACGTTAAGGGTTTAAGCTTATTAATAGAATTTGAATCCTTTCAGGTAGAAAACTATTATTTATTAGATTTTTTAGAATGGAACTAAAGAGAGCCTTTCTTTTTTTATGGAAATAAATTATTATTTAATATATGGCAGGGCTCACAAAACCTATCATACCTAAGTGCACCTTGAACTCATATTGTTTCATTCATTATTGATGCATCTTTTCATTCTTTATCTTATATCACTTTAGAGTTGATTGAACCAAACTGGTCTTTAAACATATGGATTGTGCTCCATACAAAATTTTGATCTTTACATTAACTTATTTATTCTATTTTAAATGTGTCTCACACCAATAAATTGTGCACCTTGCATGTTTTTCTCAAATTGCATTCCTTGTTGCTTTGTCATGCGTATATACATCACTATACAACATACATATCTATAAACATCATACACTATCGAAGCACAACTCATATAGAAGTCACACTTGTATTCTAAAACATTTTACATTGTAGAAACACAACTCATAGAGAAGTCACACATGAACTCTAAATGCTACAATAATTGGTTTGGTACCACTCAACTTGGATCAAAACTCACCACTCAACTCAATGTATTGACAACATTGGGTTCAGATTATAAGTCAAACCCACACCCACTCTAGCTAAGAGACTTTAGGTGATGTTCAACTGCCTCTATCTACCATAGCTAGGAGCTCAAAGGCTCAACATCAGAGGAATGAGTTCTTTGGAGCTGAACTTCAATGATATACCCCTTTGATTTGACCTGGAACTCCAATACTAATGGCACCACCAACAATCCTATCTAATGGTTCACCTGATGATGCAAATGGTAGCTCTAATTGTGTGATCAATAACAATAACACAAAGTCTGACTATCACTAAGTAGTCCTTGGGCAACTAACAATATAGCTATGAATTCCAAAACTAACACTCCATCAAACTAACTTTGGCATTGCAAATGTCATAATAGCTTTGAGTCTCCCTTGTTGATCTCAAATTCAAACTTGAAAACAAGTGTCGTGCATATATACATCACTACACAACAGACATTGCTGTCAACATCATACACTATCGAGTGAGCTGTGCTAGCACAACTTACACATAAGTCATACATGGAATCTAAAGTACCACAATAATCAGTTTGTTCAAAACTCAAATCACACTCAATCAGATCAGTACTTGATCTATCACTCAATAATCTACCAATAATTGGAAATTGATTGCAGTCAAGTCACTCTAGCAAAGAGAACCCAGGTGATGCTCATCAGCCTCTGTCCACCATAGCCAAGAACTTGAAGGCTCAACATCAGAGACGTTAGCTCTTTGGAGCTGCACTTGAAAAGTATACCCCTTGGTCTCCAACCCTAATGGTCCCACTGATGGCAAATCTAATGGTGTAAACAATGGGCCCCACCATGTAGTCAATATCCCGAATACAAAATTTGACCATCAACAAGTAGTCTATGAGTAACTACCAAAATACTTCTAAATACCAACACTACTACTTCAAAGTCTAAGAAACTAAGTGCAATGCTCCAAATGGTATGATAGTTATTTTGCAAATATACATTGCTACACAATATACATTGCTGTCAACATCACACACTATAGAAACACAACTCACACATAAGTCATACATGGAATCTAAAGTGCCATAATTGGCCCCTCCTAGCTAGCAGTTAGGTCACTCTAACTCTAGATAGCCATCTACTCTAAGTATATGGTATACCCTATGGTAGGCAAAAGATCAAGAGTCCAGGTGCTATCAAGCACTATTGTTAGTTGCATGTTTGCAATCTATACCATTTAAAGGATGAACTAGCTATAGGTCAGTCCATAACCATTATCCTTGAGGAACCACCATGAGGAGAGGAGTTATACATGCCATCCTCTCAAACAACTATCACACACTAACAGAGTAGCAGCTCCACCAAAAGAGCCACATAACATACACCTCAAGCCTAAACATACAAGTACCAAGCTTGGTTCCATAGTACCAATAATGTTTGGGAAATTGCATGGCGCACAATAGTGCTCATGATCCTTCCAAACAACACTATCATGTCCTTCTAACACAAAGAATCCACCCTTCTAAATTATCTGATAACAAATATTTTTTATAATTTTATTTGGAAATATGGTCATGGACAAATGGTATGACCTCATGCACTCTCAAGATAATGTGGCCTATAGAAACATCAAGTGTTGTCAATGTTGTCTATTGTAGATATACATAGTCACTTGGATGAAATTGATAGATTGAGGGTCTATAACCTCCTCTTCAAATGGAAGCATAGCGTAAGGTATCCTTGTGCTAAGTAATTGTAAAGTTCTCAAAGGCCATCAACATCACTCTTTGAAAGATCTCTACCCATTGAGAACATTCACTCATCCATACATCTAGATTATCTAACTCCAAAATTATAGTAATACCTTGATGAGTAGATGTAGGTAATTTTGGATCTTGTCTATAGAGTAGAAAGTAAGGAGAGAAGGATTCTAAGGAGGCTTTCCATATGAACCAATAGCCCATGGCCAACCAAGGTAATAAGAGATCCCAATCTCCCAAGTGGCCTCTCTGCAAACCATACTTCCACAATCTTCTCTTCACTATTTGAACCACTCTCTTTGCTAAGCCATCTACCTCAAAGTAATCTTGAGAGGTAGTAAAATGATCAATCAAAGCCTTGTCACACAAGATATGGAACTCTCCCAAGAACTATGTACCTTGATCAGTCAAAACCTTAGCTGGTGCACCAAAATGATTGATAATCCAATCCAAGAATAAGTGAATTGTCCCTTCATTGGACTTGTCAAGCAATGCCACCAGCTCAATCCACTTGGAGAGGTGATCCACCATAACCAAAACATACTGATGATGTCTCACAATCAATAGTAGAGGTCCAATTAAGTCCAAACTCCAACATTAACCGAATCCAATAATAGGTAATGGGTGTAATTGTGGCATAGGAGCATTAACATGATACTCTAACTTGGCCAAACCACACATCTGGCAACAAACTACTATACACTAATCTACATACCACACCACCAATAATGACTTTGGAGTAACTATACATATGCTTTACTCCAAATTGTCCTAGCTCCTCATGAGCATGACGGACCAACTATGGTCTTTGAGATAGACGTGGTACTACTTGCACTCTACAATCTTCCCATACAAAAAGGTGTTTTCCCTCCAATCTGAACCATTTGGCTTGTTGAAGAACACAGTCTCTCTCCTTGGCCCCAATTGTGCCACCCTCAACACCAATGCAAAGATAGTCCATCATTAAGACAACATCATGAATGTCTCGTTGAACTATACCATTATCTCCACTCTATGGATCTATGGGCTCAATAACCTTTCTTGTATGCATTGAGAAAGATACCACCAAAGCCTCAAAAAATATGCATAAAAAGGTACATACATGCCAACTTGGCACAATCTCCTCATTTGTCTCACCATGCCAACATGCTCTGGTCTGATCCTGTTGGTTGGGACATGGGTTTCTACTCAACCTATTTGCATCATGGTTCACCACTCTAGGTCTATGAATAATCATGAAATCATACTCCTATAAAATCAAAGCCCATCGTGCAAGCTTCTTTGAAAGCTTGCTGGACTCCATCAACCACTTTAGTGTCTGATGATCAATGATGAGAGTGAAGGGGTTACCAAATAGGTAACATCAGAAATGTGCTACTGCCCAAACTGTTGCCAAGCACCCTCCTTCATATGCACTATACTTTGCCTCTGCGGAATTGTTAGAGTGACTATTGTAGGCCACCACAAACTCCTTCTCCTCATCTTCATGTTGGGTGAGTACTACTCCAAGCCCAACATACTCCAATCAGTGTGAACCTAAAATGGTCATCCTCTAATTGATCTCCTCAAAATAGGGGTAGATGTCAACCTCTCCTTGAGCTGTAAAAATGCTCTCTCTTGCTCATCTCCCCAACACCACTCATGTGTAAGCTTGGTCAGCTTTATCAAGGCCTTGGCAATGGCAATAAACCCTCTAACATAGCAGCAATGAGTTTTGCTCATTGCTGTGGTGTGGCAACCATTCAAGCATTTGGCCACATCATTTTTTGTGGTGTCTTAGGAACAATCTTCATCAATCCCATTCTTTGCATATTATTCTTTGAACTCATTGCTACTATACTCTCCACCATTATCCAATTCAAAAACTTGATCTTCAAACTTGATTTGTTTTCAACCTTAGATTTCCATTGCTTGAAAACATTGAACACAAATGATTTATTTTTCAGAAAATAAACCCATACCTTCTTGGTAGCATCATCTTTGAAGGTGACATAGTAGCAAGATCTTCCAAGAGACTCAACTGAAGTAGGACCATAAACATCTTCATGTATCAACTTTAGCTTTCCCACTCTTGGTGCTTGTGTAGCCTTAGTGAATGTAACTTCCTTTTGCTTTCCCGAAATACATGGTTTGAAAAAACCAAGTTGAAAAATCTTCAACTCTAGGATCCTCCCATTGACAACTAACTCCTTCATACCCTTCTCACTCATGTGACCAAGTCTTTGGTGCCATAAGATCAAAGGACAAATTGCATCTGCAACTATCATCAGATTGTCAGAGTTTCACCAAACATATAGGTTCCAACCTTTTGTCCTTGTGCCAAAATCAAGTTTCTCCAAGTGACCTTCCACTGCACACTTTCAAAGGATGTTTGATATCCTTCCTCATCTAATTGACCTATGGAAATCAAATTCCTGTTTAGTCTAGGGACATATGTGACATCTGTCAATTTCCATATTTGACCCTTGAGAGGTCTTCAAGTTCATATTGCCTTTTTCTTTGATAGACTAGGGTTTATTGTCAACAAGGTGAACCTTTCCAAGGTTTCGTACAAAAAATTTGTGCATCAACTCTTTGCATGGAGTAAAGTGAAAAGATGCACCAAAATTGATCACCCAAGATTCTATCGGACACTTCATTTAGCAAACAAGTGCATCCTCTTGTTTTGTTGCTATGTTTATTGAGTTCTTCTTCCTTCTTTGGACTTTTACACTGATTCCTTAAGTGACCAGGCTTGTTGCAATTCCAGCACACAATTTCTTTGTGTAGTTCCATGCAGCCAATTGACTCACTTCTCTTCCTTGATTTTGATCTACCATTTCTTTGCCTTTGACCTTGTTGTGGTCTTTTCCCTCTACTCTCAGCAAATAGCAACAAACTTGACAATTCTGAAGAATTTCATCTACAAATATCCTCATTGAGAATTAAATCTTGTATACTCTCAAACTTAAGAGCACTTGATCCTAAGGAACTACTCACTATTGTGTCTATTGCTCCCCAACTGTCAAATAATGATGATAATAAGTGCAATGCTTGAACTTCATTATCAAATTTGATCTTCATATATTTTAATCTTGAAATGATTGAGTTGAAATCATTCACGTGGTCTTGAATTGATGCTCCTTCTTTCATCAGTGTGTTCACCAAATGGCAAATCAAGAATACCTTATTCAAGCTTGAAGGTTTCTCATATATTTGACAATGCCTTACAACCCATGAGTGGTCTTCTTGTGGACAATGCTCTATGCAACCTTTCTTGCCAACGTCAATCTGACCACACCAAGACTTCTAGATCAAGAAGCTCTCACTCAACTTCTTCTATCTTGTTTGGCTTTTCTACCTCAAGAGGCAACTGTAGCTTCTTTTGATATAGATAAGTATTCAATTTTTATCTTCCAAAATCCAAAATCCAAAATCCTTGCCATTGAACTTTCAATTTTGATTTTCCATCTTCTACCATCAATTTATTCTCTCTCCAAAGACCAACTCTAATACCATTAGCTAGACAAATTATCTAGAGATGGAAATTGTTTTGGCAATATCTTTAAGGATATTATATATGATGTTCTAAGTAGATTGAATAGATATGTCACCAAAAGATTACCTCCCCTAATAGGGCAGAGGTTGAAAACACACCAAAAACTTTAGAGTCAATTTTGGAAGCCTAAATGACTGAATTAGGCCTCAAAAATTGAAAAAATTTCCCTTCCACAAGAAAATGCATTGCATTCTCCCCATCTTGTTCATCTAATCAAGAGCTTTCTAATGGTACCTCACCCATGCTATTTGAGCTTCCTATAGGAAGATTATCCAAAGATTCCTTCTTTGTTTTTCAAGTTTGACCAACCAAATAGGTCAAGGATTGACATGTCACCAATCCATGCAACTAATCTAAGGGTGGAGCTCAATGACATGTCACCAACCCATGCATTTGATCCAAGGGTATAGATCCCTTTGAGTGGTTCTTCTTTTCTATAAAGATAAGGTGCTCCTTTTGGACATCAAAGTATTGAGTGATGAAACCTTGTGTTTCTCTTGGGGTTTCTCATGTCCTTTGAACTTTACACCAATGCTTTCATACCACTTGTCAGGAGAAAAATTGCAACTAGGAATTTGATATAGCAACTAGGAATTTGAGATAGCAACCAGAATATGAATCTGGCTATGAGATGGAGCAAAAATCATTCATCAATCTAGACAAGATAAACATGCATAGAAATTATGCCAAATTTCATGTGGTTTGGCCAATGTTTGCTTGAGTCCATAACTGCACAAGTTTTTATTTTACTCTTGAACTGTCAATTAAGAACTACCAGAGTCCTTTCTGATTGCCAACTCTATACATATTTATACTCTTGCACTTGGAGACCCTTACATAGTTTTGAAAACATGATGGATCATGTATCTAAACCCTAGATTATTTGGTACTAATTGATACACATCATCTCACTCAATTCTACAAGTGGAGGCCATGCAAGTAGCCTTCTTGCAAGTCCCATGCTCCTAGGGCCTACTTTTAGGTTCCATGCCCATAGGTCCTATAGCCATGCATGTACGTTCCAGGGCCATATTTGCAACTCTTGTAATAAAATCATGTAGATTTCATAAGACACAATTATCCTAAACTCCAAATGATGTAACTTCTTTTCTAAAGCTCTATTTTCCATGATGTTGATGTCTATAGAAAGACATTGAGGAAGATGCTTCTGACAAGATAAAAGCATGTCTTATTTGCATATGTATTTACAAATGTATGGGTCCCAACATAAATTCTCTTTTTGTTCACTCCCATAAATGGAATCTTGTGATTTGAAGATTTGTCCCATACTTTCAATTCTATACTCTCATAGAAGATCTGCCATGTATTAACTCCTTATGTTCCCATAGAAGATTTATCCCATACTGACTCTTCTACATCCATACGATATTTGTCCCATAGAGTATTCCCATAATTAATTAGACTCCACACTTAACAAGCCTAACTTCAACATTCATTCTATAGCACATTCAAGCATTTTACCCAAGCTCATGACAAACACCACAGTGGTGCTCATTGGGTTAATTTTGACAAAAGTGATTCTACACTAGTCAAAGGCAAAAAGGTCATAGTTTGTGGAATTTTGTGATGTTTGTGTTGCACAATAGTGTTCCAAAAATTTAACCTCTTTGTTGTATCATTAAGGGACTATGCACAACAAAATCTTGCATAACAATCTCAAGAAGGGCCTATTCAATCATGTGTTGTTGATGGGAGAGTAACATTTAGTGCTTTTGTTGAATACAACTACATGATCTCCGAAAATGTTCAAAATTCTTGCATTTGTTGATTGGTGAATGGTTTTTGAAACCACCATTGCTTGTCAAAATGAAAAATAGACAAAGACACATTATCATCCCTTTCCTTCTTTTGTTTGATGTAATGTGAACAAAGAATGCAGATTTTTAACAAGAACCCATTGCTACATTGATCATCCATTGATAGAGAAAGCAACTTGTTTGAGAGCTTCAAAGCTCTCATATTGTTTGAGAGCTTCCTTCATTGCAAAGACTGAGATCTTCTTCATCAAGTCTTTCCACAAAGGTTCCTCTCCATGAGATAGAAGAGATCAAGTACATTGATAATTGTTGGTCTTGCTGATGTTTCAGAGCTCATGGTTGTAAGAAACTTCAAGCAACTCATAAACACCAAGTAAATCTCCAATTGACCTCTAGATCCAACACTTCAACGTGGCATTTGCATCTTCCACTTGAGAAGTTGATGTATGCCCAAAGTACAGAATATGTTGAAGCCATATGCAACAAGTTTCTCCCTGTGGCATAATCATGTCATTGCAAGATAATGAAAAATTGCACTTGGAGTATTGATGGTAAGTTGATGGGCATTTTCATGATTCTCTTCCTCACTTAAAGAATCAATAATAGCTTGCCATAATTGCATAAAGCTAGTCCAAGAATCTTCAGAGTCAAATGTTGTGTGCTAATTGGCAAGTATGTTCTTGTTAATGTGCCACACACAAAGCATGTTGATTGAACTTGGGAAAACCAGCGATATTGCATTCATTAGTACAATTTCATGGTTAATCACAAAGACAAAGTGATAGCTTGCATCAATTCCAAGCTTTTTGCCAAAGGTCTTCTATAGCTTTCTCATTGCACAATTATAATCCTCAAAAGTTTCCTATAACATATATTAGTTCTTCTCTTTAATATATATTTAAGCTGGCACTAATAACATCAAAAATTAGAAATCATTTTAATAATGGGTTAGCATCTCACATGGTTACAAATAAAGCTTTCAAAGGGTCTTTGGGACAACCCAGTGTTGACATATTAATAGTATAAGGGGTAAGAATATGTTGCTCCTACAAGGATAGGGGTTGGAAATGACTAGAAATGAGAATAAAATATCACTAGTTGTCTATTCTTGCCTATTTAACCTCTTGGGCAAAAACCATTCCTAGAAGAGGATAGGAGTACCCACTATGGCATCCTATAAAAAAGAGAAATAAACAACCACATAAATGAAATATCTAATCTAACAAGCCCTTGATAGTGGTGTTTCATTTCACACCAAAGATCCCTTCCTCCTAAAGAGATCCTTGATCCTTTGAACATATTCCTACATAGACACTCAAGCACTCATTCTTGTTCAATGTCAAGGGTAACTTCCTTGATTTAGTGTAAATCTCTTAAATAGGTTCTCAAGCACACACTCCTACTACAAGATTCCTCACCTCTACTCAACCAAGTATGCACTCAAAGATGTAAGCGAAATCAATCCAACACAAAGATTTAAAAGAGATCTTGAGGTTGAATACTTCATTCATGAAAGAAATGGGGTGCAACCCATATATACAGTTTTCTAACAATTGATGAAGATGATCAATGGCTAATAGTACTAAAAATCTCCTAATTGCACCAACTCCACTTGTAACTAATCCTACTTACTGATCTTATCCTAGGCACAATTAAGAAGTGACTATGCAACCACCACCAACCACAACTACTTCTTGTCATTTACTTTATATAAGTATTTACACTCCCACAATCATTGGCTACAAAATTGGTCCTAAGTCAACATTTATTTCTGGGCAAAGATATATATTAGGACAAAGGTATAATTTGAGGCTGAAGAGAATTTCAGACTGAAGGATGCATTCTATACTTAAAAAATTTCTACTTATTTCTCTTGGGCTAGTAATTATATTCTTCCTAAAATCTACTATGAGGAACTACCTTTTCCTTTACAAACCTTAATTAGCAACTCTACCCACTCTCAATACCTTGCAATTTCCACCAGTAGCACTTTTGTGGCATCCACAAATTTCTTCAAGGTGTGAACAATCACCTTCTTGGATAGCTACTATAGGCACTCATCCATGTATTAATTTGCTGTCCATAAATGTGCTTGGCATCTAGAGTCCCAAGCCTTCAATCTCTCCAAGGAGGTCTCCATTACCTCTTTTTCAATTTCCTTTAGATGGTCATGCGCTATCTCCATCCTTGCCAAAATTGTAGTCTTCTCCAAGTTGAACTAGGTCCAACTTTTCTCCATCTCAACCACAATTTCTCCTTGAATGGCTGCTTGGTCCATTTTTCATTTGTACTCCTTTTGCTTCAGACTCTTTGCAAGTTTCTTTACTTGGATGTTGGCTACTTGTAGCTCCTCTTGATGATGTTGGCTACTATGAGGGACATCCCCACCTTTTCTACTTCTCCCTTAAGTACATCAATCTATTCCACTTGGGCCCTTACCTATTCCTTAAGCTTAAGTCATTGATGTGTTTCTTCCTTCTTCAAGTTGGACATCATTGTCCTTTCTTTCAAGATCTTCTTCTCTATGGCCATGCATTCTTCCTTGAGCTTTGCTGCCTCTTGCATCAAGTCATTACTCCACTTTCCCATCTCCAAATGTTGAGCACAATCTTCTTTCTGTTCATCCCTCACCTTCATCTGCTCCATGTATACTTCTTGTGTCACTCAATGAAGATGCTTGATGAGGGTGACATAGTCTATGGTTTCCTTGTGAGACTTCATGTATGTAGGGAGGAGTTGTTCCATTAATTCCAATGATGGGCCAATCTTGTACACCACTAATTAAGAAAGTTGCCCTATCACAATTGGCCTAAACTCCTTGCTTGAAATTTCCCCTCTTATTGTTTTGAACAAAGCCAAGCGTCTACTCTCCTCTCTCTCAATCTTTGATGAAGATAATTGGTTCCCATTGCTCAAATACCAGTTTTATCGGGGTTGATGCCTCCATCTTGGATGAACCCTTTGTCTTGCTTGTTGTCTTCTTCCTAAAGTCCACCTTCAACCTGAAAAAAATCTTTGTCTTGGCAAGAGCCCACATCTTCTGCCTTGATCACTTGTTCCCCATGAAGGACTCCTTCCTCTTTAGCTTTGCTTCTCTTACATGTGGGAACAAGGGGATTTAGTTATTCTTGAACCCTCTATCATATTCTTCTTTGGTCTAGAACATCCGGCTTCTTGATCATAGCATCAAGGGTAGGCCTTCATTTTTCCTATGGTAAGTTGTTTTTTTGTGATGGAGTTTGGGTTGGGGTGGATTGTACTTCTCCACCTTCTTGCTCTTTGGCCGCATCCTTATCTGATGGAATTATGATTCTTGTGAAGGATTGCTTGCTGGCCGTTGGGATCTGGTTGTGGACTAGTGCTGCCTTTGTCTTGGACTTCTTCTTCTTTGTCTCCCTCTTCTTCCTCCATGAGGATCCTCCTTGTCTTCTTTGTAGACTTTGCTTTCAGCCTTGAAGGAGTCGTGGGTTGTTTCCTAAGTATGGGCTCTATGGAAATCTCCTAATGCATTTGCTTCTTGAACCTCAAGGTGTTGTAGGCTTCTTTCACCTCCACATAATTCCCCATGTGAGAAAACGCTATATCCACCTCTAAGTGCTTTTGTACTATGAACGCTCTTTCTCTAGGTTGGTCAAAATGTTCCATGGTGGAGTGGTCCGAGTAGTTCTTCTTCTATTTGGGTTATTAAATCCATCTCCATATAGAAATGGATGACAAAGGGGGACATCAAAGTTACTCTTAGTTCCTTATTCATTGTTCCTACAAGTTCTCTTGCCCTTGCACAAAACATTGCTGCCCAATTTACAAGCTTTCCTTGGTATAAATACTCAAAGAAGATTGCCTGGCTATGTTTAGGTAAGTTGTTTGTTGGATTTGAACAACTTCATGACCAATTCAACTAAGATCCTCCTTGCAAGATCCTTTATACCGTGGACATACCAACCATTTTTGGTCTTCTTGTCTCTAAAAGTTGCCTTGAACTTGGCCTGGATGGTCATGTCTGGCCAAGTTCATACACTATCTTGAGTCATGCCATTTGGGGGTGAATTACTAGGCCCCAACACTCTATACCAATGCTCTTTGGTCCAAGCAAAGAGGTTTCCTCTCAGATTCTCTAGCCTTGGATCCAGATTATCACTAATTTCATGCAACATTGCATGATCACTCAATTCCCAAATCCACAACAAGAATTCTAGCTTCTTTTTGTTAACCAATTCTTGTCTACAGGACAATCCCCACTTGATTAATCTTGGGGATTTGGGAATGAATTTTGGGGCTCTTCTCATCCTCCTTGGCATGCTAGGGGTAGCTAATTCCTTTCCCTTATCCTCTCATCATTCCTACTTCTCTTTCTCACTTCCTCATACATACGCTTTCTCACTTACAAGTACATGGTTACCACTAAAGCTTATCAATTTTTACAATTGAAATTGAAAGAAAGATATGAATTTGCAGCCAAGCAATGACTTAAAGTAAATATAGTCCTTCTATCCTTGACTTTTATATTGAAAGGCCTAATATTGAAATTTTACTATGCATTAGACTTATATCTAAAATACCTAGAACATTAACATAAAAATCCTTGTGCTTAACTTGTACTTTTTTCCAAAATATCTATGCATCATGGAAATGGACTACTCTTCATAATATCCACAATCATACAATTGCATATAGAAAGATAGATAGATTGATAGATATCTTGCAAAGTGTCTTTCAACTAAAATTCAAGTAGAGCTATAGACGGGTAACTTAACAAATCTTAAAATTTTGACATATTATAGAGATGTGTATAGAGTTTAGATATGGGTAAGTATATTTAATGTTTACATCAAATGGTTCATGGTTATCACTATAGCTTCTTGCATCTTGTGGTTCAAATTCTAGCACCCTATTATATTTCCAAAATTTCTATGAAATATATTTACTATTTTTACTCCAAAAAAAATTTGATTCCTTGTAGAAGGTCTATAAATTGAAATATATTTATAGACCTTTATCTCAATAGCACGCAAATTTTTCACATGAATTTTTCCTTGGATCATGAATGGTAGATATGGATTGGGATTAATATTTGCAATCATAACTTTAGCACTAGCATAGATATATTTTTTATTTCTTCATTTTAATGCTAATAACCCTCTTCACTCCCAGAATAATTGATTTGAATTGTATATATAATTTCCAAGAAGTAAGACACTAATGTAAATGACCATTGACTTAAAATTTAAAAGCTGTTTCTCTTAAAACTTTTAAGAATTCAAAGGATATAGGCTCTACGCCTCGTTTATGGAAGAACAGTTATGACCAAATGATGATAAAACTTGGTTTCTTTTTTTGTTGATCTCTTATTTCCTTGATTCCTGTTTTTTGCGTATGGGAGCATCCAACCAATTTTGAGATTGCATGAATGAAAGTGCTACCAATATTGGGCTGTAACGTTAGTAAAAGTATAACTCTCTATTACTGCCATTACTTGATTACGTAAGAGTATTCCTTGTATTCTTTTCCTTACTAAGACAAAATCTCTTGTTAAATAGCATAAGCAGTATGCTTATTAAAATTTTATGTTAATATTGTAAAATTTCAAGAAGGCCTGAAATAATGGTTGAGTGTACCATGTTGTAAGACCTTCGAATTCCCTTACAACCTACCATCTGGTTGCATTATTATGGGCCAAGGAATAAGATTTATCTTCAATAGAAAATTTGCTAACATCAAGACAAAACTCTTTAGTTTGAGTGAAATTTGAGCTTTCTTTGGCTCTTCACGGTTTTTCAACATATGTTTAATTAGGGCTCTTGTTAATAGAGCTGCACTTGCACAATCTGCAAAAATTGCCTCAAAGTAAGTGATGAATTTTGTAATTTTCTTGTTGTTTTCTCTACAATTATTTATCAATTCTAGCTTCCTGAGAAGGTCATCAGTAAGAATATGTATTCCCTGTAAACTCATTATGCAAATAAATTTTTATCTCCTCTTCACTAAGTAGAATTTTTTTCCATTGAACTCCATAGCTTATGATGCATTAAAGGTACCTTATTAGCTACCTAGTAAAGTTTAATCTTCCAAACTTCTAAATCCTCTGAACTCATTTTTAATCTAAGACCAATAAAGCTTTCTAGATAGGTTTGAAATTCAGAATATCATGAAACATTTATCAGACTAATCTAAATGTTTTTGCATCATGAAGATTATGTTGCATGTTAAGAAGTATGTATGTGTTCAATATTAGCAACACCTCAATACAAAATTTGAACACAATATTAACATTTTTCATGAGTATTCTCAAAGATAATGCCACATGGATTGTTGATATGTTAGAATACCTTGTGTAAAAACAGAAAATGTCATAGATGGGACAGTCATAACCAAAACATCAAAATTAGGCTTGCGTCTACAAGCGATTCCTTGGATGTAGTATTTATAACCAACTATTTAGGTATGGCCTGGTATATATGTCTATGTTTAGATATAAAATTGCATCTATTAAATTATTAAATCTCTCAATGTAAATAATTGGATATAAGTCTTCTGGGAAATAAGTAGGTATCTAGCTTTGCCGAATGCATAAGCGATCAATTTGGTAGCATACCCTTATTTTACTATGTGATCAATAATTTGAAAGTATAGTATGAGTAGGGAGTACAAATGCTTGGAATTCCACATTCCACAGCGGAACTCCGCTTTTTCTAATCTACTAAAATTTTCCGCAAAAAGTACCAAGTTCCACTTTTTAGTGATAATCTACATTTAATTCCACTTTCCAGTGATAATCCACGTATAAATGGCTTCAACATTCATTCACCTGCTCGTGAATAAATGCTTTGAGTTGTTACTGGATAGTCATATAATATGACCATCCGGTTTAATGGTGATATGCTCTAGTCTGAATGTAAAGGTCTAAAATTGTCGAGTTCCACATTATGTATTCAGAAACTATCAAATTCTACCTTCTGTTGGCCAAACCGTCAAATTTCAAACTCAAGTATTGCAGAATTTGGTTGCGGAATCTGCATTTGTATGATTTAAACTACGCTTGTAGACTCCGCTCTTAGTGTTCTAAAATCCGCAAAATTTCCGCCTTCTGCCACTTTACATTCCGAGTATTTGTACTCCCTAGATAAAGTCATCTTTATCTAGGATTACAAATATTTCTAAAAAGGCAAAAGGCACGCATCACCTTCATACCTGATGCGTGCGCACGATTGTCAATGGTTTCGTTCTTTCCTGATACAGAAGGTAGAACTAGAACAGTCACTACAACTTCGGTACAGAACTGAAAGAACAAAATAAGTTAGCGACGTCTGGTGTGTGCATAGAGCAGGGGCCTTCCAGTTCGAATTCCATTCTCCGTCAATCAGCTCATGGTCGATCATTAATTTCAGACATGGTGGACGTTCAATTTACTTTTTATTCGACAATCATCTGCACAGGCTTCTCTGTTTAGTTTCAATGCAAGCAAAGTGCTCATAGTCTTTGTGGACTTAGACAGAACCGGATTTTCCCGGCCAGTACCTCCTGGCTAAGCAGCAAGACGTGCAACTATATTTCCAACTGTTAGCTGCTATTAGTTGATGACTTGATCTGAAGATTATGTCGATGAGCACAAGCTCACCACTCATTTTGTTTTACCAGTGTAGCTGATCTAATGATGTAAATTCATAAGGACGCATGGTCTACTTTCTTGAAACGGCTACGCTGCAGTATTTTATTTCTACTGAAATTGCGCGCTAGATTGAACGCCTAGCAGCATCAAATTTTATACATGGGAGTTGTGGAGCCCACTCTTTATTTTACTGACCAGAATCTCTACTTTAAATCCATCCTGATTTGGAGTAACCTGAACTATTCGGTCGCGTTTTTCATCACGTTTATGTCAGCATTTTCGATGCAGATTGTTCCTACATTTTAGATGCTACTGAAAGTTTTCGACTCATTGACAGCCAAATTACGCAGTTATAGCACCGCACATGCAGATTTTTCCTACTGGTTTTACGTTACGGGATTTCGCTTTCGGCTCATTGCAAGCCAAATTACGAAACTGAAGCACCACACATGGTCAACTAGCTGTATGTAGTCTACGTAATAAAACATCTAGCTCAATTGACCATTATTGGGAAGATCAAAGAATCTATATCCAGATCATTCCTGCTCTTTGAATTACGAGCTAGCTAAGCCTTTGGATCTAACAGTTAGTTGTTGCATTCTATGAATACCACGCGCGATAAATTAATTTACAAACGCACAATGATTGCGGATTTGGCCTTTGCTGCCTTCGAGAACTTCAATATTTGCCAGGTTGATCATAGCAGGTGGAAAGTCAGCAAAGAAATTTTCTTTGCGGGATTCCAGGTCGACAATAGACGCCGGGAAAGGTTCCGTTATCAGTGCATTATCGGATTGGAAGAGTCCTTTGTGGTTCTCAACTCTCTGGAAGTACTCTGTGTCAAAGGTGAACTCGGTTCCATCCATGGCAAGTGAGTTTGAGCTCCCGAGGGGACAGGTCGCTTTCAACTTCTTCGCAAAGCTTGTATCCAAGGCTGGGTCTGTCTCACCTGTGCCGCTGAAATTGTACAGACGACTTTCGATAGCTACACAACGTGATCGGCCTATCGTATGAGCACCTGAAATGGAACAGCGTCAGAGTCAGGAAAACAGACTGACGGTGTGTTAAATAAATGCAGGACAAAAGCAGATGTTGGAATTAATCTTGCAACAACAAATGCATCAGCATCTTGTTTCAGATCTTCTATTCAACCAAAAATACAAATTTGAAACGTTGGATTCTTTGACAATTCTGATTTCTTGCCTGTAAGCACAACTAGGTCCTTTTCACCGAGACCCTTGGACGCAAATTGATTTTTTTGAGTTTGGTAGTCAGTATCCGGAGGCAAGAGGTTCGCTTGTGCCTCAGTTGCTATGGACGTGAATCCATCTCGACGACCCAGGTAAACATCCCACGAAGGACCTCCATCCTACAGAGTATTTAACAGAGAAATTCTCAATAAACTTAAACATTCAAAATTTTGAGGCAGAGGTATCAGCTTCGGGAAGGCCGGATTATACGAGAGTAACAAAGCAATCTGTGATAACAACGACACTTCAACTTCACGCATCCATGTATACAACTCTCAGTAGCAAACATGAGGGGAGGGGTAGACATTTTTTCTCATATATCATATATCGTACCAGAACGGTGATATCACGAGATACTATCTGTATTATGTCCGCACAAGAAACAGTTTGAGGGCATTCGTTCTCAAGAGCAGCTTTGATCCCATCGTAAACCTCGTACCCTCTGACCGAGTTCAAGTTCGGCCCGACCGCATCTTTCTCCGGTGTAACGCCATTTATTGAGTTCAGCAAGATGGATGCATCACATCCCTGCGTGCGCGGAACACCAAGCACATGCAAAGTTGGTGAGAAAAACACTTCTATCTAAAAGCTCTTATGATAGTACAAGTACTGGTTGTCCGTCGTAACCAGTAAGGTAACAACACGGCCCAGATATCCTGCTCTGAGGAAGTTTCAAGGTGTCATGTCCATGTCCGCCTTTCTGATCACAGTGTGTTGTTTACGGGAAGCATATGAGAAGGGTAGGAATTGCAACTTACACGAACGAAACAGTCATGGTACGAAACCCTCAACAAAGGACCTCCTAGCGTCGGGTCCTGAGCTAGAAATTCTTTCAGTACTCTCAAGATTATCTCCTCAGCTTGGGGACATGTGGAATCATAATATCTCAGCGAGAGAGAATAGACATTCACATGACATACGCAAAAGATCACACAGAATAATAAGACTGTTGTCTTCAACCCTGGTGTCAGCATTATGAACAATAAAGAAGCTGAGAATCCTTCTGAAGATCACTACTGTAACAAATATATCGACAGGATGCAGCAGCAGTGCTGAGCACAAGACTTATGCTAGTTCTCCATGCACAGATGTGGAGCTTGAGAGCTGTAGCACTGCGAACACCACTTAAACGGACGCTCTGGAAACTGGCTCAGATGATAGTGATCTAAACTGCCCTTCTGAAGCCCTTTTTAATAGGTTACAACTCAGACCAGTTTCAAGCTTAAGACCTCATATCAGTAGGCAAACTAGCTATGCTTGGACCCATGTTATTGACCGAGGTCCTCAGTTTCACTTAGATTGACATTTTATTTTCCAACATTGCGTATGCTCTCTCTTGCGTAAGGCAACGGTGATCTCACCAAACGGTGGTAACCGCTCTATCTAGAGCTGGATAAGTTTCTCCATGTGATTCATTGAAAAAAGACATGAAGTACAGTGCGAAACCCAAGACAGATCCTTTAATTAGAATTTTGCGAGCTTTGCATTTCAATGGATCAATTCCATCCCACCGCATACCGGTCCCAGCAGCAGGTCGAGTTAGAGTACGAATGCACATGTATTAAGGCGATATTGCGCGATCTTATTATTAGATGTATATATTATATACAGTGCTTGTGCATCATTGACTTTCTCCAGTTTAAACGTGAACTTTGACATTGAATCAACATAACCATGAAAATTTGTCCCCATACTTGTTTAATCCCACCGCTTAGCTTCTGATGATGATATTCCTACTCAGTACTCGAGGTTGTGGTATGCATACGCAGTGAGTTGGAAGGCAATGATTTTGAAACCGGTTCCTAGTGGGTTTAGGTACTTCTCCTTGAGATTCCATTCGAAACTCTTTTGTCCCTTCTTGCCTCTTCCCGGACCAAAGTCCTTCAGCATTCTCTTGACTTGAACTAGCTTGTGCTGGAAGGATTAGGGGATCATTTTTACATCGCGTATAACATAGAATAAAGTAGCTAATGTCCATTCTTCAAGGGCTAGGTTAGGTACATTACAATGTGACGGCAACTCGTCAGTCTACCACTTTAGAAGGTTTCTGCTGTAGAATAGGTCCATTGTGCGACCCGAAGTTAGAACTTAGGCCTGGCTCAAATTACGACGCAAGATTCCTCAAGTATGGCTGTCACAGTGATTCAGAATCGTTGCTAAACCAAAGTAGACAGCAAGACTCAATTTCGGAGTTCAGAGTCCTCCAAATTTTCAAATGCTTTATGCAGGCTATACAACAAATAGGGATCCGGAATATGAACTGTAAAAAGTAGACAATGATGCCGCTGCATACAATTAATCGAACGTCTTCAGCAAATGCTACAGTAACGGTGAAATCAGCTTATGCCCGATGCATAGGTCCGCAGGGATTCCGAAGAGTCCGGGAAAGGGATCAATGGCCACTACCGACAAAATTTGCAACGATCACTTTTAACAGATTGGCAGCTAAACTCTCAGCTCTTCCATTTAGTAAAAATCTGTGGCCAGCAATAAATTGTTGAGATGCTGGTCTGGTACGTTGTCGAAAAGTCGTAAGAGTCACATGTAAAACAAGGAGGAGCACCCTGCACATAATAAGAGAATAAGAGAAGCATCCCTGTGGAGTTATTTGCATTGAAACATAGGGGCAATACCAGGTTGGAGATCCATCGATATCGAGTGCACGAAAGCTCCCATCGTTTTCACAAAATTAAACCACCGGCGGCAAGAGACGTCTCAAGAAATTGTGAAATTCTACATGAGTTTGACGATGTCCAACCACGGAAGAGGTATCGAGGAACACATGTTTGTTGACGGCATGATCAACGATAAGACAACGTGAACTCCTTGGCCGACTGATTATCCCCTGCTCCTCTTTTTCTGCCTACCATTTCCAGCATTACAATCGTGTACACAATTGCTTCCTGTATATGGTTAGTAGAAAGCTCCTTACAAATTGGGAAGTGAGTACAAATCATTGCACAGAATTGGAACTGCAGCTGAATTGTATTTCGACATTTTGCTGTTTTACAAGATCCGTGTTTCTCCTCACGTATCTCGACGACTGTACATCCGTTCTGCGACGCTGCCACAATAGATACCGAGGACCACTGGCTACTACAGTGAAGGTCATCCTCGATACTAAGCCTGGCCGAAGAAAACTTTCTCATGATCAATTAGTCTGACATAACCTAGTTGCAATTTACCAGTAGGAATTTCCGAGGATATGCGTAATCAGATATAACCTAGTTTCGTGGTAAATGAATGGCCCAAGGTATATGTTTCAGATCATATGCATCAAATTCTGCCAGCCATTGGTTACTACTGCGGTGTGGTTGTTTAAGGTGCAACGTGAAGCGGGCTCTGAATCCAAGTCGAATCCTTTCTATGGATTGGAATTATGCTGCAGGCTATAAGGCTAAGTTGTACATACTACAAGCTTGATACTTGATTGGTGGTGATGCGTGCAGTCTAAAGCTCATGACTCCGCCCTGTAAGTTATGTTGTATTTTACGAACATCAGTTGAGAACTAGGAAAGTGCTCATGAGTGTTAAGATCCCAAGAGAAGCGCTCATGAGTGTTGAGAACCCTTGTCTTTACCTCTGTTCCATTTAGCTCTTTGTATTGGAGTGTGTTATTGATTCTTTGGTTTGGCTCTTTGTGTTGGATTATATGTATTGCCTATTTTGGTTTCCATAGTGATAGGGCAATTTGTGAAAAGGTTATGGATGCATATAGATCTTCAATCATTGAGAAGCAGATTCCTTTGGTAATTTAATGCGGAAGACTACAATGGAGATTTATCCTTAGTCCATAATGACAAGTGATAAAATAATAGAGGATACAGTAGAGACTAAAGAACTCCAAGCATAGGACAATATAACAGACCACTTCTAGTCGACTAATACTTCGATTTTGAATTGTGTATTGAAGCAAAGTACCATAGAATATAGTAGAGACGAAAGAACTCAAAGCATTTGAGCACAAAGACAATAAAGCAATTCTCGGCGGCTAATATTTCAGCATCCAAATTTGGGTTGCGTATTAGAGCAAAGAAATCAATGGATATATTTAAGCTCGTTTTCAATCACTATTTTGCAAAGCAAATAAAATCACAGTATAAATATCAAATTATTGGACCTAAGAAAGAGAGACTATGGATAATTCTCCGCAAAGATTAGAAGTAGAGCTATTGCCATTTCAATGTAAGGACATTGGCATTTGTGACATGCATGACACAAATGCATAAAATGCACCTTGAAGGAATGCCTGATCAACTTTAGATTTGACAATAGTATTTTGTTGGACTGATTGTGCAAGTCTCACGTAATAAATGTGAAATATCATTAAATGTTGACATTGTTGACGTTTAACCAAATGAAAAATGTCATCAAGAATACTAAATGCCAAAATTTCTAATTAAAAGTGATCTTAAAGGACCTAATAACTATTGTATCTCAAGCTCATGTAAATTATATTTCTTTGTTACTAGATAATCATGATAGAAAACTTTCAATGGAGTAGTAGAGCTCAAAGCTTCGTTATGATTAGATAAAAACAATAAGAAAATTCAAAGGTAATTGCAAAGTTCTTTTATTCTTCTAAGAGTACATTGTCAAAATTGAGAACTCCTTTTACTCACTGAGAAATGGAAAATTAAGAATTTCCTAGACTAGAGAATTACAAATAAAATATAATAATTTTCTGTTAAAATAAAAAAATAATGACAAATTATTTTTGATAATTATATAGGAGAAATTCTAAGAATGAAACATTTCTAGAAAAGAGGTAGAACAACAAAGATTTCCAAAGTAAATTGAAAATATTACAAGGAATTAAAGAAGTAGATACACAATGAAGTAGAGTAATCGCTTATTGCAATATTTTATTATACTATCATAAAAATAACTAGATATTTTTCCTATCAATCAAATGTGTGGAAATAAATGCTCTTTTGTGAATTACAAGAGAACTCTAATGAATATCTCATTGGGAGATAATACCAAAATACAAGCATTTGGAGTTGGTGAAGTAATTATCAACTCCTTAAAATATAAAAGGTCAAGATTAATATTTTCAATAAAATAAATATAGTATATTTTCCTAAAATCAAGAAAAAATGATGTCCATGGTAAACTTGAAGAACAAGACCTAAGTGCTATTTTTTGTATAGTGTGGCTAAATCTAATTGGTCAATCATCATGAGTAGAATAAAGAAAGGAGATCCATATTGATACAATTATTGTATAAATAATAATTACGTTATAAAAATTGAAAATAATAGTTCACTTGTGCAAATTTTTCTTCTTGTGCTTTTACATGTACTTGGTACAAAAGACTTGAACATAGTTTATATTTTTCTCATCTACAACACATGGTAGTGCTTTTACATGTACTTGGTACAAAAGACTTGAACATAATTTATATATTTCTCAAATACAACACATGGTGGATGGAATGAAGATATATCAATTTAAAAATAATATATTTTGTGAAGCTTTTGTGTAAGGAAAAACTATTGACAATTTTTTGGTAATAAATCAAATGTTTAGATAGAGAGTTCCTTTGAGATTACACATAAATTTTTATATGTACTTATCATAATATCAACAAGTAGAGGATCAAGATAATTTATACATTTATAGGTGAGAATTCAAAGAAAGTACACGTATGTTTTGTAAAATTGAAAATGTAATCTCTTGGCAAGTTTGAAGAATTCAAACACATGAGCAAGTGTACCATCAATACATTGAATAGTGGCTGTGGTAGAGAATATAATATAACTCAAACTCAGAGTTTAAAGCAAGAAAAGATCAAGTCACGATCAGCTATAAGAGTATCACCCAAGCAAAATTGACAAGTTGAGAGAATAAATAAGACTATTATGGAGAAGCAAATATCATGATCTTGGAGATAACTCTTTCTAGAATATTTTACCTTAGTTAATTAATATAATAGCCTTTATGAAAAATAGAAATTATGACAGCCTAGTGTCTATGTTTCAGTAGTAAAATGGTCAGGACATGTTGTTCCATTAGGGATACAGGTTTGAAATGTCTAAAAGTGAAGAGAAATGACACTTACGGTGATTCTTTATTATTTCCTATTTAACCTCTTGGGCGGAACAACTCTGAAAAGAGGTAGTGTCACCCCTTGTGGTGCCTTACGGAAAAGGGAAAACAGAAATCATTTTTACTACAAATCTATTCCAAATTATTTGTGAAGGTGATAGCTCACTTTGAACCAAAGGTCACCTCACACCAAATACTCTCACTCCAAAGGTTACATACTACCATTCCTAAGAGGCACAACTCTGAGTCTTGTGTCAATTGATTGACTTATATTTTTTGTTTTCAATGCTCCAAATTACCCTTAACGTTTCAGAACATTGTCCCGCTCTTTTCGAACCCCAATGGTCAAACACCACAAAAAAGTGCAAATGTCTCCCTACACTTAACTGCATGCATTCCTATTTTGAGGTCCTTGATAACTAGTCAAAATAGTCATTCAATCAAAACTCAATGTGCAAACAAATAGCAATAAAAGTTTGGAAGGTCTCTTTGCTAATTTCCTTGATTACCAAAAAGTGAACATGAACTACAGTGAGCCAAAGCCCTATATATATTTTCCTACTTCTCACCAAAGAGATCCAATGGCTAAGTGAAATATGGCTATCTCCTATTTACATTTGCATCACCTATCACTAATCCTATCTACTTATCTTTTCTAATATTGTCTAATTAAGCTTCTTCTGTATGTCAACAAAGGTATCAAATCTTCCCTTCTAAAACTATCCACCTTTGAAAATTGACTCCAAAGGTCTTTGGCTGCAAAATTTTCCACAAAATTCTCCTCACACAACAAAGGTATTTCTACCCCAAGTAACTTCTTCATCAAAGGTGTCTTCCACGACAAAGGTGTGTCCCACACCAAAGGTATTTTACAATTCAAAATATTTTCACCTATCTAAGCCTTTGGCTACAATTGGCCTACCACCTGAAGATCTTTAATTATGAAGATCTTTGGCTATCCCATCACAAAGAACTATATTTACTATATTTACCTCTATAGATCCTAATAGAAATATCTATCTGTACCTTAGATATGTGAATTCAAGAAGTCTTGTGTATGTTCATCTATCTTCCGGTCAATATGATCTTTCAATTGCACCACCAGCTTATCAAGTTTCTTGCTTGAGTATACCTTGGTCTCTAGAGTCTGAATTTGCAACTTCAGCTTATGGACTTTGGTGTAATGTGAACTTACTTGTATTGCATTCTCCACAAGGCACACCAATTGGTCCCTCACTTCCTCCATCTACCAGATTATCTTCATCTTCTCTTCCTCCAAGCCAACGTGAATCCCCTACACTTTGGCCATTAATTCCTCCCTTGTTTGGCTTTGATTGGTTTGCTTCTTCTCCTCCCTCCTATTCAACTCAGCCTGCAATTGGTTGAGTTGAAGGTTGGCTTTTGGAATGGTATTCATTCCACTACATCTCTATTGTGATTGTGCTCACCTTGGCTACACCCAATTCACTTAGGATAATGACTACTTCTTCATCACAAGCTTGGAATTTTTGCTCCTCGAAGTCCTATTGCCTTTGATTTTTCTAGAGCCGGAGGACCCACATCTCTCCCTTTAACTTTTGGATCTCTTCTTCATATTTGGTCCGTGCTGCCTCAAGTTCAGTGTTGTGATTCTTTGCCTCAAAATTCTCCTACATCAAGTTATTTACTCTTCAACCTTCTCCCCTATATAGCTCCCTCGCCTTTGTTATTTCTTCCTTTGCCTTCTCCCTTCTTCCTCAATTTGATGGGAATTCTTATGAAGGTGCTTCACCAAGGAGGTGTGGTCAGTAACTTCCTTGTGGCATTCGTGGTACATGGGTAAGAGCTAATCTATAAACTCCAAAATTGGTCCCACCAAATCAATGGCCAATTATGATATGTCAATAGGATGCTTTCTCCTTGGGCAGGTTCTTCTTCCTCCACCTACTTCCCCTCCCCTGAAGGTCCTCCTTCTTCTTCCTAGATGTCCACTTGTTCTTTTCCTTTAGGCACTAGACTTTTGGGTTCAAGTACTTGTCCTTCAGCCTTGTGTATTTCTTATTTGCTGGCTTTAGGTACCTCACCTTTTGCTTTGGGTACTTCTTCTTGCTCAAGCCTATCTTCTTCCTCCTCACCCTTTGACCTTGAAGGTCCCATCTCTTTGTTGTGTGTGCCTTTGGTATGGATTGCACTTCTGTTGGTATGGACTGCACTTCTGGCTCCAAATTTTTCTTCCACATTTGGTTGGGGTTGCTAAAGTTCTTCTCTACTTAGTTCCCTTCCTACCAGTGTTGATTGTGCATCTTTGTACTGATCATCATTCTTCTCCTCTCTTGAAGATGATACCACACGTGTGAAGTAGTTCTCCCTTTCCTACTCTCCTTCACTTTTAATATCTTTTGCTTTGTCCTCTGACTACTCATCAACCACCTATATATGTTCATTCTTGCTCTCTTTGCCTTGACCTTTGGTTTGCAAGTAACATTCTTTCTGACTTTTTGTTGTAGCCAAGTGTATTCCCTACTTTTTCTACAGGGCAAATTTACACATGTGTGTGTATTCTTCATCAGCCACTTTGTACTTTGGGTACACAGCTTTCTCCTCATGTTATGATTGGAACTACTCCTTTGGATAGTAATGACTTGGGAATTTCTCCTTCTTTTCCTTGGTAAAAAGGTTCATCCCCATATGCCCAAATGGGGACAGAAGTGTCATCCTATCATCATTGTTCATGTCCCTAAACATGCACTGGGTCAGAATGTAGAACATGTGCGCTCAATTCACCAGCAGCACTTTGTACATGAACCGGAAGAAAACTATCTAGCTGGTGTTGAGGTAAGTTGTAGTCTCTAACTTGAATAATTTCATGATTGCCTCTACAATGGCCCTTCTAGCCAGGCTCATGAACTTGCTACCCCAACCCATTACTAATCGTTGGTTGACCAAATGAGGCCTTCAAACCTTCTCCAAGGTCTCATCTGGTCTATACCATTGGGACTCCAGGGTCATCACTTGTAATATGGAATTCTTTAGGCTGAGGATATGTCTCCAAGCTTTCACGTGCATTACTTACGGTGACCAATACTTGTGGATGAGGTACCCGCGGTCTGTTGACACCCGTTGATCTTTAAGATAAATTGAGGGAAGACTTGAGACAGCAGCTTTTCTTCATTTGGGTCATTTGTCTGTTTCGACGACGTCTGGTTGCAATTGGACTCTTCCTCGCAACTCTTTCCCAAGCTGGTCAAAACTCGGCTGACCGATCCGCAAGCTAGGGTCCATTTTCATTCTTTATAATATACTGGGGAGAATTCATATTTTGATTTGTCTCCACGTTTTCAATCAAGTAAATACCTGGGATTCTCTGGATCTTTCCAGTTTTTGGGGTTCCCTGGATGTTATTTGCTTCTTTTGCATTTTACCACGCTAATTTTTCATTGTCACAGGATGAGGCAGGCAAGACGCACTGTCATTCACTAATATTCACGACAGGATTGGATTATTTTACTCTGGTCTACATCTGCTTGAGGAACCCATGTGCACCACATAATATCTCATGTCTGGTCCTCGCCCAGTCGGTGTCCTTCCAAAGTAATATTCCTTCTTAACTGCCAACACTCATCGAAACTAACATATAACATCAAGCCTGGATTTATGTGTGCCGGTCCTACATTGCTTTTCGTTCTTTGAGGTCGGATCTCTGTACCTTTGTTGCTGTACCTATGAACTCGGATACGGTGACAGATCACTCAGTGGCATTTAGCGCCAATGATTAATTCGCAAGTTTAGGGTTACCGGATCAAGCTAGCAATAATCCTCACATGTGCAATCGCAATGCTGAGGAGGAACAAGTTTGAATTAACGGAAGGATCTCCAAGTTCTATAACAAGATTATGTATTCCAGTACATGCTAAATTGAGAAAAGCGACCGCGTAAGATAACGAGAAGGACGAAAAGACCTTATCAAGCCGTACAAGAATAAAACATAACAGGTAAAATGGAGCAAAATATGACATTTAATATCGATACGAGAAATCTGTTCCATTGCACCTAAGAAACCTACCTGGGTACATACTCAATTTAAAATAAATGGATTTTATTAGACCGTACCAAAGGTTCATTAGGTCTATATATTCCACTTGAGAGACACATCTGATACCTAGTTTATAAAAGCACTTAGTTCTGTCATATAGTTGCACTAGAAAATGTTTCAACTTTTCTTCTCTGAATTAAATAAGATATATACATAGATCCAACTAGTACAGATTGCTTCTCCTGACAATGTGCAGATTCTGTCTTCTTCTTATTTCGTCCTTATCGTACATCATTTTCCACCATGAGATACAAATACTGGAGCTTTACATCTGATTTTGATGATCACTTCGAAATGGTGGCCTATGATGACTAGTTGAAAACTGCGCGTCCACATGAAGATCAGGAACGTTAATACCTTAGTTAAAAAACGATTTAGAGGATCATCTTTATAACAAATCCAAGCACAATTTACATTCACTCCACGGATCAAATTGCTATAATACACCAAACCTTCTTCTTAAGATTTCAATGCTTATAATCATCAAACTAAATTAGTAGATGAAAGACTGTGTCTTGGACGCTCTGTACTTGCTTATCTTCCACGACGTGCGATGTACATAAACTAGCGTACAATTCAATCTAAACTCTACCTTTTATAGCCTGGTAACAGTGGAAGGTCAGCACGAGAAACCGACGTCAACTCAAAGCGTCATGCGACGCTATATTTATTTGTACCCGCAGTGTCGATCGAGGTACCTCTGTGCTTTCAAGGACTGGCATCGGTTTTAAATTCTAAACCGCAGTTTGAATTCTAATGTCAATTGAAATCATATATGTAAAACGGGTCAAATGCATATTACCTACACTCACCGTAAGAATGAGCGTTCAATTAAACCAACATTTCAGTTAAATTACCGAATTCTGAATGCATCACGCTCTTTATGCGGAAACGATTCTACTACACGATATTTTCCTGGTTTTTGTTTGTTTTACTTCATTCCTTCCCTTGTGAAACGGAAAAGAAATGTAAAATAGAGGGAAATTACAAACATGCCCCGAAAAAGTTTGTAAATTAAAAGAATATCCCAACAACTATTATTTACAAAAATACCCGAAAATACCCTTGCCGGCCTTTGGTTCGGGGGAGAGGATGGGTCAGGGGAGGGCGGACCATGCCGGCCTTGAGGTTCGGTGTGCAATTTGTCAATTTCTAAATTGCAACGCTAGAAAGTGCTCAGTCAATGTCTCTATTTTCTTGGAGAAGATTTATTGGAAATTGTGAGTTCCCGATGGTGGTTTCAATTATATATTTATAAGTACCCCCAAGATATTAGGGTTTAAATTTACCAAGAAATGGGAAACATTTTATGGGTGAGGGCCCATAGATGTAAAGGGCTACGGGTCACCTTTTATGGGTTCCCTAGCATTTTACGGCTCCGGTGCCTTTACTCGTAAAAATTGGAACCTTAGGGTGCATGCACTACACAGAAATCTATAATTGAAACCCTTCATTGCTGCATTTTCCTCCCCAATTTTTGGGTCACTTTGCTCCCATATATTCAAATTCACTGTCTGCAAAAGGCAACAACAAATTTGAGTAAATTCTCTAATTTCCATCGCGGTTGCACGTAGACTTCTATAAGCCTATCAACATTGATCTCTAGAAAGCAAAATGGCTTAATCTAGGGTGAGAAGATTCTACTAGAATATGCCTTAGTAGTGGCTTGGAGAATGAAATTGAAATGCCTCCAAAGTATAAGTATGTAGAAGGTCTAGTTTCCAAAAAGGATTGTCTCCTTTGACCTGTCAGCAAAATTTCCCAGAGATAGTTGTGCCTATCACTTGGACATAGAAAATAGTGAGCTCACTTGATTTATTATTCTATACTAATGCTACTACTAGAGGTTGGAATACAACAACAAAAATGAGATGGTATTGGAGTTTGTTATGTGTCTTTATGTAATGTTCCAAGAACAATAGAAACCCCAAGAGAAACACAAAAGAAAATGCAAGACTTCCCTCAATACACCAATGCCCCAAAGGAGAACCTTGTCTTTATTATAACAATATGGAGTTTGCAGACAAGTTAGTCGAGACTAACAAAGTAGCAAATATGCCAAATTAGCCAAGAATTATAAGAATATTTTAGAAGCATCTAGGAAGCTCCTTGGTACCTTCCAAGTATTTGGTAATGTACATGCCAAGTGGTGACTTCTAGGAGGAAACTTCTCAAGAAGTTTCTCAGTTAGCTTGGCTTGCATCTAAGAAGGCAGTTTTTGGGAAGCTTCTTGAGAAACTTCTCAAGAGCCTTATTTGTTCCCTATAAACATCAAAGCCCAAGCTCAAGCTAAGCATTCAAATTTTTCCCCATTCAAGAGTACCTATATGATCTTTCACTCCAATTTTCCATTCTCTTATTTCTCTCTTCAGTCTTTTACATTGGTATTAGAGTAGGAATGGGATGGATGGAATTTATAGACCACCAAACCATTTGGATTTCCTTGTCCATGTATTACCCAAACATCATTTCACATATTTCATCATCTCACGCTTTGGGTAGAACTTTTTGAATATGAATACCTTGTCCGATGAACCCTTGGTACTTTCAATTGTAACTTATAGAGAACAATGGATGTGTTGCATCTTTGTGCTAACTTAGAGAATTGTAGGTAGTTTGATAGAGTAGTGGTCATGGTGGCAATGCCTAAAGTTATCATTGTTATACAATAACAAATCAAGCACCTTACTCAATTGTTGGAAAAACAAGACCATCATAGACTGGAGCATGAAGAGAGAGAACCATTTCAAGAAGGAGAAGAGAAAATTCAATTTCCAAAGCCCAAGGTATTTGAAGGCAAAAGTCTCTCATGCATAGTGGAGACCTTTTGGTTTGATTGTGAACATAATTTTGAAGCTACAAATCTTCAAGATAAACAGAGACAGATTCTCTTTGCTTCAAGCCAATTGGATTGAGTGGTAAAACTATGGTGGCAATTCCAAGTGGAGCAAGCTGAATGGCAGTTTGTGATGCCAACCTTGACAGATGAAGAAATAAAGAGTAATAATTGGGCAATTTCAAGCTATAAATGCAACACAAACCACAAGAGATAGATTGGTAGAATTGAAGCACATTGGTTTTATAAGAAGTAACATCATTCAATTCCCAAACACCATAATTCCAAATATACTAGAAGATGAAGCTCTGGATTGATTTATGAGAGGTTTAAAGTCATGCACCATATTAGAAGTGACCATATGGGAGCTCAAATACTTGGAGGAAGCCATGCAATTGGTTGAGTGCTTTGATTTATTAGTTGTGACAACTTGGTTTTGACCTTGACCTCCATAGAACTTGCCAACACACTACACACGGGTAGAGGAGCTAGCACCAATAGAGATTGATGCCATCAAGAGATCACTTGACACTAGAAATAGGGAAAGACTATTACAAAATGTTAGTTGCTTTTATTGCTACCAAATTGGACAGCATATTGTTGAATGTCCACTCTCAAACATAAACGACCCCAAAAAACCATCCAAATGGAGTTTGTGGAGCGTGATGATCAAGGAAATGAAGAATCCTAGTAGGAGAATTTGAGCCACCTACTACAAACTTAATTAGTTCTAATGGGATTGAAAGTTCAACCCATGCAAGTTTACTTCACTTGCAATGTATGCTATTTGATCGTGGTTGTAGGATTTTGGTTGATTTTGGAAGTTCAAAGAATTGCATATCCATGTAAGTAGCAAAGGAATTATGTATTTCTATCAAGTTAGCAATTAGAAGTAGATTGATGATGGTGAATGGTAGAAAGAATTCTTCATTCCATACCTCACATCCTATTACATTCAAGATTAGGAAGGAGTATTTGGAGTGTATGAGGTTTGTAGTGGCACCTCTACACTATGATATCATTCTAGGGTTGCCTTGGCTTGAACTTCATAAGGTTCAATTTGATTGGACTTGATGACAAATTCAAGTACAACACCAAGGTAAGAATTACCAATTAGGTTGTTTGGAACCTTTGAATAAGACACCTAAGAATAGTCAATCCCAAGATTTATCAATAAAGTAGCTATAGAGCAAGCTTTAGAGGAGGATATTCCTATTTTTGTAATGTAGATCAAGCCAATTGTGCATGAAAAATATAATGAGAGCAAAAAGCTTCATCAAGTAATGGTTGGTCAAATAATTTAAGAGTTGTAGATATGTTTTTGGATGATCTACTGAAGGGATTATCATTTGATCATGGTATACACTTCAATATTAAGTTACTGCCATGGAGTACTCTAGTGAATACACCAATCTATTAGCTCTCACCAAAGGAGCTTTGAACAACATTGATGAAGTTGTTGCAGAAAGATTTCATACAACATAGTTCATCTATTTAGGAAGCACTAGTACTATTTTTTCCAAAGAAGGATGGGAAACTTCATTTCTTTATTTATTAACATGGCATCAAAAAAAAAACAATGAAGAATGCATATCCTTTGCCTCAAATTGATGACTTGCTAGATCAACTAAGAGGAGCATGATACTTCTCCAAGTTGGATATCCAAAGTGATTATTGGTAGATTCTCATTGATAGAGAGGTTGTGCAAAAAAATCCTTTTTGCATAAGGTATGGGCATTTTGAATTGAAAGTTCTACCTTTCAGGCTCACTAATGCTCCAATAGTCTTCATAGATCAAATGCATTGGGTGTTGGATGGGCTATTAGATCATTATGTGATGGTGTTCTTGGATGATATTTTCATTCACAGCAAGATGGAGGTAGAACATGTAAATCACATGCAAGAAGTCCTAAGACAACTACATTAATGGAAATTTTATTGCAAGATATCAAAGTGTGCCTTTTGCAAGAAGGAGGTTACCTTATTGTGTCATAAGATCTCATCAAAGTGGATCAAGATGGAAGAAGAGAAAATCAAAGCACTCATTGATTGGCTTACTCTAAAGGATGATATAGAAGAATGGGCATTTAATGGATTGGTATGTTTTTGTTGATGGTTCATCCATCAACAAAAACATATCATGTCCACTATTATACTCATGTGACCACTTCATTAACCGATCTCTTGGGGAAGACCTCAAGCTTTCAATGGACCACCAAGCACAAAGAAAAATTCTAGAAGCTAAACATATGGTGTCTTCAAGACCCATTCATCAACCATATGATCTTGAACTACCTTGTGTGGTTGATTTTGATACTTCTAGCTTTGCCTTTGGAGGTGTGTTGCAACAGAAATTTCCAAATGGTTTCCATCCCATTGCCTTTATATCTCACCTACTAAACACCATAGAAAGAAATTACACTTGAGATCAAGAGTAAATAGCAAAGGTATATGCCACCAAGGTATGGAGGCAATATCTCTTATGGAAACAATTGATCATGCAACTGATCAAACACCCTTATTGCAGACATTACATTTGGAGCACCAAAAGAGTTGACATCATCAATGGGAGAAACAACTATAGTTGTTTGACATCAAACTTGAAAACAAACCCAATAGGTTCCATTTCATCCCCAATACCCTATCATGATGACTTGATTTGAAGACTCTTCTACTCATCACAGCAATTATGATAGTGTCAACTGACTTAAAGTAAAAAGTGATTTTAGAATCACTTTATAACAAGACTCCTTCTTTCAAATGGTACAAGGTTGTCCGGCAGCATATGATAAAGACTACAACACTTTCTCCTTCCAAGAAGGCCTTCTATTCTATGAGAACCAGATCTATGTTTTAGCCAAGGATGATCTACAACTTGTGTGCCTTCAAGAAGCACATGACTTACCAATCACTGGTCACATTGGTATGGACAAGACCTTGGGTACCCTCCAATGCCAATGGTGGTGGCTCAACATGGCAAAAGATGTTTGAAAGTTCCAATCTTGTGAGAGCTTCAAACACAAAAAGACTAACAACCAAAAATCAAGTGGACTCCTTCAACCACTTCCCATCCCATCTACTCAATAAGAACACAGGAGCTTAGATCTCATCATATCTTTGCCCAAGATAAAGCAAGGTCACATAACAATCATGGTGTTTGTTGATAAGCTTAGTAAGCAAATCCATTTAGCACCAACCTCTAATAAAGTGGATGCTCCAACATTAGCCCAAATCTCCTTACATAATGTCTTCAAGTATCATGGGATGTCTTGTGTACTCATCTCCAATTGCAATCCTCAATTCAACAAAAAAAATTGGCAAGCACTCTTCTAGCTACTTGATACCAAGCTTGATTTCTCCGTAGCTTATCATCCTCAAACTAATAGATAAAATTGTACCTTGGAAGACATGTTTTGTGCCTTTATCAATGTTCACCATAAGAACTGAGATGAATATCTTGCAATTGTTGACTTTGCCTACAATATTTCCAAATAAACAAGCACCGGATTCTTTCTCTTTTTCCTTAATTTTAACCAAGACCCACTTGTTTAAGATTTTTTTCTTACTCCTCCTCCATCTCATGTCCCTCATACTTCCACCTTCCTGACCACAATATCCTAATACTTACAACAAGCCAAATCCCATCTCCTTGTTGCTCAAAATTATTTGAAACAAAACACGGACAAACATCATCATGATCTCATCTTTCAACTTCGTGATGAGGTCATGTTTTCTTCTAGTAACCTACCCCTCTCACTTGATACTTAATTTTTTAAACTTGCTCCTAATTGGATAGGTCCATTTGATGTCACGCAAATCATTTCTCTTATTGCTTATTAATTTGCCTTGCCTTGTCATATGCAAATTTACCTTGTCTTTCATGTTTCCAAGTTGAAATATTTTGTTTGTAATCCATCTTCCTTTCCTTCTTGTGTCCAACCCCCCTCCCCTCCCACCCCCCCCCCTCTTCCTCCATCCTCTTGTCCCTATCAAAAATCATGAGGAGTATGAAGTTGATTGTATCATTGCATGTTAGCACATTCAATGTGGTTGCCAATACCATATTGAGTACAAAGTCTTTTGGAAAGGGTATCCCCTTCATGGTGCTACTTGGGAGCCTCTTTCACATATCCAAAATGCACAAATGGCCATCCAAGAGTTTGAAGCTTCTATGGTGACGAGGAAGTCACCAACTAGCAGTGGGGAAAATGTAATAATATGGAGTTTACAAACAAGTTAGTCAAAACTAACAAAGTAGCAAATAAGTCAAATTAGCTAAGAATTATAAGAATATTCTAGAAGCATCTAGGAAGCTACTTGGTACTTTCTAAGTATTGGGTAATGTGCATGCCAAGTAGTGGCTCCTAGAGGAAGTTTCTTGGGAAGCTTCTTGGCTAGCTTAGCTTGCATGCCAAGTAAGTGGCTTCTAAAAAGAAATTTATTGGGAAGCTTCTTGACTAGCTTAGCTTGCATGCCAAGTAGACGGCTTCTAGAAGGAAGCTTCTTGAGAAACTTTTTGGTTAGTTTGGCTTGCACTCTAAGAAAGTGGTTTTTAGAAAGCTTTTTGAGAAGCTTCTCAAGAGCTTTATATATTTCTATAAATATCAAAGCCCAAAATCATACTAGGAATTTAGAGCTTCACTCATTCTTGAGTCCCAATGTGATCTTTCACTCCAATCTTCCATTCTCCTATTTCTTTCCTTGGTCTTTTACATTCATTATATAGTAAAGAAGATCCACTCAAAAGGAGTTACACCCTTGGATCAAATACATGGATTGGTGACATGTCAACAAGCTCTACCTTAAGATTAGCTGCATGGATTAGTGACATGTCAATCCTTGTCCTAATGGGTTGGTCAAACAAGTTTGAACAAAAGGAATCTTTGGTGAATCTTCCTATAGGAAGTTCAGAATAGTATGGGTGAGGTATTGTTGGAAAGATCTTGATGAGATAAACAAAGGAGAAATGTAACTATTGTTTCTAAGAGGAAGAATTTTTCATTTTTGAGGCCTAATTCATCTGTTTAGGCCGATGAAATTGGCTCTCAACTTTTTTAGGGTGTTTTTAACTTTTGCATGTGGAAGGACTATTTTGGTGACACCTTTATCTGATCTACTTAGACCATCATATATGATGTCCCTCAAAGATATTATCAAGCTAATTTCTACCTCTAGATAATATGTCTAGCTAATGGTATTACATTGCATGCATGTGTGCGAGTGAGCATAGGTAACCACATGAAGGTATTGGGTTGACACCACCCACGGAACCCTCAAGGCCAAGCATGGCCCTTCCTCCCATGACCTAGCTCTAAAACCAATACCAAGGCCCGGCACCAACTTGGGGTATTTTTGTAAATAACAATTTGTTGGGGTACTTTTATAATTTATGAACTTGTTAGGGACATTTTTGTAAATTCCTTTAAAATAAGGAGTGCAAAAATAGGAGTACAAGGCACCAAAGAGTACCCAATAGATAAAGAGCATAGAGCCCAAAGAAACTTGGGGACTAACCTAAGCAAGACCACACCAAGTACACATAAGAGGGAAGGCAACACAACCCACAACTAACAAAAACATGAACCTATTGCTCAACAATGTGATAGAGGTCTTCTAATGAGAAGAGAGTGCCCTAGATGGGATTATCACAACACCATATATTGCTTACATATTTCTTACATATTGCTTATGCTCGCCTATGAAGATCTAAGGCTTGAGAAATTGCAATGTGATTAGAACTCTCTCTTGGAAGTAAGATATGAGCATGGTTTGGAAAATAGCCATAACTACTTTCTTATGTAAGCATCCTTATTCTACTTCCTAAGCAATCCATCAAAGTGGTGATGAAGGTGCCCAAAAATCTTCATAGCCAAAGTAACAAAGGTATCAAAAGAGAGCTATAGTGCATAATACTCCTCCTTTCACTTAGCTACAAGTGTCATTTCTCCTCTTGCCTAAATGCCAACATTTGATAGTGTCTTTGATCATATGGGTTATATTAAATCCTTCATAAATGGGGAGGTATAAAGCCAAGCTCTAAAGCTTTTCTCTTTGCAAGAAAGAATCCTAGCTTTGTTAGAAAATAGCATGATAGTGAGGATACTTGTAAGGATGGGGATGTGCATATGCTCACTAATATTTGCTTGCATCTTCTTAGAATCTAGTGATACAAAGTCAATGATTATTGGAAGTGATGTGCATGTAGGGCCTGGCAAAAGGTCTTTAACCAATCATAGATGTATTTAAAACTCATAAGTACTTGGATTTTCTATCATGATGAGGGCCAAAAGAAAGGAATAATTGTGATGTAAGAATATATTAACCAAGAAGGATGCCACTAGAGCCCATGCACCTATAAAGGCTATTGGTATAACGGTCTCTTTGTAATATGGGACCACATCTTCCCATGGCTATGTGTAGGGCTATTTTTATTCTACACCACTCCTTTAAGAATATGGGAATGTGTATGGCTCCTAACAAAGTAGTGAAGGTATGTGGCATTGTCAAAGGCACATAGATGTGGCAAAAGGGCCTTTGTAGGAAGGTATATGCAAGCTAGATAGGAGGTTATGGAGAGATAGCTACATCCTAGGATAGCATAGGCTACCTAGGGAGTAAGTGAATGTGGGATGTGGTGTGCACCAAAGTATCAAAGATCAACAAGTTGTAGTAATCTTCCTCCCCTAATGGTGATCTTGATACTCTCATGCCTCTTCCTGGTAACTAGAACCCAAGAAATCTAAGGAAGTGAGAATTGCATATGGACTCAAAACTATGCATTTACAAGTTTGTACTTGTAAACCTAAGGTCTCTAAGTTGCATGTAAAAGCCACTACAACATGGACCACATCATCCAAAGGGCTTAAGATGTGGGTGTCATTAGAGAAGGATGGAAAGAGATATGATAGGAAAGCCATTATAACCTCTTGTAAAGTTGTGTAGTGAGCTATGGAGAAAAGAGCTCCACCAAAAAGATCTCTTTAATGTGTATCCTTGGCAAATGTCAATTGTGTGAAATCTCCTATGGTATTATGGTGACATTATGGGGTCTATATGCCATAAAATGTGCAAACAAATGGATCAAGGATTGGATTTGATACCTTGTTGAGCAAGAACACACAACAAAGTTGAACAAGATATTGTATTGAAGGCATTGCAGACATCTACTTGGATGACTACCCACTTGAGATGGAGGTCCAAGTATAATTTGATGTCAGCAATAACCATCTCACAACCCCTTGGAGTAGCGATAGCAAATTGATATAGAGACAAAAGGAGAAGAAAACAAGTGTTGTAGTTATAGGCAAATAGGACATGAAACCAAATGTAGAAATACATCTCCAATAGCAAAAGGGAAAACACCATATATCTCCTTTGATAGAGCAAGGAGACTAGATGCACCAAATAGGTAGGTTGTCCCAAGGGTACTACACTTGAAGCACTATGTTGATAGAAAGCAAAGAGAAGAGGAAAAATAAAATCTGGCATGTTAACGGGAAAAGCAATGACATAGATTCTAAAAGACTATACTCAATGGCCCACCCATTGAGAAATATTGAGAATGAAGTATGAGCAAAGATGTACTCCGTAAGCTGAAGCTTCATTTGGTTGATATTCATGGAGGAAAGAGTGAAGCTTCTTCTTGGCATGGGGGCAAATACAGTAGAAGTTCATTGGCCAAGAGGGTGCTAGGGCTTGGGTTGCATGTTTAGACTCCCTTGTCTGGTCTAACATCAAAGAGCAACAAAAGCAACTATGCTCTAGAAGAAGTGTGTGGGATTGTGGGAGCTTTGCAATTCTTCTAGCTACTAATTGGGCTTGTATGGTATACCTTAAATTCCCTAAACCCTAAACTACTTGAGCTTTTATGGTATACTCATCTTGATATGTTGACCAATCCCCTTGCTAAAACCTTTGAATCTTAGGAGTAGTCTCTTGGTGTTCTAAAGAACCCCCATGGGCTAGTAGGAGCAGCTTCTATTGTGGGAAGGGAGCTAATAAGGTCCATGTAGATCTCTCCCTTGGTCATCATCCAAAATAGCTCACAATAAGATGAAGAGTATGGAGTCCATAATTTATTGACATGGCATGATTATCTTTGTATACATGCAAGGCCTAGGTAAACCATGTAAGATTTACCCAATCAATTTACACTTTGTGCACACTTTCTTTGTGTATTTTATCTTAAAGGACATAACATACCATTGTTGACATAATGAATTGGGTAGATATGATTATCACAATTGGCATTACCATATAGCTAACATAACAAAAATTGTTTTGTATCTACATATTAGATTTCTATGGTATTGAAAAAATAGAAAATTAGGAAAGAAAAGCGTAGCAAATATATATTTTCTATGCAGCTCTATAGTTATAGCACACATTGAGACAACTCAATGTGTGCAATCAATCCAAAGGGGGAAAAATGCTAGCCTACTAGGGGATTCAGTGTATGCTCTCTTCATGAGTATAAGATCTAGAGACACATTCATGCAATTTGATGGTAAATGTAATAGGCCAATAAAAATCTTTAATTTTTTCTACTTGTCTTGTAAAGCTTGATTTGTTTAGCAACAATAAAAAATGTCATGTAGCCTGTTCTCATTGCTTAACAGATGAGGAGATTGGGGAAGAAAAAATTGTCAAATTGTCAAGTAAAATGGCATGCAATAAATTTTCTCACCACTATATCTGCATAATGAGGTTATCAAGAAGTACAACACTAAACTGCAAGATTTACATTTAACATTCAGACTTCTTCTTGCAAGCTACAATAATTGAAACATTTCTTTGAGAGAACTATGAAAGTACAAATAAGACTATACATACAAGATTAGGAATCACAATGGAGACTTGAACTTACATCCAAAAGAAGCAAACATGTCCAATAAATTACTCTTGTATGAAAAGTAAAAAAGAAAATACACATACATAAAAAGGTGCAAATAAAAAAGAAGAGTCCAAGATCCTAAGAAAAGGGACACATAGATATAGAGAACAAAGCATTGTGTAGAGTATCCAACTCTAGAAAAGTGCAGAACAAGAAAAATAGGTACCTATAACTGAATAGTGTGATTGAGATCCTCCAAGGGTATGTCTAGCAAATATGAAGGGAGTGATGTCTATGGAGCAAGAGTGTCCACTACTAATGCTCGTCAATGAAGACTTAAAGCCTAGGATCTTTGTAGGATGTGGAGACCTTTTTCCAAGAATAAGAGGTAAGCATAGCAGGTAAGAAAGCCAAGGCACCTCTCCACTATAGTGAGCCATATGATGCCTCTCAAAGGAGGCAATCAAGCTAATGATGAAGGTGGCCAAAAAATTCCATTGCTAGGGGGACAAAGGTGTTTAAGGCAAGCTACAAGGCATAGCGGTCCTCCTTCACCTTTGTTGTGATGATTGTTATGGCTCCTTCCTAGATATTACATGCCAAGGACTCAAGTTGAAGTGGGTTTGCCATAACCACATCATACAATGTACGTTGATCATCCCTAAAAATGACAATATCTGTCCACACCCTCTAGTGAGGTGGGCCTAGTAGGACCATCCATCACTCAATCTGAACTTGTGAGCAAGTAGAGTGAAGGATCTAGCACACCATATATCTAATGGCATCATGAACTCTAGTAGGATCTCTTCCCATGGCACATCATAAGACGTGGATGCCCTCTCCATTGAATGTAGAACCACAAAAGCAAAAGTTTAGTGTGCTTAATAATGTTGTTATATGGTAGATCTAACTAAGCCAAAGGGCTATGGTTAACTCCTTTGATGTGAACAAAAAGTACTCAATCAAAAGGGAAGCATGAAACCAAGCTCCAATACCCTTCACCTTGTAAGAGAGGATCCTAGCTCTATCTAGTAAAGGCACATCAATGTTTAAAAGGATGTGAGTATGCATATGTTAATTGAGCTCCACCTAAAATCTTCCTAGAGTCTAGGGAGATAGGGTTTTCAAAGGAGGGAAGTGATGTGTGTGCCAATCCTAGTAATAAATCAAGAGCCAATCAAAGAGATATCTATAAAGCAAGGGTGCTTGAGTCCACTATTGTGATGGGTAGCAATAGAAATGAGCACTCCTCATATAAGAACCTATCTACCAAAAGGAGAGTCATTAGGACCCATGCTCTTAGGTATGCTACTAGTGCAATAGCCTCTTGTGATGTGATACTACAACCCTCCTATGGCTATAAGAAGAGCTATTTAGGGACTGTGCTATTCATCTGATAATTGTGGAAGCATGCAAGGCCCCAAGAGTATGGAGAAGGTATGGTGCATGTGACTATCAAAGGACCATAGATGTAGTAGGAAGACCAATATGAGAGTATACATACGTGACAAATAGGATGCTCTTGGGACATAACATCTCAAAAAGAGGGAGTAGGTGAACATGAGCAGTAGCCTAAATCAAAGTGTTTGAGATATAAGAGCTACAATAGTCCTTATCTTTGAGAGGGAAGCCCAATACCTTCAAACCTTCCACTAGGAATTGGATCTTGATGGGAAGTCAAAGGGTATGAGGATCATATATGGTTTATTAGTGCATTTATCAATTTGAACTCATAAACCAAAGGTAATGAGACTAGTTGTGAAAGCATGCACTACCTAGACTAAATCTTCCTAGGGGCTCAAGATGTGGGTATCATTTGATAGGGATGGAAAAAGACATGTGGAAAAGGTGACTACAACCTCACACAAAGTTGTGTAGTGAGTGATAGCAAGTAATAGCCCTCCCAAGGGTGTGTACCCTCTACAAATGCTAATTGAGTAAACTCTCTTGTGGTAGTATGATGGTTTTAAAACCATGGTGTCTCCATGCTATATAAATTATGCACAAAGGAATTATGTACAAAGGAATGAAGGAAGGAATATAATCTACTACTAAACAAAGATCTCAAAACAAAGTTGGACAAAAAATGGTATTGACGGTATTTGAGGCATCCACTTGGATGACCACCCAATTGTGATGGAGGTCCAAGGAAGCTCTAATGCCCACAATAACCATCTCACAACCATCTGGTGTGGCTACTACATATTGATGAAGAGACAAGAAAGAAGAAAAAGGAGTGATGAAGCTAAAGACATATGGTGTGTGCACTAAATGCAAGAAAACATCCCCTATGGCTATGAGGCAAATACCTAATGTCTCCTTTGATAAAGCAAGGAGACAAGATGCACCAAACAAACAAGTAGCATCCAAGGGTACCAAAATTGAGGCAAGATGTTGTTAGAAAGCAGAGAGAAGGGAGAAGCTTGAGTTTTGTAGATTAGAGGAAAGACACTCCCATAAATGCTCAAAAAACTAGTCTTGAGGAACCACTTGTTGAGAAATGTGGAGAGTGGAGTAAAGCATAGGTAAAGAATGACTCTACTCAGTGGTGGAGGGGGACTGGAGGGATGGGGAGGATTGGAGCTGATGCTGATGCTGATGCTGATGCTTGTGGATTTGGGGAGCAGGAGGAGAGGGAGAGCCAAAGGGGAAAGTGGGTGGAAGATACTTCATGGGAAAATCAAGCAAAGTAGGGTCCTCACTGGAGGATGGCAAAGGAGTAGAAGTAGCTCCATCAAGGGGAACTTGAGCCCAAATAGGAGTATGTTGGAATAGGCAGCACCTAGATTGACAAATTGAATGCTCATAAGGGTATGATGAGCTAGATGAGGAGCCATGCCAATGGTAGTCTCTCTAGCTACCCATACCAAGGAACAAAGTAGAGGCATTGTGAAAGAGTCTATTGAGGAATCCCCCAAGTCCTAAGAAATACAACCCAAGACATCACAAGAAAAATAAACATCTGGAACACAAAGCAACAAACCTATGCAAAAAGATGATCACAACAAGGAATGAACACACATAGACACAAAACTGATGGTGTAAAAGTGAAGAATAGATGTGAAGGGTGCCTATTTGCTACCAAAAGAGAATCGTTATTCTACAAGTTCCATTGCGTACATGAACCATCCAGTACAAGAACCTGTAGTACAAGAACTTTTTGGAACAAGAACCTGCCCTGCCAAAATCCCTAAAATGTCCAACACATATCGATTTACCATTTGCATGTCTCATAATTATTCTCCTTGACCCTATTACATAGTGCATCCTCATTCACCACAATCTGCTTTCAGAAATCTCTCCAAATTTCTCCACCATACATTCCAGTTCTTGTATCTAGGACGTTGATAAATCGTATTTGCCACCCCACATATCCAATTTTGCCACTCATGAATTGCTCAGTACCGATTGAGCCCCGGGAACAAGCACCTGGCTTGTTTCTCTTGGCACATTTGCTCAGAGCCTCTGCATATTGAAGGCCTGTCACCTCATGTGCTGTCTCCTCGAAACTGTGCACTCAACATCTTCCACTAAATGCCTAAATGTTAGGATCTCTCCTCAACCCTGTAGCGTCTACAACCTGGCCTTCGACCAACAACTTCCTTTAGTGGTTCCACTTCAACCTAGATGACTCTAATGCTGCTCTACGACAAACCAGTCATCTTGATACTCCTCTTCCACGGCCGGTGGATCTGAGCCTGGACCTTATCCCCGCAGCCTACTCAATTACATGTGTACTACAATCACTCTTGAACATTCAACTCTTGGGATTGATTTTCACTTCAGACAGGTTGATGGTTGTTTCAAAATCAATCCAAAAAGAGATGTAGAAGATGGTAGTCACGCCGGTAAGTTTCTTCTATGCCCGTATTGTGCAAGTAGAGTTGCTGTAATCCATTCCGTACCGGTAAGTTATCTTCTTCTCCATTGTAAAACTATAATCTTGAGGAAGAGAACCTACCCAGGTTGTACGAATTGCTTTTGTTTTACCATGAACAAGTGTCGCCGTGATAGGTTATTTTGTACTCCAGCCAATGAAGGATGTAAATATGGATGTAATTATATTTTGCAAGGACATTGACATTTTTGATTGACAAGTCTTATTTTCTATCAGAGAGATAATTATCTCTTTTCTCCAATTGTAAGGAAAAGGCATTAGACCAATCGATCATAGGTGCTTCAACATGATATTTTGAGTTTATGCTTTTCTCATCACCAAGTCGCTCTAACAATCATTGATGAATCCCATAAAATATACCATGCCTCTATCATCAATTGACGAGAACGCGGAAGTGGATTGAACCTAGTGCATCTCAACGTGTCTGTATCCACCGATTGTATACGTGCTATCACCATATTTTCATTTGTAGTCCACAATACGTTCTGAAACTAGATAGTAAGTAATATAAGTTTCTTCTATGCTAACGAAGATGTTACATGAGACAGATCAAATATTATCGTGGGTACTTCCACGTATTAATTTTCGTACCCAGTTTTGCAAAATTAAACGCATGAACCCTTTTCGAAATGCCTGCTACGAACCAAACATATGACTCGAGAATCCATGAAACTTGGTCAAACCCGCGGATCCTTGACGACGTCCTTCTGGTTTGACTGTTCTCCATATATATAGCCTGATTCTTGAGTGGACTACGGATTCCAATTCGATACTCCCATGTTTGAATCAAATTGTTTTCTTCACAGTTTTGCTGACATGGGGTTTCAGTTATAGGTTTTTTAGTCTTTTTAGAAATCTGTAACTAAATTTACAGGTAAAATTCGCGTAATCGTAAATTTGTTAAGCGTCACGATTTTAGTGATGCATAAAAATTTATCGGTTAAAGACATTCTATAAAATTATTATTAAGATATTAATTAGAACATTCTCTAGTCGTTCTCTAGTCCATGTGTATCATTTACATCTCTTTCTCCCCTAACATGCACAGGCACCCATATCAATTTGTCAGATAGCTCATTTAATACATCCAGTATTCCTTTCTGTAATTTAGTCAAGTAAGAACTGAACCCTCCCGGAAGCTTTTACCACCACCAATAAATTTATACGGGTAATCCTGTGTCACCTGTAGAAACCCTTAGTGTTACAGATTGTTTCCATTTCTCCTTGAGTTGGCAACCTTATTGAAAATGATTGAACAAAGGTATCATGGGTGAAGATATAAGATTGAAATCCATGTTCTTGAACATACTAGGGGAAATATATTGATGCTTAAAAAAAAATTATAGGTATCTATACAAATGTCTTCTAAGAACTGAACACTCCGGGTAAAACTTTTAAGGGTGACGGAAAGGCTTACGAGCAAAACTTTTATGGGAAAATTAGGTGAGCTAAATGAGAAATGGTTGGAGGAAAAGTGGATGTGAGAGCTGCAAGGGACTCGAGAATGTCATGCATAAGAAGGGGTGCATGGAGAACAAATATAGAACATATAAAAAATTTGAAAATCCTCTCTTCACAAGAAGGATGGGAAGGATGTGTGAATTCCTCACATTTAAAAAACCAAAACCAAAGATGTTCTCAAAGCATAATTGAGCAAAATGAGTTTAATTCCATGGATGTAGACTTGGAAGAAATCTAGATTTCTTACATGTCAAACTCAAACCCAAATAGAAAAGAAAATATGTGCCAAACACCAAGGTAGAGTAGTTATGAAAAATCACAACACCATCAACTTTGAGAATTTTAAGTAATGTGAAATTGAGGTTATTGAAATCATAAGGGACACTTATTCTCCAATTTTGGATCCAAATCCCTCTGCCAAGAGTGTTCTATCTGAAAGTGTTGATTCCCTTTCTGCTCCTAATCCATCACCAAACCTAAGATTCCAAGAACTATTGAAGAATATGTCTTTTTTGCCTTTTGTGGTAAGCAAGGTGAAATCTGATGAGGATAGATTCAGGATGATTTCTCATCATTACTCTCAAATATTAAATTATTTGGATGAGCTTGAACACTTCAATCAGCTTCATGTGAGCAATTGCAAAAAGCCCATGCAAAAGAGTATCACTTTTTGCTACATGGCCACTTATCTTGCATGGCATGGGAGAGGATTTTCCCTAGTCAATGATAGGAGATAAAATATATAAAAAAGGGTAAGACTAAAGGAAAAGATATGTGAAGACTTACAAGGATGCACAAGAATGGAAGGACAAGAGTACATGGGAAGTTCTTGTTATTGACAAGGAGTATAAACACGGATGGAGAACAATAGTTGACAAATTAAATGATCTATTTCCTCATTTTGATAGAATATAGTTGATGTTTAAGGTTGAGCAAATATTTTGCCACTTGTGCCAGTATTTTGGATAGGATAGAGAAAGTGGAGGATATGGGCTCTAAAGTTCAACTCTACAAAGAGAATTTAGGAGAAGATTCTCCTATGTTAGTCAAACTCAATCATTTATTTTTGCATTCTCCATGACATAGTTAATTTCTTTTACTATCCCCAATACCTAAGGGCTAGAAGAAGACTCAGTTTTTTTCCAAGGACTAAAAGAGGACCCCTTTTGTAGGCTAGAAGGAGTCATTTTCATTTAGATTATAGTCCAAGTTTATAGCATGAAACACTCTTTCATTTAAAAAAGCTACAAGAACCAATGCATAGTTCTTGTCATTAGAAGGAGATAAGGAAGGAGAGAGAGAGTGTGAATCCCACAAGAGGAGTAAGATCTCTAAAGGTAATTCAAATATGACACCATCCATACAACCCAGTCACTTCCTTATGCATTCTTCATGACATAGTTAATTCCTTTTACTATCCCCAATACCTAAGGGCTAGAAGAAGAGTCATTTTGTGCCCAAGGACTAAAAGATGACCCTTTTGCAGCAAGAGAAGCAGATTCATTTTCATTTACATTATAGTCCAAGTTTGTAGCCTAAAGACACTTGCAACAATATGGAGTTTAAAAAATGATTCAGTCAAGGTTAACAAAGTAGCAAATAGGCCAAATTAGCCTAGAATATTTTACAAGTATCTAGGAAGCTACTTGGTACCTTCCAAGTATTGGGTAGCGGGTATGCCAAGTGTTGACTTCTAGGAGGAAACTTCTTGGGAAGCTTCTCGACTAGCTTAGTTTGCACCCCAAATAGATAGTTTTTGGAAGGAAGCTCCTTGGCAAGCTTCCAACTAGCTTAGCTTGCATGCCAAGCAGGCAGATTCTAGAAGGAAGCTTCTTGAAAATTTTCCTTGTTAACTTGGCTTGCACTCCAAGAAGATGGCTTTAGGAAGCTTCTTGAGAAGCTTCTCAAGAGCCTTATATGTTCCCTATAAATACCAAAGCCCAAGCTTATGTTAGGCATTTGTAGTTTCCCTCATTCAAGAGTCCCAATGTGACCTTTCACTTTGATCTTCCATTCTCCTCTTTCTCTCCTTGGTCTCGGTCTTTTACAACACTTCTATTTGCAAAAGCTACAAGAACCAATGCATAGTTCTTGTCATGAGAAGGAGACAAGGAAGGAGAAAGGGAGTGTGAATCACACAAGAAGAGGAAGATCTCTAAAGGTCATTCAAAGATGACACCATCTATTGCTACTTTCTTGCAAGACTTGGCAAACCATAGCAAATGGAAGAACAAGTTGGTGGAAGCTAAAGAGAGATGGAAAAACAGCTAGGATAGAAGCTCAAAATAGTAAGATTGAGAAGCAGATAGTAAAGGTTGAGGTAGAGAAGATATTTTGGACTGAGAAAATCAGATCCAAAAGTAGAGAATTTTAGATTCAAAGAATGGAGTGCAAAATCTACATGATTCTATGCAATGACTCCTGAACTAGCAAGGGCAGGAAAGACTCCCAAGGAGATAAATTGTATAAGCACTACTCTATCCAAGATACATTAGCCATATGCTAGTTACATAAGAAATCCTAAATTATTTGTGCTTGATTACATCCTTTGTGAAAGTACAAATGATAGAAACAAGAATCATAACAATGAGATGTAATGCCAAATTTTAAATATGAATTAGGTGATGAGAATTATAATGATGAGAAATAACCCCAAATTTTATTTATGAATTGAGGGATGTTGTGCCATGAAATGTGAAATGAGATGTTTGGCATGTATCTAGCATAGGTGTGCATGGATGCGTAGTAAGGATGTAGGAATTATGGACATTATACACAAGGTGCATTATGTGCAAAAGGATGCATGGAGTGTGCATATGGAGGTAGGAGTTTACAGTGTGTGTAGGTGTGCAAGGTACATAGGAGTTGGAAAGGGTTTTGATGGGGTGCATAGGTTGGCACATGAGTTTGCAAGGTGCATGAGATGCCATACAACATAGTGCATGATATGTGAGGTGCAAGGGATGGCATAAGGGAGTGCAAGTGGCATGATTGACAAGTAGGATAGGGTGCCCGAGACACCACTCTTTGATTTCATGACAAGTTTGGCTAATCAAATCTGCTACTCAACTTAGAGCTATTAAACTTGTTATTAAACGTTCTTTTTTTGCAAAATCTTCAATCAATGCATTCTCTATGCTAGCCATTTGCAAGCCTTCTTTTAGATACTATATTTGATATGAATGGGAGTAATTGGTATAGTGCCAATTGGGACTTGGTAAAAGGGGTTTTTTGTGCTGGGATTTTCCCAAGAGTAGCCTCAACCATGTAGAAGTTGCACTCTATTATTGTGAAGACCAAGGAGGATAGATAAGTGAATTTGCATCAAAACTCAATCAATCTAGATAAAAAAAGAACATTACTACTCAAGTCTAGTGAAAGTGATATATGTTTAGTGGTAGGGATGCCTCCAAAAACTTGACAATTGAAAGTTGACCTTCTTGTCTAGCAAGCTCTTTTTGTTGCTACAAAGACAAGAAGTCAATCTAGCTAGCTTAAAATCATGGATGTATTTTAATTTATTAGACTCACACACAAAGCTCTTGACTCAGCCAAAAAACACAAGATTTTGGGGTGCAACCTATTCAAGAGTGTTTGAGAAAGTCTAGTCAGAAGGAATAACAACCCCAATAGACATTGATGCAATAATACCTCATCAATGAAATTATTGAAAAGGCATATTGAAACAAGCTTAACAGATCTAAAATATTGGATGTCCTTCATTGATGATAAATATCATACTCTTTCTAGTGTTGATAACTTGCAATTCACCTTATGTCCTCATCCAATTCATGTGTGAATTGCAAGTTAAGGTGACTAAATCCTCTATCTTTCTCAAAGTTAGGATTTGGATGTTGACAAAAGTATATATTGAGGAATAGTTTTAAATAAAATGAATTGGATGAGTATTCACCCTAAAATTCACTAGAAAACCAAATATTAGTGCTCAAAGATATAACCATATTGTCATTGAAGGAAAACAGGCACCTTGGTTGGGAGCTTGATGAATCTCTAGTACCTTGTGCACCTTAAACTACACTCAAGTCAATCAAGCATAGCTTGAGTTCAAATAAACCTAGAGATTCATTGAGCATGACACTAAAGATTTGGAATGTTGTTATAGGATAACACTATGCTTTTGCGGAGATGGATGAATCTCTACTATTTGATTTCCTTCCCATCTTGTTTGAGTGAAATTGTATAGCTTAATCTGAAACTTGTTCAACCAAACCCATGACTCCATCTAAAAGAACGGTTGTGTATAGTAATTGCAATGAAATAAAATCGGAGCAGCTAATGCCCCATGGTACCTAGATGGTACCTAGAGAAGTTATCAGATTGATCATCAAGTAAAGGAAGCATGACTCACATTTCTTGTTGGCTATGGACCACTTGCTCAAGAGAAATATCTACCAAGGCTCGTTTGCAGTAAAGAAACAATGATGTTTCTGGAAACCCAAGAAAATAAAACTCCTCAGAGCATGACCAAACAAGGTAGGTAGAATTGGGCTTAGGATTACTTATTGAAAGTTTAATTGTTTCTAATAGCTAGTTTAAGTACCTAGTGTCCGGACTCAATCGAGTTGATTGCAGCTGACATTCTTAACTTCCTATCTTGACCACATGACAAGAATGAGTACAATATGTTCATCAACAGGGATGCTTATAGTTTGAAAATAAAGAAGGCCAAATTTAAAGAAAACATATATTCATTCGTGCAGTCCAGAATGCATAAGTCGACACCTAATCGGCAACAAGAACAAATTCGGAGGAAATCCTGATAATCATCAACGAACTTATCGATTGGAGATGCAAATTATATAATAATAAATAAACAACCCCATCAACAGCATAAAGCTTGGTAGGGTACATGGCACAGGTACCTGGTCTTTAGTTAAGGATTCAACCACCCTAAGTGATTAAAGAAGTGATTAGTGCAAGATAGAGGGTACTCATCGGCCAGCTATAAAAACTTGTCTACATATAGGGAACAGAGTAAATGATGTGTAAGACTTAGATAAACATGCTAATTAAAATGGACTCGAGACATAATAATAATAAAACACAAAATAATCGAGAATAATATAACAAAATAATAATATATTCTCAATCGAGAACCGTGTCACCAACACAAGAGGTTTAAGTTTTACATTTCACTTCACGAAAACACTAATCATGGTTAGTTATCTTATTGAAGTAGTACGTTAGAAAGAAAACAGATACGAATAAAAACTAAATTATACAACCCGGAGAATATATCATATAGTGTAGAGTTTAGAAAGGGTATGCTGTGGAAACAGATTCGCTAATGATGTAATGAGCTGGTACAGTAACTTCTATATGAACAAACGGGTGTGTGCATCTCTGTGGTTTCAAATCTCTCAAAACCTGTTTCATAAATCCCTCCATATGCTTCTTAGGTCCCTCTACCTGAGGCGGCAGAAACAGTTCGATTGAATTCGGTCACATTTCCCCTTTTTGCAACATTTACTTAACCTCGGGTAAACCTTTTCTAACGAATATCTTTTTTGCATATGGTGTATTGTAAGAGTATTTGATGTGTGATGTTCTGATTTTGTCAAGGGATCTAATTATTTCAAGTAGTCATATTACAAGTGAACACTAGTTGTTGAGTGAACACTAGAAGTTGTGCGAACTCGACAAAGCCTGATGATCAGTAGTTCTCAGATTGAACTTCTATCCCCAATGTGTTTTCTAGAACTTTGCAGCTACTATTGCTTACATATTCTCGATATAATCGTCTAGATGGATCAAGAGTTGCACTTATCAACATCAATGAATTCTTGACTTGAGGGGTTCAAGTCAAGAAGTCTGCTGTGGACCTGCTGCTCCACACTGGATTTGTGCCAAGGAGCACTATCGAATGAGTGGGTGTATATGTTTGATCTGTTGGAGACCTCGGAGCACAAAGAACCGTGCGGACTGGCCTGATGGATGTTATTGGAGTTGAGAGTTGAATTTTTCTATTCCAAAAGGTGTTCTGAGTTCCAGGGAATTTATTGAAAACACCTGATTCAACCGGCGCAAGCTCTCAATTCCCAAACGAACGGGGAGGAATTCGACTGTTGGAAGGAATTCGACTGTTGTTGAGGTACATGTACTACAAGTAGTTTAATTTTAGCAAAATAGTATACGGGTAGAAGAAGATCAGATGTATTGTTAGTCAAGGCAGCTATTTGTCCATGCAGTGACAGTGAAGTCTCTCTATCCAAGGACTGGAAATCTGAGAAACAGCGGGACTGAATGAAGGTGATTGTCATCTGCTTTGTGCCCCTTGCTCGCCTTATCACCTCCACCTATGCGAGACTATGCTCTTGGAGTCCTAGGGTGAAGGAATTCGACTGTTGTTGAGGAAATAATTTAGTCTGGTCATCGGGAAAACGTACAACAGATCGATCGGCCCCTTCTTTCTTCCGGGAGAAGTACTGTAGTCAGAGGATAGTTTGTGGGCCCGTTGAATATAACATTGGATTAAATTTAATTCATGGGGTACTCGCGGCAGCTGTTCTGCACAAGACTTTGGGCTTGTACTCTCAACCATCATCTTCAGATCATGTGGCTACTCTGTTCGAAGGCAACCGCGTAGGATAGCAAGAAGGATTGGAAGCAATCAAGCAGAGGGAAGTAGGCGACCGCGCAGGAAAACCGAAGGATGGGAAGACCCCATCAAGCCATACAAAGGAGAGACAAAAAAGGTAACATGGGGCTAAGTCCCAATAGAGTCTATATGAGAAATCTGCCCTACCACACCTAAGATATCCGAGCTATGCAAGTCGTACGGTCTACACACAACTGGAGCATCCGAAGAAACATCACCTAATGTGATTGCTCTCCTATGGATTGCACCAGCCACTGCCCTCTGTAGAGCAATGGACACACTCTGTCTAAAATATGCTACAAAGTATGAGAGTGAGAGTGGTACCCCTGACGCCTAACATGATAAGCTCTCGTGCACTCCCTGACAAATGTGTCAAATGTCGTGTCCATAGCTCCATATAACTCCAAGGCTAGAGGAACAAAGAGGTGACCTTGCTGCATGCCTCTATACTTGGACACCTTGCGACCTACTGCTGCACTCGCCGCCCATCTAGGGGGATGGGTAATCACTCCCTCCAAAACTGTATCCCTTGTTGGGTCCGTAACCATGACATCCGCTACTATCACCTGATTATCTCGGACCAAGTATAAGTCCGCCCTGACACGTGACGTCTGCAACGCATATGAACGCTCCCTCCAAGCCAAGTATCCACTCTCTTGTGCCATAGAGAACACTATGTCCTTAATGGCATCATGGGTAGCTATCCTCTATCCTCCAAAAGGACACCGTGTCATGTGGACCGCTGCTGCATCTAGTGTAGAACCACACTCACAAGTGAGTAATGAAGATGTAGATGGGTGGACCAAACCTAGGCAAAACCTCATCGCTGTAGAGAAAGTAACTGGTGCAAGTCGGAATGCCCTAATGCACAGTCGAGCTAGGATCCAAGAGCCTGCACCCTTGCTGGAGCAAGAGCAAAGATGTGTTCTAGTAGCCTGAGGAATGGACGAGTCTACTAAGAGAGAATGTAGTGTATGCTCACAATGGCGCTCCATCAAGGAAGATTGTAAACCTCTAGTCCAATCTGACAATAGTGAAGCAAAAGGTGGAAAATCCTCTCGTGCTCGTGAGGATAGACTATCTCTCATATGCCGCAATAACACCTGGAGAGAAAAGGATCCTCCTTCCACCTTTGTCACATAAGTCTCCAAAACCGGCCTATCAACAACCACAAAATGAGAGGAAAGTAGAGGTGTCTAGAGAGCCCAACTACCCAAAAACACTATAGGTGCCATCTCCTCCATAGATAGCAAGCCAACCCCACCATATGAGATCGGCAGAGCTGTCTATCTACATGCCAAATCCCTTGTCACACACTCAAAAGTCCTTGGTCCAATAATATCACCAAAGACTCCCATAATCCTCCTATCAAATGCTCTCAGATATGATAGGAAGGACGGTGAGAGGGAAACTATATGGATGAGGTAGGATGTTTGACGAGCAATATTGGAAGAGAGTATACCAAATGCCACCTATGGATCTCCTAGTAATGGAAGGTCATCCACATGGAGAACATCCTCTGCAAAGGCAGCGTCTAAGAAGCGTGTGACAAAATCCTCCAATCCTACTAGCACTCCAAGAACACGAAGTCCATTTGTGGATATGATACACCCCTCTAGAAGCTCAAGGTGGGGAGGGATACCTAAAGGGGACCATGCTCTACACTTTGACACCTTGACTCTCAAGCCTACTAGATGTAGCTCGGTAGTCAAGTAGTCAAAGGCCTGCCTAATCTGATCTACATGGCCCACAATGTGTGTATCATCTACCAAGGAGTGAAATATACATACTTGGCATGGCCAAAGTAGTAGATAGGAGAGCTCTAAAGTGATCCATGGCAAATAAGGGCCCCCCCAAAGGATCTCCTTGAAGTGTACCAACAGCTGACTCCAAGACGGACTCCCTCCTATGGACTACCATGTTGGTAGTAAAGGGAAGCAAGAGAGCCATTAAAAGACCGCACAAAAGGAATGAGACTTGCCAAAGATCCACCAGCCTCCCTAAGCTCTCTAAAGATGGATGCCCATGAGACGTTATTAAAAGCGATCTCAACATCCACCTGTAGGATGACCCACTCCGGATAGATCTCTAGGAGTGCTCTAATGCTTAGAGATATAGCCTCACATCCTCCAAGTGTAGCTACTCCAAACTGATGTGGATTGAGGTGTTGTCGAAAGTGAGAACGATGCTGAAGGACAATGGTATGACTGACCAAACGCAAAAAGTTCTCTCCAATAGCGATCAGTCTAATGCCCCCCCTGTCCTTCTCCATTGCGAGAAGTCAACTAGCACCTAACACCCGACTAACAAACATAAGAATGTCTCCTCTTGCTACTGCCACAGCCACTTGAAACAACTTGGTAAAACCACTTGAAGGATCATCTGCCTGGAAGCAATCTCTAATGTGCTCATAAACCATCCCTGACAAGCCTCCTGAGGAAAGGCGAGGGGCAGTGCACAATGCTTGTGCAAATAGTGATCTATCAAGACATAAAGGTTGCTCAAGCTGATAATCCAAGACCTCTAGTGGTAGTCCCTCTATTGCTACAGGATGTAGTGAGCGTAGGGAAGACATAGTCTCATCAGTAGGACTTGCTATAGACAAAGGGTGTAGCACTTGTGCTTCTCTACTAAGCTCTCCCGCCTGACCCAATGTCCTACACCGTCGTAATTGAGTGGACTTTGTGGTATCATGTGGCGATGCCCGTCTCCTGAATCCTCCAGAAGTGCCGCCCAATCCTCCGCTCGGAATCAACAAAATTTAGCAGCCACTTCTCTATGCCCCGCACATCCCCCTCTAGCATAACAAAGACACCATCAAGGGAGTAAGAGGAATAGGAACCATGCTAACTCGTCCAAGGGATCACGTGCCAAACAATCAAGTGGTAGGCGAAAAGCCTGTCTAGCCTCATCGTGGAGTGTGCGGGCAGCAGAGGAGAGTAGAGGAGAACTGTATCCGACTCTCAAGATGTGATTAGGGTTGTGGTCCATTTGTCATGATTAAGGATTTGGCACACTGACAAGTTCCTGTACTCCAAAGATAGTTTTGGTATTGGTGTGTTCTTCTACCAGATTGTTTTAATAACTAAAGGTTCTTGTACTAAAGATTTCTGTATCAAGTGGTTCTTGTACCATGAGATGTTTGGACAGGCAAGTTTTTGTACAAACTGATTTGTGGACTGCACATGGTGGAGCTACATACCAGTGTATTTTTCAATGGGCACGTGGGCATAGGAGTTGAGCATTACTATCATAGACAAGTAAACATATCACACAATATCAACTCTTTTGGAACTGCTTCTCCAATGCACCATTATTGACTTCTTTGGTACATAGAGACTACCCCAAGTGCTCTCAGCTAGTGTTCTTCTCCTGTAAGACTTTATTAGACCTCCATCCACCCTCCTTTGAGGACTTCCCTTCATTCCTTCATGATTATCAGTTAGATGAAGAGTTACAAGCAACAAAGTCTTGCTTTTCCATGCCCTATTCCACTCCCTGTGTTTCTCAACAAGTGGTCTGTCTGGGCTAGTTTATAAGCACATTTTTATTGCCTCTCCTTAGATGCTCCAGATTTAGGTTTTCCTCTTCTCTTTGCATTTTGCCAGCACATTGCCTCTGGTCATGTGCCTCTTAGGGCAGCTCATCTATTTGGAGCCTCTTGTCTCCTTGCTCTAGCAAAAGAGACCTCAAGTGTGCATCTTATTGCTATTGGGGATTTTTTCTTGCATTTGGTCTCTTGCATTATCTCTGCTTACAAATGCAACAATCTTTTTCTTCCTTCTTGTCTCCCCATCAATTTGTTGTGGCTTCTCCAAGGAGATGCAAGACGATTTTATGGGCATTCAACCATCCTTGGACATTCATCCAGGTTGGATGGTAGTCCGAATTGATATCTCCAATGCCTTCAATACCATCTCCTGTCTAGCATTATTTTGCTCTCTTTGCTCAACTACAAATCAGATCCCTTCCCTTCCTTGATCCCCTTTGTCCATACATTCTATGGTATTAAGACATCTCTATTGTACAACCACTATACCATAACAAGAAACTTCTTAGAGTTGACATCACCTTGGTGCACACAACCTGGGGATCAATTGGGTGGCCTCTATTTGCCATAATGCATTACCTAACTTTACAATAGATACCTATAGATTTCCCGTCTTATCTTTTCCCATCCATCTTGGATGACACTCATATTTTGGGCCCATTAGAGGATGTAGTTAAAGTGGTGTTTGCTTTCACACTCAGTTTAAAGGCCTTGGGTTTACAAGTCCAGACTCATACATGCAAGGATCCCACGCAATGTCCTTACTCCCATCAACTTCCCATCAAAAATCTCGTCCTTGTTGGGGAATTGAGAGTTTTGTGCTCTCTTTAGGACATGAGGATTTGTGTACTTTGTTCATATTAAGCACCTTAATACAAGCCATAGCCTATGCTCACCTCCTCTCTAGTTAGGGAATATCCAAGTGGCCTATTCTATTCTTAGTCGGTGTTACCTTCTTAGGGCTTCATATCTAGCATTGACATTCCTACCTACGGAGGCATTGTTGCCACATTTACAGATTTTTGACAGTACTATCCACTATACTTTATCCACTTTGTTAGGGCCATGCTTGCTCCCATAGTTTTTAGATGAGTGGTGTAGGCAGCAAATAGCTCTCTCTATAGTCATGGACGGATGCGGTCTCATAGGGCAAGAGGCCACCGCACCAACAGCATATATTGGAGCATGGGCTCTAGTGATCCCTTGTTTAACTGACCACTTCTTACATGAGGGTTGTCCCTTTTTTTGAGACTTATCACGACAGTTGATTAAGGAACTTATGCCTTCCATACATATCTTTGATTGGCTCATAACTTATTGCCAAGCCCTACATCCATATCACTCCCCGAGTTTATTGACTTTGTCTCCCTAGACTCTAGGAAGCTCCAAGTGGATCTCAATGAGCATATGCACATTCACACACTTACTACCATCCTCATTGATGAGCCTTTACTTGACAGAGCTAGGATCCTCTTTTGCAAGAGGAAAGACTCTAGAGCTTGGCTCCATGCTTTGTCCTTGATTTATGACTTCCATTTCACTTTTGAGTAGTTTTCCACAACACTCCAACTAAGGTTGCGTCTCCTATATCTAGCTTTCAAAGGGTTGCCAAACTAGGGTGCATGTGGTTCCTTATGATATGCAAGGGATACAATTTCTATTATGTGCAATAGGTGGCAAGCCTACTAGAGTCCATGATGCACTTTGGGATACAGTCGCTCAGATCTTACTCACTACATGTGCACAAGTTCAGATTGAGTGATGATTGGATCTACTAGGACCACCTATCCATCATGTGCAAGTGGATATAGTTACTTTCCCGGACGGTTGCAGCACCTTACATGATGTGGTGGTGGCGAGCCCTCTATGAGCAGAGTTCTTGACATGGGCAAGCCTACATGCAGGAGCAGTAGCAACCATTGCCTCTAGGAGCAAGGAGGACCACTACACATCGTGGCTCTCATCTGATACCTTTGTCCCTCTAGCAATTAAGTTTTTTGGGCACCTACATCACCATTTGACGGTCTCCTTAGGGATGCAATACGATGTTATTTGCAGAGGAGAGAAGCATTGGCTATTTCTCCAGCCATGATCACATCTTACTACCGACAGTGTGTATCATTCACTTTGCAACGTGCTTAGGTGTTGGGTCTTAGTCGTCATTGCAATAGGTACACCGAGCACAACTAGGGTCCTCTCTCACCACTTACCAGACATACCATTAGAGTACCTCTACCATACAGTGCAGGAGTATACTTCCCATTCTTGGGTTTCTTTGTTGCTTGTTCTTGGAGCGCTTTTTCCCCAAGTTCCTTTGAGCCTTATTGGTATTTGTCTCTATTTTTTGTCATTTCAGAGTATTGGGCCTTAAGCCTCTCTTTCTTTTTGCACTTGTTTGTGCCTCGTACTCCTTTTCCGTTTCTTTAGGGGTATATATATATCACTTTGAAGTACGGGGTGGATTGTGTGTAACCACTAAAAACATAGATAAAATACTCATGTTTAAATATCATTTCCCATTATAATAAAGATGCAATTGCAGAACTCACTAAAAAACAACATGCTTCCGGGAGTGTGCCAGATCAGGGTATCAATTAAGATTTCTTACTAGGAACTTTCTAGTTGAATATTATTTATTAAATATTAATCATGACTTGGCATTGGTGATTCTCCAGGACTGGTTAGAGTTTTCTTATTGGTGTGCGCCCGTTGTCATTCCACATAGGTCTAATAGGAGCTTGAAAATATTATAGTTCTAACTTGGAGAAAGAAGATAGTATGATGAAATGGGATTTCATTTGGGCAGACAGATGAAATTTCTGGACAGCTTCCCTACAGCAGCGCCATCCGCTTTTTGAGTAAAATACTCACAAAAGAGCGCTCTCCACTGCCTGGATAAATTACTTAAGGGTTAATTATCCATAAACATCAACCTCAGTCAACATATAGTACATCTACAGAGTCTTGTCAACATCTACAGTACCTTCAAGCAATACAGGGTTCCTGTTGGTATGTCCTTTCTTGTCCGCGTTTTGAGCGCTTTCCACTAACAGGATGCGAAGAGATATATATAAGTAGTATCCCGAAGGAAATGGGAAAGGAGTACAATAAATATAGACCTGAATTTTGAGACCTGGTCGATATTTGAACTATCTTCAAGCAAAATAGTAACCACCCCGAAGGATATCTTCACTCCCCTACTTGTCAGGAATGAACTTTATAAAAGGCCACTAAAGATGACGAACGTAGCAGACTTCGCGCACGCAAAATGAAGTTCAAAACATGAAGTTCAAAACATGGGGCATTGCGAGAATCGAACTCGCGGCCTCTCGCACCCGAAGCGAGAATCATACCACTAGACCAAATGCCCGGACACATCTTCATCTAAAATTTTATAACTATAAACTAGAAACGTTTGACAAGTCATTTCTACCAACGATTTCCGGCTCCCATCTTCCTTCACTTCTCCCATCAGAGATAAAACCGATTTTCAGTTTTAAGTAGTTGACAACCAAAAGTGTACACGGCAGTATCGGCTCTACGCACAAAAGATGGGTATAGCTCTGAATCCGTGAAATATCTGTTTAACATAGCTAACCAGTCGAGCCGCCACCGCGTGACGAGCCAACTATCCCCTGACCTCGGCTAGAGGCACAAAAACTCAAAATTTCACTCAACTATCGAAATTTGGTTAGCGGGGAAGGACCGAAGAACAGTAACAAGAGGTACAAATCAGCAAATAATAAGCTTTCGAGAACGCAGATTCAAGGATTCTACCTCTGCTGAGAAACACAGAGTTCCCACAATCTGGTGAACCATGTCCTCAAAAGATCAGGATCCACCCTCAACACCTACTCACCAACATTATGAGATTCTCAAGCAAGAGCAGTTCTGAAACCACAAAAGATTTGTTTCCTCAGGTTTAGATTTTGACGCCTCCCTAAATAGTGTAAAAAGCTGTCCAATATGAATCGTCTCCCTGTTAAAAAGTCTCCCTGAGTAGTTACTAATCCTAAATTTCATGACGACCGGCCAAAGCCTACTAATATAAGGTCCACAGATGGCAGACATTAGATCAAAGGTGAGGGATCATGCTCAAAGCCTTGTATCACGTGGAATCATAAATTTGTATGACACATATTCATAGCTCAGACTCACAAAAACAGGAGCTACCGAATGAGTGATAGTTGTCCAAAGCTTCTCAAGCTGGAAATTGTTGGATGTTTGTTTTGGAACACCCGCCTTTTAACCCTGACTATCAAGATACATTTTCATGGCCATACCTCATTTCTAGATGCAGCAGATAATTTGAAAAAATCTCAAGTAGTCAGAGGAATTCCCCAACAGGAGATGTGTTAGCTTAGTGATAATGCATGAGGATTGGCTGACAAGTGCCAATCTACTAAAGGTAGGTCTAATATGAGACTGATTAGCTTCAGAAATTACTCGAAGTTACCTGCAAAGTCATGGTTCACAAAGCTTGATTGATGATCAACAGAGGACTTGGAATGTTGCTCCTACTAAAAACTGTTCGAATAATCAGGACAAAGATGTATACGGATGCTGCGAAGACCTGGAGTTGAGCTCAAAAAGGGAACAATCCCAAGAAACACAAATCTTAGTTGTAATACGCTTGCGAGTTTTCTCATTTCCTGAATTCATTCGAAAAATCAGGTACAATACAAAGCACCCGGGGAAAGGGGTCCAGAATAGTCGTCAAATGTCTAGTTAGATAGAATGTTACATGGTCGCTTGTGACCTTGGAAACAAAAGTGCATAGAAGTCTTGGCATCGAAAAAAAGAGGACGAATCAGCTAAGGTAGAGAATCTAGTTTACAGTGCTTCTTCACTTCTTGGAGACGTAGGCGTAGTATTGAGCCATGGGCACGACAAAGGCGATGACGAGAAGACCACCCACGACAGTGGAGAACTGTCCTCGTTTCTCCGCAGTCTCCTCTTTGGTCTTGAAGTTCGACTCTCTCTTGGTCTCCTCAAACTTTGGGCCGGGGATATCAGGCAACCCTTTAATTGCCGCAATCAATCGCTTCGCTGTGCTGCTAAACGCCTCGTTGTACTTCTCATCCACCGCCAAAACTGGCAAATTCTCAACAGCTACAGCTTCCAAAACCTGGTCACCCACTGCCTTCACAAATGCAGGTCCTCCAGTCACAGATCCCTCTTTCTGTGTAGTCACCAACAACACAATACCCTTTTTGTTACCCTCCTCTATAGTTGGGTACCACTTCTCTAACACCGAATCAGCAAATTCAAAAGAATCAGCCTTGGAGGTGAGCTTGCGGAGAGTAATCATGTCAATGTGGTACCCGGTAGTCTCCTCTAATTCCTTCAGCAAACCCTTAAGCTCAGACTTCGTCACACGGTTCAAAACAGAAGCATCGTCTAGGACATATCCATCCTGGGGCGGTCCGAAGTTGAGGACGGTGGACTCGTTGGCAGAGGCAGGAGGCGCAGCCAAGGGAGAAAATTGCAGCAATGCTGAGAGCCCAAACGCAGCTAACCCAGAAGCAGCTAATTTTACAGAATCCTTGGAAACCAGACCTGCTGTGGTCGCAATTAACTTGAACTTCCTCGCTGCTGGGAACGAGAGCGTGGGTTTTGCATCACCCAACACCTTTGTGCCACTCAAGGTGGACGATTTGAGTCCTAGTGGTTGCGCAGTAAGCCTTTCAGCCCACGAGGTAGTCGCCATGGCCGCAACGTGCTATGAAGCAACCAACGGGGAGTGCTCGAGATAGGCTATTAGAGCGATGGCATTACCAGAGTGGCCCGAGAAAACAACGCCCGAAGTCTAGCGCGGTCGAGAGAGAGGAAAGAACAACGATCGAGAGATACAGTAATGGATAAGATAGATCTTCTCCTGATGGACCAACCCATTAGAAAGTGCAAAGTGAACTAAAACAGCGTCAGACGTGGGCGCCGTTAGAGCTCTGGTTCCTTCTGCCACCGTGGCACGACCCTCCTTTGTCCACCAAGCCCGAGTCCAACTCAGCCCACGCACATGTGGCTCACCATGGATCTGTGAAGTTCTCCATGGGAGGGGCTGAGAACTGGAGTTCCACAGTAGTGGAACTCCAGTCGCCATACATGTGTTGGCGAAGCGACTGCAATCGAAGTTACTTCCTTGATTCGTTCTGTAGGTGAGACGACAATAATTCTGGAAATTCCCGAGCTGAAGGAAGAATCAGAATGTATGCTCAACCGTGCGCCAAGTCTGGCGTGGAACGTTCCATGTTCGTAGATATAGTCCTACGTTTACTATTCCAAATGAGATTGTTCTATTCCGTGGTATGTCACCATTTGTAGCTGTTTCATCCATTCTGAAGGACTCCTCTCGTGTAAACATCCGGAGCTGCAGATATCTTGCCATGAGTTCGTGAATTCAGTGGAGACCACAGAGGGAGGCGAATTCACAAGAGGAAGCAAAGGGGACATGGTCGGGATGTTGCGTCAATTGAGAAGAGAAGGTCATAGGGCAAAGCCTCAATGACTGTGGCACTCGAAATTAAGCTCCGATTGAATTTCAAGACAGATGGTACGAGTGGAAAAACCCGGGTGTGTGGCTCCCTCGGTTGCAATCACTCTATAGGACACCAAGAAGTTGGCAAAAACAGCGCTCGCTCTGATGTCCAGGCTAAGCAGAGAGTAAGATCTTTCCAGTTACTCTATGGCACTAGATTATCTACAGCTCTCGCAATGATCAGCACAGCAGAAGTGATTTGATCTATAAATGTCGTGAAAGTTCATGTGGTTGGTAGACCTCTCAATGCCGTTAACACCATATAGTCTCCAGGCATAGTTGTGGCCCCATACTAGAAGGGCAAACTAGAATGGCGCCACCCGCTATATGATGTGCAAAGCTTTTGCAGCTCCTTGCAGCTGTAATTAAACGAGACAAGGATTAAATCCCGATCCTGTCCTACGTGACAGGCAAGATTTTCCACAATCTAATGGACTATGTCTCTAGAGATTGAGCAGTCACCACCAGATCTGATCTTTCACCCTGAGCACAGGTTCTCAAGCAGAACGAAGTTCGTTACAGGAGCAGTTCTAAAACTTGAAAGAGCGGCTTAAGTTGTTCTTGAATCCCTTGAGATATTCGAATCTCAGGGCATACTTAGGAGAGCTGAAAGATCAAGATGTCCAGCAGCGATAAGCACGCACCTAGGCCTATTTTGCCCTAGGTGCGTCCTGTTTACCATTTACTGATGCTGACTGATCACCATGAGTAAAAGGCCAAGATTTCATGATCTCGTCTGAGGTGTGTTAACGTGTGGTTTCTGGGCTGCTTCCGCGGAGCTCTCCACTATATTCCGTGGATGACTGAAATTGCCCACTCTTCCAGTGCTCGATGAAAGGCGAACCTGGGTGAAGGGAATCACAACATCGACTCCAAGCTGCTCTTCTTTATCCATTCTCAGAAAAACAGTCACAGTCTCGGGAGAATTTCACCTTGTCTTCCGCAGCTGACGGTATCGGGCTCAAAATACGCCTATGCGTCCTTTGACGGGTTCCAGATGGTGAAAAGGAACGCACGGTGAACATGTCCGTTAATAACCCAAGACTTCGTGGCATCTTCCGGCTCTTTGATCAGAAAGGTACCAAAAACAAGGTCTCAATTCAGATCTCCTCAAACCCAGGATTTGAACTTCCCTATTTACAACGCGGGTATGTACTCAGACATGGTCTGCTAACTAGGGGAAGAAGTTCCGCTTGAATTCCGAAACAGCGTTCCAGCTTCAGATTTCGACCAGTGCTGCATAGTCGGAATGGTAAGACCGAGTCGTTTAGAGTGCCGAGCAACACTCCGTGCGACTCCCACCAGCTCCTCTTCTCTTTCGCTCAGAGCTTCCTGCAAAGCCTTGACCTTGTCCTCTGCATTTGGCTGTGCAGTGTGATTGTCCATATCCATTTCCATTGGATCACCAGCTTTGCCACCAGACCCCACCCTCCTCGAACGCACCATGATGAAAGTCTTCGAATTGTCATAATCATTATCAGTATCAACAACTTGCTTGCCGATGCCTTTCTCTTCGTTATCTTTGCCGAAAAGCTCCAAATTCAAGCGCTGAATTAGGGATTCCTGGAAGAGATCCTGCAATTCTTTGTCCTGAGGATCTAGATGTATGAAGAGGAGCTGCTCCCAGCTTCGTTTGAACTGCATCTTATTTATTTTTAAGATATTCCTTACCTCCTCAGTCAGCTTCCTTGGTGGGTCGAGAACATTCTTCTCTTTAACTTCTTTGCTCAGACCTTTGGAAGACTTCCCTTTTTGGGAGCCATTGCTTGGTCCAGCAGGGGGTCCTTCAAACTTGCATAAGTTCGAGGCCTTCCGTGATTGAAATCGTTGAATACCATCACCTACTGCAGCCTGGATTGAGATTTTTGGCACTGACAGAAGACGCAGCACATCCATGGTGTCCCGCAGTTTTTGCAGTGAAATCGACGGTTCTTCCATAGTAATATCGTAGGCACCCCTCTCTGTTGCTGTCTTGTTCACAGCCTCCAGAAGATGCAAACCGTATCCCACACCTTGGTATGCTGGCAGCACCAGTATCTGCAGGCAGATTCAAAGGGAGAGACGAGTTAGTTAGATCTGTCAACTACATCTCATAACTTAGCGTTAACCTTATGCACCAAGTTTGTCTACATCACTGAACTCCATGCTCCATAGGTGGCAGGCAACAAGTTCACCTGACTGATTCGCAATCTTGTACTGTCAGGATAGTGATAAAACCGGTAAACATTGCAAAATCCCACAACCCTCCTCCGCTTGTCTTGTATCTCCAGGGCTACGTACACTTCCCATAAAGGATCACTGTTATCTATAGCTCGTGCACCTACAAACATGGACAGTATGAAGTTATGTTCACTGTCCAACAAAAGAATCTGACCTTTTAGCTAAGACTATATGCAACAATAAACGGCGCCCGAATAGAATGATCATATTAGAGCCACAAACATATTTAGGTCTGCTGGCACCATCTACGGGTGTGGGCAAAATCATCATCAAAAAGGCATAACTTGAGCTGGAAGCCGTTCACCTTGGTGTCAGACTGGATCATTTAATGATGTCTCACCTTCTATGTAAAAGAGGGCAAGGGGGTTAAGCCTGGAGTGCCAGGCACGAACGGAGAGATCGGACAAGTCCATACGCACGATCTGGTAAACGACAATAAGGAGTGCTCTGATGAGTGATGATATCAACCATGCCTCAATCAAACAAACGGGTATCTGCTTAGAAATTAAGCCTGTGATCTACATAGACTTGATCTCTAAACCACTCCCCACGCAGTTTTATGGTCTTGTTAGATCTTAACTACTATAGCGAGCAGGGGAAGAAGTTCAACATGCTCATGTTGCGAGTACTTCTAGACAGCAGCATATTCTAGCCGACTGCTGAATCTAGAGTTAATGTATCTCTATGGAGCCACATGAGAAATAACGACCTGTCCAGAGTTCATTGAGTTTTCGCTTCCCTCCTCAGCAACTTCATCGTCGTCACCAGGAGAAGCTTCCTCTAATCTCCAAGGGCTTGAAATGGCTTCACTTCGCTCCTGCAGCATTTCCCTGAATTGTTTCGAAGTTAGGGACAGATGAAGAGCTTTGTATTTACTCTTGTAATAACGAATTGCAAATCTTCAACGAAGGTTAACAGCAAGCAAAGCAATATAGCACTCAATACTACAGAGAGAATACTCACTCGAAGGCAAGTGAATAAGCATCAATGTTGTTTTTGAATGCTTGACGATCGACTGTCAAGGTATCTCCAAATGTCTCCTGCCATCGGTTGTGGATTTATCCAGGTTAGCTAAGCTTTCACATACGAGTTCTTTTCAAAGACGATGGGGAAACTTCAAAGACGATGGGGAATCATCTTGCAGCATTTCGCACATATCTCTGTCCGGAGACTAAAGAAGAGCAGTTAATTTACATCTATATACGCAAACCGACTTCAAACAGATCGGAGCATGCAAGTCCTTATATCAAAATGCCAACGTTCTCATACCTTCAACTTCGAAACAATATCTGTGGGGTTATGTTTGCCATTTATCACCTGCAAGAATAGTAACCATAGTAACCACCAAAACTTCACTATACAAGCAGTACCAACCTATTGCTACATGAAAATGATCAGAAAGCTTGATACAAATATTCCTAGATTCAGAGGCAGGTTGGAGAGAATTGATACTGAAAAGCTGAATCTAACCCCGTCCAGTAGTTCTATCTATCCACTTGACCAACTAGGGACCTCAACTTTGCCTATAAGCTGCCGCTGAGACAAACGAGGAGATGCACTTGAGGAGTTCAGGCCTTACCGGAATGCCAAGCAGACAAGAACGAGTACTGAGGTCAAACTCAAAACAGGATGGAGGTCGAAGATGATACCTTCTTCGAATACCGGATATTAACATAGGCATAAAAGAAATTGGCATGAATCCACAGTTCGACCTGCAGGTAGTTGATGACAATGAGCTCGCAAATCAGACAACGGTTGTCCATATCATAATCCCTGGACCACTAGAATTGCAGAAAAATCACTGGAGGGAACTGTAAAGGTTGAAAGCCACTTCTAGAATGTGTTTAGGTATGTCAACAACTCGTGGAACTAATACACCAAAACCGTTTACATAAGTATCGATTCCTAAGAAAGAACTGTAAGAACTCAAGAACATCAAGAATATTAGCACCTTCCCTTTCTTCCTGCTCGTACCAGATCTAAACTCCTTGCTGCATAGACAGAATAACCACATAAAGCTGCAGGAACTCGACTACTACTACATTAATTGCTGTATTTCACGTAGTGCGCATGCGAATGAACTCTGGTTTTGATTTACCTCGAGGTCAACGTAGCCATATATCGTCCCGTCATCCCCAAATAAGCGCTCGGCGAACTCGGGATCGAACATAATCTCCTCCTTTTGGAAGTCATCTTCCATCTCCTGAGAAGAGGTAACTGCAACATTTGCAAAAATCTGAACTAGGCAATACCTCCTTGCTTTCGCAGACGTGATCCAAATGTGTTGGCTAAAGTAGAATCACAGGCGATCAATCTCCACCTTCTATTCCCAGCAAAAATGTGGTGGGTGCAAGCAGCTACTGAATAAATGGAAGAACAGGGACAGTATGGATAGTGTGGACAAGTTCCACATATGCTTACCAAATAGCAATTTAATAGAGTCATTCGCGCTACAAGAAGCTCTTTCGGCAACTGCATTCTCCACAAAGATATCGTTACTGTTGGGCAAACCTCAACTTTCAAAAAAAGAGAGAGTCAAATCGAACGACATTGCTTGCAATTGGTCAAGAAGATAAGAATTTAGAGACGGAATTTACTTTAAGTTAATTGATAACTGTTGAATGAAGCAAATTGAAGGGAGAAGTGTAGTTGCATTCAGCAAGATTTGCAGTTCCAGAAGATAGTACGACCAGAGAATACTATTAAATTAGAGTTCTACACACGCTAAGAAACAAAAGATAGGTGAATAACATGGTGAAATTAAGTCCTAATTTTCGGGGAAAGGTAGAAGAGTACAACCTAACTTTAACGAAAATGTCCACTGGACGCCTCTAGGAACTTGAGACCTCTGCTTTAGGAAAACGTAAAACATAGACACAGGTCCCCCTCATTGATTGCTACGTCAGAGAAGAATAGATTTACGGCAGTGCAGTAGCTGAACTCAACATGAACAGAAAATCTGCAATTTGAATGACAGTCATACTTCGCACCACGCTAATATTGTTCTGATTCTCGAGGAAACAAATATTTTAATGACGACCAGTTTACAACCAAAAATATGGTGCATTCAGGGATAGGCACAACAGTGAGACGAAAAGGCCTAAATGCCAGAGAAAATCCAAGACACAGCGTTTGGAAGTGAGTCAAACAACCTTCAGGATATAAATGCTTTGATGTCAATAAATATGAGAACCACATTTTTTTAATAACTCTCAGGGCACACGCTGCTTGCCAAGTTCTAACCTAAAGATGAGGAGACTCGAAAGCTGTATTGAGACAATTTTTCACAACTAAGGAAACCAGTCAACAAAATAAATCCTGGCAATTTCATTCCCCGAGCGTCCAACATCTACCATATCGTGAGAACACAGAAAATAATCAGTGCAATCGCTTACCTCCAGCAAAAGCAACTTTGCGGCGCTTCACAGGCTCCTCGTTATCACCACTCACAAGTGCCTTCATCTTGCCCCCTGAAGCCATGGTTAAAGGGACCAGTACACAAGCCCTCTGCAAGACCTACAAATCGCCAATTCGAACGTCCACAACTAATTGAAGCCAAAGAAGCAATAGCACAGCACAGTCAATTTTCCCGCGCAACTCGATCCTCGGGTAAATGTGGTGATGAAGAACTAAAACTCGACGAGCTACATGCGGAAGCAGCTGTGCTGAAAATCGAAGGTCTCGTATGGGACCCATGATGAAGTACTTCCCGCCCAGTGCCTCGTTTATTCCCTTCCTCGTCGCCGCGTAGGACTGGACCAGCTAGTGATGTTGACGTGCTTCGAAGTCGGATGTTACATACGGGACTACTTCCGGCCTAACGCTAGTGCGCTCACTTCATGGTTGCCGCGTAGGACTGCACGAGACTTTGAGGCGGACGTGGCCGATCGTCGTGCGTCGCTCTTATCCGTCAAACTCGACGTTTAATTTTCCGCTCTATGACCGAGGACTTGTACCCAGTCCACACCATGATAATAATAGGGCGAGCTTAGGTGGACATCCCCTCGCAATATACCTCGCATGTTGTTTGATTTTTTTCTTGTCCCCACAACCCCTCACATATCAAACAATACTAGAACCACAGTAAAATGATCGCGATTATGCCTCGCTAGAAAAGGTTGACCCCGAGATTCTCGCTTTTACCTGTTAATGGGATTTACAGTCTCTTGACAACGCTTTATGCTTCGCTCGATGAGGCTGAGCCGAGATTCACGCTTTTACTACATGTAGAGAGGGATATACAGTCTCTTGACAACGCTCCAAGAAGAGCAAGACGGGCAAAACCTGCAAAGTTTGGCTTGTTTGCGCGAACAGCAGGACGTTTCGCAACACCCGAGAGTACCTAACCGAAGAGATATGAAGGCGCCAGACCAACTCAAGGCAAAATGCCCTTCCATTTACAGGTCATTCTTCAATGATGCGGCCAACAATGCAAATGATGAGAACCAAAGGCCAGTTATAGAGTGGCGAGTTGAGGTCGAGACGGCCGAGCACAACCCTGATGTGTATGACAAAAGCATTGCAACTCTTTACAGAGCTTGCGAGCAACCTGCACACAAGCTTCAACTTGACAAAAAGCAGACCATCAAGGATGAGCACCGCAAGTGCGGCATCAAAGACAATTTTAGCTGCATTGCGCCAATGCAATCCAGATTGTGTGTTGGTTACGATGGATATGTACAACGAGATGGTAGCTCTATGGGACAAAGAGCTTTGTGGGTGCACTCCACTTGAACTGCTCCTCGATAATCTCCATGAACACGACATCGTTCATGCTCACAAGTGCGACAATGACACGAGCATTATGCACTTAATCTTTTGCTCCACCAAAAGGTTGTTAAATTGGCCAAAGAGTATCAATATGTTGTGCTTATGGATTGTACACACAAGACCAAGAAGTAAGAACCACCAACTAGACATAAACTACTAGTGCTACATCAACTATGACTGTGCGTTGATTTGTTTGATCCTTTGCACATGTTGAAAATGCCACTTCTTCATATTATCAAGATAACATACTTTCTACTTTCTAACTGCCAAAACAAAGCCAATTATACATGTGTACTCTTGCATATCTTTGACATCTTTGATGCAGATCAACATCCCAAAGTGATTGTCACCGACTGTGAGATTGCTCTAATATTGGTAGTATAATAATAGACAAGGCCCTTAGCCTCTATGGATGGCATATCAATAAGAATGTCCTAGCACTTTGCAAGCACTTTCAAACTCAAGAAGATTGGTAGATTTTGGAGAGGGACTGGAACGGGGTCATTGCTTCAATTGATGAAGCATCATTAAACACAAATTATGTTGCATTGTGCACAAAATATATGCATATTGTGCATGACTACATTAGATCCACATGGATCATGCAACAAAGGAACAATTTGTGCTTGCATGGACAAAACACCACCGCATTTGGGCAACCTTGCTACTTCACATGTGGAAGGCAAGCATGCGACAATAGATTGGGTATCATATCGGACCAACTATAATTTTCTAAGGACAAGAGAACCTCCCAAGAGAATCACAAGAGAAGAAACACAAGGGTCCATTCCTGAATACTCCGATGCCCCAAAGGAGCACATTGTATTATATAGCAAAGAAGATTTACTCAAAGAGAGCTCCACCCTTGGATCAAATACATAGATTGGTGACATGTCAACAAGCTCCACTCTTAGATTAGTTGCATGGATTGGTGACATGTCAATCCTTTTCTTATCCAGTTGATCAAACAAGTTATTGGAGTTTGATTGGAGTGAATCTTTGGGGAATCTTCTTGTATGAAGCTCAAAACAACATGGGTGAGATATCCTTAGAAAGCTCTCAATAAGACAAAAAAGGGGGGAGAAGGCAATGCTTACATCCTTGATGGGGAGGGAAATTTTCATTTTTTGAGGGCTACTTCATCCGTTTAGGCCTCCAAAATTGGCTCTGAAGTTTTAAGGGTGTTTTTGGCCTTTGCCTTATCAGTGCAAGTACTCTTTTGGTGACACTTCTATCTGATCTACTTACACATCCTTTTAGATATTACCAAGCCAATTTTCACCTCTAGATATATATCTAGCTAATGGTATTATAAACCTCACCCTTCTAAGACAAAATGTACTCTTTGCAAAGTTGTTGCTCAAAAGATTGCACTAACACCAATGTGTGGATCAATTTAGCTTATGGCTCTCATGTTGCCTCATATAATAGGTACCCTTTCCAATTTAAGAGATATTCTACATATGGATGGTGGGTACCATAGATGCATATCTAGAGAATAAGTTTGACTTCATATTCCTCCTTGCCATCAATGAGTGTTGGACAAAGTCTAACTTCTTGTATGGAAGGAAAGTAAGGCATGATGCATGAATGCATAGTAAGGAAACATGGAACACTAGATGGATCTTCATGTGTGGTGGTAATTCAAGGTGATAGACCATTATGTCTATTTGATGAGGATAGGAAAAGGCCCAATAAAATGAGGTCTGAGCTTACGAGGGTCAACTAATGTGAGATTGGTTGTGGACATCCAGACTTGATCTCCAATGTTGAACTCCATGTGCTTGCAATGTGCATTTGTATTTTTTTGGTCTATTTTGGGCAATTTGCAACTTGTGCTTTGTGTTCTCCACACCCTATTGGATTCTAGGAAAAAAATTGTTGACATCAACAACTTTTGTAGCCACTATACAGATCTTTACCAAGCTTGAAGATGTGAAAAATTGTTCTCCATACATGAGGAAGAATAGTGTGACTTATAAATATGCATTCACTAAATTGTTGTTGGCAAATTCTACTAGTGGAAGTAAGGTGTCTCATCTTTCTTGCTCTTCTAAGGTGAAGCACCGGAACATGTTCTCAATAGTTCAATTAGCCTACTCTATTTGTCCATTGGTGTATGGATGGTATGTCATGGACATGGCTAATTTGGTTCTGAAGATACTAAAGAGTGTTCTCCAATACAAATTAGTGAATTAAGTGCCCCAATTGGTGTTGAGCACTTGAGACAACCCATGGTGAGAAAAGACTATAACTAAGTATATTGAGTTAATTGTGGAGCAATCACATCCTTGGCTGTATGTTATACTCCAAGGACAAGAGAAGGGAGAAAATATAGATTTCACACTCAATCATCCAATGCCCCAAAGGAGCACCTTCTCTTTATTATATAGATGAAGAGGATCTCCTCCAAGGAAGCTCCACCATAGGATTAGGCACATAGATAGGTGACATGTCAGGAAGCTCCACCCTTGGATTACTTACTTGGATGGGTGACATGTTGGTCTTGGTCTTATCTGGTTGGTCAAACAAGCTTTGATCGGAGGGAATTTTTTAGGGAATCTTCTGGTAGGAATCTTAGAATCATGTGAGTGGGGTACTATTGGAAAGCACTTGACAAGACAAACTAGGGGGAGGGAAGGCCAGCCTTTCCTCTATTGGTAGTTATATTTTCACATTTTTGAGGCCTAATTCATTTGTTTAGGCCTCCAAAATTGCCTTCAAAGATTTCAGGCATATTTTGGTTCCTACTCTATTAGTAGAAGTCCCCTTTTGGTGCTACCTCTTTCTGATTTGCTTACTCCATCATGTGTAACATCCTTCCAAATGTTACCAAACCAATTCTCACCTTTAAGTCATATGTCTAGCTATTGGTTCTAAGGTTTTCAAGTCTATTTTGGTTTCTGCCCTATTAGTAGAAGTACTCTTTTGGTGATACTTTTATCTAATCTATTTTGACCATCATGTATAACATCATTCCAGATGTTACCAAACCAGATTTCATATCTAGATCATATGGCTAGCTCTTGGTATTACAAACCTCCCTCCTTTTAAGACGCAATGTCCTTGTTGTGCAGTTGTTGCTCAAATGCTTGCACCAACACCGGTGCATGTGTCAAATTGGTAGCAAGCTCCTAGGGTGCTTCATAGAGAGGGTAACCTTTCCACTGTACTAGATAGTCCACCCACAGATGGCAAGTACCATGCATGCATTTTTGGAAAATACACTCCATGCCATATTCCTTTGTGCCATCAATGAGTGTCGGACAAAGTCAAATGTCTTGTGTAGAATGACACTGGCCTGATTGGGGAGCATATTTGCATAGTAGGGAAACATGGAACATTGGATGGATCTTCATGTGTGGTGGTAGCTTGAGGTGATAGGTCACCGTGCAGACTTCTTGAATAATCAAGAAAGGCCCAATAAAATGAGGTCTAAGCTTACAAGGTCCAACTAATGTGAGGTTGGTTGTCAATAGCCACACTTGATCCCCCAACATTGAACTCCATGTGCCTATGGTGTGCATAAGCATACTACTTTTGTCAATTTTGTGCAATCTATAATCTGTGTTTGACGCTCTCCACACCTTGTTGGATTCTAGAAACAAATGTGTTGACTATGTCAACCTTGGTAGCCACTGGACAGATCTTCATCAAGCTAGAAGGTGTTAAGGGATGCTCACCATACATGAGGAAGAACAGAGTGACCTGGGTGAATGCATTCATTGAATTGTTGTTAGCAAATTCCACCAATTGGAGTAGGGTGTCCCACCTCTCTTGCTCTTTTGAAGGTAAAATCGTGTAACATATCTTCAATAGTGCAATTAGCCCGCTCTGTTTGTCCGTTTGTTTGTGGGTGGTAAGCTATGGACATGGCCAACTTGGTTTTGAGGAAACCAAAGATTGTTTGGCAAAACAAATTGGTGAATTGAGTGCCTCTATCAGTGATGAGTACTTGAGACAAGCCATGGTGAGAGAAGACTGCATCTAAGTATAATTGAGCTAGTTGTGGAGCGGTCACCTCCTTGGTGGTAGGGCATACATGAATCATTTTGTTGTTTTAGTCCACAAAGACCACAATAGAGTCAAACCTTTAGGTGGTCTTGGGTAATTCATAGACGAGATCCATACTCACATGTTCCCAATGTTGGGTAGGAGTGGGGAGAGGTAGAAGGAGCCATGCAAGAGCTTGATTAGAAGCTTTGTTCTATTGACAAAGTAGGCAGCTGTGCACGTGGGTCATCACATTGTTGCTCATCTTGGGCCAATAGTAATGGCGCTGGACTGCATCCAAAGTCTTGTCCACTTTGACATGACCTACAATGGCCGAATCATGACATTCCGCTAGAATGGTGGTGCATAATTCTGGGACATTTGGGATCCATAATCTGCCATCACGAAAGGTGAGTCCTTGGGTGTTGATGACGCCTTTGGATGATTGTGCTTCTATAATCTATGAATCAGTTTTTGTAGTAGCCAAAATCTCTGGCCAAAATTCAAGGTTAATCTTAACCTCTGCCACCAAGTTGTTTGCCATTGGCATGTGGGTGAATGCATCTGCAAGTTGCTTCTTACCTTCCACGTATGTGATTGTCATGTTGAAGTGTTATCGCCACTCTGCCCACCAAATCTAGTGACAAGATAGATCCTTCTGCTTCTTGAGGTAGACTAGAGGTTTGTGGTCTATCTCTACTACAAATGCCTTCTCGCCCAAATAGTGCTTCCAATGCTTGGTTGCAAGAACAATGGCCAGCTCTTCTTGTTCTATGGTGTGGTAGTTGCGCTTTATTGGTAACAAATTTCAAGAGAAATATGTAATTGGATGCCATCCATCATGCCACTCTTGTTGTAAGACTGCTCCTATTGCTACGCCTGATGCATCTATAGCCAACTTGATTGGACGTTTTGGGTCATACCACTTCAAGATTGGTGCATGTAGCAAGGCTTTCAATTCTTGAAAGTCCAACTCTTGTGTAGTTCTACATGTCCAATCCTTCCCCTTGCCAACTAGTGTCGTTAAAGGTTGTGCAACCTTGGAGAAGTCCTTAACAAATCTACGATAGAATCTTGTCAACCCCAAGAAGCTCTTGAGTTGAGTCTGATCTTTTGGGGCACTCTATTTTTGAATTACCTCTATTTTATCCATCAATAGTTGAATGCCCTCTACATTTACTCTATGTCGCAAGTAGTCTACTTCAAACTTGCCAAACTCACACTTTGAGATTTTGGCATACAATCGATTTTGTCTTAGAATCTAGAGGACTTCTCATAGATGTTGTTTGTGTTTTGTCATCATGCTATTGTATACTAAGATGTTGTCCAAGAAGACGATAATAGACTTATCCAAGTATGGACAAAATATGTCATTCATTAGTCTCATGAAAGTGACAAGTGCATTGGTGAAGCCAAAAGGCATCACGAGATACTCAAAATGGCCATACTTGGTTTGAAAGGCAATTTTGTACACATCCTCCTCTACAAGTTGGATTTGATTATAACTGCTCCACAAGTCCAATTTGGTGAAGTATCTTGCTCCATGGAGTTGATCAAATAGGTCATCCATGCGAGGTAAGGAGTATTTGTTCTTCACTATTTGTTGATTGAGACCTCAATAGTCAATGCACATGCACATTGTACCGTCCTTCTTTTTCACAAACAAGACAAGAGCCCTATATATGGTGATATGTTAGGTTGGATGAACCCTTTCTAGAACATCTCCTCAATTTGAGTCTTACATTCTTCCAACTCATGAGGTGATAGGCGATATGGGGGCTTACAAGGAGGTGTCTTCCCCGGGAGTGTCTCAATTTTATTATCTACTCTCCTTTTTGGTGGTAATCTTGAGTGTAGATCATCAAGAAAGACATCTTGAAACTCATCTACCACATCCTTCAATTTCTCAAGAATTTTTCCATCAAGTTGTGCACCCTGGACTTCTCTTATTAGACCCATGAAACATCTATTGGTCTTATAGACAATTGCCATCCCTATGACATACAAAGGCAGTTCTTGCTTGTGTGATCTTTCTCTAACCCCAATGATTGACCATTGGTAGATTCTCACTACTTTCTTCCTCCAATCTACCATAAGGTTGTAATGCTCCATCCATGGCATGCTTAAGATTGCATCATAACGAGCTAATTGTATCACTCATCACTCAATTGCTTCCTAATATTCTCCTACATAGAGTGTTACCTGTCTAGGTAATGATTCAATCCTCTTTGTTTGCCCCATTAGGTAACTTCACTTCTTCACTCTCATCTCTCTCTAGATCCATTCCCAATCTTATTGCAAAAGAGCAAGATAAGAAATTCTCTATTGCTCCCAGATCTATTAATACTCTCACTTGATTGCCTTCTAGGACTCCATTCACAACAATCAATTATGAGGTTGCCTTTTGGAACCTTTGCACGTTTGTCTTCTTCCTTCCCTTGCTTCTCTACTTCCTTATTGAGCCAGTAAGGCCACAAGGTACATTTATTGGCAATCTTTGTTTTCCAAAGTGATTTCCACCTCCTCCTCTTCAGTGCGCCTCTCCATGTTGTTCAAAGATCACCTATATGAAGGCTGAGGGCCTCTAGGGAAACAAGGGCGACAGTTGGTAGATATGTGCTCAATATGACCACAATTGTAACAACATTGTTCTCCTCAAGTTCCTTCTCCTTGTGGGACTCCATCTCTTTGTTCTTCTACCTGTCCATGACCTCCTTGAAGTGGTCATTGTAAAAGACCGAAACCGAGGAGAGAAATAGGAGAATGGAAGCTCACATTGGGACACTTGAATGAGGGAAAACTCCGAATGCCTGCATGAGCTTTGGCCTTGGTATTTATAGGTAGCATACAAGACCCTTGAAGTTTCTCAAGAAGTTTCCTTGAGCCGCTTTCTTGGAGTGCAAGCCAAGTTAACTAGGAAGCTTCTCAAGAAGCTTCCTTCTAGAAGCCGCCTACTTGGCGTGCAAGCTAAGCTAGTTAGAAGCTTCTAGAAGCTTCCTTCTAGAAGCTACCTGCTTAGGGCGCAAGTTAACTAGTTGGGAAGCTTCCTAAGAAGCTTCTTAGATGCTTCTAGAATATTCTAAGCTATTTTGTCTTATTCTCTACTTTGTAAGCTCAACTAACTTCATCACTAAACTCCATATTGTTACATATTCCCCCGCCGCTAGTTGGTGACGTCCTCGTCGCCAGTGAAGCTTCGAATTCCTTGATGGCCATCTGTGCATTCTGGAGGTGAGAAAGAGGTTCCCATGTAGCATCATGAAGGGGATACCCTTTCCAAAGGACCTTGTACTCCGTATGTTGGTGACGGCCTCGTTGAATATGGCGACGCGCAAGGATACGATCAACTTTGTACTCCTCATGATCATTGATAGGGACAAGAAGAGGGGGAGGTTGGACTCGAGAGGAAAAGGAAGAAGGGTTAGGAACAAAGGGTTTCAACTTGGAAATATGAAAGACAGGATGGATATGCATGTGACAAGGTAAGGCAAGACGATAAGCAACAGGAGAGATAATGTGGGTGATATCAAAGGGTCCTATCCAATTAGGAGCAAGTTTACGAACTTGGGTATCAAGTGGGAGAGGGAGGTTACCAGAGGATAGCATGACTTTATCACCAACTTCAAAGGTGAGATCACGACGATGATGGTCTGCATATTGTTTTTGGCGATTCTGAGCAACAAGGAGGTGAGATTTGGCTTGTTGGAGAGATTGGGATATAGTGTTCAAGAATGTAGAAGTATGAGGAACCTGAGAGGGAGGGGGAGCAAGAAGAGAATCTGGAACAAGCGGATCTTGGCCAAAATTGAGAAAGAAGGGAGAAAATCCAATGCTTGCCTGTTTGGAATTGTTGTAGGCAAATTCTGCAGCTGCAAGACATTCATCCCAGTTGGTATGGTGGACATTGACAAAGGCCCGCAACATATCCTCCAATGTACGATTGGCGCGTTCGGTTTGTCCATCAGTTTGAGGATGATAGGCCGTGGACAAAGCAAGCTTGGTGCCGAGTATCTGGAAGAGTGCTTGCCAAAACTTCCCGGTAAATCGAGGATCACGGTCGGAGATGAGTACACGTGGCATCCCATGATGCTTGAAGACATTGTCGAAGTAGATTTGCGCTAAGGTTGGAGCATCCACGGTATCACAAGTTGGTGCCAAGTGGATTTGCTTACTAAGCTTATCCACAAACACCACAATTGCGGTGTGTCCTTGTTTTGTCTTTGGCAAGGATGTGATGAGATCCAAGCTCACATGCTCCCAACGAGCGGATGGAATGGCGAGTGGTTGAAGGAGTCCACTCGGCTTCTGGTTGCTGGCCTTGTTCCGTTGGCAACTCTCACATGATCGGACAAAGTCTCAAACATCTCGTGTCATGTTGGGCCACCACCATTGGCGTTGGAGGGTGCCCAAGGTCTTGTCCACTCCCATGTGACCAGCTATTGGTAAATCATGGGCTTCTTGAAGGCGCACAAGTCAAAGATCACCTTTGGTTGGAACATAGATCTGGTCTGCATGGAATAAAAGGCCTTCCTTGAAGGAGAAGGTGTTGTACTCCTTGTCGCGTGCTGTTAGACGACCGTGTACCATTTGGAAGAAGGGATCTTGCTGTAGGGCTAACCGAAACTCGTTATGAATCTTGGGATCAATTGACACCGTCGTAATTGCTGCCGCGACGAGAGGAAGAGACTTCAAATCAGGTCGTCGTGATAGAGCATCAAGGATGACATGGAGCCGACCTGGTTTGCACTCAAGTTTGATGTCGAAAAATTGGAGTTGCTCTTCCTATCGATGATGTCGACTCTTCATGTGCTCTAGGTGTAAGGTCTGCAACAATGGCTTGTGATCAGTTCGCATGATCACTTGTTTCCCCAAGAGATAATACCTCCATACCTTGGTGGCATATACCATTGCAAGTTGTTCCCGATCTCAAGCAGAGTAATTTCTTTCAGCTATATTTAGTCGGCGAGACACAAAGGCAATAGGATGTAGTCCATCTGGAAATTCTTGTTGCAACACAGCTCCAATTGCAAAGTTAGAAGCATCAAAATCAACCACACAAGGTAGTTGAGGATCATATGGTTGAAGAATGGGTCTTGAAGACACCATATGCTTTAACTTCTGGAATGCTTCTTCATGCTTGGTGGTCCATTGGAAGCTCGAGTTCTTTCCCAAGAGGTCAGTCAATGGTGCAGCCACGTGAGCATAATAGTGGATGAACCGTCGGTAAAAACTGGCCAATCCGTTGAACGCTTGTACTTCGGTAGCATCCTTTGGGGTAGGCCAATCAGTAATGGCCTTGATCTTCTCTTCTTCCATCTTGATCCCCTCTGATGAGATCTTATGACCCAAGAAGGTAACCTCCTTTTGCCAAAAAGCACACTTTGACTTCTTGCAATAACATTTCCACTGTCGTAGTCGTCTTAGGACTTCTCGCACATGATTCATGTGTTCTGCCTCTATCCTACTATAGATTAAGATATCATCTAAGAACACTACCACAGACTGATCCAATAGCCCCTCCAACACCCGATGCATCTGATCCATGAAGACTGTTGGAGCATTAGTGAGTCCGAAAGGTAGAACTTTCCACTCAAAATGTCCATACCTTGTACGAAAGGCAGTCTTTTTCACGTCTTCTCCTTCAATAGGAATTTGCCAATAGCCGCTACGAAGATCTAGCTTGGAAAAGTATTGTGCTCCACTTAATTGATGAAGCAAGTCATCGATCCGAGGCAAGGGATATGCATTCTTCACGGTTTGCTTATTGAGCCCACGGTAATCAATACAGAAACAAAGTCCTCCATCCTTCTTTGGAACAAATAGTACCGGTGCTCCCCAAGGAGAGGTACTATGTCGTATGAAATCCTTCTCCAACAACTCTGTAAGTGTTGTTCGCAACTCCTCCAACTCCTTTGGTGAGAGCCGATAGATTGGTCTACTCACTGGAGTACTCCCTGGCAATAACTCGATCTTGAAGGGCATACCTCGATCAGAGTGTAATCCCTTTGGCAGATCATCCGGAAACACATCTGCAAACTCTTGAACTATCCGATCAACCGTCGCTTGATGCGGCACTTGGCCCTCCTCAGATTGTTCTTGTGCAATCGGCTTGATCCACACTGCGAATATAGACATATCTTCCTCCAAAGCTTGCTCTATGGCTGCTTCATTAACAAACTTCCCTTCTAGGGACTCATCTCTCTTCCGAGCTTGCTCCATGGTTGCCTTCCTGGAAAACTTCCCATCTTGGGACTCATCTCCCTTCCAGATTCGCTCTATGGCTACCTTCTCGACAAACTTCTCATCTTGGGACTGACTATTCTTAGGTGTCTTACTCAGAGGTGCCAGACAACCTAATCGGAAATTCCAACCTTGGTGTTGTACTTGAATTTGGTGTCGGGTCCAATCAAATTGAACCTTATGACATTCAAGCCAAGGTAGACCCAGAATGATATCATAGTGTAGAGGTGCCACTACAAACCTCATACACTCCAAATACTCCTTCCCAATCTTGAAGGTAACAGGATGCAAGGTGCGGAATGCAGAACCCTTTCTACCATCCGCCATCATCAAACTACTTCTAATCACTGGCTTGATAGGAATACCCAATTCCTTTGCTACTTGCATAGACATGCAATTCTCTGAACTTCCAGAATCAATCAAAATTCTACAACCCCGATTAGATATCATACCTTGCAAGTGAAGCAAACTTGCATAGGTCGAGCCTTCAATCCCATTGGAACTAATCAAGCTCCCAGTAGGCGGCTCTAAATCTCCTACTGGGATTCCTCGTTTCCCTGATCATTCCGCTCCACAACCTCCACTTGGGCAACTTGTCGAGGTCTTCCATTCTTGAGTGGACATTCAGCAATACGATGCCCCAACTGGCGACAATAAAAACAACCTCCATTTTGTCGTAATCTTTCTCTATCTGTTGTGCCAAGTGGTCTTCGTTGGATAGCATCAATCTCCATTAGTACCGGTTCTTCCACTCGTGGTACTGGTGGGTTTTGTGTAAGTTGAGGTCGAGACCAAGTTGTCGCAACTAAAGAATCAAAACGCTCAGCCAATTGCATGGCTTGTTCTACATTCTGTGGCTCTCGCATGGTCACCTCCAATCTGGTTTGTGACTTCAATCCTCGCACAAATCGATCCAGAACTTCACCTTCTTGGATATCTGGAATTTGCATGATGATATTCTGAAATTGTGTGATGTAACTTCTCACTAAGCCAATCTGCCTCAACTCCGCCAATTTATCTCGTGCAGCTCGGGTGGCATTTATAGTTTGAAATCGACCAAGTATTGCATCCTTGAATTCTGCCCATGTAAAAATTGGTGTAACAATTTGTCGTTCAGCTCTTTCTACTCAGAATCGCCACCAAAGTTTTGCCACTCCATCCAATTGGCTAGAAGCCAAGAGAATTTGTTTCCGCTCGTCTTGAAGATTGGTGGCTTCAAAGTAACGTTCACAGTCAAATACAAAATTCTTCACTGTGCTTGGAAGATTCTTGCCTTCAAACACCTTGGGTTTCGGAAATCAAATGCGATCTTCTCCATCTCGAACCGGCGCTCTGTCTATCTGTTCTCGTCGTTGCTGGTCTCGTTCATCCAACAATCGAGTAAGATGCTCAATTTGTTGTTGCATTGCAAGGATAACATCCGGTATTGCCGCCATCGCTACTACTCTATTCCACTACCTGCAATTTATCTAGTTGATTAACACGTAGATACAACACGTCCACCGTTCTCCATAAGTTACAACTGGAAGTATCAAGGGTTCCTCTGACACGGTGATCATATGTAGAAAATCCTGCCCAAAGCGTGAGGTGATGAATTGTGTGAAACGATGCTTTGGTAATATCTGGACACGAAAGTCCCAATGGTTTGGCGGAAGTGGATTTGGTGGTCCATAAATTCCATCCATCCCAACCTCGCTCTGATACCAATGTAAAAGACCAAAACCGAGGAGAGAAATAGGAGAATGGAAGCTCACATTGGGACACTTGAATGAGGGAAAACTCCGAATGCCTAGCATGAGCTTTGGCCTTGGTATTTATAGGTAGCATACAAGACCCTTGAAGCTTTCTCAAGAAGTTTCCTTGAGCCGCTTTCTTGGAGTGCAAGCCAAGTTAACTAGGAAGTTTCTCAAGAAGCTTCCTTCTAGAAGCCGCCTTCTTGGCGTGCAAGCTAAGTTAGTTAGAAGCTTCTAGAAGCTTCCTTCTAGAAGCTACCTGCTTAGGGCGCAAGTTAACTAGTTGGGAAGCTTCCTAAGAAGCTTCTTAGATGCTTCTAGAATATGCTAGGCTATTTTGTCTTATTCTCTACTTTGTAAGCCCGACTAACTTCGTCACTAAACTCCATATTGTTACATTACCCATGCAATTATGAGCTTCTTATAAGAAAATTCCCAAAATATTCCCTTTGGTCAAACTTGTTTGACCAACTAGATAGGACAAGGACTGATATGTCACCCATCCAAGCAACTAATCTAAGGGTGGAGCCCGCTGACATGTCATCAATCCATGTATTTGATCCAAGGGTGGAGCTTCCTTTGAGAGGATCCTCTTTATCGTATAATAAAGAGAAGGTGTTTTTTTGGAGCATCGGAGTATTGAGTGTGAAGCTTGTGTTTTCTCTCTTGTATCTCTCTTGGAGAGTTCTCCTATCCTTGGAGTATTAAACTAGCACCGTTCTCCTTAGAACATTCATGCTCCTTGGTCTTGAAACCAAATGTTGCCCAATTCTAGAGGAATTGGGCCACCAAAGTGTAGTGTCTTTGGTCAATAGTGTTGAATAGAGACTACCCTTTTACCTCTTCAAAGTGCTCTTGCTATTCCCTAAGCAAACGCAATGGCTTCAAAAATAATGTGAGGATTTTATACCATTACCTCTTGGCAAATTTTCTCTTTTAACTCCTATTTCAAATTATCAAGAACTTCTATTGAACTCATGTTGGTTATCATAACCTATAGATCAAGAATATCTCCATATAGTTTTGTACGCTATTCTTTTGCTTCAATTCTTGTAGTCCGGTTTGAGCTATTTGCACAAAATCCAAAAATTGGATTGCCTTCCAAGTGATCTCTCTTTCTTTTATCAACATTGGTCATTCCTAAGCATTATACCATGTGAGGGCTTGATTTGGTTAAGTACCCATATGCAAACACACTGGTGGAATGATTGGGTATCTCATTTTGAATATTCAAAAGTATCAATTTATTCTTGAAATCCAATTTTTGGATCCCATGGAACATTGTCTCTTTTAAGGCTTGATGTTGTACATCTTCTTCATCCGTATTAACAAAATGACTTCATTGTTGATCGAGGTTGGTGTCATCAACATGAATGACTCTCTAAGTACTTTGGTAGTTGGTATTGGGTTTTGGGATGATTCTCCTTCTTGCATTATCTGATCATTTTTGAAAATATGTACTTGATGACAATGCCTCCATTGTCATCTTGATCTTTTGAAATTGATTCAACATCCCCTACATTCCTTACATCAAATCCTACAACTATAGCTCCATGATTTATACACATAGCAAATGCTAAATTGCTACTTCCTACTTCAATAGAAGGTTAATATGATCATTCATGAGGGAGCAAAAATAGTTGGGACCACCATTGGGAGCTTAAAGGCTATCAATTATTGATAATATTCCTCACCAAAATTGCAAATTACAAAATCTCTAAATATTACTTTTGGTCTAACTACATAATGAATTTCTACTTGAGTGTTGAAAGTGAGAGGATTTGGTATATAGAGATCCATTATATTATAAAAAAAATTGTAGATTGTGGATTATGGATTGTCAAATACCACTCTTTATTGTATATCACCATACGTAGAATCATCGGGTTTGGCAAATTATGATTATGTTCATGAACTTTGTTCTAAAATGGTAAATGATATATATTCTCACTTTCTCATGCTGGAGGTACATAATTTTGAGTGAAATGGATTCAAGAATAGAAAGCAAGATGTAGGAAATCTTCTTACAAGAGCATACATCCCATCCACTCTCTAAAACACCCCCAATTTATCGATTGCACTACATTTTCTCCTCTCAAAATTACTTAGTCTCAATAGTCCATGTTCCTCTTAGGAGGGAGATCCACTCTCTTAGATTAAAATAATTGCTCTAACACCATTATATTATTCCAAGGACAAGAGAACTCCCAAGTGAAATACAAGAGAAGAAACACAAGGCTTCATCCCTCAATACTCTGATGCTCCAAAGGAGCATCTTGTCTTTATTATATAGCAAAGAGTATGCATTCAAAGGGAGTTCCACCCTTGGATCAGATACATGGACTAGTGACATGTTAACAAGCTCCACCTTTAGATTAGTTGCATGGATTGGTGACATGTGAATCCTTGTCCTATCTGGATGGTCAAATAAGTTTAATTGGAGGGAATCTTTGGAGAATCTTCCTATAAGAAGCTTAGAATAGCATGGGTGAGATATCATTGGAAAGCTCTCAATAAGACCAACAAGGGGTGAGCAAGCCATGTAATTTTCCCAAAAGGAAGGGAATTCTTTCATTTTTCAAGGCCCAATTTAGCCATTTAGGCCTCCAAAATTAGCTCTAAAGTTTTCAAGGTGTTTTGTACCCCTACCTATTAGTGGAAGTACTATTTTGGTAATGGCTCTATCTGATCTACTTAGACCATTATACATAACATCCTTCTAAATATTACCAAACCAATTTCCACCTCTAGATAATATGTCTAGCTAATGGTATTACACCAATACATTAGTACAACAAAAGTGCATGATGTGGGTAGAAGTTTGGCAAAAAATCTCATTTTGCACTCAAGCATATCCATGAAGGTGGATGCCTCCTTATTTGTAAGATAGAAAGTTTGGAGAGTATTAGGAATTGGCAACAACTAAACTTACAAGATGAATATGAGTGCCAAGTGAAAGAAACATAACATTATTATTCTTATTATTATTATATTTGAAATGAACAAAGTGAACCAAAAATCTTAATTTCTCAAGGATGTAAATAATGGATGAAAATTATATCTCCATCAATTTGAGTCTTGGGCCTCTCTTCCTTATCATTTTAGTTCAAAGAACAAAAAGGAGGCTATTATTCTTTATGCCTATGTAACAAAAGGAAATAATATTGTGTTTGAAGCCAGAGAAACCAAATCTTTAATTACCATTTAGAAATTTGTATCATTTAATAAAAAAAAAGACTATTTTAACTTCTCCATAAACAATGATCATTGTAACTTCTCCATAAACAACAGTCATTTATTTGGGAATTGATATCTTCACACCCATTTACTATATTTCTACACCATTCCTAATAATTTTGAGTTTCTTGTCAAGTTGGAGAGTAATAAATTAGCAAAAAATTAAACTACTTTGTTTTGATTTCCACATCTCTTCCAAATTTGGTGAGAGAGGTTATCAATCCTAAAATCAAATCAAATCAAACTAGACTTTATTTTCTAAATAATCATAGTTCCACCATTGAAATCTATAAGGAGTATAATCTCCTACAACCATAGATTGTATTGAGCAGTTCAATCAATAAGTCACTAAAATTAGATGCATATCTCAATCCAATTCTATTGAGATCATACGAGACATTTAAAGAAATGATCTTTAGAACTTGATTGTAATTATCGATAAACAAAATATCCTTACCACTAGCTTATTCTAACAATATTTCATACATGTACTTGATCCAACTATATCCAACTATAAAACAAAGAGTAGACCAGCAAGATTAGTATATCAAATAACATTACTTGACGTGAAACCTGATAGTGAAGGCAGTAGTATAGTGTTGCAAACATGTACTTAATCCAAGTCTATCCAACTATAAAACAAAGAGTAGATTAGCAAGATTAGTATATCAAATAACATTACTTTACATTAAACCTGATAATGGAAGTAAGAGATCCTATCAATTATACTAACAATAGCAAGATTAGAGCATCAAGTAGAAGTACTTGATTTTAGAAAAGGAAAAAAGAAGAGAATATATAAAGCTATAAAACAACACTCTAATCTAGTTGTTAAGTTAAGGTGATTTTTATTCTTGGGAAAACCTAGATAAGTAGGTGTATTTGATTCAACAACAACAAGAGTACCATTGATCATGTATACATTGTAATTATCTTTGCTCAATTGTGATTGTGAATGTAGCTCAAATTAGTTTTTGAAATTTCAATTCACTTACTTATTTCATTCTTTCATTTCATATGGGATTGCCTATGGCATGATTAACTCAATGTTTGCTCTCATTTGTTTACCAATTAGTCCTTTCAACTTCTGAACAACGAGGAAAGGAGAAATCAAACTCTATGAAAGTCTAGAAAATTGCTAGTAACTTCACGCCCTAAGCTTGAAGAGATAATTTAGACAAAACAAACCTTGCAACCTAGAGTGAAGAAATTTTTCTTCAAGTAATTTCTTAGTTTACAAATTTTAGCATAATTAGCAAGTTCAAGTTCAACATCTAATTTTTAGAACTTACAAACTAAACGAGCTCCAAAGCACCTCCTCTGAACTCCAACACCTGCTTCAAGCTAAATGCTGCTTTAGCATGATGCTTGGGAATCCACAACCAAATTTGGGAAGGACACAAAACCATATGCTAATTTAGAACTCTCCAAATTGACTAGAGATTCAAAATTATTGACAAGAGGTGTGAAAATATAGTGAATGTAGTTCATGAGTTCAACTCTCATCTCTATAGAACTCATGAACTCAATATAGTTCATGAGTTCAACTACTCATCTCCGTTCTAGAATGAGTAATCTATACTTTCTAGATTTAGTTCATGGTAGATGAAATTCAATGCTTAATCTAAATCAAAAATTTAACTTAATTCACTAATTCATTGATGAAATTAATCTGCCACAATAGTAGGAGGGTGATAGTAGTAGCATCTTTTCAATTTGTTGAATTGAACATCTTTTCATTATTAGTTCATTTCTCTCATATTAAGGTAATCCTCTTTACTATATGATTGATAAGACTAATGAAATAATTTTAGTTGAGCTTGAGCTCTTAGCCCTAATTTAAATATAAGACTAATTAATATAACTTGGTTTATTTATCTTTATAGCTTCATCTTATCTTATACATAAAAATTAACTGGTTAATCTATATATTTATTTTATGTGACATAAGTGAAAGATAGAAAATAATATTAGTAAATTTAGAACCATAGAATTTAGAATTTAAAGGGTCTTTACCTTTCAACAAATATTTTCTCATGCTATCTTTATTTGCATATATCTATATTTGCTGTATTTCTTTGTAAATTTATGAATAATTTGTCAAATAACTACTTGTGTGTATTCTTTTAATTTTATATGTACTTATGAAATGTGCACATTTTTATTATTTATTTATAGATTTGTTAGTATGCAAACTATAGCTCGAAAATGCCCACTCGCATCTCTTAGGACATATATAAACAAGAATTACATATGGAAAAGCATTTAACGATACTGAGTCATACATGGAATGTAAACTATGAAAAAAATAAAAAATATATAAATGTCTTGATTTACTAGTGGGATTTAAAATTCTTGTATCGTTTGTACATCCATGAGGAACGAGGTGAGGTGATGCTCCACACTCCAATGGTAGTCCCAACCTTTGATGAATCTGGTTTGACCTTTTCGGTTAAAACACTTATCTAACTAAAAATTACTATAGCTGTAAGCATTAATCACGCACTACTTATAACGTTGAGTATATGAACTTACACTTTGTCACTGCCACTCTTTATTTCTTATTTTACTTTATAAGCTGAACTTTGGCTAAGGTATAAGAACTTACAATTTGTCTCTACCAGTCTTTATCCCTTACTTTATCATAGCGTTTCAATGCTGAGTATAAAAGATAGAAGAAGAAAATTCCATAACACATGATTTGATCTGATGATGATGACAAAGGCAGTGCTCTCGATATAAGAAGATGCTAGTATTTTATAATTACAATTTTGTTTAGTAGGGTGAAGGTGCTGTACTTAAGTGAAGCCGGGAGACACATGAAGGTGGTCGACCCGTCAAATAGTGAACTCGCTACTGGATATAACATGAAAGTGGATGAAGTTTTGACTCTGATTAAAAGATGGCTAGAGACATATACATAAAAGAGACGACCAATAATTGTTGTTTAGATTGATAGTTTGTCAACAATGAATTTGTCTCCAGCGTCGTCTTAACATCCTCTTTCAGCGATGCGAGCTTTCTCTATCGATTTAATCTTAACCTTGCCAACTACAACTGAGCTTGTATGGGCTGGGAGGATACTCAAGAAGGATTAATTCGACATTTTCAAGCCGTCGCGCGGTCCGGGTTTTCAATAAGGTTGTTACAAACGCGTAATTATTCTATAGTTTAATTTATAGATATTTCTTCTAAATTTTTTATGAAAAATGTCAGGAGATGACTTTTATATTTGAATAAAAAGAGTCTTAATTTTTACTTGTAAATTAAATTTTTTTGACTCATGTTCTAATTTCCTTATAAATTCCATAAACTTTTTATCTAAACCGGTTCATTCCCACATCAAATCGTCTCTATCCAGTGTCCCCGGCATTGTCACATGTGGTCACCTCATGCCGGTAACCATTACTGAGATTTCCGAATTGAAACGCCTACCGAGTACGTGGGATAACAGCGGGAATCGCGCGGTCACTGTGTGCGATTGTACAATACAAGTACAGAGAATATGGACACGTAGGAAAAGAAGGATACAGTCGGATCTACCGTAGATAAATTACTATTCTCCTCAAGTTCATATCTAAGGAAAGCTTCGTAAATTCCCTCGGAAAGATTGCTCAGAGAAGGAGAATAAGGAAAGGGCTTCCAGGTCATCAGTGGTGACAGGAAGGGCGTTATCTTCTTCTTCAGGAAAAGAGATCGAGAGAGAGAGAGAGAGGGAGAGAGAGAGAGAGAGAATGAGAAAGGAATCTGTCTACTATTGCCAGAAGAAATGAGTATGCAGGAAGAGAGCAATTGAGTCGCCAATTTTGTAAACGCAGAGGATAACAATCATGGCCCCGAAGAGGGGTACCACCTCTCGTAAATTTGCGGAAGATGCACCATGGAGAGCGGCCACAGGGGAGAAGACGGTCCCCAAAATCTCTCAGGGTGTAGTGTGCTCTGTACGCGAGGGTCCTAATTTCAGCTACGCAATGAGCGTTGTTAAGGTCTCTGAATTTTCTCGTGAATTCTTCCCTTTCAATCTTCTTCATAAACATTAAGGTGGAGCTGGTTAAATTGGGATTTCTCTACAGAGTGGAAGGGAAGGTTTCATGGATTGTTTTCCAGCCTTATGCTCTGCAGGAATGCCCCTGGTAGTTCTCTTTGGGAAAGGTGTTTGTCTCACCGTGCTTGGTCACCTGTGAGTTTTAGTCTTTGTTTGGTAGATTAGTGGATTCAGTTGGGGTTTTAGCCAACGTCCAGTTTGAAATTTTCAGTGTGGAAGGGTTTACTGGTTTTGATCACAACTCAGAGCTACATAATTTTTCGTGTTTTTCATGAAGCATTCGATGATCTTATTGTTATGTAATTTATGTTTGGCCTGTGCAGCATCCAGATCCCATTGGATATGGACTAGCGTCAGAAGCTTTTGTGGAGCCAGCGGGCCCTGATTGTATCATTCCTGGTCTTACCAGACCTGTGAGATTGCTTGGAGTCCAGGTGCGTTTTTTGCAGTCGGCTTGTGAAGGATATTAAGATCTTTTGTGTGGAATATGTGGGTATATATATATATATTCCAGGAATTAATTGATGTGCTGGATGTTTAGGTGTGGCCTCTACCTTTGCCAGGAAATCTCAGCATGAAGGCTCTTGACCCCATAGGCCGCGAATTGAAGACCTTCAGCAAGGTAGGCTTCTTCTTCACCTGTGATCGCATTTGTCAAGTATTTACTTCAGATTTTACTTCTGATCGTGTTATTACGGCTTTTTACGTTAGCATGCATATACGACTTGGAGAGGTTTTGTAGGTCGCTGGGCCCTATGGGATCAGAGACTTTGAAGGGATTCCGCTTTACCCTGACTCGTATGGGTCTAACACTATGAAAACTCAATATCTTTGAGTTTTGTTCATAAGTGCTTTAAAATGCTTTCCACGAGAAGTGCCGACAATAACCAAGTCCCACAATTTCTTGCATATGGTGATCGACGTTACGTGGTTGTGATCCCTAACGATGGTCCACGATTTTCTTGACAGCTTCTGGACAAGGCCTTCGAGCTTATGCAGGCCCCTTTTGGTGAACGATAATGGTGTACTTTTCCTCGGGAAATTCTTTTGATAAACACGTGGGTATAGTGTAGGGCAGGTATGGAATGGACAGAACAACACAAGTTCACGAGGAGTTCACGTGGATCTTGAAATATTTACGCATGTCAGATTGGTCAAAAACTTTAGTTAGTGCTGTCAAGTGGTGCAAGAGGGGGTGCAATCTGTCCTGTTGAAATAATGTTGTGGGCGAGCTTAGTCAGGCAGCCTTTTTTCTTTCCTTCCTCTGCCTGTTAATCTTCAGTGGCCAATTTGAGGTTAGGTCTCTCTGCTATTATGTCCCCTTGTCTCCAAAACCTTAATCAGTTCTGTAAAACTTGTCTAAATCTACCATATATCTCCTTTCTTTAGTTTACTTCGAATAAGCTGAATTATTGAGTGTGAAGAACTTACATGTAAACTCCGTTCCAGGTGTAGTTCTTTGAATGTGTTTAATGTCCTACTCCTGAATGCAGCAAGTTTTTCTTGACATGGGACCACCAGGTTGTAGCAATCACATCCTAATCAGAGGATTTAGCCCCGTAATGTATGAAGGAAAGACATTTAGAGCATCCTGAATTTTGCTGGGGTTTTGGTTTGAGGTGCTATTCACCTTCTCCTGAACGCTCAAGATAAAAGTGACCCACACATACTTGGTGACGTAGGTACAGCATCCACTGTGTCTGTTGTGTTCACATAAGCAAGATGGATGAAACCAGTGATGGAAGTGCGTGTTGCAGAGTCGAATATTTCTCAATGGACATTCTCCATCATTTCATTTTCTGTCCATCATACAATCTATAATGCTGAGTGAAGTCTCACAGGTTCATCTATACACAAATTTTCTTAGGTGATACTACTGTCGTAGCTTCAACTTCAAAAACTCCCGGAACTAGAATGATCTAAATTCGGTATTAAAGTGCGTCAGAAATTGCTGGAAAGAATCTGTGGTACTTTGCCTTACGGCAGTAGTAGCATGTTTCCTGATGTGAATTTCATGCATATACAATACAATGTTCGTACAAGCTTAAGGAGATACTTGACTTAAGCTTAAGCTTAAGGACACGAATCCCGGGTCGAGGAAAACTCCAGGTTTGGGAGCAGGAAAATATATTGTTAGTCCATCGATTTGAACACATGAACACATTGTGTCGTGAACCTTTTCTGGAACCTCACAGGTAGAGTTTTCTTTTACATCAGTTTTCAAGCTTGTGCTAGTAGATCAAATCCATAAGAAGCTTCACTGGCTTGCCATACGAAGCTTCACTGGCTTGTAAGCAGCGTCAAATTTGCAAAACAGAATGGCAGAAGCTATCTTCCACTCTACCATACATTTCTCATTAATGCAAAGCGAAGAGGAGTTATAATTGATGGAAGAGATAAAGTTGGTAACCAATGGATGCGGGTTGCATAACTAGGAAATCTAATCTTGCATGCATCGACTTAGGACTCCGGTACTTTTTGCTTTCTATGAAGGCTTTCTAGGATGACCAGCCTGATCTTACTTTCCTGCTCTCCTTCTGGTTGTTCATGGAGTATTTCGGCATTGATTGTTGACTGTTGTATTCACTCGGCTAAAACCTAAAGACTTTTCAGGCCTCTTCGGATGAATTAGTATTACCAACAAATATTCATCCGAAAGCTCTGGATCAAAGGTTTCAAGTATTGAATTTCAACGACTAACAGCTGTTTTAGCATTGGACTTGGTCGAAAACCTTTCAAACGAGAGTGATGAGCTTTGGTACTATGAGATAAGAAAAGACCTTAGCTGGTGAAACTTGAGAACCCTGAAACTGGTCGCAGGAGCAAACTTATTGGTGAATCTTATAATCCTACGAATGAATCATTTATTAAGAACGCACCGAATCACCACATCTCCAGAACTCGTCAGCTCGGCTCTGATCGACCGGGCAATGAGAAAGAACTGTATGCCATCAATTTACTACCTCTCCGAATTTGTAACTTCTCCCTTGGCAGTCGTCAATCTCTTGTTCCACTGGAAATCCGCGGACATTTTATTCATGAATGTTTCATGCAGTCCAAATCAGCATGAAGGTATGGCGCGTCCCTTTAAATGCTGTAATAACCTCTAGTCCACACTATGTCGACTTGAAAGAGCAGCATGAATAAATATGTTACAAAGTGCTGAAGGACACTAGATGGTCAATTTGGTGCAAATGTCTGCACATTGCTCTTAGGTGAAGTGATAATTGGAGCTCAACATTACCTTAAACGCAAGAATGTCAATCACCCCATTGCCATCCACATCTGCATTTTCAATCATTCTCTCGCAACTCTTCAAGCTCTTGCCTTCTGAAAATCCCAGGTCCGAGAGGACCGTCTGCAGTTCCTGAGCGGTAATGATCCCATCCTCGTTCTTATCGAACACACGGAACGCTTCAAGCAATGTGCTGTCATCCTCTTCCTCGTCAATGAATGCAGACAGAATGTCCGCGTTAGAGCTATTGGCTGAGTCGGCACAGAGTGATATGTGCAAAGAAAGAAACTCGTCAAAGTCAATTCTTCCGTCCCCGTTGGTATCCACGCTGTCGAGAGTTGACGCTGCTTCTGCCTTCGACATCTCAAAGCCCAGTCGAGCCATGAATCGGAGTAGATCATCAGCGCATACGAGACCATCGTTGTTTTCGTCGATCTTTTGAAACACACGTCTCATTTCTGATACATCTGACGCCATTGGTGTCGGTGATGCATCATCCTTGATTTGCACGAGATGGGCGCTGTTTGTCCCGGCTGCAGGTGAGTCTGTGGCTGCACTTGTCTTGACTTCTTTCTGGCTGTATTGGTTAAAGCTCGTCAAAGTTTTCACGAACCATGTGTTCGCCAGACACAACCACGATGCAGCACTGGTCTCTAATGCAACCTGTGAATTAGACTGCATTGCTGCCATAGTGTGGAACGTCTTCTCCGAACTTTACGATTCAAAGAGTCTTTGTCTGCTCGATCGTAACTACAAAACTACAAGATGAAATCAAACCATCGTCTGGAATGCAAAAGATTCACGTTACTGCACTGAACGAGGACCTGATCTTGGAAGCGAAGTACTCCTCTCAGCCAAGTTCCTAAAGATGAGTAGAGACAGAATTGGTAAACCCGTTGCCGCGCACTTCAGTCCGGCAGGTCCTTCTAATCCTTAAGTTAGAAGGACTGAGTGACAGAAAATATCGTCTGATCCAAGTTTACGTACACCCAGCTTGAATCGATCCCCACTTGAGGAAAGCTCCTAAACTTTCCAAATTGGAGATCGACCAAGCGTGGACGCTGAGATGGGGCTTCTGGGGGTGAAAACCTGTTTGCTTGTACCAGAGATGACGGCCTTCTTATGAGTTCAAAATTAACTGGTGAATATACTTGTTAGGCAAATCACTCAGTTCGTTCACTACCAATTGCACGAGATTCAAAATTCCTTGGGGTTGAACATACCACGATTTAAACACTGTATTCGGAGGAACAACGGACATATTTCCTCGAGGAAAAGTGACCGAGACCATCCACTATTTGCAACTGGTGCACCGCTTCCAGGAAGTTTTACCAACTAGTAGAACAGTGTGACAGCACAGGCACTGAAAGACAGCAGTAAAGGTTTGAACTATTGACACATATCCATCAGGCAACGTATAAGTTACTTCTGCTGTCAGCCTTGGACGAAACTCCCACCACGCCCACATTCTGTCACCTCTTTCTTTCTATTAAACAGACGTAAACTGTGATGTAAAGAACACCAATTCGACAACAGACAAACTCGTACATGATGTAGTGGTCGCAAATTGATGGTACATGATGCAATTGATCGCAATAAACCGCGTCCGTGGTCTAAAAGCTTGATGGGCGTATAACAAGGACCCAGGTCCCGCTCCCATAAGTCACCACAGTGATTTTACTTGGACAATCTATCGCAAGAGGCTAAAGCTGTTGTCATCTACATTACATGTTTTAGCTGTGGCTTGCTTCTTTTCACAGGAAACCATTGACAGACCGTATCACCCAGAAACCATCTACAGATCGTTTGGGTGGCATATTCTTGAAAGCATTTCAGAATCCGGCAAGTACAGTAGACTCAGGGTAATTCCAACATGACTGACAATTCTCTTCCCGATGTAAGCAAAGGACATGCATAAGCAGTGCAGGAGATTTTCCACTGTGTTATCTGTGATTCATCTTGACACTTGAATCGTCTTTCCTCCACGTAGATTGACTATGCATGAGAACTTAGAACAATGCTCATAGGCAGGCCTGCTTATAATAGGCGGGTAGGGTTTCTAGCGCCTAAATTAAGGCCCCTGCACACCATGGCAAAACCCCATTAGACTGCTCTCGTCGAGATATGATCAGGCTTATGCTTATGCTTATGATAAGTGGGTGGGGTTTCTGGCTCCTAAATGAACTAAAGTAATTCTTGTGAGTTTCTAATAACGAGTTGTTGCAAGATGTTAGTCTAGTCTTTATTGAAGCATGTGCTCGCATTAAGAGAATAGTCTTGCCGTGCTATGCAAACAACAGCCATTCATCAATCCACTTGCACTACCACCTGTTTTACAACAAGTTCTTGTTGTAAAACTTGTTTGCATCTCTGCTGCAGATTTCATTCGCAAGGCTTGTAGTCCGAGCTTTTGCTTGCAGCATCGATACCCGGCCACACAAATAGACATTGTTGTCGATGAGCATAAAGCTCTTCTTCGAGCTTATTGCAATGAGCATGTGTTGCAAGAGAGCATGTGTTGCAAGAGTGCATTGATGGCTGTAACCAAAACATATATTTTGACAATGCATGGACTTTACCCAATGCTCGGTTTCCAAGCTTGGTCTAGTTTTGTGGTGGCATTGCAACTATATTTCCTAGCGCAAGTACAATGGAGTCTGACTTCTCTGTTCTGAGGTGTGAGAAAGATGATCACCTTTGAAAGAGTCTTTCAGACTTTGGACTCAAAGGTGTGCTGCAGGCAAAGCAGTTTAGATTAACTTGCGGATTATGATAACTGAGTACCAACCTCGCATCTTGTATTACAATCTATAGATTGATGTGTAAAGCACATCTTGTCGCACCAAAAGAATTTCTAATTCTCATTTATTTGCTTTCAATCTGGACTAAATGTGTGTATCGCCTAAATTAATTCTGGAACGGAGCCTATATTAAACTAATTTAGGTAATTTAGTCTATCGCTTATTATAAGCAGCCTGCTCATAGGTCGTTGCTCTTCCATAAGTTCTAAAGTACACTCTCATTGGCAGTAGGATCGCCATTAGAGAAGGTTTGATCACGTCTTAATTCACTACATGCTTTTTCTAAATTCAAAATTGCAAGATTTACATAGCAAGAGGGATTTTTGTAGTTAAAAATCAAATGTTTGTGTATGTAGTTTTTTACCTGATACCTTTGCATATTTAAACATCAAATAGATCGTGCTCCTTCACGATCAACACCCATGAAAGGATTTAAATTCATATATTGCAAAGCTGTTGTGTATTAGGATTCAGATTAGAAAATTTTCTCACATATCGGGAGTTGAATCGAACTTTTTGTTAATATTATCTCAAAATTCTCATATGATCAATAAAGAAATCATTACGAGAGCAAAGCTAAGTACGGCAGTCAGAATCATTGTCTTCTCATGATTTAAGAGATTCTGAAGCATCAATTCATGTAGTGCTTGTAGCTTTGAGCAATTTCAATCTATATTGAAAATATGAAGTTCTGATTCCATTTCTACCTTTCAACTACCACGTCATATAAATTTAGCCATTTGGCTAAACTTATAAACTCGGTATTTTATATAGTTTGATAGCTTGTAAAATATATAGGATCTATGGTTGTGTTTGGGTACGAACTGGTTAGAATTTGAACATAATAATACACATTATATTCTCCAATAGGTAAAATAATTCTTTTACTAAGATTCGATAGCACCATTAGATGATTTCCTGCTTTCCATCGTACACGAGATGTCATTGAATCAAGTACAACTAACTTAAGTTTTTGTTGTTTGTTATTATTCTAAAGTTTTTACCTATATATAAAGCCTTTGACTATAGAAACCATATCAATGGGGCCAATGAATTAATTAGCAAAGTCTGTAATATTGCTTGTTCCTTCTCTTATAATGACAAGGCCGACAAACTTTTGCTAAGAATTTCATAATAAATATAGTTGACGTCCCTTATATAAAACTACATTATATTATAAGGTAAGTTAAGCGTTTTGAGGAAATAGTCAACATTTTAATTGAGAAAAAACAATAAAAATAATAAAGCACTATTCTATTTATTGATGGAATAGCATGGTAGAATTTTAGGGTTAATTACTTCTTTCTAAAAGCATCAAAAGTCTCAACATATGTTTTAACTTCATTGACAATATTATCAATTAAGTTCTGCAGTAACATACTAAGGAAGTATTGTTGTCTTTACGAAGTAGATCCTCTTGTTAGAAGTTCAATTAAGTTTGCTATAGAGAGATAGTTAGTCAATAACAATGTTGCTTTTTCATATTCTGTACTTTACGGAGACTCATGGCACTACCTAGAATATTAGCTTAGTTGATGCAGCTTCTTCTTAGCGTCAACAGCGAGAGTATTAAGAAATAATTCAAATAAGATTCAGAATTTTCATGTGTGCATGACAAAATAAAGTGAAACTATTTTGGTCATTAGATAATCAAATAAGACCAAAATGGTGCATTAACCATTTAAACATTAATTGATGAAGTAAAACTGTCTTTGTAATTAAATATATAAATAGGACCAACCTGATGCATTAACCATTAGAACATTAATTGATGAGGCAAAAACAACTTGACCAAAACGTCCCACCAATCTTATCTTGTTGGTTCTAAAAGCTCAGAAAATTTTGTTAAATGCAATGTTTTTTCTCTTTGAGCAAGAGTGTACCATAAGTCAGTAGCTCCAAGGGCTCAACCTTTGTCACAAAGTTGGGTTTATAGGCACACGTAAGCAGTCAATATGCACAGAAAAGATATGAATAAAAGTCTTAAATGAATGTTTGTATTTTGTTTGTAATACGGTGGTTGTCTTTCTCAAACAGAAGTCTTTGTAGGAAAGCAATACACTACATATATTTTGCTCAACATCAAATATTCATATTACAGAAGAAATCTACTTAAAAATTACCCAAAGTGTATCACTATCAAAAAACAACATGAGAACTGACAGGATAGAGAAATCTACGTACGAAACATCATGATGATCATGTGAATACCCTCTCTACAAATTTTCACAAATTTCATAGCATGTGTAGGAAACCCCATGACCGTTCTTCATTGCGTGGAGCTTTGGTTTGACCAAGAAAGGCGATTTATCGAGTAGAAACATTCATGATGAACGTTTGTGTCGGGAGTATATACATTGATGACAAGTGCAGGGCGGATAAACTTTTAGAAAGGCTATTTAACTGAAAAGAAGTGGTCATGGCCTCCACAATCGGCAAGATGGTGTGATGGCTCTACGGTAGAAGGTTCTGAAATTCATTGCATTGAATCTCGACGAGCACGAGCAAGGGTGAGTGATCCTTGAACCTGCCAGTTCTCCAATAGTTCTCCTCGTTATCCTTCAAACAGCTGGTAGGAATGACATCCATGAGGTGCGTTTGTTTGCAGCCATTGTTTGGGACTAATTGCCCTTCCATCGTCTAATCTGCCTTAATCCCTCCCGGTCATGCTATCTCCACCCTTCCTCTCTCCGGATGATGCTGTATGTTGGAATCCGCCGGTGACCGACCTCTGTTCCAGTTCCAGAGCAATTTTGATTTCTGGAAACACGTCTAAAGTATGAAATCTAGGTCATCTTGAACTTCGTCTAGTATGTGTTACGAGGTTACAAGTTCCTGAACGCTTAGTTAGTTTACATGAGGAGAAGCATTTTTTACAGACCAGTTGATGGAAACTAAATGTTCCTGGCTTCGGTGGAAGATAACTAGTACCACAGTCTGCTGCAGATCGGTACTTAATTAGTGAAGAACTTCTTGTAGACATCAGGCTGGACCTAACCACAACTCAACTCTTTGCCACCTTGCTTAACAAAGTATAAGCTTCTGCTGCTTTTTTCCGAACACTTTGGCTCACTTCATCGGACAAGCTAAGGGTCTTAAGTTTCATGAGAGCTAGGGGATATGTTGCCATTGTCACTTGGTTCTCTTGCGCTTTCGCAAGTTCAATGAAAGCATTGGCTGCATGAGGTTGAACCTCTTCAGGTGCATCTACTGACAGGAGTCTTACCAAACTGCCGAGAGCGTTAGGAATTGCCGCCATCTTCACCTTGTTTGACGAGATACTACTTAGGTAAGCAAAAGCTTCTGCAGCTTCAGCTTGAACTCCTTCTGCCACATCTTCGGACAGAAGATCCACCAGCCTCTCAAGAGCTCCAGGTACTTCTGCTATCTTGTCCCGATTCTCCTCAGCAATTGCAAGATTGTGGATGGCCTTTGCAGCTTCGAGTTGCACTCCTTCCGGGGTATCAAGAGAGAGCAAACTCACCAACGTTTCAAAAAGTTTTGGCACTTCTGCCAGCTTTGTCCTATTTTCTACTTCAAGAGCTAGGTTAGCCAAGGCCTCTGCAGCTGACTTCGTCACATCCTTCCGAAGTTCATCATGTGAACAAGAACCTACCAGTCTCTCAACAGCCTTTGGAAATGTTGCTATTTTGATTCTATTATCTTTTTCAGCAGTGAGATTGACAAAACTGACAGCTACAAGAAATTGAAGATCCAATGGTGTTTCGTCTGATAACAAGTCGACGAGGTTTGACAGAGCTCCGGGAACTTGAGCCATTTTTGCAGCATTTTTCTCCTCAGATGATAGGAAAGCAAAGGCAGTTGCGGCCTCCGATTGGACATCTTCTCGAGTATTTTTGGACAGTAACTCCACCAGATTCTCAACAGCTCTTGGAATTTGTGCCATCTTCTCTAAATCTTCTTCATCCTGAGTGAAGTAGATAAAAGCTCTCGTTGCCTCGTTCTGCATTCTTTCTGATACATCTCTGGAGAACAAGTCTACCAAACTCTCCAAAACTCCAGGTATTTCTGCCATCTTCGATCTGACTGTCTCACTCTGTGCCAGGACAGAAAAAGCTCTAACTGCTTCATACTGAACTGTCTCGCTTGACTCTCTGGACAGCAGACCGACGAGCCTTTCCAAAGCGTTGGGGTAATCGGCCAACTTTTCTTTCACACCCACTACATCTCCAAGCGCTAGATTTCCAAATGCTCTGGCAGCTTCCGTGAGAACTCGTTCTGATGAGGTTCTTTCCTTGGATAGCAAGTGTACTAGTCTATCCAAAGCTTTAGGAAATCCTACCAACCTAACCCTAAGGTCCGCGTCATCTGCTAGATTTGCAAGTGCTCTTGCTGCTTGGAATTGGACACTTTCGGCTACATCACTGGAGAGCAGACCCACGAGCCTCCCCAGAGTGTATGGATATTTACCGAGGTAGCGCCTTGCATTTGTCTCCTCTGTACACGCTGCTAGGTTGCCGATCGTTCGTACAACCTGGGACTGGAGGTCCTCTGGCACTCCTTTACATAGCAGCTGCACCAGTCTTTCTAGAAGCCCCATTTTTTGCAAGATCTGCAGCGGTTCCTCCTCAGCACGTTCTGCCAGGACTCTTGCTCCTTCAACCTGAAGATCTTTCGGTGAGTCGTTGGAGATGTATCCAAAGAGCTTGTCAACCTTATCATCATCCACCACTGCATTGTGTGAACAAACAGGCACATGTCAACAATCACATATCTCAAAACCATCGAGCATGTCGACTGGACTCCCTTCAGAGGTTAGGTGCAACACTTGTATCGTCAAGCAAGGGAGCTACACCTGAATAAGTAAAGGTGAGCATTCAGCAGGCCATTCCAATTCCTAGACTCAAAGGTCACTGACTAGCTCATACCAAAGAGTCATGGATTAGCCAGAATAAGTGTATCTTATATGTCTATCTCGATCAGTTTTGTGACTTGATTGTGAGTGCTTGTCAAAGATCGAGATCAGCGGCCAGCTTCCCTGAAAACCTTTTCGAAATTAGGATACGGGTCAGTTGGTCTATTTCTTCCCATGAACTCAGTCCGGCGGTTGACAAACCGGACAAAGTTGAAAAACTTTTGGTCCGAAGATAAGGAAATATTTTATTTATTTCTCATTAGGAATGTTGGTTTCTTGGCTGGGGCTTTTCTCCTTTTTCATTTTTCTGTTTGTTCCATGCCTCTTTCTGACGTCTAAGTTTTACATCTTGTCATGTATCTCTCTTTCCTGGTGGTCATGACGACAAAGTCGTGTCTTCTATAGTAAGGGAATGGCTGAAAACCGGAGACTAAAATGACAAATCACGTATTCAAAACGAGCAGGAAGTAAACAGACGCTACAACCAGAAGAGCTGCAAACAAGGAATTTGTTTAGCCCCAAAGTACCATGAACGGTAGAATTGGAATCAAGATTCTTCTGCAGAGTAAAATTTTTTATGATTCTACAACTGGATGCTCGCGTTGTCTTCTAGTCTAGCATTGTTATGAAGATAAACTCAGGTATATTTGCGTTCGGAATGGAGGAGCTAGGGGATACTTGGGCAGGAAGTTACGTTGCTGTGGATAGATAATTTGAGGTTCAAGTGGCCTCTTACAAGAATCAAGCATTAGGAACTATAAACTGATGAAACCATCATGGTTGAGACCCTCAAGAGTCAAAGAAGGTCAGGAATACCGATCCCACTCTTCGAACACAGAACAATGAATGTGCCCTTATTAATGCTCAATTTATTACATTGAAATTAGTGCCAATCAGGAAAGCACCTGACTTTCTATCCTGATGCCATTTCCAAACTTCCTAGCGAAGAGGAATAGAGAAGCAAACTTGTTTGAATCCCCCGCATTTCGTATGTGCAATGCTTTGTAGCTCCTGGGCTCTGGAGCTGACACGTTTCCTCTAAAGCTGACTGAGGATAAGCTCATTGCGGGGAGAAGAAGAAGAAGCAGTAGAGAGAAGCCCAAAGTGAAATTCTCAACTCACCCGGTGCGTCTTGTTCATTGGAGGATTCAGAAGTACTATTCTCCAGTGCCTTGAGATTGCCGCTCGATGAATTTGGGGTCTTCTCGTATCTCCTCGGTACCTGAACCTCCGCATCCTGCAATTTCAGGTTAGGTAGATTTCTGAGTTCGCAATTTCATGTTTGCAGTTTCGTGGTGGGGGTTTGGAGAACCCACCCATCTTGTCTACGAACAATCTGAGTGATCGAGGTTCTTAATTGTTGAAAGAAGTACCTCCATCTTTTCGTTGGAATGTGCCATTTGACGAACGGACTTAATCTGATGATGGAATCAGTTCCTCTCCCCTCCCCAGCTCAAGTTATATATCCGCAGATACCGTCATAAGAATCCTGATACAGAAACTTCAGAAGATGATTAAAATTGGACCTCCTGGACCCTCTTACATCGTTATTCATTCAAAGTTTGTGTGTTCAAATCCACTTCCCCGGGCCATTGATAATGTTGCTTTCTAGTTCTCAAGTGGTAGATTGACCAATGGCTATAATCTTCAATTGGCAGGCAACGGAAGTTGAATCTAGACATCCCCTATCCATGGGAGACCTACCAACTTATGTCCATATGAATGAGATTTAGAAACAACTTGACGAGAATTCGTGAACATACCCAGTTGGTCTCCAATTACAGTAACTGAAATTCCTCACCAGGTTAACATCATCAACCACGAAAAGCCAAATGCCGAATCACCTGCGACGATTCTGAGTTTCTGATTGACAAGATTCAGATCCAACATTGTCAGATGCGCACCAGCTCTGCCCAGGATCCAACCAGCAACATCAAGTTGCTACCCAAATTCTAGAGCTCGGATCTACCGACAATGGAACCAGTTTCTCAATCTAGTTCCAAGTCCATAACTTTAATCCATGGAGGATGCCATACTTGGGGTATATCATTTGTGGCACCTTCTCCACAGGAATCACAAGCGTTCCTGAACGTCGTTGTCGATCAAAATGAAATCCGAGCATCTCACATAGCTAAAATCGCTTACATTCCCATTCTATTAAGTCCCCTATACCTTGAACTCCGTTCAACTGAGGGACTTCTGTCACAGGCGAGGCAAGCATAGCTCTTGGACCAACAAAATTAATTAAAATAAATGATTCAATTTGACGGCTGGGTGCGCAGATGTCTGGAAGAAAACAAGGGTCAATGTAGGTTCCTTTGTGCTGGTTCACCTGCTGGATCGTCGTCAATGTTGGGCAAAATGCAAGGAATCAGCAAACATCAGCTATCGTGGGTACAGACCTGTGACTGCTCAGCTGACAACTGTCAATATTTTTCTAGTGTGCATCACCTCTTTATAGTATATGCTAGCTGACAACACACGCTCGTGCACAGCAATGTGTTTAAGCGTGAACAGTGCCAATTTCTTCCTATTATCAAACAGCATTTATCATTCCGAGTGAAAGCATGATATTCATCAGGCCCAGACCTGTATGACCACTAAGATTTTATTACCTCCTTCAATTGGCTCGTACTTCATGACACCTGCAACTAGTGCAGGTGGTAATGTACATTATTAGCTTCACAACTATTGTCCAACCCATCAGCTGTGCATCTATACCGAACAAAATTGCAGTCTTTTGTGAGTAATATATGACAGCAGCACGAGATCAAGCACAAGTATATTAATTACAGCACACTTTAATTTGACCTGCTAAAGCTAGCTTCAACCAGCTCTCGATCAGAAACAGTGGAAGTAATATTCCATGTGACAATAGGGTATCCATACTTAAGGTTTCAGACACTAAAGGGTTGGCACGATCGAGAGGTTCTGTTACTTGTGGATTGCACTGGTGTTCATGGACAAACTGTCCCGAGGACACCACCCTTGGGCACTCTTTGTGGTATTGTGGTTGGAGGCTTGGTCAAGTTTGATTCTGCTCCAATATAGGTGGCAATGAGTTACCCTGGTGCAGCTGAAATTGGTAAGAACAGTGATAGTAACCTCAGCGGCAGGAACAAAATTCCCGGAGGAAAGGTGGAGAACTGTTTTGAGGGACTGTTGTCAACTTCTTTGCATCAGATGGTGGTAAAGAACGTTCGTAGGTTCTCATTTGATTCTTCACCTTTCTAGAACTGCCGAATGGGGTCCAGTATTCTCCGCTGATGCAGTGGCCCCTAAGTACATCCCATAGGAGGCACTAGTACTCGGCCAGCGGTTCGATTGGTTACGACGTGCCTCGATCTTCTCCTGACGCTGTCGTTAAGCTAGCCTGGCCCACTACGCACCACTACGACTTTAATTGAATGTGGAATCGGACAAGTTCCGAAGGATGAGCTTCTAACCTTGGACTTCGCGGAATTACGGAATTACGGTGAAAAAGTGGCTGTTTGGCTGTTTTTCGGGTCAAAATTAGCACTTGGACAAGTGTACTAAGTCTTTCTCAAATATCGGAGTTCAAATATCGTAGACTTTTCTCGGCATTGTGGCCATGATTTCACAGGAGTAAAAGCTGATCATGCAACCTTTTGAGGTATGGTAGCAAATCTGTACAGGGAATAATTGTTTCCTCCATTCAAGAGTGTACATTTATCGAAACGAAATTGATCGGATGTATTTTGTTAAAGTTACTCAATTCTGTTCATGGGTCAATTGAGGGTATTAACGCTCTCTTACAAGAAGGCAAGCTGTTTTGAGAACAGAGGTGACGGAACATTGTAAAGCCTGTGCTTTGAGGTGGGTGTCAAAAGTACTACTTTATTGCAGTACAAGGTTGTGAGAAAGGGTGGCTGAAACTGCTGTACATCATCGAGACCTATTCATTTTAATTTTCACACTGTTTAACAAGGTATGAGCTCGCGCAGCTTGCACTTGAATGCTCGGGCTAATATCTCCCGACATTCTAAGCCGCTCAATATTTTCAAATGCGCCCGGATGAGATACCATCCTGATCTGGTTCTTCTCAGCGAGAGATAATTCAGCGAAGGCTTTTACTGCTTGGTATTGAACACTCTCTGGTACTCCAACAGACAACAGGCTCACTAATCTGCTGAGAGCGTTTGGAAGTGCAGCAATATTAGCTTTATAAGACCACAGGGTGGTTAGATGAGCGAAGGCCTCTGCAGCCTGGGTTTGAACACACTCAGGCACATCTTCGGACAGCAGATCCACTAATCTTTCAAGAGCCTTTGGAAGTGCTGCCATCTTCATTCTATTCTCCTCTGCAAACGTGAGATTATTAAATGCCCTTGCAGCTTGCATTTGAATTCTCTCGGATGTATTATCCGAAGTTAACAGACCGACCAGACTGTCCAGAGCTCCGGGACATGCAACTATCTTAGTCAAATTCTTCTTAGCAGTACTAAGGCGGGCAAAAGCTCGCAGAGCATGAAATTGAACACTTTCTGAGACATTTCCAGACAACAGAGCTACTAGTCTAGGCAAAGCTTTGGGATACTTAGCCAATGCCATATCCTCCTCATTAAAAACGAGAATTGCGAAGGCTGTTGCCACTGGGCCTTGAACCTTTTCGGATACATCTTCTGATAGCAGATCCACTAAGCTTTCCAGGGCCCCTGGAATTGTCACCATCTTCTTCCTGTTTTCCTGGGCAATGGCTAGATTGCCGAAGGCGTATGCAACCTCACACTGAACAGACTCTGGCACCTCCTTGGTCAGCAAAGCTGCCAGTCTCTCAAGCACGTTGGGAACTGCTGCCATCTTAGTCCTACTCTCCTCCACATAAGTCAGGAATGCAAATGTCCTCGCAGCCGCCTTCTGTAGATTCTCCGGCACACCTATAGACAACAGATCCACAAGCCTCTCCAGAATTTTCGGGAACGCTACCATCCTAGCTCTATTGTCCTCTGCACATGCTAACTGGCTCAAAGCGGTTGCAACTTCGAACTGGATATTCTCTGGCACCTCTCTTGACAACAGATTCACTAATCTCTCCATAGCTCTCGGAAAGGCTGCCATCTTATCCCTATTTTCTTCTATGCAGGTAATTTCACCACTTGCCCTAGCAGCTTCGTAATGAATGCTATCTTGTACATCTCGTGACAGCAGAACCACTAGTCTTTCAACAGCTTTCGGTGATTTTTCTATCTTAACTCCAATCTCTTGCGTGCTGGCGAGATCCGCGAGAGTTCTTGCAGCTGCAAGTTGAATGTTCTCCGGCACTTGTTCTCCCGACAGCAGAGCCACCAACTTCTCCAGCGCCCCGGGAATTGCTGCCATCCTTGTTCTATTCTCCTTCGAACAAGCAAGATTGGAAAGGGCTCTTGCAGATTCAATCTGGATACATGTATCAACATCTTCGGACAAAACTCTCACAAGCCTTTCTAAAGCCTCAGGAAATGCCGCCATCTTGATTCTATTGTCCTCTCCCCAGGTGAGATTGGCAAAAGCCTCTACTGCTGCAGCTTGAACCGCAAGAGGCACATCTGGGGACAACAGGTCCACTAATCTACCGAGAGCTCCCGGGAACCTTGCAATCTTCACCGTATTTCCTTCCTCAAGAGCTAGAATAGCAATTGCACTCGCCGCCTCGGATTGCACCTTCTCCGATGCATCTCTAGACAGCAGATCCACAAGCCTCTCAAGGGCCATTGGCAATCCTGCCATTTTTGGGCACGAGAAGGGAGGAGAGGCCCTAGCAACTGCTCTTTTAAAACTCTTGAGTACATCTCTAACCCACGAAAGTCAATTCAGTGTCAAAATTGAAATCTGAAATTGAGGATCCATTCCATTCCTTTCCAAACAGCCAAGAAACAAACTCGATACCATAGCAGCAGCTGCACTACGACCTGTCAGTGGTTGTACATCCGTTGAGAAACAAGAGCACTCGCCTCTTCAGTCACCTTAGTAGCAATTGTATCGAGAACCTCTGTTGTGTTAATACTGTTTCTGGGCGGCCTTGGAATGTGGGAAAGACCCTGGAAAGGGGTACTTGCCTGCATTCTAGAGTCACGGCGCCCAGACTTCAGGAGGTTACATTCATGACAGCAGTTTGAACGTACTGCACGGCCACGATTGATGGATATAGCGATTCGTTAAGTTATGGAAGTAATGAAGGAGGTGATGTGATGAAGACTCTTTTGTAAAGTAAATCCTACTCGTCAGAAGTAAAACTTCTGCTGCTGACCTTCCCGGAAACTTATCACAAATGGATCTTCAACCCTTAAAGTCTTGAGCAGCAAGTCTATTTCTGTCCCTCTTCGCAGTTGAATTGCTTCAACAAGTTCCACAGTAACAGTACACCCATCATCTTGCACTGTACAGTACTCAAGGTGCAGCATCAACCATGAGATGATCGATTTTAATAGTAGCGAACAAATTGCATCTAGAGTCGTTAGACTGGCATAACACGTGTCTCAGGTCGGTTTTCGCATACATAACCTGGCTAAAGACTAGCTGGGTGCCCACTCACTCAATAGCTTCGACCGAACTTCAGATACTTAAATCAACGCCAATTCTTGTCACAATAAATGTGACCTTCCTGTCGGTTGCCAAGGCTTGTAGAGTGACCGCAAATCTGCTCGCTAAAATTTGTACGACCTTGTCAAAATATGCAACTTATCTCTAGAGGATCGTCGTTGATGCATTGCGACTCGTAGACCCGGTTCTCCACAAAATCACCGGAGATCATCGACAGTGCTCTCAGTTAAGTCTCCTTCACAGTAAGCACGGTAGCCTAATCCAATCATTACGTGACTTAATATCATGTACTCTCATCGTCAATTGACTACAGAAAAGAAATTCTTTCAGTTGGATGTCTAGAAGAAGTGCAGCTGGTAAATATACATACTATACATGCCAGCCCGCCCGCTGCTGCTTACTTTACGTCGTCAGTTAGAGAAGTACAATCTGGAAGAGCATCCGTAGTAGGGCTTACTGTTCGAGTTAGTAGAAGGAAGGTCGATTCTTCCAGTTCGCAGTTCCACGAGGTCAGGTGTACTTCGACTGTAAACGGATGGAGCGAGGAGTGACAACAGAAGGCTTTTCGGGCACCAAACATCGGGGTTGAATATTTGGTCCACCTACCTACCTATCTGGAACTCCGGCACTCCAGCCTGCCATGTCCGACAGTGGACGGATCTAATCTCAAGCCGAATGTAGGTTGGTTGCATTGTTCCAGTGGATGAGGTCTGGCAGTTGTGAAATCGTCAGTGATGAGCGCATTTCCTCACCTGCATTACCGTAGCTTAGTAAATGAGGACCAGAATGGAAGACGAAGTGTGGATCCCTGGAGATCCGATGGAGATCTATTTCTGGTTGAGGAGCTGACTAGACCCTTCTCCAGCTTAGGAATGTGTCAGCCAGTCCCGGGTATGAGTGGGTACTCCAACAGCAACTTACGAAGTGGATTACCACTACTAAAATTGCGTTGTTTTCTAACAGCGATAATCGACTCAACGCCGCAATTGAGGTTGATTTCTAAATCACGTCATTGTGGGAGGTTGAAAGAAATCAAATTGTGATGATTCTAGCTATTGTGATGATTCCATGACTCTGATTGGATTAGGTTGTTTTGTCTCGTCAAACTCTTGCATCTCTTTACCTTCGAATCCCACTTCTGAGTTCGTTTGCTGTTGGAAAGTTCTGCACATAATCAGAAAATATCCGGATGATAAAGTTCTCTTTCTCATTTAACGATTGAAGGTGTGATTTTCAATTCCTGAGTTCGGGAGATCCGGAAATCTTCCGCCACTGCTGTTTTGGGCTCCATATTTTCTTGACTATCGTCGACAGAAGAAATTGCTTCATCAGCAGTTTCCACGTCGAAGACCTTAATCGAGGTTGAACAGGCAGAAAGTGTTGTTAACAACCACAGCCCTGTTTAAATCGGACAAAACGAGAGCTGGTTCTAATAGAGCTGATCACACGTCCGCTCAACGAACCATCATCGCCCTTCACCCTTAACACCTCACTTGATGTCCTCTACTACAGAAGTTACTGAACGAAATCCCATCGGGCATCTTCTGCAGACCACACCCCGCAGCCACAACCAAATCACAGTCCCCCATGAAATTCGAAGCTGCTTATTCAATTGTTGGCTCAACATTGCAACACAAGCTTCAATCTGCCATATCAGATGGTTCAATTCGCACAATCTCGGATCAAAACTAGGTTTCTAACATCAACTCCACAACTCGAGCCCTCTACAATCAGGCATGTTAAATTGCCTCTCGCTCTCCGGGGATCCCAGTATGCTTGGCACATTTACCAAACTCAAGCATTCGATCTCGATATTGGGATCAATTTTGGGATCAATTTTGGGAACTAGCTGCGGTGGAGGACCGAACGAACAGAGTGGTTCACTTACTCTCCCACAACTTACAAGCAGAACTACTCATGAGCACAGTACAATACCACATGCCACCCCACAACTAGCGTTTATGAATAGGCATGTTTCACGAACAACAGTCCTTACGCTTTTAAACATCATAATAAGGTCTTAGTGTGTAGACCCGTACAACTTGCATAGCTATGGATATCTTAGCTGCGGAAGGGCAGATTTCTCATACCGACTCTATTGGTGCTTAGCCCCATGTTACTTTTTTTCTCTCCCTTGTAAGGCTTGATGGGGTCTTCCCATCCTTCATTTTTCTTACGCGGTTGCCTTTAAAAAAAATATTGAGGTCTTAGTTAAGGGCAAAGCTAGTTTAGTGTCGTGGTGCAGATCTCTCATAATCGATATTATAGTGTGAAAAAGGGGACCAAGTAGAAAAGGATGGGAAGACCCATCAAGGAGAGACAAACAAAAGGGAAACAAAAGAAAGGCGACCGCGTAGGAAAAACGAAGGATGGGAAGACCCCATCAAGCCCGTACAAGGGAGAGAAAAAAAAGGTAACATGGGGCTAAGGTAACAAAAGGGAAAATGGGCTAAGCTTTAATATTATACTTAGTTGACTCGTCCTTGATTCCGGGGGCTACTAGAGCATGTCTTCCCTCTTGCTCCGGCAAGGGTGCATGCTTTTGAATCTTAGCTCCACGGTCATTAGTCCATACCGTCTCATACTTGCTACTTTCTCTACAATGATGAGCTTTTGTCTAGGTTTGGTTCACATATATACATTTTCATTACTCGCTTGTGAGTGTGGTTCTACACTAGATGCAATACTGGTCCATATGACATGGGATATAGTTCCGGAGGGAGTGATTACCCACCCCCTGGATGGGTGGTGAGTGCAACAGCAGGTTGCAAGGTCTCCAAGTATAGGGCCATGCAGCGAGGTTACCTCTTTGTTCCTCTAGCCTTGGAGTTATATGGAGCGATGGACATGGTGTTCAACATTTGTCACTAAATGTGTGAGAGCTTATCATGTTAGGCGCTAGGGTACCACTCTCACTCTCAAGTTCTTAATTTTGGGATGGGTTGTGCTATATCCACCACCACACTTTTTGCTATTTCCATCATAACAATGTAAATTAATTTACCTTAAGCTAATCCCAGGGATGAGGTGTAGGGTTAAACGTGGTCCAAATAGCAAAACGTTGGTCCAAATAGCATGTGTGTTTTGTATTATTGGAAGGCTCTCGGCAAGTTTTCTCCACCATAATCAAGATGATTGCAAGTGCACCAAAATATTTAGATGGTAACTATTTTGAGTATTGGTGTCTTCAAATTCTGAATATTTTTAGTAAAAAATGAGTAAAGAGTACATTCTCACCAAGAGAACCTCATACTCCAAGTTTGTGTTCTTAATTTGGTATTATTAGAAAAAACTTCAAGAAGATGATTGCAAGAGCACTAAAATATTTAGTTGACCTACATTAAGTCTTGGGGTCTTCAGATTTAGACTTGAATTTTATACGTGAAAAATGAGTAAAGAATCTATTGTCACTAAGAGATGATTGCAAGAGCACCAAAATATTTGGTTTGACCTACATTAACTCTTGGTGTCTTCAGATTTAGCCTTGAATTTATACGTGAAAAATGAGTAAAGAATCTATTGTCACCAGGAGAGCACAAATTTCCAAGTTTGTATTTATTTGTCATCATTCTTACTTCATAAAAGCTTTCAAAGAAGACCAAAGATCAAAGCATGCACATAGACTAAAGAATTTAACCTTTGGTTTGAAGATTTAGTCAAGGTACAGAGAGGCTAAAAGAAGCAAATCCTGAATAGTTAAAAGTCTAACCATTCACTTCAAATAGAATTCCTAAAGTCTAGAATACAATCCCTACAATCTGGAATGGGAAGTCTAAATATCCTATATTGAAATCAAAATATCCATTTCAATCAAGTTAAATATCTAATATTAAAAAATCTAATTTTTATTTTTGTAAGCTTAAATGCTCATTGCTTTAAACTTAATTCTCCTATTCTAAATCTCAAATGTTAATTAACATGTATTGCAAAGTAAATTAACACTATAATTGGATTGTGTAAATTATACTTGATTATATATTATGATTATATTTAATGTCCAAATTATTTTGAAATTAATACAAATATTTTGAAACATCTTATAAGAAAAGAAAGAATCATGAATTCAAAAAGCTAGGTGTATCAAAAAATAAAAAGAATAAAATTCATATATTGCAATTTGCTATAGAAAGTAGATTTATTTTGCATTAACTCCATGAGGATGAAGATTGCTATTACTTATCCAATCACATAAAAAATATTTTAATTCTTTAAATAATAGTTAAAAATCGTATTTCAAATTGTCAAAAGGAGTCAAGATTGATAAAAATGGAATAAATTATTCATAAAGATGTAGATATATATGATGGTACTAAGGTTAATACACAAATAATCATTAAAAAGCTAGCTTAAAAGTGGTCTTTATATAGGAAATAGTTATACTTTTTAATTTAAAACCTTGCTTACTATAAACATAAAAATAAATTTCATGTTGAGGAAAGGAATATTTGAATTCTTTTATCTAACTGCTTGAGGTATTCAATATCTACCTTTTAGTAACTTAAAGAACATGCATCTTTTTGGAAACCAATAAACAGATTTAGTAAAAATTATTCGTTAGAACCTTACAAAATCTTCAAAACATTAATTTGAAACATAGAATTTTCTTGTTTAAAAAGAAATTAGGATTTAGAAAAATAAGTATTTCTCCGGAAGAAAAAATAAATTGAGAGATTAGACTAAAAATTTTATATCATTATCAAAATATATTTATAGTCTAAAATATCCACACTTAGAAACTTATGACATACATAAGCATAATTTTGGACAAAAATATACCAAAAATGTCATAAATATATACTAATGGTAATAAAAAAATACATGCTATAAAATATTAAAATGAACAAGAAAATTTTCAATATAAATTTCAAAAATGAGAATAATTTTCAAATAAACAACTCGTATTACTCTAAGTCATATATTCTTCCAAAAAAATAAAAAAATCAAGTATCTACTAGATCATGCAAAGATTGAGATAGAGGTACAAAACGTCTACTAATTCAAGTGTCATAGGCCAAAACTGTTATGTTTGTTTGGCTAAATCAATCCTGAAAAGCATCTATGCATGATCCATGATAGGAGGGACCATAACAAGACAAGAATTCCATATTCAAGGATGCACTTGAAGACTCTTTTATGATCTTGCGTGATATTACTTGGAGTCTTATTGACAAGAATCCTAATCCACGGCTAAAAAAACAAGCGATAGTTCATTTCAATCAAGGATCCTTGGGTTGGAGATCATAATTTCACCATCACTTCATTTGATAAAGCATTCCACGATCTAGAAACCCCCAACAAGCACCATAGTTGCAACTTATCTTTAGAAAGTATTGTTTACAAACCGCTATTTCAAGCGTTATTGGATAAGGGATTGTTTGAAATGAGCTACCTGAAACATGTTCAAGCTATCAAGTAATATAGGTATAAAGAATGAGTTCTCTCCTATAGATAATTTGAATATTGCAGATCACAAGCCTCAAGGTTTGCAACACCAAGACACAAGTCTTTACCAAAACTTTATTCTTGCATTTGGATAACTTTAACAACGACAACAAGAATGCACTTATGTTTGAATACTTTCATAACTTGTTGCAAGTGGGTGTATTTAAGAGCCTTTTGTGGCCCTTTTGATGGTTGGTCATACTCATGAAGATTGACATATATTCTTCTTACAAGTCTCACAAACATTAACATTACCGTACATTGAGTGTTTTTTTATGCCCTTACTCTTTTTAGAAATATAGGTTTGTGAAAAAGAACCACATCTTATGGCATATTTGTGAGGGAGATTCTTCACTTCAAAGGTATATTTATACTTATGTATTGAGGAATCACTCTATTCCACTCCGATCATACTGATTTTACGTTATTCATATGAGATAGACTTCCAATATACCAAGTTAAGGAGATAGTGATTCGGCAACAAGATGGTGCAATTGGAAAATATAAAATCCTTCTTTTCAATGGGTAACCTTTGTTGAGCAGCTTGCAACATGCTAATGCTAATGAGACACGTGGTATACTTTATCAACTATGCGAAGTGTTTAGAGAATTTTGCAAGCAATATTTACTATTTGGTCTATTTTCTACAATCAACCATTGAGAGAACGTAAAGAAGGTACTTGGTGAACCACTGGATAATCGTCATGGTGAATAGTTCAAAACTGAGCTTGGAGCAAGAAGAAACCAAGGTATATGGTACATGTATCCAAAGGAAAGTAAAAGTGTTTGCTCAAGGGTTGCCTGAAGAATTGTTTATATAAGGACAAGATTTATGTTGGAGTTCTTAAAGATAGACGTTATTATAGGTCTGTACCAGTAACATATACTCAAGTTGGATAACACTTGTACTAAATCCAAGGAGGTAAAATTTCGGGAAATTTTCAAAATTACCCCTATAATTTGCCGAAATTACAAAACATACCCTTATAATTGCAAAAATACTCATAGGGGTTCTATAAAGTGAATATCAGGTGCAAGCATTGTGAGTAATAAGACACCATTTCTAAGCGAAAGAGAAGCCATACCAAAAACCTGCAACTTTTCAACATATCAACACAAATTCAATTATGTGAAGGAATTGGCTATCTTTGGGAGTTTTGAAACTCAAATAATTGCAGCAGACTCAAAATGATTCACATTTGCTATCAGACAGGTTGCACTTGGCACTTACATGCGTCTTTAAATAATGGTTTGCCAAGCTATACAATCAAGACATTGGAAATACAACAATTCTTGTAGTGGAGTTGAGCATTCTGACAACCGGTGTGCTCCTTTTGCATTGATAGCCAAAACCATTAGTAGTAGGCTTGGAGATATTCCCAGTTATACATCACGGGAGATGTGAACAATTTTTGATGTGAACACTGTGTCACAATAACATGTAGCCAAGGGTTGCGCACAAAGGAGGAAGCACTTGCAAATGCTACTGGTTCTCACGAGGCAACGTACGAGAAAGTTGAGAATTACTTCCAGACTTTAAAGAACAAGGACATGGGACACATGCTATTTTGGAAAAAGACGGTGAAATGTTTTTGTGACGTTTCCTTGCCTTTGGACGGTCAATGCATGGATTCCAAACTTGCATACCTTTGATTGGTATTGATGGAACCCATTTGAAAGGAAAATACATAGGTATTTTTTCTTTGTGCAATTGATGTAGAGGGTGCCTATTTCCTATCGGTTTTGCAATTGTGAATGTTGAAAATAATGCCAACTGGATGTGGTTCTTGATCAATTTACAAAACACAATTGCCTTGTACCTAGAGCTTCCATGTTTAACCTTCCTGTCAGGTCTGTTGAAGGGATTGATTGAAGTTGTTTCCTAGATGCCACCATGCTTTCTACATGCGGTACTTGGCCGAAAATCTTTGACGTGCTTTCGAGAACTTACAACTTGTTTAATGTTTGTAGAAAGTAGCTTACGTAAAGATTGTTGTTAACTTTATGGAATTCATGAACAAGATAACTGAAGTGAACATAGATGTACAATGTTGGAGGAACGTGCGCCACAACAATTTTGGGCCACTGATTACTTTGTTGGAATATTATGTCTCATGGACCCGGGGATCTATTGGGCGACATCTGAAAGAGCCTCAGAAAGAATTTGAAAAGCCCAAATGGAAACAGTAAAACAGAAAGGAAGCTCTCAAGTGGCAATCCGATCTATTTACATGTTTATGTTTACATAAACATAAACATGTACGGCTTGATGGGGTCTTCCCATCCTTCGTTTTTCCTACGCGGTCGTCTTATACTGATATATTTACTTTTCATTCGAGGAACACTGACTGAGAATGATCACAATATAGAGGAGATTTACGGCATAGTACTTGAACCAAGTTCTTCTGGTGTCATAAACTCGAGCTGACAGTAAACGAGCTTTTGGATAATACACATACTTCAAAATCCCTGCTAAATGAACGTTCAGAGAAAATTGTTTCTTCACTTTCTCACTCGCTCTTTAGAAATCATTGAAACAGACATCAATCATTCCTCTAGTTACCGATGCTTTTAGTTTTCGTCGATGGCTGGTGCCGGGATAAGAACGGAATTTCAAAGTGACTGTCAGTGCATTCAACCGTGAAAAAGGTTCGAAGGATCCAGGTTCTCACTGTCCCGACTCAAGGAGTCTTGGTTTAGGCAGTTGGACAAGTGAACTATGAATATGGGTGATGGTCAATCTGCCGAGGTACATCTGGATGCGCTAACACTTGATGCTGAAAACCAACGAGCTGAAGCCGCGAAGTTGACCAGTGATGAAACTTTTCAGAGCTTCAAAGATTTGAGCTTCTCTGTTGATGCGAGGAGTTTTTGACGAGCAGATCATGCCAGAAAGTGAAGATTAGACTTACCTGATGTCAAGAATTTGTAGATATGCGGCCTAGGAAGGCACCATAAACAGCATATGAGATCAGGACATTTATGAACGTTGAGTGAGGGTTAGCTGTGGATTACACGAAACAGAACGACTCAAGAAGGGTCAGATGGGGAGAGCATCTCGTGGTGGCTGGCAGAGTTCAGGAGCTCCCAAGGGGCTGGGGAGAGAAGACGGCAGCTGACGGGTGGCTTCAAAGTCCATCAACAAGCAGCTCAAGGAATTCCCGAAGTCGAAAAACCTCAATGAAGAGATATCTTGTCCATGGCGAGTTCGAGCCCAAAAACATCATATACCGAGTGTCTTATCTATCAGTGTGTTTCTGAACCATTCTTGTCCTCCGCAGAACATGCGTGGCGAGGACAGCAGCAAAACATTAAGTTCTTGAGCCGACTTCTTTGCAATCGAGTGAGTTTAGAACCAATTTTTCTGTTGCTGAACTGTTGGAAGAAGAATGCGTGAATATTGTCGAGCGGAGAATGCCATGATACATACTGAAACGCATAACTCATTGACCCAAAAGACGGCTACTCGAGTTCCTGGACCATCTGGCATGTCTTTAGGCTCAGGAATTTGCCATGCCCTGAGTTGGGGCATAACAAGAGGGCGTGCTCTCAACGGGTTGTCCTTCACGAAATTAATCGGTCGGACAGGCGCGTAGTCTCATATGGTATATAGCCCCTTCTTGATGTCGTTCTGTAAACATACTTTTTGGCGACTGGCATCGTAACCTCCCCTGCACAATCTTCACCCGTCGCATTTTGCTATTAGGAGACATCATAGTGGAGCGCTGCCGGAGTTTTAGTCTTACTGACTCACTGACTTGAATGGTGCAGAATTAGGGGCCTGCCATTCCCCGCTGTCTCATCAAAACGGAGAGTTATCAAAATAGTCGGTAGTGGAAAAGCCCGGTGCTTATCTGATCCCTACTTAAACAAGCGCGTATCTTCGCAGGCCAAGATATTCAACAGATTGTCTCCATGAATTTTGCTATCTACACAGGTCATGTGTAACTAATTTCAAGCGATAAGGCGATGCGGATGATACAAGTATTTCCGCTTTTAGTCGTTTGCTAACTGTGACGATACTGAAGTACAAGGAACTTCTTTACTTACTGTTTGTTTCTTTGTTTAAGACCATCGAAGATGTCCACCAGAGAAAAAAGGGGTTCCTTCTAGTGTTCCGCGATGATTCTTACATCTGCAGCGTTATTATCGATTCTGTAATATCACAGAATCGATAGTTTTAGTTGCAATAAAGGATTCGTAGACAATCCTCTTCTGATACATATTTCAGCTTGTGACATGGGAATTCAACTCGTGATAGATGCTCGTGTCTTACTGCGTTCTACTGGTTTTGGTAGTTCCCTCTCAATTTCCCAGTGATCCATTCCTCTGCATCTGGTTAAGGAACGAAGATGTGATTCGTACGCTCAGACTGTACCGTTCAAAACCCGAGTATGAAGATATGAGGTTCATCGACGAAACTCCGTACTGAAATGCATGATCGCACGGAGCCGCAAAGCTCACGACGGTGGTCCAATTTCTTTAAGAACGGAAGTAAAAATGCGTTTGAAACCTTGGATGGCTCATCCAGTTATGTGTAAGCTCAGCAATGCTGCTGCTTGCTACTACCTTAGATCCCTGTCGGGAGTAAGTTTGATCCGTTAGTACACTACCAGAGCTTTGGCACTTGTGACAGAAAGCCTGCCCTGCTGTGTGTAAGGCATCAAGGGCAGTCGTACTACTACTTGGCAGGCTTTCATGAAGAACCGAACGAGTACAAAGGCTCAATAACCCACTTTCATGCTTCTACAAAACTAGGCTGTTAGCAGCACAAAAGCAGCGAATGATGCTGGACTTGCTTCAGTATTTAGCTTGTGTGCTTATTAGTCGATAATCAAAGTGCGCAGACTAGAGTAGGAAGGCGATCGAGCCACTTCAGACTCTAGCTCCACTTTTATAAGTAAGAAATCTCCCTGTCAAAGTTTCATGCCTGCGGTGACAAAGGTAACATTACTGGATCAACATTTTTCTTGTTCAGGTGGAAGATACTTCACCACTTAGGGCTTTTAGGAACTAAGAGCACGCCTTCCACAAGCTGACAACTGAAGTTCACTAGTACATGAAATACTTCTTACCAGATCGCACCTTCCTGTTGGCAGTTGATGTTCGAACTGTACGAGTACCTCTTTTATAACGACGTTGTTAACCAAACTAACAACTATACGGCCAAGTTCTCTTGTCAAAGCGGTATATGAATTAATTGTTATGAGGAAGTAGAATTCAAGCAGTTCACTTTTCTTCGAAAACCCCATCAACCTCAGCATTTACTCATAATTTTGAGGAGAAAAATATACTGTTGAGGTGTTCAAGGTTGCTGAGGGAAGAGATGGTCTATGTGGTCGTTGCTCAGAATATGGTTCGGGTCAAGCTCATTCCGAATTCTATTGAACATTTCTACTGGAAATCTTTTCTTCAGCCTTTCTTGCATCCACCTCAGGTCTTCCTCGTCCTTGGGTATCTGGTGCACAAAAACACGAATTTCCTAGACATGTTAGCACATAACATTCTTGAATTTCTTAATATTTCACAAACAGGTGCACTCCCAAGTAAGTTTGGAACAATAAAAGATCTCAGTATCTTACCTCAATCTTCGCCCAATGCTCATGCGCGTCGTACTTATCCCAGAAATGTCGCTGTGTGGACTTGCGGTACTCAAAAAAGGCATCAGTAATCGCTTTTCTTTGCGCCTCGTCGGCTGTCGGAAGATACATGATAATACCAATCTAGAAAACCAAGCAAAAATCATAAGCTAGGACATTTTGAGCTACAAACCAGGAGCACAATAAATTATGCATACTTCATGTCGTGCCTGAATTCTCACCAAAGCAAGACAAGAAGCTTTGAACAGAGGGTCAGGGAAGGTCATATGTTTACATGACCCTCCAAGTGTAAAAGGAGAGCCTGAGATTATCATGTTGAGAACTTTTGATGAAGTGAGTTAAGCTTGTTAGCAGCTGATATATGACTCTTATGTCTAAGATGCTGCTTGTCTTACCCAAGTGTAGAGAGTATCAGGAGAAAACGAGGATGCCGGGCTCATTGGGCTCCTACTGCTTGCTGTCCACCTTTGCTCAATTGGAGCTGGTGCTGGAATACCTTCTGTCTTGATTAGCTTCAGTAGTTCTTCCATATACTTGATGTCATTCATGTTCGGTTTCTTCAGGGTTCCTACCGGAAAACAAGTCTCCGAGACCCACTGCTGACCACCACAGTCGAATCCCAAGATCTCGTCACTATACCCAGTTCTGTATCCTTCGCATCGTTTCCAGTACTCACCCTCCACCTTGTTAATCTTGAGAATATGTTCTCTATTAAGTGGATCAACGGCAATCAAAATGTCGCGCAGTTCAGTGAATGAGAGCTCCGACAATTCTTCCTCCGAGAGAATCGGTGAGCGTTCTGTTGCCGAACCTGTACCTGACCACATGCCTCCTTTCCCATCACCAGGTTGTGATTCTTTAGCTGCATCATTGGTAGGAGTCCCTGTTACTTCAGGTAGCCTTCAGAGAGAAAAATACCTTCAAAATGAGTGAGGGCGACAAAGGGAACGACAACATAGAACGGAGTATACGATAGCAACATGTTCCGATATAACCACTATCATTTATAAATAAGTGTAGGCAAATGACACTTTGAGGATTCCACAAGTCCACACCAGTCCCAACCTTATCAAAGAGTGGGTGTTACCATGCCGTAAGCTAATTACGGACCGGTACTCGGGGGGGTCAGGGGAGAGGGGATGTTTAAGACTTACTTCTGGTACTCTTTTGCTGTCTGTCTATACAGTTCTCGAACGGGCTTAAGTTTCTCATGAACTTCAACTGGTTTGAATTTAGGAGCCTCCTTGTCCTCTGGCAACAGATTGCATTGCACGACCACCACGGTATCAGTGTCAGGTATCCACATGTATCGAAGGTGTTTGTTCTGACTAACCCACTTTCTGCACGTTCCACACGAAGCTTATCAGTCATGTGGTGCGAAGTTGTACTTTAATGAAGATGTGTGTTAGCTCGAACATAAAATCCTTCGTGACACATCCAAATATATCGACAAGTTCAGTTCAAAGAGTATTATGCAGATTTGACACTAGAGTATCCAACACATGATGCGAAGATATCAGGACAGTACTTGTGATTTCGTTGGACACTCTTTATGTTTGTCACAAATGTGTACTCGAGAAGGCGATGTCTAGGTACACACTGAAGTGTCACCTCTGCAACTACACCCAGAGCTCCGAGGCCACAGCGGGACAAGTAAAATAAATCTGGATCAGACTCAGGTGACAGATCTAAAGTTCCCCTTGCAGGAGTCACCAACTTGAGGCTCACTACTTGCTCGTCCACAGGCGGTAATGTTCCTCCAGTTCCATGCGCCCCAACCTACACCACATCTGAAAGTTTCACATCAGATGGGGGGCTAAGACTGAAAGAACATTGAAAGACTATCCAAAATTGGTAAGACTATCCAAAATTGAAAAGTACAACTCAACGAGGGACCAAGAAATAGGAGATGGAACATGCAGAAGGAAATCTTTCGTGACAAGGTTTACAAGTTGGACAACAGGCTTTGACTTCTAATGACTCGAGGGACCCCGTAAACGTGTCAAGAGCTATTTAGCTCCCCCGCATATATTACGGTAGATTATTAAGAAACTGAAAGAGGATGACATACGGTTCCTTGAGAAACACGATAATCAGTTTCATTTGTACATAATCTTATCAGAAAGAATAAATTCTTAGAACCTCCAAGGACTGACATTGCTGATGCTTTCTAGAGTTTGTACATCCCCAAACCAGATATTGAGTTTCCTTTCTTTCCTCTTTGCAATTTCTTCAAATTAACAATGTTCCCGTCGCAGTAACATCACAAAACAATCACAACACGGAAATTCACCTGTATAAATCCACCTATCTGCTGTTCTTTAATTGATGCATAATTCTGCAAAGTAAGCCCATAAGACTTCAGCGCTTCCACCACCTGCTCCACTCTGGCTCCTGCCTGCACAGTCACCTGTCTTTTCTCCTTATCTACACTGACAATTTTATCCATCAAAGCTAAATTCACCATTCCTTCACTACAGAGCCCACACCCGTTCGGAGACAGCCCGGACCCAACAGCTCGAATCTTCTGCTTATGGGCATTAGCAATCTGAACAACTTGTTCCAACTCCTCCAACGACTCCGGTTGTATATACACTTTCGTTTTCGTCTCATGAGTATTGCTCCAGTTAGTAACAGTATGTATTTCAGGCGCTTCCACCACCACAGCTTTCGTTGGCCTCGGATAGAAATAATAAGTAGCAGCAGCCGAAGCTCCAAGTAATCCAAAGAAAGTCAAGGCTCGGGTAATAGGAGGTGAATCTCTTGTAATCTCTGGCTCTGCTGTTGAATAAAGCCTGGAAATCATTGGACTTAACCTCAAGGGCTTTGGAATTTGGAATTTCCCATCACCTCCATATGCTCCACCGAACTGAGATTCGCTGGCTCTTGTAAACTTCCTCTCTGTAGGCTTCCTGGTGACTCTAGAAATCGCTACTCTCCAGATTTCTTCCCCTTCCTTGGATCTCGAAACCAAACCCCTGAAAAACCTTGACATCTTAACTATCCCAAAAAGGGTCTCGTCCAATTCCAGAACTCCCGTCTTAAACCTGATGTACCGTATCTTTCTCCTAGCTCAGAAAGACTCACCCGATCGTCCCCTATTCAAACGTTCCCAAAACAAGAGAAATCCAAGTCGATTTCCAAGACCTCAATTTCCGGGGGCCGAAAGTTCCCATGCTGTTCTTACCATAATTTACTAACGTCAGACTGAGACAGCGTGTATTCGTGCGCGTCACCACATTCACACACGACAACTTCAAACCGAAAGAGACTTCGATTGTCGGAGGTCCAGACTTTTTCTCCTAACACTTTTCAACTACGTCTTCATCTCGTACACTACAGTAGTCTAAAGTGTTCAGCCCCGCCTTCTATCACCCTCAGCTACGTTGTCTTCCCATCCTTCTTGTTATCCTACGTGGTCGCATTCTACTACGTTGTCGTTTCCACTCCTTTACAGGTGGGTGATGTTTGCGTGGTTCGTTCTATGGTCACATTCTTTGTCGCATAGCGGAGTCAGATTTCACTATGTCTTTTTATTTTATTTTTAATGTTGTCTTTTTAAGTGATCAGTATGGTTCATTTTCGTTATTTATAGAATTCAGATCAGTCTGTCGAATCCAATATTTGCAAAAGATTTATCAACTAACATTTGCATTATTTAATTTTTAAAGAAAATTTTAACATATATAAATAACTTTGAGTCAAACTGACAATTCAGAATTACTAGAATGTTAAAATTAAAATTCCAATCACATCTTTTTGATTATCAAAAATCTTCACAAGCCGTAGATGTAGAAATCTCAATAATAGTAGGCAGCAAGGAAATAGAATTAGCAAAAATATTAATAGCTGAAGAAATAAAGTAAATTGCTTGTTAAGAAAACCATATTTTTATCTGATTCTTTTGCATTAAACATAAGTAATAAAACATCATGAAATTTATAAACATATTCATGTTTATAAATCATATTCTGCCTACAATTAATATTAATCAAGGTTAGATATAGATTAATTATATAACTTTTCCATCATAAATTTTTTGTCCATATCCTTATCTTTAAGAATTATTTTATATATATATATATATATATATATATATATATATATATATATATATATATATATATATATAAGTGTAAAACAAGTTCTTTATTTGGAACATGTAAAATTTCATCTTTAAGTGTGTATCCTAAATTTCAAAACATGAATCTCTACAATTAGTGTCGTGCATATATGTATTGCTACACAACATACATTCCATAATGCACACTATATAAGCATAATTCACACATAAATCATACATTGACTTTCAAGTGCCACAATAATCAGTTTGTTCACACAACTCGAAGCACCCTCAATCAAATCAGAATTTGATTTGTCACTCAATAATTCGCTCACAACTGAGCATGATTATCGTCAAGTCATACCCACTCTAGCTAAGAGAATCCAAGTTACTCTTGCCAATATTTGTCCACCATAGCCAAGAACTCGAAGACTCAATATTAGAGATACCACCAAAGCTTCAAAAAATATGCAAAGAAAGGTAGATGCATGCCAACCTAGCACCATCTCCTCATCTGTCTCACCATGCCAACGTTCTCCGGTTTGATCCTGTTGGTTGGGACATGGGTTTCTACTCAACCCATTTGCATCACGGTTCACTACTCATGGTCTGTGAATAACCGTGAAATCATACTCTTATAAAATCAAAGCCCATCATGCAAGCTTGAAAGTTTGTCGGACTTCATCAACCACTTCAGTGGCTGATGATAAGTGATGAGAGTAAAGGAGTTACCAAATAGGTAACATCGGAAATGTGCTATTGTCCATATTGTTTCTAAACACTCTTCCTCATATGAATTATACTTTGCCTTTGCTGAATTGTTGGAGTGGGTAGCATAGGGCACCATAAACTCCTTCTCCTCATTATCATGTTGGGTAAGCACTGCTCCAAACCCCAACATACTCCAATTAGTGTGAACTTGAAATGGTCATCCTTTGATCGGTCTCCTCAAATTAGAAACAGATGTTAACCTCACCTTGAGCTCTACAACAACTCTCTCTTGCTCATCTCCTCAACACCACTCTTGTGTAAGCTTGGTCAGCTTTGTCAAGGCCTTGGCAATGACACTAAATCCTCTAACATAGCAGCGATAGAAGTTTGCAAACCTAAGGAATGCTTGCACATTGCTCACATCCGTAGGCCAAGGAATACGTGCAATAGCCTCCACCTTGGTTTTTTGAACACCAAGTCCTCCAAGGTAGATAGCATGACCCAAATACTCAAACTGCTTGTGGAAGAACCTACACTTCCCCGGATGTAATTTGAGTCCATGAGATCTCAATTGCTCAAACTCCTCCAACAAATATCTCTCATGCTCCACAATAATGCTATAGACCAAAATGTCATTAATATAGCACTGAACAAAATCCAATCTAGCTAAGATTCTATCCATGACCCTCTAGAACTCAGTAGGAGTGGTCTTTAACCCAAATGGTGAGAATCTCCACTAATAAAACATATCTTTGCCGTGAGGATCAATAGCCCAAAGTGTTGTTTTGGACTTATCCTCTTCCTTGATTTGCAATTGATGATATCCTGCTCGAAGATCCAAAGTATTGAAGACCTTTGCATGCCCAATCACATCAAAGATCTCCTCCGGTGTAAGCATGGCATACCAATCAGCCCTAGTCTGTTGGTTGATAGGTAATCTCCACACATCCACCTATCTATGTAGTTGCCATGCATATCTTTCTTGGCTGGCATCATTGTAGTTGATGCATACTCTCCATGTGAAATCTCTACCAAACCAGCCTCAAAAAGATTGCTACTTTTGTTTGAATCAATGCTCTCTCCATGTCACTATATTGATAGGGATGTCAAAAAATTGATGGATTGCTAGTCAGCTCAATCCAAATACCAAGTCTTTTCAAAGCACCCAAATCCTTCATATTGAAGGCAAAACAACTTGTGTAGTTCCTCAAGAACCTCCAACTCTCTATCTTTCCCTTCTTGTAAGCTTGGCTTCCAGATTTGTCTCCCAAGTATCCTTTGTAACTGTCTTAAGAGTGGAAGATGTAATGACTGGCTGCTACATTGGGCCCTTGGGAGCAGTATTGTCATGCTTCCAACCACTAAAGGTCCCAACCTTATTGTGAAAAACTCCCTTTGATCTGGCTGCAAGTTCTATACGTCCTCTAGCTACATCCCAAGTAGACCAAGGGTGTAATCCAAGTAGACCATGTTCACCTTGATGGACTCCAAGTAGACCAATCTCCCTAATAGCCATTGGTTGTGTCTCAAGAATACCTTTTCTACTCGGTCCATCGTCCCCAACATGTGCTTGAATTGTCTCGATAGGCACAGAGCTCACAAGTGTTTGAGTGGTGTTACCTATCAAGCACATCCTACGCTACTCTGCCAAGCTAAGGCTCACAATCCAGGTCAAACAATTTAGGTCCATAGCCTAACCTAACACATGGTGCCAAGATGCCTCTAACACTCCTAAAACAATGATAATACCAATGCAAAAACCCATTGCTCGCTCTCTCTCATTGGTGTTAGGCTCCACCAACTACTATATTGTGAGTCTCAAACAAGTCCAGGACCTCCCTCTTTAAAAGCATGGGAGCTTGGGAAACTCATAAATGTAGGAAAAGTAGCTCAGAGCTGTCCAACTAGGTTCACCACTACCATAGGTGCCTATCAACCATTACCACCATCTGAGACTTGCACCCAACATCCAAAATCTCATCAATAGTGAGGTGGTCTAGTTGTTGAATCCCATCATAAGCATGCTATAGAATCTCTTTGGTAAGAGGTTTGTCCACCAAAAATGAAGATGATGAGCCCGTGATCCCACTCTGGTTATATCCAACAACACGGTAGGTCCCATCTAAGAATGGAATTGATGTATACTTGTCACCACCTGGGTGCAAGAATCACCTATCAAAGGGATGTTCTCCAAAATGTAAGTTGGAGAAATAGACTGATGAACCTAGAGACGTTGTAGTATCCATAATATCTTGCATAACAAACCAAAATGGGGATCCTAAAGACCCAAACCTCAGCCAACACATGTATGTCCCTGACATGGCCATTCAAAAATCACCAAATGAATGAGACCATGTCTTTCCAAATCCTGCACCCCTAGCAAAGAAATGTTTGTTGGTAGGGTCTTTTGGTAACCATTGATTGTTGACATTGGTAATAATTCAAGATATTGATAGGCCAAGTGTGCCACATGATGTAAGGAGACTCGGTTAGTAGCCTCATCTCTCTCCACATACAAGTACCTCTATACTTGTATACCCGCCTGTAGTACCACAATTAGTCCAGTGCTAATCCCACCAAAAAAGTCCAATAGACATACTCCCTCTATTAGATAGTACCAAGAAATGAGTGTGGTATCCAAAGGTGTCAAGGTAATCCACTCTGGAGGCTCATTGTAGAAGACCGTGATCAAGGAGATAAACAAGAGAATGGAAGCTCACATTGGGACACTTGAATGAGGGAAAACTCCAAATGCCTTGCATGAGCTTCGGCTCTTATATTTATAGGGATCATACAGGCTCTTGAGAAGCTTCGCAAGAAGCTTCCTTGAGCCACTTTCTTGGAGTGCAAGCCAAGTTAATTGGGAAGCTTCTCAAGAAGCTTTCTTCTAGAATTTGCTTACTTGGCATGGAAGCTAAGCTAGTTTGAACCTTCTAGAAGCTACTTACTTGAGGTGCAAGCTAAGCTACTTGAGAAGCTTCCCAAGAAGCTTCCTATATACTTATAGAACATTCTAGGCTAATTTGTCTTATTTGCTACTTAGTTAGTCCTACTAACTTTGTTGCTAAACTCCATATTGTTACACTCACCCTCACACTAGTCTCCTAGTGGTACAAAAGCTCCATTCAAACCTAATGAACCAATTGATTTGCATGTTGCTGCAATGTCTCCTCTTAACTCCACAATGGAACATCCAAGGTGGATGGAACAACCCCACTCGTACTCCAAATCCAAGTGATCTCCTTTGGTACTAGAGTATCTTCTTCATGGGCATTCCCTTCCAATAAGTCACCAGGCCAAGTAACAAAACCACTAAAAGTTGAAATTGATGCCACCATAGTCTCCAACTTTAGTGAGCCAAGACTGCCACTATTGAAGTGTATTAGTAGGTGACATACCCGTCCCTCACTTGACTACCAACCTGGTCTATAGGAGGTTGTTTCCTCCCAATAATCAATACTAAAGCCCATGGGGTATAAAATTGCTCTCTCAACTAACTTATCATACAACTTAGCCACCGTTGCAATGGCCTGAGCTCACTATAGAGCTATCAATCGGATGACCAGGTTGAATCTAGATAACAAGCTCTCCACGTGTGATGTACAATGTAGAACCCTCCCTAGAGATGTCTAGATCTAAAATGGACACCTCTCCACATCGGTCTTTTGTAAATCTAGACTAACAACTATAGCTCCAACATAAAGAACTGCACACCAAAGTCTAGGAAGACCCTCTATGGTGTATAGACCTTCCTTAAAGGTCCCACCAAACAAACAAATCCCCTTTGCTTATCCAATAAGACACTCTAGGTATAAATTGCACTTGCTCAAAGGCCGGTCTAGTTGGTAATTCCTCCAATCTAACCACTATTGCCTGCCATAAACCATTGGTCGTTGAGTAGATCCCATGCTCCTCAACCAAATCAACTCCACTATCAAAAACCTCTACTCTAGTAGTAGAAATCACATCATCCCTACTCTCACAAAGCATGGCAGCCAATAGGAACATTGGGGTTGGGTCAACTCCCAATATAAACATGTCACTAGCTTAGAATAATAGAAAGTACATAATCAACTAAGCCATCTCCAATCGTGCAAGATTCAATGTGTGTAGTAGCAGGTGGTTGACTAATAGGTAGTCTATCATGCACCTCATCACCACCTACCACACCAGCACTAGGATGTTTAGGAGCCATGGATGTCATCTATAGTGCCTCAGAGAGTGTAAAAGACTAGGGAAGTCTAACCTATCTACCAACCTCTCCTCTTTGTGTATCTAGCTCCATTGATGCTCCTCTAAGCTTTGGAGCACATGTTACACTCCTATTCACTACGGTAGAGGCATCTACCTATGCTATTCCGCATATAAAATCCAAGGCATCTCTATCACCAACATATGAAGTGGAATTCACTTGAATCTGATCTTTTGTAAACTATGGCCATGCTAGCCAATCTCTGCTCCAATTGCTCAATTTGAGTAGCCATGGTCATATTGGAAGTAAAGGTAGGTATTGCACTCCTACCAAGTGTGGATCCTCTACCACCACCTCTACCACCTTGTCCTCCATGACTTGGAGCTCCTCTACCACCAGCCATAATAGCCCTACCACTCCTTAACTCTAGGTGTAGGTCAAAGCATTGATCATTAGTGTGACCAACACTATCTTTTTGTTAGATCTGATGAGCCAAATGTATTAGGTCCATTGCCTTGAGTGCACTCTCTCATGTGGTGAGGTCCACAACAAGTCCAACAAGCAACACCACCACTCATTGGCTACTGCTGACCTGAAAATGAAGGTAAGGGACTAGTTATACTAGGCCCTCCACTTGCTCCATAAGATCTAGGCTATCCACCTTGTCCTCAAAAACCGACATGGTGTGGTGCACTCTGTTGCAATGTGGAAGAAGTAACAACTATGGATGAGGTCTCCCTACCAAATCCAAATGTCACCAGTCTCCCCTCTACCATGTTGAGCTGAATATGCTCAACCAAACCAAAGACCACCACCAAAGTAGGTGAAGTAGCATGTTACAATGTAGCATCACATACTCTACGCCACAACTCATTGTCAAGTATCCTATACCAAAACCAGACTACATAGGCCTAAGTAGCTCCTTGAGTAAAAACTGATCAACCATCTCTTGTGAGTGTATGCCTTGTATAGGCTCTCTCTAACCTTCCAATGGAGCTCTTGCAAACTCCTCAGCTTGTCAATCCGCACTCCTTGGTAGTTTTGTCTCAAACATTGGAAGAACTCCACCATGGGGGTTAAAACCTTGATAATACACCTTCTCTTGTAATAGTACTTCCACTCATAGTAGCACAATCTCCAAGAGATCCACCAATGCTAGTAAAGCTAGAACTTATGGGTACTACCAATCTACCCCTAGAAACCAAGCCTAAAATGATGGAGATATAGTTCAAAGATCAATATTTTCTCCATAACTCAATCTCTTCCAAGTGAGCTCTCTTGAACTTATGGTAGTCGTCCATTGGTGGACCCTCCAAGTGTTGAAACAATCTCTTCCATACCATGAAGGGTGTGAACAAAGTCGAGCTTTGCATCTATTGTATATCACACCAACTACCAAACACTTGGATGAAGTCATCCAATTCAATAGTACCCATTATACCAGAGTAACGCTTGGGGCCTTTGGAGGCCCCATAAATCTTGTCCATGTCCCACAACAATAGTGCAAACACACCAAGTGCACTCTTAACTAAATCAACTCTTGTGGCAAACTCCAACTTAGAGTCAATCTCCTCCCTCACTAGGACTTGAGATACAAGCTGATATTGAGTGCTATTCCAAGTAAACGCATTGCATACTATAGTGCTATCTCCTCTGGAATCCTCAAAGAACTTTGTCATGACAAAATAACCAAAAACTACTACCCTGCAATCGAAACCACCGTAAGTATCCCACCAAAAATCACCATCAAGTGCCAACACCACCAAGTGCCAATATCACCAACTAAAGTCACCAACTAATTGATCTCTAAATATGACAACCACACTAGGGGAAAGGGCAACCTGTAACTTGCCATCACAACACACAATCTCACGGTCTGCATGTCATCACTTCCTGCCTCATTGGAGAGAAACATAGGTAGTCTGACTGGTCATCACTCTAGCCTCACTACCAAGAGCACACTAGAGCACCAATGCTCTAAAGTCAAGGCACCTCACACAAATAGGAAGTAGAGAATGGAAGGGGTCCAATCAAAAGAAATTTAAACAAAACCCCCATCTCCTAAATCAACACTGGATTGACTCTACCACCATTTGGCATTTGACATAATAGTAGTTATCTACTTCCTAAGCTACCATGATCACCAAGAACTAGATCAAACTATCTCTCCTAGCTAAAGCTACATGTGTGTAGATAATAGTGAAACAGTCATTAGGATAACAAGTGAGGGTGGACCAATTGGCTAAGGCACCAGTTTAGGAACCAAAGATCTAGGGGTAAAACCCTATTATGCATAATCTAGCAAGGTGGGTAGATTTTGCCAAACAATGACCAAAAACTACTCTAAACTAGCTAACATCATGCCAACAAGTTGGCTTGCTGACCCTTTTAGGCTTTTATAGCCTCTAAATACCAAAATTTAGCCAAATGAGGCTTTTCTTCTTACCACTTAGAAATCTCCCCAGATCTGGCCAAGCTCTTCAAACTTGAGCCAAAACCAGACATAAAATCCAGACAAAATTTGATGTAAAATCTGACATAAATCCCTAGACTTGGCTTATTGTCAAATCCTTTGTGTACTTCCCAATTGATCCAAATTGAAAAGATGGAGATAGGTTCCCAACTCCACCTTCAATTTCACTTTCTAAGCTCAACTTGCACCAAATTGATTGTGCTTTCACTTCTTGAGTTCAAAACAAACACCATTGCTCAAAATTGATTATCTTCTCAGCAAAATTTTGCCCATTATTTCCATATATTGTCTGCCTCATCACCAAATCTGCGTCAATTCAAAGACCTTATGCACATAATTACTCCCAGGGAAAATCTGAACCTTGATCAAGCTACCAGAAATTAGTGAGGCTTGGAGATACTACCACCACCCTCAATTCTTACACCCAATTTCCCTTTGACTTCACTTCTTTGATGTAATCAATTTGTTCACACAACTTGAATCACCACTTCAATCAGATTAGTACTTGATCTATCACTCAATAATCTACCAACAATTAGGTACTAATTACAGTCAAGCAACATCCATTCTAGCTAAGAGAATCCAGGTGATGCTTGATGGCCTCTATCCACCATAGCTAAGAACTCAAAGGCTCAACATCAGAGAAGTGAGCTCTCTAAAGCTACCCTTCAAAAGTATACCCCCTTGGTCTCCAACCCTAAGGTCTCATTGATTGCACATCCGGCGGTGCAAATGGTGCAAACGGTGCAAGTGACGATGGGTGTCACCATGTGGTCAGTACACCAAACACAAGATCTGACCGTCAACAAGTAGTCTATGAGTAACGGCCAAATTCTCCTAACTACCAACACTAATACTCCAAAGTTTGAGCAATCTAGATGCGATGCTACAAATGGCATGGCATTAGAATCACTACAATGTTGGATAATAGAGAAAGATTCAACTTGTTATAAATATTAATCCAAAAATGTAAGCAATATTGATTATAAGTTCACTTACTTTTTGAAAATTGCTTCCAATGTAGTTAATTTATTTTCTTTGAATGTTTTTATTTTCTAAAACCAAAATGAAAATCTCCAAAACCAAAACCAAAATCTTGCTCTCCAACTCAGCTCTTCAAACTATCTAATGAAAAAAGATGAATCTATCAATTCAAATTGCTCTTGTTATACAATTATTTAGTTGATTTGATGTCTTTTTTGAAAATTCCCCAAACTACTATAGGCTTTCTACAAGTAGAGCTGAAAAGAGTTTATAAATTGTTTTTATCTAAAAGTAAAGTGTAATTCTAAAAAATAGATTCATCTTGTATAACAATTTGCAAAGTTTAATTAATTAATTATTATAATGAATATTTCATTCAATTTAATTTTCTATAAACAATATGTATTGATTCAATGATGTAAGATATATTTTACATAAGGTGATTCATTTTATCCAACTCTGTTCATATTTTTTAATTCCATAAGAATATGTTAGGAGTTAACTCAAGCCTTGAGTAACTAGAGTTAGTCTGATTGTGATGAGATAGTCCAGGGGCGGATCTACTATATGTGTGAGCTAGTAGAAGCTCTTAGTGACATATTAGTCTGATCAAATCTTAACCGTGTGTTCTCGTGACATAGCCTCAATGAGGTGAACCACGTATTTTCTTGTATAGACCATGGTGCATACATAACCTATGTGTGTATTACTAAATTGGACTGTCAATTGGTATTAGAGCAAATTGGTTGACAATGTGCACTGTTGTAGGATTCCCCTGATGGAGTGGATGGAAAATAATTCATTGTTGTTTGGAATGTTTATGTAATGTTGGTTGTTAAAGACAAAATTTGTGAGGTCATTGGCCAAGATGTGTTGTTGTTGAGAAAATTGGCATTGTTTGTTGAGAATTGATTTCTTGACTGATTAGCCATCAAACGAGGCAAAGGCTATGGTCATCAAGGACCTAAGAAAGAGGAAGAGGAGATTCTATTATTCTCATCTAGGCTATTGAAAGCGGAGTGGGTATCAAAGATCTTGATCTTAGCAATCTATGACCAAGTTGGGAATTGAGAACTTTTTGGATGAGAAGTCAAAGCGGTTGAGGATTCAAGGTGGGAGATTAATTCAGGAGGATTGGTGGGGGGAGTGTGGAGTGAGCTGTAACACCTATTTGTGCATGTGTGTGGTATTATAATATTTAACTTAATATTACAAGTACTTAGAAATATTATTCATATAGAGATAAAGGATAGTTCTACATTAGTCATTAGTAGCTAAAGTTAATTGTAGCTAAGATAGTGGGGACCTTACTTTAGAGGAAGTGGAAAAGATGAGCACCACTATTTTGGAATCTAGTGTGTTGACTTGGTATTATTCTTAAGTGTTTGGCTTTGTGGAAAGAGTTGAGAACTCTTGGACCCACAAGTCTTTTTGTTTTGGATTCTTCTATAGTCCAAGGATAGCCCATGTGAAGGAATCCTTGACTTAGTGGTTGGGTCAAGATAAGATCACATGATTAGTGGAATATGCCCATGTGGATGGTTATTCCTTTATACTTTTTGACTTTACTTGACTTTTAGCCTAGTAACTTGAGTTAATCTAGTAATAAGTAACTTTGGTGTGTAATTATTTTACAAGTATATAAACTAGGAATGAGGAGGTACTCATCATCCTTCATTTGCAACTATCTCACTCTCATTGAGTTCTTTAGTGAGCAATGTCTTGAGTCTTGAGTCTTGGAGTGTTAGCCTTGGAGGAGTATGATGGAGTTGGGGCTCCTTGCCTTCTTAGTCCATGGTGCGCTACCATAATAGCCATCTGAGGTTCATCTTGAGTGAGAGATAGGTTGGCTTGCATCTTTGGTTCCATTGCCCAAACCTCTCTAGAAGGCAAAATAATGTTTCGCTTACAATTCTCTATTAGACAAAAAGAGGCTATGAGAGCTCACTTGGAAAGAACTTTAGGGGAGGAGAGTGTTGAACTTATGTTAAAGAACTTGGACCCATTTTTATACAGTTTAGTTCATTATGATGTCTTTGAGATGATTTTGTACATCTTGTACACTTGAGAGGATTTGGAGAGATTGAGTGAGGTGGATTGCAAATTTTGGGGATTAAAGTGATTATGGGTAAAATCTCAAGTTTGAGATCTGGCCTTGAAATTTCTACACATTATAGCTTGGATTATCTTTCAATTATCATACTTGAAATTATTGTGAGAGCTACTATGTGCATGAGGTTAGAACTTTTGAAAGTTGATAGGTAAATTGCTCCCGTAATTGTATGCTCTTTGGAAAATTGTACATAGTCTGCAATTTCTTCAGTTTTCATTGGATTATACTCAAAATTCTCAAGAAAATTCAGTGCATTGTATCTTACTAGTTGACATAAAATTAGAGAGAGATCATTTTTGTGCAGAGAGTTATGAGTTTTTAAAGTGAGGGGGGTGGTTTTGAGACCAAATCTGAAATATGTGTGTTGAACAGAAAGGTGTATAGGCCAAGTGGCTTGATGAAAAGATTTGAAATTTTTCAAGGAAGGACACCCTAAAATTTTGATCAAGTTGATAAAATTTTAGAAGATTGTGATATACTTTTGGAAAGCTTTGAGTGACATTGTGAGGAAAGTTCAATTATGTAGAGTTGAGATCTCATGCACAAGGAGTTTAAGAGCAACAAAAAGCATGTTTGAGTGTTTAGATTCATCTTGGGAACATGGAGAGTCATCAAGAGTGGAAATTGAGACTATGCAAGGTTCCCCAATGGTTTGAAGTGATTATAGGGGTGAATTTGAGGAAAAGAGAGTTTAGAATAGAATTAGAAGAGAATGTTGAGAGGATTTAAAAACCTACACCACTTGGAGGAAAGAGTGAGTCTAAGTGCTTTCTATGTGGAGAGAAGGGACATAAAGCAATTTCATGTCCATTGACCTTTGAGAGCAAGAGATTGAGGGAAAGGAGAAGATTACTTGACTTGGGTTTGTATGTTGGACCTTCTTCACCAAGATTGGGAGGGAGAAGATCTAAGACCAAGGAGTCATGTGAGGTTTGTGGAGTTGAAAGACTTCCAAAAGGACATGAGTGTAGTGGAGTAAAAACACTTTTGGAGACTGAGGTGATAGATCTTGGAGAGAGTCTTATTATAACTATAGAAATACTACCACTTTCATAAGTTAGTTTTCAAGATTGGTGATGGAGATAATCTTTCATGGATAAACTATCCATGAGGGTTTGATTAATATGCACTCTAGGATTTGATGTTGCTATGGAAATCTTGGAGCAACCTGAAACTTTTGTGTTCCCTAGGGTAGATTACTCTCAAATGGTGTTATTCATGTACATACTCTATAGTTATAGAGTGAGAGAAAAGAAAAGAGAAAAAGAAAAATTGAGAGAAAAGAAAGATAGTGAGAGGTTAAGATGGGGAAACTTTTGGTATGCTTTGGAAAGGATGGATAAGATGTGGAGGCCTTTGTGAGAGACTTCAAGAGAGCTTGCATAGGAAATAATGAGAGGAGAAAGAATGAGTGGGCTTGATTATTACCAGATTCTTTTGAGGATACAGCACTTATATGGTATGAGTCAGAATGCCAAAAGAGAGAGAAAGAAGAGATGGGCAAGAAGAGTCTTTGGAGAGTTTGACTTCAGCACTCATTGAGAACTTCTTTCCAGATGAGAGTAATGAGAGATTGATGAGTAAAGTCACCTTTCTCAAGCAAGGAGATAGAGAGCAAGTGAGAGTCTATGTTGAAAGAGTGGAAAAGTTAGAGTCCAGATTTTGCATAATATTGAGGAAGGGTGGGGATGCTTTGGAGACTACTATAATTGGCATAGGAGCTATGCTCACCAAGAATTTTGTGGGAGGATTGAGACCAAAAATTAGGAGCAAGGTGAGATATGAGAAACCTTCTTCCAAGGTTGAAGCTATCAAGATCGCAATTCATATGGAGGAGAGTTTGGAAAGAGATGTGAGTGATTTGGTGGTGAAGAAGGTTGTGCATCCTCCTCAAGGCTACAAGTATGGTGGAACTTTTGATACTTTGGTGGAAAGGGTTTCACCACAAGTAGTAGTTGCTCCATTCTTGCACCTCCACCAAAAGATCCACTTCAAACCATCACAAAACAACTTGCAGATCTCAAGATCAATGTGGTGCAACTATGGGAGAAGAGAGGAGTGGTTCATAATTTAGGGAGAGGGCCTAGGAGTTATGGAAACTATCCATATAAAGGAGGCCAACTAGCCAACAATTTCTATGATAGAAATTGTTTTGGTTGTGGAAGAAGAGGCCATATCAAAAGGAATTGCTCAAATTCCACTTACCATGGAGGAAGGGGTTGTGAGAGAGCCAATAGAAAGAAAGAGGGAGGTAGTGAAACCCAAGTGGCTCCTAATTCAAACAAAGGTAAGGAGATAACATCTATAGATATGGTTGAGAGCAAGTATGAGAAGGGAGACTCAAACTCAAACTCCAAGAGTCTTAATTTGGAGCTTTTGGCACAAGAGAAGAAGAGAGCTTGTTTTGCAAAGGATGTGCACTTCTCTCAAGGATTTACTCCTAGCAAGGATAATCTTATGTTTACTAGGAGCACTCGTACCTCAACACCATAAAAAAAAAGACTCCAAGAAAGAAGTTGGAGATGGAGGACTTCTTGATATCAAAGAAACAATGGAACTACAATGTCTTGGAGGATGTTGGTAGTCATAAGGCTAACATCATAGTGAGCTAATTGATTGCCTTGAATCCTACTTTGAATAAGGAACTTAGAGGTGGTTTGAGTTCTACAAGGAGCAAGAGGAAGAGGAAGGTAAAAGCTCTAGTATCAATGGGGGTGGTGGATGCAAAGCCAGCACCATGGGAGGCTTGTGAATATGCCTCCAAGATTGATGTGAGAGTGAATGGCCACAACATCAAGGATGCATTGGTTGATGGAAAATCAACAGTCAATGCCATGTCAGAAAGGTTGATGAAAAAGTTGGGTATGATACCCTCCAAACCTTCAACATTTGTGGTGAGCATGGCAAAAAAAAACAAGTTTGACTAGTAGGGGTGATGGATAAAGTGGTAGTTTCAGTTATGGGAGTTCAAAATCTCATGACTTTCCAAGTCTTGAAGGATTCAAGCTATGACTTATTTCTTGGGAGGCCATGGTTGAGAGCAGCACACACAACTGATCGATGGCACAAAGGTACTTAAGGATTGGGCCATCAAACCATAGAGTCATAGTTCTTATGACCAACACCACCAACACTTCACATTAAGATACACCATCTTTTGATTATTGGGAATCAAATTCTAAAGAAGGAGCTTCAAGTGTGGACACAAGTATGGAAGAGGAGACTTCCATGGAGGAGGATGAATCTGAATCTGATTCAGATGTGTATCCCTTGTGTGCTATGGATTTTGCATCTAATCTAGAGGTTTTGAAGGACCGAAATAAATCACCATTGACACTTGAGGAGGTTATCTACCCTCAAGTATGGCCCAAATGTTACCAAGGAGGAGAAGGTAAGATTTGAGGAGATTTTTCACAATTTCATCCATGTGTTTGCTTTTAAATTACAAGGATCTAAAGGAAGTCACCTTGGAGGAGCACAAGATAGAGGTGGAGTCACATGCAAGACCAATCCACCAAAAGCAATGTCGCATTAGCCCACAAATATCTTTGGTTGTGAAGGAGGAGATTGATAAGCTCAAGGAGGCCGGATTTATCTTTAAGGTGTAGAATTCAGAATGGGTGTCTCCAATTGTCATTGTGAAGAAAAAGAATGGCAAGCTTTGGGTATGTGTGGATTGCCATTCATTGATGAGATCTTGGAGGAGGTTATAGGTCATGAGAGGTATAGTTTTGGAGATGGTTATAGTGGATATAACCAAATCAAGATTGCACCAGAGCATCAACAACTCACCACATTCACCACACCTTGGGGAACTTATGCTTTCAAGGTCATGCCTTTTGGGCTTTGCAATGCTCCAGCCACATTCCAATGGTTCATGAACAAGGTATTTGAACCTTTCATTGGGAAATTTGTGAATGACTTTTGTGTCTATGGGAGCAAGGAGAAGCACCTAATCAAGGTCTTGCAATGCTTGGATGAGGCAAATGAATCACTCAACCCGAAGAAGTGCATTTTTGGATGTGAAGAAGGTCTACTTTTGGGGCACATCATCTGCAAGGATAGAATAGCAATTGATCCTAAGAAGGTGAGGAAAATCTTAGACCTTCCATTCTCTTCAAGCTTGACAAAGTTATGCACATTCTTGGTGATGGTTGGGTACTATAGGAGGTTCATCTTCTCATTTCCAACAAGGCTTATACATTGACCATCTAAATGAAGAAGGGTGTAAATAACATGGTGATTTTGGAAGACAAGGAGGCTTTCAAAGCTTTTGAGGAGCTCAAGCAATCCCTTGTTGTAGCTCTAATTCTTGCTAAACCTTATTGGAGTAAGCCTTTCATCCTCTACATTGATGCTTCCAATGTTGCTAAAGGATTCACTCTTAGTCAATTAGACCAAGATGTGCATGATCATCCAATAGCTTATGCTAGTAGGCAAATGGTTTCAGCAGAAAATAACTACTTTATCATGGAGAGAGAAGGGTTGGCAGTGATCTTTGGTCTCAAGAAGTTTAGACACTACTTGATTGGAGGGAAATCCACCATTGTCATGGATCACAAGGCCTTGAAGTACATCTTCAACAAGCCTAATGTTAAAGGGAGACTAGCAAGGTGGATGATATTCTTGTCTGAGTATGACTACACTATTGAGGATAGGCCAGGAAAGAAACATGCAAATGCTGATTTGTTATCTAGGGCATATCATCATGATGGAGATGAGCTAGTGGATGATTCCTTTCTGGATGAAGAGCTCATGACAACTTCAGTCACTCAAGAGGTTCCAATGGAGTACAAGTAGATTGTGGATTTTGTGACAAGAGGTAACTATCCAAAAAGGATGCATGCTAGGGAGAGGAAGGCCCTTGCAACAAAATCTAGACCTTACACAATGGTGGAGGATATTCTTTTTCACCAAGGAGCAGATGGTCTACTTCAAAGAGCAATGGGTAGGGAAGAGTCTATCCTACTCATAAAGGAGTTTGATGAAGGTTTAGTGTATGGAGGACACTTTGCAAGAAAGGTGATTGCTTTCAAGATTCTAGATGCAGGTTACCATTGGAGAGGAATTTTCAAGGATGGTCTTTATTATAGCAAAACTTGTCTTGTTTTTCATTCTTTTGCAAGAAAATCTACTTCCACTCCACCACTTAGATCAATTCTATTGCTAGGACCTGTTGAGAAGTGGGGAATTGATTTTGTAGGTCCTTTCAATAGAACCCCAAGGAACAATCTGTACATTGTGGTAGTTACTGATTACCTTACCAAGTGGGTTGAGGCTAGACCATTGAGGGACAAGAATGAAGATGAAGTTGGCAGATTTTTTTATGAGCGTATTATCATTAGGTTTGGATGCCCTTTGGAGTTGGTTTTTGATAGAGGAGGGAGTTTACAAGAAGCATTACTACAGCCATGCTACCACATTTCTCTATCACACATAGAGCAACTACATCCTATAAGCCAGATTCTAATGGTGTGGCAAAGAGAACCAATCAGACCTTGTGCATGATGTTGGCCAAAGTGCAAAAATGGAAGGGGCTAAACATCATTGGGACAAGAGGATTCATGCAGTTTTGTGGGAGTATAGGAGAACCATGAAGACTTCCACTGGATATTCTCCGTTTCAATTGGTATATGTTATCGAATCTACCTTACCTATTCACTTTGATCTTCCTACCTTCCAAAGCATTCATAGTAGATTGAAGAAAGCACAAGGAGGTGATGGAAAGAAGTCAAGGAAGGATCAACTCATGGGATTGGAAGAGGCAAGAGCAATTGCTATGGTTTGAGTAGGGCAAGCCCAAAGGAAACAAAAGGAGAGCTATGACAAGAGGCAAGGCAAGAAGAAGGTGGAGCCTTTCAAAGAAGGTGATTGGGTAATGTTGTTTGATTCCATTTGATTCAAGAGAGTGCAAAAGAAGTTTTTGCCTAAGTACTTTGGACCTTTCATAGTGGAGAAGGTGCGGGGCAATTACACATATGATCTCAAGGAGTTGGGAGGTAGACACTTTGATAGGATTAACCATGATAAGTTGAAGATGTATCATAGAAGGTAGAGAGACCTTCACTTTGATGACAAAGTGATAACTTAGTCCGGAGGTAAATGTAACATCCATTTATGCATGTGTGTGGTGTTTATAATATTTATCTTAGTATTACAAATACTTGAGAAATATTATTTATATAGAGATAAAAGATGGTTCTATGTTAGTTATGATTTAGCTAAAGTTAATTATAACTAAGATAGTGGGGACCTTACTTTAGAAGAAGTGGAAAAGATGAGCACCACTATTTTGAAATCTAGTGTATTGACTTGGTATTATTCTTAGGTGTTTGGCTTTGAAGAAAGAGTTGAGAACTCTTGGACCCACAAGTCTTTTGTTTTGGATTCTTCTATAGTCCAAGGATAGCCCATGTGAAGGAATCCTTGACTTAGTGGTTGGGTCAAGATAAGATCACATGATTAGTGGAATATGCCCATGTGGATGGATATTCCTTTATACTTTTTGACTTTACTTGACTTTAAACCTAGTAACTTGAGTTAATCTAGTAATAAGTAACTTTGGTGTGTAATTATTTTACAAGTATATAAACTAGGAATGAGGAGGTACTCATCATCCTTCATTTGCAACTATCTCACTCTCATTGAGTTCTTTAGTGAGCAATGTCTTGAGTCTTGAGTCTTGGAGTGTTAGCCTTGGGGGAGTATGATGGAGTTGGGGCTTCTTGCCTTCTTAGTCCATGGTGCGCTACCATAATAGCCATTAGAGGTTCATTTACTGAGTGAGAGATAGGCCGGCTCACAGAGCACTATTTTAAATGGTTTAATTTGGATTTGTTGTAGGGAAACAAAGTTTGAGAGGAGAAGTCTCTTATGCTCTAAGAGTGAGCAGAGGGAGTGTTGCTTGTTTTCCATTTGCAGAAGAGAAGTAAGGATCCTATTAGAGGCCACAAAGTGGTCCATATTGAGGATTTTTTAAGTTTTCTATGAGATTAGGTCCTTTGCATGGCCTTTTTAATGAACTGAGGTACTTTGGTGTTTTTTTGGCAGTCTAAAGAGAAAGTGCTTGTGTCTGCTCAAGCGGGACTATCTTTTATCTGTTATCATTCAATTGAAAGCAAAGTTGGATAGTGAGTTGGCCTATCTCTCACTCAAGATGAACTTCTTATGGTTATTATGGTAGCACACCATGGACTAAGAAGGCAAAGAATGCCAACTTCATCATACTCCTCCAAGGCTAACACTCCAAGACTCAAGACATTGCTCACTAGAGAACTCAATGAGAGAAAGATAGTTGCAAATGAAAGGATGATGATAAGTACCTCTTCACCCTAGTTTATATACTTTTGAAATAGTTACGCACCAAAGTTAATAATTATTGTAGTAACTCAAGTTACTAGGCTAAAAGTCAAAATTCTAAAAGAATATCCATGCTCATGAGAATATTTTTGTAAGCATGTGGTCTTATCTTGACCTAACCATTAAATCAAGGATTCCTTCACATGGGTTTTCTTTGGATTATAGAATAATTTTAAAACAAAAAGGCTTTTGGATCCAAGAGTTCTCAACTCTTTCCTCAAAGCCAAACAGTTAGGAATAATACCAAGTCAATACACTAGAATCCAAAATAGTGCTGCTCATCTTTTCCGCTTCCTCTAAAGTAAGATCCATTCTATCTTAGCTATGAATAACTTTAGCTAATCATAATTTATGTAGAAACATCCTTTATTTTTATACAAATAATATCTCTCAAGTACTTGTAATACCAAACTTAAGTATCACAATATCACACTATAATATTTTGAGGACAATAAAGACAACACAAGAGAGAAAACACAAATATCACACTCAAACTTTGGTGCCCCAAGTGAGCACCTTCTCTTTATTATTGTAACAATATGGAGTTAAGCAACAAAGTTAGTAGGACTAACAAAGTAGAAATAAGACAAATTAGCCTAGAATATTCTAGAAGTATCTAGGAAGCTTCTTGGGAAGCTTCTTGGCTAGCTTAGCTTACACCTCAAGTAAGTAACTTCTAAAAGGTTCTAACTAGCTTAGCTTGCATGCCAAGTAATTGACTTCTAGAGGGAAGCTTCTTGAGAAGCTTCTCGATTAACTTGGCTTGCACTCCAAAAAAGCGGCTCAAGGAAACTTCTTAAGAAGCTTCTCAAGAGTCTTGTATGATCCCTATAAATAGCTAAAGCTCATGCTAGGCATTTGGAGTTTTCCCTTATTCAAGTGTCCCAATGTGAGCTTCCATTCTCTTATTTCTCTCCTCGTTCACGGTCTTTTACATTCTTTTACATTGGTATCAGAGCAGGAATGAGATGGATGGAATTTATGGACCACCAAATCCATTTTTTCCAAACCATTGGGATTTTCATTTCCAAATATTACCCAAGCATCATTTCACCCAATTCATCACCTTGCATTTTGGGCAATATTTTTTGCATATGATCATCTTGTTTGAGAAACCCTTGATACTTCCGATTGTAACTTATGGAGACTGGTGGACGTGTTGCATCTATGTGTTAATCAATTAGATAAATTGAGAGTAGTAGGATAGAGTAGTAGCTATGACAGCAATAACGGACTTTATCCTTACAATGCAATAACAAATTGAGCACCTTACTCAATTTTTGGATGAATGAAAGCAGCAACGACAAGAACATATAAAGAGAACACCAATTTGAGATGAAGAAGATCACCTCCGATTCCCAAAACCCAAGGTGTTTGAAGGCAAGAATCTTCAGAGAACAATGGAGAATTTTTTGTTTGACTGTGGATGTTACTTTGAAGCTACCAACCTTCAAGATGAATAGAAATAGATTCTCTTGGCTTCTAGCCAATTGGATGATGTGGCAAAACTTTGGTTGCAATTCCGAGTGGAGCGAGCTAAACAATAAATTGTTGTACCAAATTTGACATGGGAAAAATTCAAGGATGGAATACTTAGTCAATTTCAAACTATAAATGCCATCCAAGCTGCACAAGATAACTGGCAAAGTTGAAGCAAATTGGCTCTGTAAGGAGCTACATCACACAATTTCAGAACATCATCATGCAAATTCTAGATATACAAGAAGGTGAAGTTTTGGATCGATTTGTGTGGGGATTGAAAGCACAAACCAAATTTGAGGTGACCATGTGGGAACCACAAAATGTAGAAGAAGCCATGCAATTGGCTAAGTGCTTTGATTCATTGGTTGCGACAACTTGGTCTTGACCTTGACCTACACAAAGTCTACCGGTAGTCTATGCATGGTATCATACTTTTCTTCTCTCTCTAGGAACACATAGGGTGCCTAGCTATGGAGATTGTAGATTAGAGGTTGTAGGTAAACCTATAACTACTCGTCTGAACATGCGTGTTACCTAACAGTCGGAACCCTCCTCTCTCATAACTAGTATTCTTGCTATCGGGTAGGGTAGTGACAGCCAACCTAACAACATCATCACAACATGCACTCCTGGTCTAGTGGTCATCACTTTCAACATTACCAAGGAAAAATACACATCACTCCTAGAAGGAAAGAACCTAAGCTCAACGCCCGCACACCAATCCAAACCAACTAGACGTACAAACAAGCATGCAAGCATAGAGAGGATCCAATCACAAGAATGCAACAATAACTCACTGTGTTTTTTGTCGGAAAAGAGCTTCAGAGCCTTTTTACTCTAGCATCAAGCTAATTCCAACCTGTTATCCATGTCTACTCCAAGTTGTACTTCAGATCTCAACAAATTCCTACCCTATGTGGGAATTTCTTATGTCTTCTTGATGGGGAAAACTCTGTGAAGCTCATATGAACATAACTCTTTCTGTATAGCTTGGATTCAAGTGTTCTAGGATGCAATGGAAAACTTGTGAGATAATATTTCTATTGTTACAAAATACACCTCAATCAGATCACTAAAACTCCCCTGAAAAGCTCTCCAAGTTGGCCAAGTTTTTGCAACTCTCACCCTAATTTCAAAATCCACTTTTTAGGGTTTTGCCCTTGGTTCTTGCCAAATTTCCCGTGATTTAAAAATCAGATGTATACTTGATCCTCAAAAAACACTCTAGAAATCTGAACTCTCAATCATAGTCACAAAAGTGAGAGATTTGACATTCAATTAGGATTGAAGAAAAGAATGCTCCTTTGAGCTTTTGACAATCTTTTCAGTAAAACTTGTTGCATCAGATCTCACTCTCTATGAGTCCAAAGCCAACTATAATTTTTCATAGTAGTTGGTAGTGCTCTTGGTTCACACTTTGAAAAATTTGATGGCCTAATCCAACCCTAATCCTTAGATATGGATCAATTCTTGAGCTTGGCTAACTTGTGAGCTCTACAGACCCAGGTATACTTGATCCAAGACCTTGAATTCTATATTTGAAGAATTCACATGATATCTTCACAAAAAGGTGCAAACCCTAACCAAAAACGAGACTAGAAATTTTCATAAGGTATCTTGAACCCAAACTCCAAACCTGATCACTAGCTCTTCTCCATCACCTTACACCTCAAGAGCTTCAACTTCAATCAACCAGATCTGATTTGAGATTGATCCATAACTAAAATTTCTTGTGCACTTTGTTTTCTTTCCAATCCCACTGATAGATAGTGAAAATGTCTCAAGAAGCTCTCTCAATTGCATACTTTGTGCTCCTGCGTATGAATTTTACCCCCCTTGATTCAATTGATCATATCCCTCTCAGAATCAGCTCAAATAATGTGATTTATATCTTTAGATTGTAGCATGTTAGCTTCTCTCTCCAAACATGTCATTCATTCCCCAAGTGGCTTCCCCAAACTCCTTCTAGTCAAAAAACTCAAGACTTCTCTCTTGGGACCCAATCTCGTGCACATTTGTCCTTTAGTCTTTTTACTTTTTGACAAATGGACCACACAACTCCACCTTGAAGCTTATGAGGAAAAATTTAGGCATTCCCCAACTATAGAAACACATATATTGTCAGCTCCCAGACATGCTCATAAGTAAACACCGGAAGAACAATAGGATCCAAGTTTCCCATCATCGACTCTACGACTACCACCCCAAAATGTGCCACCAACCAGTCTCGTAAGCCATCATGGTGCAAAGTCTGAAGCTTGATGAGAAAAGGATTTGGCAGTTACAGATTGGGAGCATGGGACATCTCATGCTCAAATGTTTCCTTTGATGTTTTACCACTTGCGCATTGCTACAACTCTCACTCCCAACATCCTCCTCCTCCTCAAGACTCCTCGACTAAAACACACCCTTGTCTCTCCACTCGCCCTCATCTTTATTCATCAGAGCCCCCAAACATGATAAGATTGTAACCCACGTGGCTCACATGGCAACATCTCATCCGTTGGATCTAACAGACAACCTACCCCACTAATGTGGAGATAAAAATGATAAGTCACTTTTTTACGGGCTATGCAAACCACAACACAAAAATAGGTGGAGGAACCGGCACCAATAAAGATTGATGTTATCCAACAGAGACCACTTGGTACAGTAGATAGAGAAAGATTGCAGCAAAATGGAGGTTTTTTTTTTATTGTTGCAAAGTTGGAGACCATATTGTTGAATGTCTACTCAAGAATGGGCAACCTTGACAAGTTGTCCAGATAGAGTTTGAGGAATAGAATGATTAGGGAAACAAGGAATCCCAGTATGAGTTTTTGAGCTACCTACTGGGAACTTGATTAGTTCCAATGGGATTGAAGGCTCGACCTATGCAAGTTTACTCCACTTGCAAGGTACAATATCTAATTGGGGTTGTAGGATTTTGGTTGATTTTGAATATTCAAAGAATTGCATGTCTATGCAAGTAGCAAAGTAATTGGGTATTCCTATCAAGCCAATGATTGGAAGTAGATTGATGATGGCAGATGGTAAAAAGGGTTCTACATTCCCTACCTCACATCTTGTTACTTTTAAGATTGGGAAGGAGTATTTGGAGTGTATGAGGTTTGTAGTGGCACCTCTACACTATGATGTCATTCTAGGACTACCCTAGCTTGAAAGTCAATTTGATTGGACCCGACAACAAATTCAAGTACAACACCAAGGTAGGAATTTTCAATTAGGTTGTTTGGCACCTCTGAGTAAGACACTTAAGAATAGTTAGTCCCAAGTGGGAAGTTGGTTAAGAAGGTAGCCATAAAGCATGCCTTGAAGGGAGAGGAGCCCCAATGTGGGAAGTTTGCCAAGAAGGCAACCATAGAGTAAGCTTTGAAGAGAAGTGAGTCTCTAGAAGGGAAGTTTGTTAGTGAAGCAACCATAGAGCAAGCTTTTTGCGGTGCAGATCAAGCAGATTGCACAAGGACAATCTAAGGAGAGCCAAGAACCTCATCAAGCAAGGTTTGATCATATAGTTCAAGAGTTTGCGGATGTGTTTTTGGATAATCTGCCAAAGGGATTACCTTCCGGTTGTGGTATACCCTTCAAGATTGAGTTAATGTCAAGAGTACTCTAATGAGTAGACCAATCTATAGGCTCTCACCAAAGGAGTTGGAGGAGTTACAAACAACACTTATGGAGTTGTTAGAGAAGGACTTCATATGACATAGTACCTCTCCTTGGGGAGCACTAGTACTATTCATTCCAAAGAAGGATGGAAGACTTTGTTTCTATATTGATTATCGTGGACTCAATAAGCAAACAATGAAGAATGCATATCCTTTGCCTTGGATTGATGACTTTCTTGATCAATTGAGTGGAGCATGATATTTTTCAAAAATAGATCTTTGTAGTGGCTATTAAAAAATCCCCATTGATAGGGAGGATGTGCAAAAGACTACCTTTTGCACAAGGTATGGCATTTTGAGTGGAGAGTTCTACCTTTTGGGCTCACTAATGCTCCAATAATCTTCATAGATCAGATGAACCGGGTGTTGGATGGACTATTGGATCAATACATGGTGGTGTTCTTGGATGATATCTTAATCTATAGCAAAATAGAGGCAGAACATGTAATCACATGAGAGAAGTCCTAAGATGACTACGACAATGGAAATTTTACTGCAAGAAGTTGAAGTGTGCCTTTTGGCAAAAAGGAAGTTACCTTCTTGGGTCATAAGATCTCATCAGAGGGGATCAAGATGTAAGAGGAGAACATCAAGGCCATTACTGATTGACCTACTCCAAAGGACACTACAAAAGTACGGGCATTTAATGGATTGGCCAGTTTTTACCAATGGTTCATTCATTATTATGCTCATGTGGCTGCACCATTGACTGACCTCTTGGGGAAGAACTCAAGCTTCCAATGGACCACCAAGCACAAAGAAGCATTCTAGAAGTTGAAACATATGGTGTCTTCAAGACCCATCCTTCAACCGTATGATCCTTAACTACCTTGTGTGGTTGATTTTGATACTTCTAACTTTGCAATTGGAGCCGTGTTGAAACAAGAATTCCCAGATGGACTACATCCAATTGCCTTTGTGTCTCGCCAACTAAATATGGCTGAAAGGAATTACTCTTCTCAAGATTGAGAACAACTTGCAATGGTATATGCCACCAAAGTATGGAGGCATTATCTCTTGGGGAAACAAGTGATCATGCAAACTGATCACAAACCATTATTGCAGACCTTACACTTGGAACACATGAAGAGCCGACATCATCAATGGAAGGAACAACTCCAATTGTTTGACATGAAACTTGAGTACAAACCAGGTTGGTTCCATGTCATCCCTTATGCTCTATCACGGTAACATGATTTGAAGTTTCTTCCTCTCATCACGGTAGCAATTACAACGATGTCAATTGACTCCAAGGTCCAAAATGAGTTTTGGTCAACTCACAACAAGATCCCTTCTTCCAAATGATACATGGTCATCTTACAAAATGTGACAAGGAGTACAACATCTTCTCCTTCAAGGAAAATCTTCTATTCCACAAGGACTGGATCTATGTTCCAGCCAAAGATGATCTCCAACTTGTACGCCTTCAAGAAGCCCATGATTTACCAATAGCTAGGCACATGGGTGTGGACAAGACCTTGGGTACCCTCCAATGCCAATGGTGGTGGCCCAACATGACACAAGATGTTTGAGAGTTTGTCCAATTGTGTGAGAGCTGCCAACATCTTGGAGAGTTTCTGCATATTTTTGAGGCCTAATTCATTTGTTTAGGCCTCCAAAATTGCCTCCAAAGTTTTCAGGCCTATTTTGGTTTTGCCGTACTAGAAGAAGTGCTCCTTTGGTGATACCTTGACATGATCTACTTAGTCCATTATGTGTACCATCCTTCTAGATGTCACCAACCCAAATTCAACATTCAGATCATATGTCTAGCTATTGATTCTAAAGTCTTCAAGCATATTTTGATTCCTAGCCTATTAGTAGTACTCTTTTGGTGATACCACTATCTGATCTACTAAGTCCATCATATATAACATCCTCCTAGATATTACCAAACCAAATTTCATCTCTAGATCATATGTCTAGCTATGGTATTTACACATACATGCACATCCTCAAAGTGAAGGTCTCTCTACCTTCTATGATGCATCTTCAACTTACCATAGTTAATCCTATCAAAGTGTCTTCCTCCCAACTCCTTGAGATCATATGTGTAATTGCCCCACACCTTCTCCATTATGAAAGGTCCAAAGTACTTAGGCAAAAACTTCTTCAATCCATTGGAATAAAAATTATCACCCAATCACCTTCTTTGAAAGGCTCCACCTTCTTCTTGCCTTGCCTCTTGTCATAGCTCTCCTTTTGTTTCCTTTGGGCTTGCTCCACTCAAACCATAGCAATTGTTCTTGCCTCCTCCAATTCCATGAGTTGATCCTTCCTTGACTTCTCTGCATCACCTCCTTGTGCTTTCTTCAATCTCCTATGAATGCTTTGGAAGGTAGGAAGATCAAAGTGAATAGATAAGGTAGACTTATACCATATACCAAATGAAATGAAGAATATCTGGTGGAATTTTTCATGGTTATCCTATACTCCCACAAAACTACATGAATTTTCTTGTCCCAATGATGTTTAGCCCCTTCTATTTTTGCATCTTTAGCCAACATCATGCACAAGGTCTGATTGGTTCTCTCTGCCAAGCCATTGGAACTTGGCTTATAAGATATAGTTATTCCATGTATGATAGAGAAATGCCGTAGCATGGTTGTAGTAATGCTTCTTGTAAACTCTCCTCCTCTATCAAAAACCAACTCCAAAGTGCACTCAAACCTAGTGATAATGTGTTCATAAAGAAATCTACCATCTTCATCTTCATTCTTCTCCCTCAATGGTCTAGCCTCAACCCACTTGGTAAGATAATCAATAACTACCACAATGTACCAATTGTTCCTTGTTCCTTGGAGTTCTATTGAGAGGACCTACAAAATCAATTCCCCACTTCTCAAAAGGTCTTAGCAATAGAATTGATCTAAGTGGTGGAGTGGAAGTAGACTTTCTAGCAAAAGCTTGAAAAACATGACAAATTTTGCAATAATCAAGACAATCCTTGAAAATCCCCCTCCAATAGTAACTTGCATCTAGAATCTTGAAAGCGTTCACCTGTCTTGCAAAGTGTCCTCCACACACTAAACCTTCATGAAACTCCTTTATGAGTAAGATAGACTCTTCCTTACCCATTGCTCTTCAAAGTAGACCATCTACTCCTTGGTGAAAAAGAATATCCTCCACCATTTTGTAAGTCTAGATCTTGTTGCAAGTCCTTCCTCTCCCTAGCATGCATCCCTTTTGGATAGTTATCTCTTGTAACAAAGTCCACAATCTCCTTGTACTCCATTGGAACCTCTTGAGTGACTGAGATTTTCATGAGCTCCTCATCCAAGAAAGAATCATCCATTGGCTCATCTCCATCATGATCATAGGTCCTAGATAACAAATCAGCATTTGCATGTTGCTTCCCTTGCCTATCCTCAATGGTGTAGTCATACTCAAACAAGAGTATCATCTACCTTGCTAGCCTCCTTTCCTCATTAGGCTTGTTGAAGATGTACTCCAAAGCCTTGTGATCCGTGACAATGGTGGCTTTTCCTCTAATCAAATAATATCTAAACTTCTTGAGACCAAACATCATTGTTAACCCTTCTCTCTCCATGACAGAGTAGTTCTTTTTTGCTAAAACCATCTACCTACTAGCATAAGCTATTGGATGATCATGCCCATCTTGGTCTAATTGACTAAGAGTGCATCCTATAGCTACATTGGAAACATTAGTGTAGAGGATGAAAGGCTTACTCCAATCAAGTTTTGCAAGAATTGGAGCTACAACAAGGGATTGCTTGAGCTCCTCAAAAGCTTTGAGAGCCTCCTTGTCCTCCAAAATCACCATGTATTCTACACCCTCTTCATGTAGATGGTCAATGCATAAGCCTTTTTGAAAAATGAGAAGATGAACCTCCTATAGTACCCAACCATCCCCAAGAATTGGCATAAATTTATCAAGCTTGAAGTGAATGGAAGGTCTGAGATTTTCCTCACCTTCTCAAGGTCAATTGCTATTCCATCCTTGGAGATGATGTGCCTTAAAAGTAGACCTTCTTTGCAACCAAAAATGCACTTCTCTAGGTTGAGTGATGCATTTACTTCATCCAAGCATTGCAAGACCATGATCAGGTGCTCAAAGTGCTCCTTCTTGCTCCCATAGACACAAAAGTCATCAATGAGGTCTTTCACAAATTTCCCAATAAAAGGTTCAAACACCTTGTTCATGAACCATTGGAATGTGGATGGAGCATTGCAAAGCCCCAAAAGCATGACCTTGAAAGTATAATTTTTCCAGATGTGGCAAATGTGGTGAGTTGTTAATGCGTTGGTGCAATGTTGATTTGGTTATACTCATTATAACCATCCAAAATTGTACCTCTCATGACCTACAACCTCTTCCAAGATCTCATCAATGAATGGCAAAGGGTAATAGTTCTTAGTAACAGAATTGAGCTTCTTATAATCCACACATACCCAAAGCCATTCTTTTTCTTCACAATCACAATTGGAGACACCCATTCTAAATTCTCCACCTCAAAGATAAAGCTGGCCTCCTTGAGCTTATCAATCTCCTCCTTCACAACCAAAGATATTGGTAGACTAATGCAATGTTGCTTTTGGCAGATTGGTCTTGCATGTGACTCCACCTAAATCTTGTGCTCCTCCAAGGTGACCTCCTTTAGATCCTTGTAATTGAAAGCAAACACATGTATGAACTTGCAAAAAATCTCCTCAAATCTTACCTTCTCCTTGTTGGTAACATTTGGACCATACTTGAGGGTAGATAGTTTCCTCTTTATCTCCTCAAGTGTCAATGGTAATTTATTTGGGTCCCTTAAAACCTCTAGCTTAGATGCAAAATCTATAACACACAAGGGATACAAATCTAAATTAGATTCAGATTCATCCTCCTTGATTGAAGTCTCCTCCTCCATGCTTGTGTCCATACATGAAGCTCCTTCTTCTGAATCTTATTCCCAATAATCAAAAAATTGTGTATCTTAATGTGAAGTGTTGGTGGTGTTAATGACAAGAACTGTAACTCTATGGTTTGATGGCCCAATCCTCAAGTACACTTTGTGCCATCAATTAGTTGTGTGTGTTGCTCTCAACCATGGCCTCCCAAGAAGCAAATTATAATTTTAATCCTTCAAGACTTGGAAAGCCATGATTGAAACTACCCTCTTATCCATCATCCATACTAGTTGAACTTGTTATTTGTTTGCCATACTCACCACAAATATTGAAGGTCTAGAGGGTATCATACCCAACTTCTTCATCAACCTTTTTGACATGGCATTCATTGTTGATCCTCCATCAACAAGTGCATCCTTGATGTTGTGACCATTCACTCTCACATCAATCTTGGAGGCATATTCACAAGCTTCCCATGGTGTTGGTTTGGCATTCACCACCCCCATTGATACTCGAGATTTTGCTTTCTTCTTCCTCTTGCTCCTTGTAGAACTCAAACCATCTCTAAGCTCTTTTCTCAAGGTAGATTCAAAGCAATAAGTTGTTCCATTGTGATGTTAGCCTTGTGACTACCAACATCCTCCAACAAATTGTAGTTCCATTGTTGCTTTGAGATCAAAAAGTCCTCCATCCTCAACTTCTTCCTTGAAGTCTTTGTTTTTTATGTGCAAGTGCAATGTTGAGTTGCAAGTGCTGTTGACGTGCAAGTGCTTCTAGTAAACATAGGAGTATCCTTGCTAGGAGAAAATCCTTGAGAAGAGTGTATATCCTTTGCAAAACGAGATATCTTCTTCTCTTGTGCCAATAGCTCCAAATTAAGACCTTTAGAGTTTGAGCACTCCTCCTTCTCATACTTGCTCTCAACCACATCTATGGATGTTATCCTTTACCTTTGTTTGGATAAAGAGCCTCTTGGGTTTCACTAGCTCCCTCTTTTTCTCTATTGGCTCCATCATAACCTCTTCCTCCATGGTAAGTGGAATTTGGGCAAATTTTTTTTGGATATTACCTCTTCTTCCACAACCAAAACAATTGCTATTGTTGAAATTGTTGGTTGATTGGCCTCCTTTTTTTGGATAGCTTCCATAATTCCTAGGCCTTCTCCCCACATTCTAATCCACCTCTCTCTTCTCCCATAGTTGCACTACATTGATCTTGAGATCTGCAAGTTGTTTTGTGATGGTTTGAAATGGATCTTTTGGTAAAGGTGCAAGAATTGGAGCAACTACTACTTGTGGTGCAACCCTTGCCACCAAATTATCATAAGTTCCACCATAATTATAGCCTTGAGGAGGATACATAACCTCTTTCATCACCAAATCACTCTCATCTTCTTCCAAACTCTCCTCCATACAAATTGCAATCTTGATAGCTTCAACCTTGGAAAAAGGTTTCTCATACCCACATTGTTTCTAATCTATGGTCTCAACCCTCCCACAAAACTCTTGGTGAGCATGGCTCTTATGCCAATCATACTAGTCTCCATATCATCTCCGCCCTTCCTCAACACTATGCAAAATTTGGACTCTAACTTCTCCATTCTTTTTACATAGACTATCACTTTCTCTCCATCTCTTGTTCAAGAAGGGTAACTTCACTCATCAATCTCTCATAACTCTTATCAAGAAGAAAGTTCTCAATGAGTGATGAATTCAAAAACTCTCAAGTCTCTTCTTGCACATCTCTCCTCTCTCTTTTGGTATTCTGACTCATACCATGTAAGTGTTGCATCCTCAAAGAAATCTGGTAATAATGAGGCACACTCATTCTTCTTCCTCTCATTGTTTTGTATGCAAGCTTTCTTGAAGTCTCTCACAAAGGACTCCACATCTTTTCCATCCTTGCCAAAGAAAACCGGAAGTTTCCCTATCTTAGCACTCCATTATCGTTCTCGTTTCTCTCAATATTTTTTTTCATTTTTCTTCTCTCACTCTATAACTAATAGAATATGCACATGACTAACACCATTTGAGAGTAATTCACCCTAGGGAACAAAAAAGGTTCAGGTTACTCCAAGATTTCTAAAGCAATATTAAATCCTAGAGTGTATATTAATTGAACCTTGATGGATAGTTTATCCATAAATTGAAAGATTATCTCCATCATTAATCTTGAAAACTAGTTGATGAAATTGGTAGTATTTTTGTAGATGTACTAAGACTCTCTCTAAGATCCTTCACCAAAGATCTTTCCAAAATTTCTTTACTCCACTACACTCATGACCTTTTGGAAGTACCTCCACTCCACAAATCTCACATAACTCCTTGGTCTTAGATCTCCTCCCTACTAATCTTGGTGAAGAAGGTCCAACATACAATCCAAAGTCAAGTAAACCTCTCCTTTCTCTCAATCTCTTGCTCTCAAAGGTCAATAGACATGAACTTGCCTTATATTCCTTCTCTCTACATAGGAAACACTTAGACTCACTTTTTCCTCCAAGTGGTATATATTTTTGGATCCTCTCAACAGTCTTTTCAAATTCTATTCTAAACTCTCTTTTTCCTAAATCCACCCCTATAATCACCTCAATTTCTTAGGGAACCTTACATAGCCTCAATTTCCACTCTTGATGACCCTCTATGTTCCCAAGATGAGTCAAAACACTCAAACATGATTTTTGCTACTCTCACACACCTCATGCATGAGATCTCAACTCTACAGCATTAATCCCTCCTCATAATGTCACATAATCTCTCAACGAGTATATCACAATTGTTTGGAATTTTGCACAACTGATCAAAACCCTAGGGTGGCACTCCTTGAAAAACTTCAGATTTTTTCCCTTCAAGCCATTTGGCCTAGGCACCTATTTTTTCTATTCAGCACACATATTTTAGATTTGGTTTGAAAACCACTCCCTCACTTTAAAAAACCACAACTACATGCACAAGAACAATCTCTCTCTAATTCTTAGGCCAAAAGGTAGAATAAAATGCATTTAATGTTTTTAGAAAGTTTCAGAACAATCCATTGAAAATTGAAGAAGTGCTAGACTTTGTACAAATTTCCAAAGCGCATGTAATTTCAAGAGTAGTTTACCCTATCAACTTTCAAAAATTCTAGCTTAGTGTGTCTAGTAGCTCTCATAATAATTTCAATTGTGATAACTAAATTATAATCCAAGTTATCATATATAAAAATATCTTCAAGTCTAGATCTTAAACTTGAGATTTTGCCCTAAATCTGCAATCCACCTCACACAATCTCTCCAAATTCTCTCATGTGTACAAGATGTAAAATATCACCTCAAAGACATCATAATGTGGTCTTTGTTCTCTAACATAAATTAAACTCTCTCCTCCCTTAATTTTCTCTTCAAGTGAGCTCTCACAGTCTTGTTCTATCTAATATATAATTGTACACGGAACATTACCTTGCATTCTAAAGAGGTCCTAGAAACAAAACTAAAAATGTGAGCCAGCCTGTCTCTCAATTAGGATGAACCTCTAATGGCTATTATGGTAGCACACAATGGACTAAGAAAGCAAAGAACGCCAACTCTTTCATACTCCTCCAAGGCTAACAATCCAAGACTCAAGACATTGCTCACTAGAGAACTCAATGAGAGAAATATAGTTGCAAATGAAAGGATGATGAGTACCTCATCACTCCTAGTTTATATACTTGTGAAATAGATACACACCAAAGTTACTAATAATTGGAGTAACTCAAGTGACTAGGCAAAAAGTCAAAAGTTGAAAATAATATCTATGCTCATGAGAATATTTTCCTAACCATGTGGTCTTATCTTGACCCAACCATTAAATCAAGAATTCCTTCACATGGGCTTTCCTTGGATTATAGAAGAATCCAAAACAAAAAGGCTTGTGGGTACAAGAGTTCTTAACTCTTTCCTCAAAGCCAAACACCTAAGAATAATACCAAGTCAATACACTAGAATCCTAGATAATGGTGCTCATCTTTTCCACTTCCTCTAAAGTAAGATCCCCTCTATCTTAGCTATGACTAACTTTAGATAATCATGACTAATGTAGAACCATCCTTTATCTCTATATAAATAATATATCTCAAGTACTTATAATACTAAACTAAATATCACAATATCACACACATGCACAAATAGGTGTTACAAGACCGATTGGAGTCAAAAGAAGGATTGGTGGCATGGTCTGTAACACCCATTTGTGCATGTGTGTGGTATTGTGATATTTAGCTTGGTATTACAAGTACTTAAGAGATATTATTTATATAGAGATAAAGGATGGTTCTATATTAGTCATGGTTAGCTAAAGTTAGTCATAGCTAAGATAGATGGGACCTTACTTTAGAGGAAGTAGAAAAGATGAGCACCACTATTTTGGATTTTAGTGTGTTGACTTGGTATTATTCCTAGGTGTTTGGCTTTGGGGAAAGAGTTGAGAAATCTTGGGCCCGCAAGCCTTTTTGTTTTGGATTCTTCTTTAGTCCAAGGATAGCCCATGTGAAGGAATCCTTGCTTTAGTGGTTGGGTCAAGATAAGACCACATGCTTAGGGGAATATGCCCATGTGAATGGATATTCCTTTCTACTTTTTGACTTTACTTGACTTTTAGTCTAGTAACTTGAGTTACTACGGTAATTAGTAACTTTGGTACGTAACTATTTCACAAGTATATAAACAAGGAGTGAGGAGGTACTCATCATCCTTTCATTTGCAACTATCTCTCTCTCATTGAGTTCTCTAGTGAGCAATGTCTTGAGTCTTGGAGTGTTAGCCTTGGAGGAGTATGATGGAGTTGGGGTTCCTTGCCTTCTTAGTCCATGGTGCGCTACCATAATAGCCATCAGAGGTTCATCCTGAGTGAGAGACAGGCCGGCTCACATTTTTGGTTCCGTTACCGGGACCTCTCTAGAAGGCAAGATAATGTTCCGCGTCCAATTCTACATTAGGCAGAAGGAGGCTATGAGAGCTCACTTGGAGAGAACATTAGGAGAGGAGAGGGCTGAACTTATGTTAGAGAACCAAGATCCATTTGTATACCCTGTAGTTCATTATGATGTCTTTGAGGTGATTTTGTACATCTTGTACACATGAGAGGAATTGGAGAGATTGTGTGAGGTGGATTGCAGATTTTGGGGATTAAGGTGATTTTGGGCAAAATCTCAAGTTTGAGATCTGGACTTGAGATTTCTACACATGATAGCTTGGGTTATCTTTCAGTTAGCACACTTGAAATTATTGAGAGAGCTTCTATGCGCACTGGGCTAGAATTTTTGAAAGTTGATAGGGTAAAGTGCTCCCGCAACTGCATGCTCTCTGGAAAATTGTACAGAGTCTGCCATTTCTTCAATTTTCAATGAATTGTCCTGAAAATTTCCAAGACAATTCAGTGCATTGTATCCTACCTGCTGCCACAAAAATTAGAGAGAGATCGTTTTTGCGCAGGGCGTGATGAGTTTTTGAAGTGAGGGGGGTGGTTTTCAGACCAAATCTGAAATATGGGTGCTGAATAGAAAGGTGTCTAGGCCAAATGGCTCAATGAAAAGATCTGAAATTTTGCAGAGAGGGACGCCCTGGAGTTGTGATCAAGTGTGCAAAATTTCAGAGGACTCTGACGTATTGGTTGGGAGATTTGAATGACATTGTGAGGAAGGGTCAATTCTGCAGAGTGGAGATCTCATGCATGAGAAGTTTGAGATCAACAAAAAGCATGTTTGAGTGTTTAGATTCATCTTGGGGAACATGGAGAGTCATCAAGAGTGGAAATTGAGATTATGCAAGGTTCCCCAAGGGTTTGAGGTGATTGTAGGGGTGGATTTGAGGAAAAGAGAGTTTACAATAGAATTTGAAGAGAGTGTTGAGAGGATCCAAAAACCTACACCACTTGGAGGAAAGAGTGAGTCTAAGTGCTTTCTATGTGGAGAGAAGGGACATAAGGCAAGTTCATGTCCATTGACCTTTGAGAGCAAGAGATTGAGGGAAAAGAGAGGCTTACTTGACTTGGGTTTGCATGTTGGACCTTCTTCACCAAGATTGGGAGGGAGAAGATCTAAGACCAAAGAGTTGTGTGAGGTTTGTGGAGTTGAAGGACTTCCAAAAGGACATGAGTGTAGTGGAGTAAAAGCACTTTTGGAAACTTTGGTGAAGGATCTTGGAGAGAGTCTTAGTACAGCTACAGAAATACTACCACCTTCATCAGCTAGTTCTCAAGATTAGTGATGGAGATAATCTTTCAACTTATGGATAAACTATCCATGAGAGTTAGATTAATATGCACTCTAGGATTTGATGTTGCTATAGAAATCTTGGAGCAACCTGAACCTTTTGTGTTCCCTAGAGTGGATTATTCTCAGATGGTGTTAGTCATGTATATACTCTATTAGTAATAGAGTGAGAGAAAAGAAAAGAGGAAAAAAAAAATTGAGAGAAAAGAAAGATAGTGAGGGGTTAAGATGGGGAAACTTCCGGTTTTCTTTGGCAAGGATGGAGAAGATGTGGAGACCTTTGTGAGAGACTTCAAGAGAGCTTGCATAGGAAACAATGAGAGGAGGAAGAATGAGTGGGCCTCATTATTACCAGATTTCTTTGAGGATGCAGCACTTACATGGTATGAGTCAGAATACCAAAAGAGAGAGAGGAGAGAGGGGGAAGAGGAGTCTTGGGAGACTTTGACTTCAGCACTCATTGAGAACTTTCTTCCTGATGAGAGTTATGAGAGATTGATGAGTGAGGTTACATTTCTCAAGCAAGGAGATGGAGAGAAAGTGAGAGTCTATGTGGAAAGAGTGGAAAAATTGGAGTCCAGATTTCGCATAGTGTTGAGGAAGGGTGGGGATGATGTGGAGACTACAATGATTGGCATAGGGGCCATGCTCACCAAGAATTTTGTGGGAGGATTGAGACCACAAATTAGAAGCAAGGTGAGATATGAGAAACCTTCTTCCAAGGTTGAAGCTATCAAGATCGCAATTCGTATGGAGGAGAGTTTGGAAGGGGATGAAAGTGATTTGGTGGTGAAGGAGGTTGTGCATCCTCCTCAAGGCTACAAGTATGGTGGAACTTCTGATACTTTGGTGACAAGGGTTGCACCACAAGTAGTAGTTGCTCCAGTTCTTGCACCTCCACCAAAAGATCCACTCCAAACCATCACAGAACAACTTGCGGATCTCAAGATCAATGTGGTGCAATTCTGGGAGAAGAGAGAGGTGGATCAGAATGTAGGGAGAGGGCCTAGGAGTTATGGAAACCATCCATATAGAGGAGGCCAACCAGCCAACAATTTCAATGATAGAAATTGTTTTGGTTGTGGGGGAAGAGGCCATATCCAAAGGAATTGCCCAAATTCCACTTACCATGGAGGAAGGGGTTATGAGGGAGCCAATAGAGGGAAAGAGGGAGGTAGTGAAACCCAAGTGGCTCCTAATCCCAACAAAGGTAAGGGGATAGCATCCATAGATGTGGTTGAGAGCAAGTATGAGAAGGGAGAGTGCTCAAACTCCAAGGGTCCTAATTTGGAGCTTTTGGCACAAGAGAAGAAGAGAGCTCGTTTTGCAGAGGATGTTCACTCTTCTCAAGGATTTACTTCAAGCAAGGATACTCCTATGTCTACTAGGAGCACTCGCACCTCAACACCATCAACAACAAAGACTCCAAGGAAGAAGTTGGGGATGGAGGACTTCTTGATCTCCAAGCAACAATGGAACTACAATGTGTTGGAGGATGTTGGTAGTCACAAGGCTAACATCACAGTGGGCCAATTAATTGCTTTGAACCCTACCTTGAGAAAGGAGCTTAGAGGTGGTTTGAGTTCTACAAGGAGCAAGAAGAAGAAGAAGGCAAAAGTTCCAATATCAATGGGGGTGGTGGATGCCAAGGTAGCACCATGGGAAGCTTGTGAATATGCCTCCAAGATTGATGTGAGAGTGAATGGTCACAACATCAAGGATGCATTGGTTGATGGAGGATCAGCAGTGAATGCCATGTCAGAAAGGTTGATGAAGAAGTTGGGTATGATACCCTCAAGAGCTTCAACATTTGTGGTGAGCATGGCAAACAAGCAACAAGTTCGACTAGTAGGAGTGATGGATAAGGTGGTAGTTTCAGTTATGGGAGTTCAAAATCTCATGACTTTCCAAGTCTTGAAGGATTCAAGCTATGACTTACTTCTTGGGAGGCCATGGTTGAGAGCAGCACGCACAACTGATCGATGGCACAAAGGGTACTTAAGGATTGGGCCATCAAACCATAGAGTCACTGTTCCTGTGACTAACACCACCAACACTTCACATTCAGATACCCCATCTTCTGATTATTGGGAATCTGATTCTGAAGGAGGAGCTTCAGGTGTGGACACAAGCATGGAAGAGGAGACTTCCACGGAGGAGGATGAATCTGAATCTGATTCAGATGTGTATCCTTTGTGTGCTATGGATTTTGCACCTAAGCCAGAGGTTTTGAAGGACCCAGATAAATCACCATTGACACTTGAGGAGGTAAAGAGAAGGTTATCTACCCTCAAGTATGGCCCAAATGTTACCAAGGAGGAGAAGGTGAGATTTGAGGAGATTTTCCGCAAGTTCATCCATGTGTTTGCTTTTAGTTACAAGGATTTGAAGGAAGTCACCTTGGAGGAGCACAAGATAGAGGTGGAGTCACATGCAAGACCAATCCGCCAAAAGCAACGTCGCATTAGCCCACCAATATCTTTGCTTGTGAAGGAGGAGATTGATAAGCTCAAGGAGGCTGGATTTATCTTTGAGGTGGAGAATTCAGAATGGGTGTCTCCAATTGTCATTGTGAAGAAAAAGAATGGCAAGCTTCGGGTATGTGTGGATTACAAGAAGCTCAATGCTGTTACCAAGAAGGACTACTACCCATTGCCATTCATTGATGAGATCTTGGAGGAGGTTGCAGGTCATGAGAGGTACAGTTTTGGAGATGGTTATAGTGGATATAACCAAATCAAGATTGCACCAGAGCATCAACAACTCACCACATTCACCACACCTTGGGGAACTTACGCTTTCAAGGTCATGCCTTTTGGGCTTTGCAATGCTCCAGCCACATTCCAACGGTTCATGAACAAGGTATTTGAACCTTTCATTGGGAAATTTGTGAGAGATTTCATTGATGACTTTTGTGTCTATGGGAGCAAGGAGGAGCACTTTGAGCACCTAATCAAAGTCTTGCAACGCTTGGATGAGGCAAATGCATCACTCAACCCAGAGAAGTGCATTTTTGGATGTGAAGAAGGTCTACTTTTGGGGCACATCATCTCCAAGGATGGAATAGCAGTTGATCCTGAGAAGGTGAGGAAAATCTCAGACCTTCCATTCCCTTCAAGCTTGACAAAGTTACGCCAATTCTTGGGAATGGTTGGGTACTATAGGAGGTTCATCTTCTCATTTTCCAACAAGGCTTATGCATTGACCATCTACATGAAGAAGGGTGTAGATTACATGGTGATTTTGGAAGACAAGGAGGCTCTCAAAGCTTTTGAGGAGCTCAAGCAATCCCTTGTTGTAGCTCCAATTCTTGCTAAACCTGATTGGAGTAAGCCTTTCATCCTCTACACTGATGCTTCTAATGTAGCTATAGGATGCACTCTTAGTCAATTAGACCAAGATGGGCATGATCATCCAATAGCTTATGCTAGTAGGCAGATGGTTTCAGCAGAGAAGAACTACTCTGTCACAGAGAGAGAAGGGTTGGCAGTGATCTTTGGTCTCAAGAAGTTTAGACACTACTTGATTGGAGGGAAAGCCACAATTGTCACGGATCACAAGGCTTTGAAGTACATCTTCAACAAGCCTAATGTTGAAGGGAGACTAGCAAGGTGGATGATTCTCTTGTCTGAGTATGACTACACAATTGAGGATAGGCCAGGAAAGAAACATGCAAATGCTGATTTGTTATCTAGAGCCTATGATCATGATGGAGATGAGCCAGTAGATGATTCCTTCCCGGATGAGGAGCTCATGACAATCTCAGTCACTCAAGAGGTTCCAATGGAGTACAAGGAGATTGTGGATTTTGTGACAAGAGGTAACTATCCAGAAGGGATGCATGCTAGGGAGAGGAAGGCCCTTGCAGCAAGATCTAGACCTTACACAATGGTGGATGATATTCTTTTTCACCAAGGAGCAGATGGTCTACTTCGAAGAGCAGTGGGTAAGGAAGAGTCTATCCTACTCATAAAGGAGTTTCATGAAGGTTTAGTATGTGGAGGACACTTTGCAGGAAAGGTGACTGCTTTCAAGATTCTAGATGCAGGTTACCATTGGAGAGGGATTTTCAAGGATTGTCTTGATTATTGCAAAACTTGTCATGTTTGTCAAGCTTTTGCTAGAAAGTCTACATCCACTCCACCACTTAGATCAATTCCATTGCTAGGACCCTTTGAGAAGTGGGGAATTGATTTTGTAGGACCTCTCAATAGAACCCCAAGGAACAATCGGTACATTGTGGTAGTTACTGATTACCTTACCAAGTGGGTTGAGGCTAGACCATTGAGGGACAAGAATGAAGATGAAGTGGGTAGATTTCTTTATGAACGCATTATCACTAGGTTTGGATGCCCTTTGGAGTTGGTTTCTGATAGAGGAGGAGAGTTTACAGGAAGCATTACTACAGCCATGCTACGACATTTCTCTATCACACATAGAGTAACTACATCCTATAAGCCAAATTCCAATGGCTTGGCAGAGAGAACCAATCAGACCTTGTGCATGATGTTGGCCAAAGATGCAGAAATGGAGGGGGCTAAACATCATTGGGACAAGAGGATTCATGCAGTTTTGTGGGAGTATAGGACAACCATGAAGACTTCCACTGGATATTCTCCATTCCAATTGGTGTATGGTATTGAGTCTACCTTACCTATTCACTTTGATCTTCCTACCTTCCAAAGCATTCATAGGAGATTGAAGAAAGCACAAGGAAGTGATGCAGAGAAGTCAAGGAAGGATCAACTCATGGAGTTGGAAGAGGCAAGAGCAGTTGCTATGGTTCGAGTGGAGCAAGCCCAAAGGAAACAAAAGGAGAGCTATGACAAGAGGCAAGGCAAGAAGAAGGTGGAGCCTTTCAAAGAAGGTGATTGGGTAATGTTGTTTGATTCCATTCGATTCAAGAGAGTACAAAAGAAGTTTTTGCCTAAGTACTTTGGACCTTTCATAGTAGAGAAGGTGTGGGGAAATTACACTTATGATCTCAAGGAGTTGGGAGGAAGACACTTTGATAGGATTAACCATGATAAGTTGAAGATGTACCATAGAAGGTAGAGAGACCTTCACTTTGAGGACAAAGTGAAAACTTAGTCCGGGGGTAAATGTAACACCCATTTGTGCATGTGTGTGGTATTGTGATATTTAGCTTGGTATTACAAGTACTTAAGAGATATTATTTATATAGAGATAAAGGATGGTTCTATATTAGTCATGGTTAGCTAAAGTTAGTCATAGCTAAGATAGATGGGACCTTACTTTAGAGGAAGTAGAAAAGATGAGCACCACTATTTTGGATTTTAGTGTGTTGACTTGGTATTATTCCTAGGTGTTTGGCTTTGGGGAAAGAGTTGAGAACTCTTGGGCCCGCAAGCCTTTTTGTTTTGGATTCTTCTTTAGTCCAAGGATAGCCCATGTGAAGGAATCCTTGCTTTAGTGGTTGGGTCAAGATAAGACCACATGCTTAGGGGAATATGCCCATGTGAATGGATATTCCTTTCTACTTTTTGACTTTACTTGACTTTTAGTCTAGTAACTTGAGTTACTACGGTAATTAGTAACTTTGGTACGTAACTATTTCACAAGTATATAAACAAGGAGTGAGGAGGTACTCATCATCCTTTCATTTGCAACTATCTCTCTCTCATTGAGTTCTCTAGTGAGCAATGTCTTGAGTCTTGGAGTGTTAGCCTTGGAGGAGTATGATGGAGTTGGGGTTCCTTGCCTTCTTAGTCCATGGTGCGCTACCATAATAGCCATCAGAGGTTCATCCTGAGTGAGAGACAAGCCGGCTCACAGGTCGTCTTGAAGATTGGCCAAGAAAGGAGGAATGCATGATTGAGGAAAGAGGGAGTGTGATCAAAGAAAAGATCTGGCTCCTCATACTACTATGCTTCCTTCCATCAACCTTCTTTGATTTGGGGAGTACATTCTTTCCAAACCATTTGTTGAGAATCTTCTTTCAGGTGTTAATCTCAAGTCGAAGGTCGGTATAGTCTTTTTATTTGGGCTTGTTAGATCCTATGGTCTCCCTCTATTGATTGGAGTTAACCCTTCTACTAGAAAATTAGACTCTAGTAAGGAACATATATTGTTGTCACTCGCAACTCCTTCAATAATTTCATCTATATTTATCTCAGGAATATTCAACACACAAACATCCTTCCAAGGCAAGTGGGGAGCACTCTGACACTTCCTCCTATAAAGGAGGCACTTGTTATTCAGAATTTCATATATTAACTTCTCCCACTTTGCTACTGGTCCTTCATCCTCAACACATAGTACATTCCATGCATTCAAAGGATCAATATCCTAGAAACCTAGAACATATATGTCCACTTCTTGATAGCTATTGAGCCATTCTTCAAGATCCAATCCATCAAGAGGGGGTTTACCAGCAATATGGTTTCTTGGTCGTTCAGACATAAGCTTCAAAAGGAATGATCCCTACCAACTGGATGGTGGATACATGAAAATTGGAGAAGATATGGAGATTTCTAATCAAGGATTTGCACATCCACACATAGTATCAATGTTCTGAAGTTTTGATTGATGTTGCCAAGAAATCTCTTGAGTTATGCATATAGCAATATATGTCCTTGATGTCTTTATAAGACAACAGAAGGTTCAACTTCTGTGTATCATAGACATCTTTGAAAGCATGCTGACTCCAAGATAAGTTGAGCTTTACTTTTGAAGTTGCTCATAGAAGGGAGTCCCTTCCTGAGCAAGTCTCTTCATGTTTGATTGATGGTGCCAAGAAATATCTTGAATGATGCGTATAGCAATATATATATCATTGTTGTCTTTATAAGACAATGGAAGGTTCAACTTCTGTGTATCATAAATATCTTTGAAAGCACACTAACTCCAAGATAATTTGAGCTTTACATTCAAAAGTTGCTCATAGAAAGGAGCCCCTTCTTGAGCAAGTCTCTTCATGGCTACTTTCATGAATCCATGAACAACCCTATAAGAAATGGAAGTGTAAGTCAGGTCATCAGTGTCAACAAGAGGTCAACCTTCATAATTGCATCACGTTTGAGGACAATTTTGGAGGCACAAGTTTGGAGATGGCAGTCATGAAGACTAGAGGTGCCAAATTTGACATTGTCAAGTATAATTGATGCTTTGATTATCTCTTGTGGGAGCGTCAGGTGAAAGGTATGCTCAAGGCCAATGGTTTTGGAAATTGCTAAGACCCAAGACCAATTTGGTGTTAGAGGATGATTGGAACAACATGTAGGAGATATTTGTACACACAATGGTTTTACATCTATAGCCAAATATCATAAAGTAGTTGGGTGAGTACAAGGACTACATTATTCTTTTTTATAAGCTACAATAGAAGTACCATCAGAAAGAGTTATCAAATCATCCCTACACATCCTTGAAGCTGATGGCCTTCAACATGAAGGACAATGAGACCAAGATACAAGGTCATATCAACGCTTTCAATGATCTTGTTGTGGACTTGTAGAATCTTGGAGAGGACTTGAGTGATGAGAGAAAGGCTCTCCATCTGTTGAGTTCTCTCCTTATGTCCTACCAATCCTTGTCACGATTGTTACTACATTGTGATAGGAAGACTATCACCTACAATGAGGTGATGAGTGCTCTATTAATAGATGATCTTCAACATAAGATGATGTTACCTCCTCAACCCTTGACTACTTCAGGAATAGTGTTGAATGTGAATTGTGGAAGGACTCAGAGGCGGACAAATGGTGGGGAACTGAGATCTAAGACAAGATCTTAGTCTAAGGAGAGATCTCAAGACCATAAGACCATGCTTTGTTGGAAGTGTGGCAAAGCTGGTCACCTCAAGAGAGATTTTCATGGCAAAGCAACTAAGCCTTCTTCTACAAATGTGGCAAAAGACAACAAGGAAGAAGAAGAGGATGACCCACTTGATGACAACCATGCTCTATGATGCCAATGGTATGCCCTTTGCACTTCATTTCAATGAAGAGGAGATGAATGAATTCTAGATTGTGCTTGTTCATACCATATGTGTTATAGAAGAGAGCTCTTTAGTTCTTACTCAATATCAAATGGTTGAATTTTGATGGAGAATGATCATTCTTATTGAATTGTAGGCATTGGATTTGTAAAGATTCAAATGTTTGATGGTCTTGTGCGCACATTGACTAATGTAAGGCTAACTTTGACATGAGGAAGAACTTGATATCTCTTGGTGTGTTAGACACAAATGGTCATCAATGAGAGGTAGTTGATGGTGTACTTCAAGTCATAGCTAGGAGAAAAGTCATCTTGAAGAGAAATAAGCACAAGAATCTTTATGTGCTAGAGGGCAACACTATTTGTGGAGAAGCTCATGCTACTAGATCTCATGATATGATTGACTACTTATCGCATTCAAGGCTAGGTCACATTAGTGAGATGAGCATGTCTATTCTTTGCAAGAAAAGCATTAGTTTAGAATTTTGTGAGCATTGTGTACTAGGGAAGCAGCATCGGATTGCTTTTGGCATTGGAGCTCATAGTTCCAAAGAAATTCTTGACTATATACATAGTGATGTATGGGGCCCATCCCTCACTCCACCACATTTTGGAAAGCTATATTATGTATCTTTCATCGATGATTATTTGAGGTTTGTATGGTTTTATTTCCTACATCAGAAGTCTGAGGTCTTTGTCACTTTCAAGAAGTGGAAAGCCCAAGTTGAGACTCAAATTGGTAAGAAAGTGAGATTTCTATGATCAAACAATGGCGGGGAATACACTTCTGGAGAATTTGAGGTGTATTGTCTACAAGAGGGGATAACTTGCCATCTCACTACAGCATATATTCCACAACAAAATGGTGTTGTTGAGCGGCTCAATCATACACTATTGGAGCAGATGAGGAGTATGTTGAGCCAATCAGGTTTATCACATGTGTTTTGGGCTGAAGCTGTCAATGTTGTAGCTTACTTAGTAAATCTTTCTCCTTCCAATGGGATTCATTACATGACACCGTTCGAGATGAGGCATAGATGGCCTGCAGATTATAGTCGTTTGATAGTCTTTGGATGTAATGCATATCTTCTTATACCCAAGGACAGTAGATCTAAGCTGGATCTTACTTCCAAGAAATGTGTTTTTCTTGGCTACTAGAGTGGTGTGAAGGGTTATAGGTTGTGGGATCTCCTCACTTGTAAATTGATTGTCAATAGAGATGTTTTGTTCAATGATTCTAGATCATTGACCAAGGGGGAGAAAGCTCTATCTCCTCATATTGACAAGGGAAATATCATCTAAATATTGTTGAGGGAGAGATTAGTTATGATGGTTTTCATGATGAATCACAAGGAGGCACTCCTATAGAGGAGCAAGTTTCCCAAATTGAGGAATTACAAGGGTGTTAGTAGACTGATGAACCTCAACACTTGTCAACACAGGAAGATCAAGCAAAAGCATCAGTAAGGAGGATGTGTAGATGCTCTATTTGAGCTCTTGAATGATTTGGAAAATAGGCTAATTCAACACAATTAGGAGATGAGGATATCTCTCTTGATGATGATGATGGTATGGGTTTGATCTTGGAAGAAGAGGAACCTTCTTCATACAATGAGGCTCTAGCTTAGATGGACAAGCTTGAGTGGAATGCAACAATGCAAAGAGAGATGCAATCATTGACTAACAACAAGACTTGGGAGTTAGTGAAGGTTCCAAAACATCAACAACCGGTGGACAATAAGTGGGTTTACTAATTGAAGATCCACAAGGCCAGGTTGGTGGCTAAGGGCTTCACACAAGAGAAAGGTGTGTAATACAATGATGTGTTCTCTCCAATTGCTAAGTACACCATTATTTGCTTATTGTGTGTACTTGTGACTTTCTTTGGTCTTATCTTAGATCAAATGGATGTTGTCACTAATTTCCTCTACGGCAATTTAGATGTTGTGATCTTCATGAGATAGCCTATGGGCTTTGTGAAGAAAAGCCAAGAGGATATGGTTTGTGGGTTGCTAAAATCCTTATATGGATTGAAGCAAGCCCTTAGACAGTGGGACAAATGATTTCATGATTTCATGAGGTCACAAGGATTTAAACAAAGTCTGTTTGATCCTTGTGTATACATGAAAAAGGTGAGTAATGAAGTCTTTCTTCATTATTTTGGTAGTCTATGTGGATGACATGCTTATTGCAACTAGGAATAGATCTGATGTTGATAAGCTCAAAGCTCTCTTGAGTTCCGAGTTTAGAATGAAAGATCTTGGTATAGCAAGGAGGATTTTGGGGATGGAGATCCAAAGAAACATGGAAGATGGGAAGCTATGGTTAACTCAATGGGAAATATGCTAGAAAGGTACTTGCAAGATTTAACATGAAGAATTGCAAGTATGTGAGTACTCCTTTAGCTGCTCACTTCAAGCTTTCATTAGCTCTTTGTTCCAATAGATGCCATGGAGAAAGGTTTGATGTCCAAGATCCCTTACGACAAGGTAGTGGGATGTCTCATGTTTTTTATGATTTGCAATAGGCCTTACATTGCTCTAGCTATGGGCAAAACTAGTAGATACATGTCAAATCCAGGGAGGATACATTGGGAAGTTGTGAAGTGGGTCCTCTAATATCTCAAGGGTACGTTGGGTTTTGGCCTTGTGTTTGATGCTAAATCTTACAATGCCAAATCACTTATTGGTTATGTAGATGTTGACTATGGACAAGATCTGGATGGGAGGAAATCTACAATTGGGTATGTATTCACACTTGGAGGTGGATGCTTAAGTTGGAGATCTACATTGCAGAAGTGCATAGCTCAATCTACTACAGAAGCTGAGTATGTAGCAGCAACGGAAGCAGCAAACAAAGCAATCTGGTTGAACAGGCTTATCACAAAGATGGGATTGACTCATGACATTGTGAATGTTCATTGTGATAGCCAGAGCGCTTTACATCTAGCTATGAATCAGGTAATGGACAATAGAATGAAACATATCAACATCACATATCATTATCTCAAACAGGTTGTGTTTGATAAAATAATTGAGCAAGTAAAGATTGACGGTAAACTCAATCCTACAAATGCTTCTAGAGAAGTGATTTATCAAGAAAGATTTTTGAGATATCTTGTCAAACTGCATGTGTTGAATATGGGCACAAGTAAAGTAGACTAGCAGTTTTGTTATCTCAATATATGATTTTACTCTATCTTGTTTAGGCTACGGCTTAGTTCTGGTTAACTCTTGTTTACATAGGGACCTATGTTAGGCTTCCTTCTAGGACTTCACTCGGAGTACTCATATAGGTTCTAGAGGTTAAGGACCCAAGACATGATTCAAGGGGAGATTGTTTGGAGTTAACTCAGGTCTTGAGTAACTCAAGTTAGTCTGATTGTGATCAGTTAGTCTAGAGCTGGTCTATTATATGTGCGAGCTAGTAGAAGCTTTTAATGACACATTAGTATGATCATCAGAAATGTTAATTGTGTGTTCCTATGGACGTAGCCTCAATGAGGTGAACCAGGTATTTTCTTGTGTCGACCATGGTGCATGCATAACATGTGTGTATTACTGAATTGGACTGTCAGAATATACATGTGAATTTTGATGAAAAGAACTAACTTTCTTGAGATTATACCTAAATTCTATTATTTTGTATATTTCAAGGTATTATGAATTCAGGAATCATATTATTACTGTCATAAAAACGATGAAGGACATATCAATTGTACATAATTGTAAAGGTCCAATATAATTGTATAGATGTAAATTGATTTATTTATTGGAAGCATAGTTATCGCTTTATTAGTATTAAAATACTTTAGACGAAGTTTTACTTTACCTAAACTAAAACAAGCTATCAATTAAAATTTCCATAAAAATAAATTATTGAAATAAAAATAGATCTCCGATATTTTTGTGAATAGAGAGTAATAATATCAATTATAAATCATTATATATATATACTTATCTTTAAACTTAAATTATTATATTATATTATATTAAAAATATATTATTTATAAACTATTTCATATGAAACAAAAAAAATTTTAATTGTTTAAAATGCATTTTCTATAAAAATCATATTACACTCTTTCCTATTATAAAATGAATATTTATTATGCTATGACGTCTATTTAAATTTTCTGAGTTACATGAAGTAGATTTTGATTAAACTTAAAAATAAAAGTGATTTTCTTCCTTATTATAGAAGAATTTAAGCAAAAGAGACTATAAGAGCTAAAGAGGATTACATCCATTTTGATGTTTCAAGTATCGAAATTCGTGTGTAGGGTAAACATGGTCATTCCAGCTGAATAACCGTCGAATAGGCTTCCATCTGAAGTTACTCGTTGGTAATTGGCATCTCTCCTTGTCAAGATCATTGCAAAAGTGAGGATGCATATTTGAGACTATCAAAGAAGAAGCTACAATGCTAGGGAATAGTAATGATGGACCCGTCTACTTAAGAAGCAGTGCTATATTGACTGCGCTCAAGGATGGGTACATCCCATACAGGTAGGGCTAAGGAAAGTTGATAAAGGCTACGTATAACAATAGTTATAGTGGTATCACTGCAGTTATTGATGGATCCCCGACAGTATCAATTTTCTTCATCGTCAGCTAGGGCAAGTTTGATGTAAAACAGTGTCCTCATTCGCTACACATCAAATCAAAGACTTCCTTTTCGTAGTGAAGAGCCCAAAGAAAGTCTAAAGCTTCTACTCAAGAGTAGGTTGAATAGAATCTTAAACTTCCCTCTCGGTTCTTCCTATAGCACGAGCAGTGATTGACGTCTATGATAGAAGCAGAATTTGGTGTTTCTAGGAGCAAAGTACATGAAAGTGCATATTCAGTCATGCTTACATGTCTGGATCGAGCGGAAAGGCAAAGGTGCGAAATCACAAATCCGTATGAAAGGGAACAAACTATTTGTTGGGCTGCAAGAAGAACCTAACGTATAGCTTATACTGCCCAACATAGTCACATACAACATATGCCAGAATGGATGGAATCAGGTGAAGTAGACAAAAATCCATTTGCTTGGAGATCCTTTGACCGCAAATCAATATGGAGTGGGCATCGCCCAACCCACACCAGCACCCAATGTTGTACAATTGCTGCGACAAAAATTATCGAGCATAAATGAAGGTTCTTAAGTTCTTAAGTTTCTCTCTGCTTGCATTCGAGACCTTTTGCCCTAGAGCAACAAAACTCCTAGAACCAACCTTGTTATCTACAAACCTCTGTTTTCTCTTTTAAAGTTAAAGGGCTCCCCGGGCACAGCTCAAGTAGAACACTTTTCTCTCTACATAGATATTTACATGAGACAATTCTTATTGTCAAGCTACAATGACCTGAAGTTGGCCACATTCTGAGTAGATCAAAGCTACAAAGCACGTACACAGAAATCGGTACTGGTTGATACATGTTATTTGCCACCAAAGGCCCAGCTTCTTACGATCCCATTTCATGAGTGCACAAGTCCCTGGCAGTCGACAGGGTGCAAATAGCCGTTGAATAAAACATCCAGAATGTACGAGCCCAGGTGGCTACCACAAGACAACCCCTTTCATCTCTCTTCCGCTCCTCTCACTCCCTCCCCTACTTCTCGTCCTGCGCGGGTCGATGAACGCTTGCTCAACCTCTCCTCCACTATTACTGAATCGCTTTCGATGGCCGCTTCTTGACTGCAGACACAGCATTTTCTAGCACCCCAACATAGTGATCAACCTCTTTGGTCCCTTTCTTCTTCTTCTTCTCCTCATCTTGGTCAGACCTGGACGACACCGGAGCAACTTTACCACTCGCCTTATTCCCAGGACTGGTTTTGGCCCTCGCTTTGGTCCATATTATTGCTCTATCCAGCACATCCACACACTGAGCAACATCTGCACTATCCTCTACGGTGCTAGCCAGTTCAGCAGCTGCTGCTCCAGTATGCAGCGAGTTGAAAGATTCGCAAGACCCATTCCGAAGTAATGGACCTCCAGAACTCGATCCAATGTCATTCTCAGCACCTTTCCCTAACTGGCTTACTGTAGCCGATGTAGAACTCCACTGATGAAGAGGCATAGGGGGTGCTGACCCGCCCAGGTTGAACTCATCCATATCAGAAGCAGACAGAGTGGCAATACCCACAGAGAAGGAAGGACCCACAAGGCTCGGCCTCCTCAACAAGCTTGGGCTACCACCGAAATCCTTCGACCTTGGTGTACCAGACCTCGGAGTGTTGGACCTTGAAATTGAGCTGCCTGCAGACTTGGCCACAATTGTAGCCAGCTTCGGAGTGATGGGTTGATCCTCTAGTAACCCCGACTTGGGAACAGAATCATATGGATCAAGTTTCTCGTTGTCTAGAGCGATCCCATCTAAACCCTCTAATAACTCATCCTCATCGTCAAATCTTCTCAACGCCATCGCTCTCGCTTTAGCCATAGCCTCCGCAGTCTCGTGCTCCATCCGCCGCACATCTTCCATCGTAAGCCCGTGCCATTCATCCAACCAGCAGAAGCACTTCCGATGCCCCTCCAACAGAATCTTGCGCTGTGCATTCTTTGAGATAAATTTCTCAATCCTAGATCCGAATCCCCAGTAGGGAACATCCACAGTAACGCATTTGTACGCACACATGACAGGTTCACATTTCTGAGACCAACCCTCTTGCAAAGGCCCCCTTCCAGTCCTCACAGATTTAAATTTCGTTGGATCTTCATCCTCCACATAATTCTCCACCTGGTCTGTCGCAATGTCAATATACTCCACCTGTCTCTTCTTCAGCGTCTTGGTATCCAGTCCCAGTGCATTTTCGCTCGTGCCCCTGTCAGGCAGATGAGTAGTTTCCAGAATGAGCCTGAATTTGTTAAAGAATGGGCACTTTAGCACAGTTGTACAGTGAGGGTATGCATTCCAAGCCTCCTCTTCCAGCATCAACGCCTTCTTCGGCAACAGACTAACCAACCAGCTCGGAAGCTTGCTCGCCAGATGATACAGTTTGTGGGTATACTGGCCCCGCCGATCACGCTCCTCAAAGGGCTCATTTTTCAAAACTTCCACACCATCTCCGTTCTCTTCGGACGACTCGCTTGCACTATACTTGGCCACCATGTATAGCTGTGCTATTTTATACTCCTCGATTGTGAATGGCAGAACTATACGGTACTCCCATATGGCCACCATCCTCGCAGCGACGACCTGCTGGACCCAATAATCCCCTCCACTGCAAAAAATCTCCGGCGACTGCAGACTACTACAACCCTAGAACCAATCTTCCCTACAAGTCATTTGGTTCCCAGTAGCGTTCCCTGGATTATCCCACCCAGGCGTAGTTATACTTCCGAACTTCTAAATACTAGGTCACGCTGGAAAACTAAATACGTCGTTATGGAGGTCCTCGCAAGCTTGAATCAAGAATCTGACTGTCCGTCTCGAACGACAAAACGCTTACTGAATGCTGTTTCTTACACTATTATTGTTTCGTAAGGAAAAAATGTGAACGAAGAGCTTCAGAAATGATAATTGCACCTTGCACAGGGACACGAACCCGACAAGCTGAATATCACTCGTAAGACAAATTTCATAGCAACAGGAAGGCGGTTGTAATATGCTTCAGAAGGAGAGGAAGCAATATTTGGACCGGAGGCAACCAGACCGTGACCATCCACACCATCACATTACCAGCGTGTTCATCCGGAGAGTCAGCATCTAGTGCGGGAGAGTGGAATGGAGATCAGTCGTCCATCGAGCGATTCAAACAAACAATCTTGATTTGAGCACTTTTGTATCTATCATCAGGTGGGTGCTCAGCCTCCGACCCAACAACTTACTGCAAGGTCATACCCACTCAAACCATCCAATGCAACCACAACCAGCGAAGATCCCTCCCACCTCCCCAAATTTCAATTCCCAATTCACCGCAAGAAACCTGCACGAAATCTTCCTCTCTCTCTCTCTCCCTCTCTCTCCCCTCTCCCCTCTCTTTCCACACCACCTTCCGCTCCCTGCCCTCTCTTCTCTCTCGTCTCCAGGCAGGCTCTCGGGAGCTTTGCTTGTCCTCACCGCCCAGGAGAACAGGGCATGACAAAGGAGAGCTAAACCAGCCAGTCAACAAGACCCGTGAGCTACCGGTCACCGGCCATCAACCAATCTGCACGGTGACTTCTTGCTTTATTTCTTCTTGTTGCATCTTGACCATCACTTCTTCTTGAGAGGGGCACCTCCTTTCTACAGATGCAAAAAAGCTTGTGTCCACCGCCACCTGGCTGGCCCCCAGTTCTAGACCTACTGCTACTACACGATTCCTTTCTGCCTCTCTCTCATGGTTATGGAGCTCTCACTGTTGGAAGGACGAAGCAGAAGAAGGAGCGGATAAGAAAGAACACGGAGTGTTTGTCTTACAGTTGGCTTCTTCTTCTTCTTTGTTCTGAGGTCGCCTCCTTACCCGGGTGCTTCGCTTGCTGCTTCTGGAAGTTGGGACGAGCCCAGGGAGGGAACCGCTGAAGGCCAGGCAGTCGGATCAGTGGGATGGATTCTGAAGTCCAGAATTTTTCAGGAACCTGTCGCTGCCAGTGTCAAGTAAAATGGCAGATGTGTGTCAACTTTAGGAGCTGGGGACAAGGAATGACTATTCAGAATAACTGGGTAATCTGATCCACTGACTGGGGAAGGATGCGATGTGGCAAGAATAGGGAAGTATGATATCATCAGATGATTAATATCCAGATTATTTTCAACTTCTGAGGTATGTCGAGGATGGCCACGCTAGAAAGCGTGAGTGCATGTAACGAGCGACAGCTTAGCATAAATTTGCCGCAATCATGGGATTGGATGGTGAAAGGAGGACTAGGGTGGTAAGGACAAGGACAGCATCGTGCTCTCCTGCGAGCTGGTGAACTGATGACCGGGATTTACCCTCTTAGTCAAAGCTACTGTAGCTGCTACATGACCTGATCCACCTAGGAACGCCCCAAGATAAGCAGCTAACCAGGGGAAGACTATCCTTGATTTAAGACACTGACTTGTCTGCACTTAAAACTAGCTCCCGAGTTCCACAAGTTTCGCTGCATCCTCCTCCTTTCCAGAGGAAACTTTTCGCCTCCGAACAGGACTGCTACATGAGATTCCTGCTCGACCTCTTGGACTACAAGCGTGAACTTTTCGGTGGGCTCGGAAACTAAGAGAGGATTCCACGTGTTATCCTGAAAAGGTTGCAGTGAGTGTGATAACTTTCGCCCCAGGCTGGTAGCTACGTGTTACGCCACCATTCAGACCTCTTTGCTTTTTCTTGTTTCTTCAGCTTTTCACTGGGAGCTTGACCAAATCCAGAGACCAACATAGTAATCAGAAGGGTGTGTGCTATTCTGTCAGACTTAGATACTGTCCACTATCCTGTCTAGTCTGGTGATAGAATGACGTTCCCTTGAGGTTAATGTACCTCTGGCACGGCCGAAATTTCTCACATCAGCCTCTGTCCATAAAAGACTACACGAATTAAAAAAGCGCAACAATTGCAGGTTAGTTGATCTCGGATGTAGATTTAACCTCAAGCATTCCATTGAGACTTGGCTACGACGCAGGTCCTCAAGGTTAGCTCTGTCTGCTGCTGCAGAAGTTTTGTTAGAGCCTGAACTGTTCTGTAATGCTCAGATGGATTGCATGCGTCCTGAAACCGCAGCTCCGATGATACAGTTGTGGCGTGAGAAGTTGCCACAGTGAAGAGACACATATACAGCAGCAGGGTTTGAATATGGTGGGCCTCTTGTTACAGCCAACACGATGACGAGTTCACCACCGACAGGATGCTTTCCGACTAGTTTATCAGCAGAGTGTTTGAAATGATGTCACAGTCGTGCACGTGCGTGCAGAGCGGAGCATTAAAGCTTAAAATCCTGGTCTGCCGTTCCCACGTTAGCTGACAGTGTCATGCAGTTTAGGAGTTCTGCATGCCGAGGGAACCTTCACTGAGGTAGGAGTAGACAATCGACTCTCTGTAAGTGTCCAATTCATAATTGTTCTTCTACAATTCTCGACGAGTTTTTTTGAGATCACAGGTTTTCAGGACCAGTAAGTTAGCTGCTTTTATAAACAATTTTACTCCACATGACAAGCTCTAACGTGCATCAGATGAAGTCGCTTGTATTTCAACAGCTCGTGGAACATGGAACTGTCAGTTATCTGCTCCTTCCAAAAGGTTGCAGGATGCTTGCTTATAGAGTTTCTGAGGAAATCATCTGACAAGAAAACTACTGGCTTCTTTTCGTTCTTTGGACATGAGCTCAGATGACTATGATATGTAGCTGAAGAATATTAACGCAAGCTTGGGTGAGAAAAATGGAGACGTAGAACCAAACAGATTTGGAAGGTCCAAAAAGACGTTGGAAGGAACATTTCAGCCGTCCGAGGAGCGTGCGGAGCCCGCAAAGGCCCAGAGAGGTCTACTTAAAGGCGTTGAGTGATCCAGGGCTTGGCCCAATTGATAATCGCGCACGTTACGGTTGGATCTGACAGCTTTATTCCTCAATCGAAGGGCCCGGAACCTTTTCTCGACATCCCGATCCAGTATGCGAGTTCCAGTTCAGGTGCGAATTGTGTCAGATATGCCTTAACCCTTCCAACTAAACGAATCGAGGTCATGTATTGCTGCACATGCTCCCAGGAAAAGCAAGCGGTATCCGAAGTTTAGTCGACGGGTGAAGTGTCACTGCTTATGGTCAATTACTGGGTGCAAACTCCCTCATGCTTGAGTTGCATATCATACCCATCAAACATGCTTCCTTCACATCTCAAAATGAGACTGGGCGGGCTATCAATTCTCTCAGGCAATTTCGCTCCCATTTATCTTCACTCTCGAACAGGAAATTAACTTTCACGACTTTGAGAAGTCGATGACAATTCTGATCATGTGGTATTTTGAGCATTGATCATTGGCAACAAAATTGACTACCACTTCAAGACTGTCTCCGGCCAGAACATGCTGTCAAAGAGGTTAGTAAACTGCTCGTACGCTCTAGGAAAAAGAAATACCCCACTATACTGACCAAAAACTACTACTGAATGACTTACCTGATTGATGAGAAATATGCATCCAAAATAGTAACAACACACTTGAAATCGGAACCACTGGCAAATTGCCGTGAACACTCTTTACAATTAAGTAGTACAACAGTACAACAGTACTCCAGATGATGGTAAAATTCGACGATCCTTAGGCAATAAAAGGAGCACTGAAGGCAGAGGATTGGAGCTAGGTGGCAAAATCTGTGTGACATATCATCTTAATGGATACGATCAAAGAATGGATGTCACAATCAATGAATATAGATCTACAATGACTCTGCAGAGGGCCGTTCTTAAAATAACGACCCCCGCTTTCAATGGTGCTAGAATAACTTGCTTGTGGGATTTGCACTATGTTGAGAACTCCTAGAGATGCAGTAAAGACCTCGACGATCCCCTCTTGCCCCGCCGATGTAGATGTAACTTTTTGGTTCTACCACGCCATAAGTTCCAAATCAACACAAATCCTGAAGAAGAGAAGTTCAGATCAAAGAAAAATGTCAATGAAATGTCGGTTTGTTTGAGATAACAAACACATGAGACACATAGCTGCAGAGACTGAGAAGTATGAGCGCACCAAATTTGCTCGTGCATGTGCCAAGATATATGGAGACAAATATGCCACCATAACTGTGAGGGAACAACGCATAAATTGACGAAGCAATTTCTTTTCGCAGACACAATCGTATTGTGTATGCAGAAAAAAATCGCAACAAGATAGATGATACAGAGTAGGGGAACTTTTGATCCACTTTGAGAGAAGAGTAGCGAAGGTAAGAATGCGAAAGTCAGCTAGCCAATGAACTTGCTAGTTGCAACCTAACTGATGCACGTACCTGTAATACATAGAATGACTGGTACCAGCCATTGTACGACTAGAGTTGTGCTATCCAACTGCAGTAAAATCAACAACTAATGGTTAAGACAGGTCTGGCTAACAAAACGTCTAACTACGAGCTCTTGACCTTGCTGAGAGGCTAGCTAGTTCAAAAATCAGGAAAGTTCAACATTCAGTGATCTAGAGTGATACAATGCTATATACGACATAGACCTCCTCACAACAGGATTAAAATTCGTGTACGAGATAGAAATAGCGCCAAACAAATTGTCAAACACGAGTACGAAAACAAGTAAAAGGCGTCCTTACCTCCTGCTGTCCTCGGCCTATGCCAAACCCTATCCGTCCTTTGTTACTCTCAACGACCCTCTTCTCCGGAAGTATACTTCCGTCATAGTTTTCACGATCCTGTCTGGACAGCTCTCCTGTAGGTTTACTCTGTTGCTTGAAATTTTTTACACCGCTGGACGAGGTATTAGACGCTTTATTTCTTAACTGTACATAACCGTTGTTCTCCGAGCTGCGCTCTATCGGATCTGCCTCGGAGTGCGTTTCCCCACCTAATATTGACCCGTTTCCTACTAAAACGTTGGGCACAGCAGGAGAAAGTGGACCCTTCAGAGGATTGAAGATACTTGTCATTGGTTGACGTTGAGGCAGGGTAGTTGATCCTGGTGTCGTATTCGGGGTTTCTCGTTTCGTGACAGTTTGAGCTAAAAACCCTTTTATACCCTGAACAACAAGTGGAGCATCAATACCACATTGCAAAGGGTGGCCTAAGACCAGCGAGTAGGCCGTAAAATTTACATCAGTGCGCCGACTTGGTAGAGGAGTGTCTGAAGAACCCATCGGAACTAACAGCTCATTGGTCGGGGGAAGAAGAATCGGGTCATGAATCTTATAGTTTGTGAAGTCAAGAAGTTTCTTCAAAAGCCAGTAGCAATTCGTGACCATATGACTGCTATCCAGACAATTTGAATCACCATACACGGCCACTCGACCCCGTCCAGCTTCAACAGCTCCTAGAATAGCTGACTCTACCTGTAAAGAAGTTCCATTGATTAGCAACCCAAAGGCTGACTTATCTGCAAAGTGATGAAGCACATTACTTGTAGAATAGAGAGAAACACCTTACGCTGCAGTAAACACTTAGGCTCTTCATTTGACCCATGCTCAGTCAAGGTAACTGGAATAGTTGCTGATGCACTGAAATAAGCTCGAGGGCAGAAAGATATGTTTGCTTTAGCACTAAGGATCACAACCTGGCTGGATATCAACAAGATCGCTAGTATAAACTCTTTATGACCAGAACTTTCATGCACTGCAGACAAATTATTCACCTGTGCTTTCACGGACGTTCGGGATGACGTGATTCCCGAGTTTGTGCCGGATGAGTCTTGGAAGAGGAAACGATGCACAAAACCGCCAGCCGGGAACTTCTTTATATCTGTACCTGAAGCATAATGAGCTCTCTCACCGCCTATCGAGAAAGCCCCATTCAAGATTGTATCGCCGAATGCGATGCCAAACGGTGCCAATAGATCATTCAATGCGGGAATGTTTGCCCCACCAGTTGCAGGAGTCCACCAACTACGAGTGTTATCATCAAAAAACCTCATTTTGACCATTGTTTCGACATGGTACCAATCTGCAAATACTATTAGTCCCAGGCCACGCGTTTCTACATCATCCTTCAGCTTCTCAATCTCCTCTGGATAATATTCATCTTCGAGATCCACCATCAACAGTGTTCCATACTGATCTGCTTCAAAACACGTTAGGGGCGAGCCTAAGGTTTCAAGAAAGTAGCCAGCGTCCCGTAAACTGTCAAACATCCCGTGGAAATTTGTGTGAAGATGGTCCCCATGCCAGTCGAGAATATCGTTCCGGACATCAAGTGAGTCACGAGGAATGTAGCCTGGAGGATACCTAACACTGTGAAACTGATCCCACAGAATCCTTTTTTCACGAGCCGGAGTTGGAACAACTCCAACTTTGACGGGTAGAGTGCACTCGCATCTTCGGGGCTCATCCTCCCCTTTTCCAGGTGGAGAAACAACAGTAAAAGTGATGTTGCCTTCCAAAATTCCCAAATGTCTGAAACCTTCTTTCTTAATGCGGAAGTGCAAACCTAAGAAGCCAGTCCAAGGCCAGATGACATCAGAGTAGGTGTACTGTATCTCCAATAGATGTCCTGCATCGCCAGATGGTGTCCACTTTGGGGGTGATTCGATGTAGCCAACTACTCCCATTCCATTCAATATTGTAGCATTGAATATTACGGGCATAGCACCAGCATACATGGACTGGCGACAAAATGGCCAAGTGTAAGGGCAATCCGTGAGGTCTAGAGTCCTAGGATGGATACTTGTGCGTGGCTTGTAGTTCATCAAAATTTCGAAGGATTTCAACCTGAACGCACCACAAACCATCGTGTCAGAAGCAACGAACCAGACTCAAGACCTCAGTTCTTGTAGAAGCATCAGCATGACAAGAATTGCATCAAACTCGACCTCGCACAAAGTACTTATGATTTCCGCTGATTCGGTACTGAAGGTAAAAAATTGAAGACTTTGTCTACTTTCCACTATGAGTTTACTGCGGAAAAAGAAGTCAGTATTGAGACACGCTACAATACTTCGCCTCGAAACAATGCAGGACCCCGCACAATGACAGTGGATAAACAGATTTAAACAACTCCAAATGAACGCACATAGTTCTGGAAACAGAAGGGAGCAGAAGCTATCTATTCGAAATCACTGCATAGAACGGCAATTGCAGATACTGTATATCAATAACTTACAAATTCAACCGGCCAGCACCTTGCTCATACATGTTTGGACCAACTAGACGGGTTGCACCTTCCACGAGTGCCTGCTTCATACTCGCAGGATTTAAGACTTCCCACCGTTTGTCCTCTGGCACAACACTGGCCAGCAGACAGACGGCACCTGCCACCACTGGACTCGCAACACTTGTGCCTGATAAGCTCTTGCACCCAGTTGTGATCTTGGAACCAATGACCTCTCGTCCATAAGCTACAATGTCTGGTTTCACCCGTCCATATCTGCATGAGCAAAAAGGAGTTGACAACTAACAGTGAGAAATGCATAATACTGAAGATTTGTTTATTGATTCCACAACGGAACCGCGAGTACATGGAATTGTCTTTCTTCCTTTGTAAAACGAAAGAGAAAACACAGAATTCGCTGCTTGAAGAGAAGGCATGGCAAGACAAATGCGCTTGTCACATGCCCACCACTGAGGGCATGTGACCATGCCATAATATTTTGAAAGAAGACAGAGAGGCCAATATTTGATTCACTTGTTGAAGATCCTTAAGCCCTCAAGTGCCTCATTCTCGGATTCGTACACAAGACCTACGTGAGAAACGGTACAAACTATGGAGACCCAACTTGAAAAGTGAGTCTTAAGTACCTAAGATGTCAATCAAGACTTGTAGCAGCCCAGTATCCAGAAGATTGAACAGAAGGGTAATCAAGAGCCACACCGATGATGGTGAGCATAAATGCTTTTATCAAGGCAAAGAACAGGATAACGTGAACAGTTCCCCCAAGCAGTGAGAAGATATCTAGGCAAAGAGAGGGGTTAACCAAGCCCTAAAACTTGCTCTCAAACTCACATTTACGTGATAACAGCCTCGATATGATATTACGAAGGTAGCTAGCGCGACAAGTACTGAAACACTCAGTAAGTTTGGTGGCCAATGGCTCTTGAGGCTCAAGAAATAGCTCTGGTGAGGACTCCGAATCCACAAAGTTCATTGCGCGACGTATCAGTGTTATTGTCAAGATATACTGGAACTGGGTGATCACAGCACCGTAGAAACACGTAGCCTAATTAAAAGAATATTCAACGGGCCAACTCTTGCAATTTAAAAGATGGGAATATTTACCCATGTGGTATCTCCCAAGTACTCATGCCGCGCGAAGAAAACGATGCAATGTGATCACTGTAATCAATACCACCAACTCCAATTACGTCACTTTGATCTGCTGGGTTGTTTAGTGTGCCATAAAGAGGCCCATCGTTGCCAATAGCAGAAACCATGATGATATTGTTGGCTGTCATTTCCCAAACCTGCAAAGAGAAGAAAAGACACCTAGATTAACCGTGGACTAATTATGTACCTTTGGAAAGCCCTATGTTAATTTGTATTCCGCTATATTCCGCTATGGAAACAGAATTCAACAAGCGTGGACACCTCAAAAGTATAAAACTCAACTATAAAGCAGTCAAGGACTTTTTGACGAAACATAAGTTCAGGGTTTTCTTTAGAATCATAAAACAGCTTCATTCATATAATTAACGAGAAAAACAACTAACGACCCAACAGAAAATTACTGCAGGAGAATCAAAATGTGTAAATCAGTAAAGTGAACGCTCTAAATCATTCCAACCCTTAGTTACGGACAAACGTGATGGAAAGATGTACCTTCTCCACAAAAGGACTATCCAAGTAATCTGGGCCGCCGATGCTCAAGTTTAGCACGTTCATCTTGGTCGCGATGGCATAGTTGAATGCGTCTAGAAACCAAGACGTGTAGGAAACCTGCAGCCATGCTGTGAACGTTTTCTCCTCATGGGTCCATGGCAGAATAAAAGATCCACAAAAGAGAAGTTTCCTCCATGCAAAACATGCTTGTATAGCTGTACCAAAGCTCCCGGACTACAGCCAAGTTCAATCCCAGCCATGCGTCTCCTACTTCACTAGCTTATCAAAGTAAATCTTCCTGGAGCTTCATCTCTACAAGCCATCATGATCTCTGGAGAGTTTACCGACAAGAAAGTGAGTCACATCCAGTTCAGCATCATTCATTCTTCATCCATGAAACGGGAGCTTGAGGTGCAGGAGTAGTGGACGGTAACAATTATGATTACCTGTGCGTCAGTAAAAACCCGAAATGCGTAGATTTCTGCATCTGGCGCAAATCCAAGGCACTGGGGATCTTGACTTGAGATAACTCCAGCAACAAATGTACCATGCCCAAGATTATCATTCAAGGTATCCTTTTCATTCGTCCAATTTGTCCTCTCCTGGATTCATAAAAATGCAAACAGAACTTTAAAACCTTTAGAAAGCGAATAATATGAAATGGATAAGCAGCAAGCTGGCAACATCAAAAGAGACAACATATCTATGAGATAAGGTGCAATCTAAAGGGGTTCATGAAGCATGCTATTGAGGTAATTTGTGTGCAGGATGGACTGATACAAACAACACATCACATACAAATTCGCTTAGAACTAGCTCACGTCCACGAACTAGGCCAGGTGAAAGGTGAAAAGGTCAATAAGGTCCAAATTGGTGATTTAATTCCCCACATAGGTCGGTAATCTATTACATCGGCAGGCAACTCCTAGGACATTAGAACACTTCCAATGTGCTCTTCACTATCTAAGTTCTAGATAGCCATAAGCAGAGGAAAGAAAGTCACCTTGATATTGCGAAAGTGAGGGTGGTCAGACCGAACTCCAGTGTCAAAAACCGCCATCTTTACTTTACGGCCTGTGTACCCTTTAGCCCATAACCTCTCAGCTTCGAACATGGATGTGATCTGAGATCTCTGGTGACCGCAAACAAAGCTAGGTTACTAAAACGTAATCATGTGGAATACAAAACACAAACATCGTCTTCTTCACCTCATGGCAAAGCTAGAACTCGGCAAATTAAACTCATTTAACACAAAATGCAGCAAGCTCGATACTCCTCCGCACTAAAGAGCAGCACAAACCGTTAAGGACCAAGGTGATGCGATGATATACGGCACACGACTTGCACAATATCTGAGTAATTACGGACAGCATGAATATTGACAGAAGTTTTCTAAACAGTGTCCAACCTGCAATAGGAGGCGCCGACTGTGATCGGACAGGGAGATGTTTCCACTTTCGTCTTTCCAACCTATCTCGGTTTCTTCTTCAATCGACATACTAGTCTTGAGCCGACCTGGTGGTTTCTCGGTGTGGTATAGCGCATCCGGTTCTTCTTTCGATTCTCTGGGTTTCCCTTTCCTCTGTGCTCCTACTGGACATCCATTACCGCAGTTCTTGTCGTTTACTGCACCTTTTTTTCTACTGGCTTGTTTCGGACCTTTAGAAAAAGATGCCGACTTGGTACCAGAGGTTTTATTATCAGGATCTATCTCAGATTCAGAAGCAAGTCCGCGGGTAAATTTCATCTGATGCGACACATCCCGCACAAAACTCACGCGTGCTAATCGACCCAACATTGGGTCCCTTTGAGAATCAAGAATACGCAGTAACCCGAAATCAGTGGGAAATGCGGCGGCAGGATTATTGCGCTCCACCCATTCCCAACCTTCTACTCCTACTGATTCCTCAAGAGCATGTCGATGTGCCTTTGCGTCCTTGTATTCCCGAAATCGGACAATATATTCATTGGCTACTTCACCGATCACATGCAAGCTTTCCTGTTGTTCCACATCTTCTGAAGTGGCTTGCTCATCGAGTCTGCCTGAGGCGGGATCCGCTTTAATTGTGCAAGATTCCCTCTCTCCTTGCACTCCAGAAGTGCTCTCATCATCCGCAGAAATTATTTTCTCGTCGCATGTTGCAGTAAGGTGACGATGCATAGCATTCACCGGGCAGTGAGGCATGGAATTTCGACTGCAAAAGGTTGCGTTTCCCGACGAGCAGAACCCAAATGTGTCACACAGCTCATCACACGCCAGTATGGGCAGCAACAAAATCAGCAGCACGAAGAGTTGGTGATGCAAACACCCAATCCCGGCTGCTTGGGTCAATTTCATGATGTCCCAGTTTCCGAGGATCTCCAATGATGATGCTGACAGATGCACCCTACTGTCATCCCTCATTCTTTGGGATCGCCTTCAAACATTGCAATAAATTCGCTCCTTATTATTGACTAGGGAACCTGGCGTGCAGAAAGCGCTTCCGATAACTCGGATAAGGAGAATACGCTAGAAAGGTAATCGAACCATTGTACCGTGGAACGGAAATCAAGACTTGATAGTATGTTTCCTTTCATGTTTAAACCCATACTTCAATCTCAGCTTCTGAACTGACCTCTCCACGTCTGCCTAGGTCAGAATTCCTTCTTGAACCGAGCGCAACCATTCCTCAGATAGTTCACACCCCCGTCCAACCCCAACCCTGCCGGGAAAGGCTGTCCATCATTCTCTCTGTGTGGGTACAAGCTCCAACAGCTTCAAGGATTGCTCCTCTACTTTCTCTGTCCGCCGTTCCAGCAATACGAACGCATGACAACCATAGGGTTCATATGTCACTTGCTCTCCCTCCATTGCTCCGAATATATTACTGAAAGAGCAAAGCAGGCTACGCCGGTTGATTTTCTCGAACTCGTCCGCATACAACCATTGACGAGAAAATTCCCTGGCATATAAGGATGTCCAAGATACCCATCCCCCACGTGCGTTACTCCACGACGCCGGCCCTGCCAAGCCTAGACTTCTTCACAACAACAAACACCACCCGCTATCAAAAATCGTCGAGCAGGGCCAGCTCCAAAAGCGAATTACCAACTGGCAGAGCAAGATCCACGATAATCTTCATACTCCCACAAGTACCTCCGATAAACCACCCGCACATTGGTAAAATGAAAGTCTCAGAGACTTCACGAAATCAACAGTTTTTCTTTTCACAAACCACCAAGCCAGCAAACCGCGCCTGAGAGAGATTTTTATCCAGATTGAAGGTTCTTCTTCTCTACTTCTGAAATCCGCATACTAGATCACCCGTGCCCAGCTTACTCTGCAACCAAACCCTAACTGACCGGACACTCCAGTCCACTCCAGCCAAGTCTAGCGCACACAATGCTACCCAGTCCAGTCAAGTCCTCCAGCCATGCTCTGGCTCTAGGAAACTCATCAATCCTCAAACCTCAGACGATTCTCCTCTTTCACAAAGATCCCCGACTTAAATTCGGTGATTCCGATACTCCGTCGTTTTTAGACTATTATTGAATGGTTCGGCCCATCCATCCATCCATCAATAAACTCAATCAATCGATAAAGCCAAGCCAGCCATTGACCCTCGATGACGATGATGATGATGATCAATCAATGAGTCGGTACTCGGTCAAATCAATCCCCCCAGGGATAAATGAACCAGGCGCTCGTGCATGCGTGCCTGCCTGCCTGCCTGCTCGGCCTTAACAAACACGCAAACACACCACACAATCGAAGTGGCAGATCTGAGCTTGCGCCTCAGCCTGATGAAGCAAGCTAAGGGAAGGAAGGGAAGGGAACAGATAGATGAATCTCTACTGTTACTTCTTCTTCCACGGGGGAAGAGAGAGTTGGAGACGAAGCTCGAGCTCCTCTGCTCTGCTCTGCTCTGCTCGAGTCTCTATGCTCACACGCCAGCCCGCTCCCTTCCACCGTCCCCGACCCGCTTGCGACACTCCAACCGATCACCCTTCCCGGTTCTCCTTCCTTTTCAACCGCGGCCATCGTCGACCCGCCGCTCTGTTCTCCAGTGAGCGCGATTCGAAGAATTTTGGCCAAGATTGTACCGCTACCGGCCCGGCAGGTTTTGGGCATTTAGGTGACAAGTGACTTCTGCTGGGAAAGAAACAGGTGTGCTTTCCTACCTCTTTCGCGAAAATAGCGGAAGAGCTCTGCAATTGTGAAGTCAAGTCTGGGAACATTCGGTGGTTCCCTTTTGAGACCGGTAATCAGAGAGCTCCAAGAAAACCTCCCCGAGCACTGCTCTTCTCTTCTCCACGGACTGTCTACCGGACAGCTCAGTCGGTCAAGAACCTCACACGAAGACGTCATCACCATCGAGGACAAAGTTTGAAAATGATTAGCACCGGCTTCTTGACCGGCTCCAGTGAAGTAAACTTATTGACCGGTGAGTCCAGGTCCATGTAACTTGATGTCAGCGGTATTCTATTTGGCTCCGGGGTTGTGCTTTAACTTTGCATCAGAGCAGAGTACGAGAGGGAATTCAGGATGCACGCACGAAATCAGGTCAACTTTCCTCGATAAATACTTTAGTTAAGTTCTCAAGACTAAGTCCACCCAAAACGAACAAAAGTCTCCTAGCGCACCTTCGCGTGCTTCCCGTGCTCTTTTGACTTTAGGAGTTTCGCGAGTTCCCCTCGTTCGGCCGCTCGTTGTGCCGTCGGGGAGTGTCAAGGATAAAATCACCAAACACAATCCACGTTCGCTGCCTGGTTTGCAAGATTGCTCGGGGTCAGGTTGAGAGCTGAAGCAGAAGGTAGTGCACCGGAAGACTTACCGGATCTAGAGGGTCGCTGGTCAGTGCACCGCCTGGCCGCACCTGACGTGGTGTCCAAGAAGATAGAAAGAGAACATCACTACTGTAATGCCCTGAGGTGAAGCACGAGACTTGCTTTCTCCTGACATTTGCAACGTGGCACTATCCTCGTTTGGCCAAAGACGTCCGCTTTCCTGAAGACTCGCCGTCAGCTCCAGCATCCCATCGCGGGACCCACAGGAGATGCTTACTTGATACGTGGCACTTTCTGAACAGGAACGTCCTTGGAATAGTAACGCACACTACGGGTTGAAGGGGGCTTCCCATCCTTCTTGTTATCGCTCGCAGTCGCCTCCTCTCACTACGGGGCAAATGGGAAGGATAGCTGACCAAGAGCTATCCGGCCGCCGGTGAACTTCACTTACTCATCCAGTTTTCTTTGTATTTGAGTCACCAGAGAAAGCCAAACCACGAAATGATTCGTATCAAGTGTTCTCGGCGAAGTGTTTTAAAGTGTTAAGTCTCTAGGGGCTTAGCCCCATTTTAACCCCACTATCTTTCCTTTTTCGGCTTGATGGTTTTCATACGCAGTAGTATTTTGTTTTTCTGAACGTGATGAGGTTCTGTCTAGGTTTGGTCCACCTGACTGCATCTTTGTTATTCTCTTGTGAATGTCATTCTAACTAGATGTAGCAATAGTGAATAGAACGAGGTATCCTTATGGAGGATAGTTACTTATGAGAGTGGATACTTTGCTTGGAGTGAGTGTTCATATTCTTCGCAGACAACGAGTGTTGGAGTAGATTTATACTTGATCCGAATTGATTAGGTGACAATAGCGGATGTTGTGATTACAAACCCTAAGCGTGATGCAGTTTTGGAGGAAGTGATTACTCATCCTTCTAGATGGCTGCAAGCGAAGCAGCAACATGTAAAGTCTCCAAGTATAGGGGTATGCAATGAGGTCATCTCTTTGTTCCTCTAGCTTTGGAGTTAGATACACGAAGTTTGACACATTTGTCAAGGAGTGCACGAGAGTTTATTGTATTAGACACCATGGGTATCACTCTCACTCTCATACGTTGTAGCATACTTTAGGCAATCTGTGTCCATTGCTCTACATAGAGCATTTGTTGATGTAATCCATAGGAGAGTAATCGCTCTAGACTATGCTTCTTTAGATGTTCCAATAGTTTGTAGACTTTACAACTTGAATAGTTAGGATATCTTAGGTGCGATAAGACAGATTTCTCATATTGATACTATTGGAACTTAGCTCCATTCTACCTCATTGTCTCTCCCTTGTATGGCTTGATGTGGTCTCCTATTTTTTCTTTTCTGAATCATCACCTGTAAGATGATTTTTACTAAATCGTTATGAAGTGCAGAAAATGCCTAACTGATCCCTATTTTCCAGAATCACCTACAAAAATTGATTTACAAAAAATTAGTGGAAATCTTAAGGGTACATTACATAGTACAACCCCCGAATAGTTTCGCCTATAGTTTTACAAAGTCAAACTATTCCCGTCTTGTACTACTGTATCATGAACTGGGTTATCATGCAATTGTGAAAATTATACTTTTCTAGACTGTCATAGATAAATATCGTACTAAAAGGCAGGGACAAACATCAAGAGATTCTAGTTGCGTTTACTTCATATCGTTGTATATGATGATTTACTACAATCACCTACTATCATCATCATTTTCTTGCGAGGATCAATGCTTTCAGGTCAATTGCTAGTTAACCAACCATCCACTAATCAGACTTATCTAGTGCAGAAGCACATAAAACTAGCGTGAAGCAAGATTATATTTTCTTTTGATCGAATGATATTTTGCTAGAGCAAGTAATCTACTGGTAAAATTCTTGGACTAGACGTTAAGGACAAGTTGTGTTAGGTCTGAAGAGAGAAGGTTCTCTTCAGACAAAGAAGGTTTGTCTCTTTAACGTGGGGTCATCGACTGTTAGGTGGCCCTGTATTGTTGGAAGTGGCGTTAAATTGATAAACAAATCGAAAATATGTTTTAAAGCTAAAGGCCAATGTGGACACTATGATGCTGATTTGTCGGTTCATTTTGACGATAAGACCCACATTTTTTACCTTTCTTTCACTTTGGCGGATATTGTTTGGGAAAGTCTTCATAGTATTGTGCATGTATTAGATGATTGGATTTTTGAGTAACGGGTCCTCCCTACACAGTTAGTTGAGATTCATGCAAAATACAGAATGTGAGGAGCTGGAACCAAGTATCTACAGGTCTGGATCATGTTGATGATTTATTTCGTACTTGTAATCTAAATAATCCTAGTGATTGTATGCAAGGGATGAATGACCTTTGAGATATTCACAGCAGTGAAGACTTGTTGAAATCATTTAAGATCTTTCTTGAACGAGAAAGAGTTATTGTTATTCTTATATATCTTTTCCATATAAGAGACTTCGTCTGGCGTTGCATGGAGATCCTTCCTTTGGATAAAGGGATTTATTTTCTCCAGCAGAAGCCACATGCAAGGAATATCGTCATTCACTTTTGTCTGAAAAAGTATTACTCTACGTAGACTACCCTCTCTTTAGTTTCTTAGGTGTTTCTGGTCGGCCTGTCTTTGGCCCTTGGCTGCCTTCACTATTTTGGTGTGCCTTTTTTTCTTGGTCGGGTTGTTCTTTGGGCCTTGCGCTCTATGTTCCATTTGCAACTGCTTTGTACCTTGTACTCCTTTCCCCTTCCTACGGGTACTATTTTATGTAGCTGCGAAGGATTACTCTATGGAAGGCCGCCTCTACCCAGAGAATATTACTTTACTTACTCGAACAACGAGTAAAATCCTAATATTCCAACTTTACTTGAGTGGTCGCAGAAAATTGCCAATATACCAAGCTTTTCTATCATCACAAAGCAATGACAAGAATAACTCCAGGTCTTACTCTTGGCACTCACGAGTTTGTACGCTAAAGATATTGAGGGAAATTGTAGACCGTATAGATAGGATATAATGATATTTGTCTTTAGATGCATCATTAATTACGTTTTAGAGATCATAAGATTTGCATCGTGCTACCAATTTTCCTGACTTGAATTTACGTAACGGAAATCATGTTTCATGAATAATAATCAAACAGATTTAATTTAGCAAGTTAGATTTATCTTTCCGGAGCAAAATCTCTTTCTCCATGTCCCTTTCAATCCTTCCAGAGACGAAATATTAATATTTTAAACACATGAAGCCGGGTTATTCCATTACTTTAGTTTCTCTTTCCATCTAGGCAATCGAATTGAGTCAGTATGAAGTCAATATTTATTTTCATATCTTTTCACGTACTAAAATTAATTTTTATAAAAATTTTGATCTCGCCCAATCAACTGAACAGTATTCCATTTTTCATTCAAAATGAGAAGTCCTGGAATGTCTGTTCTCTTGGTTCCTAGTCTTCCGTCGGCGATGGTATATTCCGTATTCGGCTGAAGAATCATATTCCTCTCTTCGTATTGAGGATAAACTCCGCTCTTTGTGGGAAAAAAGGGCAATCGCGTAGGAAAAACGAAGGATGGATGGGAAGGATGGGAAGACCCCTTTGTGCTTTCCATTCTCTCGGCTTTCTGACTGCGGGCAACCGACCAACCACGTACGTCTTAAACTGGTGAGTGCGTTGTACCACGTAAGCAACGAACGATAGAAGAAAGAGGTGCCGACCACTGGCAAGGCAGTCAGTGCGAGGCTGCTCTTCGAGCTTTCGGTTTTGTGCATGCCATCATTGTGCAGGCCATCGATAGTTCTCTTGGTACGAAACTTGGTCGAGTTTAAAGAGAGTCAGAGCTAAAAGTCGTTGAGAAGAAGGAAGGCAACTAAAAGGTGTTCAGGTTGTGGTTGTCCTGTTTCTCTCAATATGCATATTCGACGTGCACCAGTGATCACGGTCGAGAGTATATGATTTGTTGGAGCTCAAGAAATGGCAAGGAAAGGAAACGTTTCATGGATGTGGAGGATACGAGTCACCTTGTCGAGAGTTATTTGATGACGAAACTTTGAGCAACGGTGAAGTAAACGAGTGACGTTTGGGTTTCAATTCGACAAATTACAGAAAGGAGTGACAGTACTTAATATTAACCAGGCTTCTGATAAAAAAAATAATCTCCCGCCCGACTACTCGGATTTATGAATTCTTTTAAAAGCAGGATGGACAAATAAAATTAGACAAATTTCCAAAAATAAACCATTTCTGGAAATAAATAAATGTACGATAATGAACTAAATCTCGGGCAATATCAAGGTGAGCCTCCTCACACACCCCATAAAGGAAGATAGTAAATCTCCTAATAGGGGAATTGAAACCCATCAATAATCATACATTTTATCAACATAAGGAGAATAAATGCTTTGTTGAGTACCCCATGGAGTTAAGCAATGACATCGGTGGAGCTTTCATTTCAACTCAATTGATTTTCTGAGCAAGGCAAGTAAACAAAGTTTGGAATTGAGTGTGCAAATCATAAAACACTTTTATGTAGAGACTACTCACTAGGATGATAAAGTGTTGTACTCAATTGGATATAAGCAAAGCAAGAAGGCAAAGCTGATATTTGAGTTTGTAAATCATATACTAAAGAAGTAAATTATAGTTTGACCTTATTATCATATGCAAAGCTCAAAAATATAGTAGAAAAAGGAATAAATCAATTACCTATCTAAATTATAGAAATATTAACTCACATAATGACCAAAGAGTAAATTAACTGAAATAAAGACAGGATCTCAAGGATAAATTATGAGAGGATAAAAGCTCATATTTTTATAAAGGTGATTATTATAATAGATATCACTTATCACATGAACATGAACATTACAATGAGTAATGTTCATGTCCGTGAGGTTAAATGATAAAAAGAGGAACTTAGATAGTAGATAATTCAGACAAACCATTCTTGAAACTTTTGGATTCCATCAGTTTTTAGGGAACATAGGACTTAATTTGTTCAATAAACATTATTAATGGAATGGTTTAGTCTCTGTTTATACTTTTGGAGGTTTGAAGTTGACTAGATGCAAACATATACAACAAGATAATTCTGGGTTTCTAAGTGAAGATGTTTTCCTCTATGATGAATAACGTCAGCATGTAGAATGATATAATAGTACACTCTAGATTAGAGCTCACATTTGTATTGCACTTGGGATTGTATTCATGGAGGTTTTTATTTACCTATTACCAAATCTCTCTGCTTAAAAAAGAGACGAAACTAAAATATTAAATATAAATTACTCATTTGCTTTTACTAACATATCTACACTAGCTCTTCATTCATTCGATATGAGAATTGGAAAGAGTGTACCTTTTCACTCAGTTTTTGGTTTTATCATTAAAAAATGTCATGTTCCTTTGAGAATATTATTACTGGAACTGCGTAGACTTGGAGGTTGTGTGATTTAAGTTTCCTTAATCATTTTATATCTAATGTATTTTCAATTTTTCCTCAACCTATTTAGAAGATTACTGATGATATTATCTGTACATGAGCTACAAATGAAATTAATAGTCATCATAGCAAAATACTTACTTAAAAAATTACTTTGGAAGAAGTCTACGGAATCTCTCCGAGCTTTATTAGCTTTAGCTTGAGTAATCAGCCAATTTCTCAAGAAATATATTATACCCATCATCTATAGTATACTCAAAAAGGACCAATGTCTGTAGCCTACTCTAAGACGATCTTGACTTGCCTTCTTGAGCAAACTTAACTGTGTAACAATGATATGTTATTGGTCATTATATACAACTTATACCCTCGGTGGACCGGTAATTCTATAAGAACTTTATATGCCCCAACCAAGGACTAGTAGTGAGAGTGGTCTACTTGGGGTCCATCCAAGTGAGCATGGTCTATTTGGGTTACACCCTTTGTCTACTTGGGATGTAGTTAGAGGACGTATGGAGCATGCAGCCAAGCAAAGGGAGTTTTCCACATTGAAGTTAGGGACTCTAGTGGTTTGAAGCATGACATTATTGCTCCCAAGGACCTAGTGTTGTAGCCAATCAGTGCATCTTCCATTCATACATTAGTTACAAGGATTACTTGGGAGCCAAACATTGGACCCAAATTACAAGATGGGAAAGATAGAGTGTTTGGAGGCTCTTAAGGAGCTACATGAGTTTTTTTGCCTTTAGTATGAAGGATTTGGGTGCTTTAAAAGGACTTGGCATTTAGATGGAGCTAATAAATGATACATCAATTTTTTGACATCCCTATAAATATAGTGACATGGAGAGACCATTGATTCAAAACCAAAGTAGAGACCTTTTTGAGACTAGTTTGGTGGATATTTCACATGGAGAGTATGCTTTAGCTACAATGATGCTAGCCAAGAAATATATGCATGGCATCAAAGGAGATCTTTGATACAATTGAGCATACAAAGGTCTTTAGTACTTTGGATCTTCAAGTAGGATATCATAAGTCACCAATCAAGGAGGTGTACAAGTTCAAGATAACATTTTAGGCTATTGATTCTCAGGGTAAGGATGTATTGTATTAGTGGAGGTTCTTATCATTTGGGTTAAAGAATGCTCTTGTTGAGTTCCAAGAGGACTCAACAAGAACATTCCATGAACAGAATCCTAGTAGAATTAGATTTTGCTTGGTGTTATATTGATGAAATTTTAGTCATATCACTATTGTGGAGGAGCATGAGAGATATTTGTTGGAGGTGTTTGAGAGGTTGAGATCTCATGGACTCAAATTGCATCTTGGGAGGTATAAATTCTTCCATGGGCAGGTTGAGTATTTGAATCACATTATTTACCAAGAAGACTTGGTGTTTAGTAGACCAAGGTGGATGCTATTGCACATATTCTATGGCCTACAAATGTGAGCAGAGTGCAAGCATTCCTTGGGTTGGAAAACTTCTATTGCCTATATGTTAGAGGATTTAGTGTCATTGCCAAGGCCATGATGAAGCTAACCAAACTTACACAAGAGTGGTGTTGAGAAGATGAGCAAGAGAGAGCTTTTATAGAGCTCCAGTAGAGGTTACAATTGCTGCACCTATTCTTAGGAGACCAATTAGAAGATGACCATTCTAGGTTCATATTAATTGTAGCTTGGAGCTTGGAGCTTGGAGCTTGGAGCAATTCTCATTTAGTAGCATGATGAGGAGAAGGAGTTTGTGGTGGTCCATGCTAGTTGCTCCAAAAATTTAGTGGAGGCAAAGTATAGTTTATATGAGGTAGAGTGTTGGTAGTATTATGGGCAGTTGTACTTTTCTAATGTTACCTATTAGGTAACCCCTTCACTCTCATCACTAATTATCAACCATTGAAGTGGTTGATGGATTTTGACAAGCTTTCAAGCAGCTTTCATGATGAGCTTTGATTTTATAGGAGTATAATTTCATAGTTATTCACAAACCTAGAGTGGTGAACCATGATGTAGATGAATTGAATAGAAATTCATATCCTAGCTAGCAAGAATAGACCAAATCAAGTTGGCATGGTGAGATAGATGAGGATATGGTGCCAAGTAGCCATGCATCTACCTTTCTATGTATATTTTTTGAGGCCTTGGTGGTATCTTTCTCAGCACATATAGGAGGAGTTGTTGAGATAGATCCAAAGGGTGGAGATATTAATACATGCTAACATGTGAGACATTCGTGATGATATCTTAATGATGTACTATCTTTGCACTGGTATTGTTGGTGGCACAATTGGTGCCAAGGAGAGAGACCATGTTCTTTAGCAAGCCATGCAGTTTAGATTGGTGGGAAAACACCTTCTTTGTGTATGGAAGGATGGTAGAGTGCAAGTAGTACCACTTCCATCTTAGATACCACAGTTGGTACGTCATGTTTATGGGGAGCTAGAACATTTTGGATTAAAGCATATATATAGCTTACACCAGATTTATCATTGGTGGTGTAGTATGTAGACCAATGAACAACAACTTGTTGCCAAATTTTTGGTTTGTGGTTGAGTTAGAGTATCATTTAATGCTACTATACCACAATTATACCCATTATTTATCACGTGATTGGGTTATTATTGGAGCTTGGACTTTGCTAGACCTTTACCATTGATTGTGACATCATTGGTATGTCTTGGTTATGGTGTACACTTCTCAATTGGATTGAGTTGGAGGCACTTCTTGATAAGTCCAATGAAGGGATAACTTACTCATTCTTGGATTGGGTTCTTATTCATTTTGGTGCACTAGTTGAGGTTTTGATTGATCAGAGTATATAGTTCTTGGGGGAGTCTCAAGTCTTGTATGAGAAAGTCTTAATTGATCATCATACTACCTCCCAAGATCACCCTAAGGCAGATGGCTTAGCAGAGAGAGTGGTTCAAACGGTGACGAGAGGATTACATAAGTATAGTTTGCAGAGAGGCCACTTGGTGGGAGATTGAAATATCCAATTACCTTGGTTGGCCATGGGCTATCGATTCAGCTTACAAGCCTCCTTAGCATCCTTCTCTCCTAATTTCCTACTCTATGGATGAGATCTAAATTTACCAATAGCCATTTGTCATGATGCTATTATAGTTTTGGACTTAGATAATCTAGATGTATGGGTAACCCATGTTCTCTATGGGCAAAGATCTTTTGGAGAAAGATGCCAATGGCCTTTGAGAAATTAACTATTGCGTAGCATAAGGATACCTTACACTATGCTAAAATTTGAGGAGGAGGTTATAGACCTTCAATCCGTTGATTTGCCCAAATGATTATGTATATTTATAGTAAATTGCACCAACAACACTGATATTACCATAGGCCGCACTATCTTGAGAGTGTGTGAGGTTTTGCCTTCTAGAATCATTATGTTAGAAGGAAAAGATTGTATTGTTTTGGAGGATCATGTGCACAATTGTGCGCCATATCACCTCCCAAATATTGATTTCACTTTAGACCCAAGCTTGGAACTTGTAAGTGTAGGCTTGTGGTGTATGTTATGTGGCTCTTTTTGTAGAATTGCTACTATATCAGTGTATGATATTTGTTTGAGAGGATAGCATATGGCATGTTTGACTCCTCTCCTCATGGTGGTTCTTCAAGGACAGTGGTTATGTCTTAGATGTACTTGACCTATATCTAGTTCACCATTTATGTGGTATAGATTGCATATAGATGACTAATGATGTGGCTCAATAGCACATGACTTCTTGATCTTTGCCCACCATATCACATACTTGAAGTAGATGGCTATTTGAAGTTAGAGGGACCTAACTGCCAGCTAGGGTGTGATTATGGTACTTTAGAGGTCATGTATGACTTATGTGTGAGTTGTGCTTCTATAGTGTATGATGTTGATAGTAATATATGTTGTGTAGTGATGTTTATACATATAATATTTTCCGTGACATTTGTAGCACCAAAGCTAGTTTTCTTAGACATTGGAGTGGTAGTGTTAGCAGTCGTGGTTATTTTGGTAGTTACTCATGGACTACTTGTTGATAGCTGGATATCATGTTAGGACTATTAGTTATATGGTGGTACCTATTGTCACTTGCATCGTTTGGATGTGTAGTCAACAATGCCATTAGGGCTGGAGACCTAGGTTAAGCAAAGAGTATACTTTCAAAGTGTAGCTCTAAAGAGCTCACTTCTCTGATGGTGATCATTTGAGTTCCTAGCTATGGTGGAAAAAGGCCACAAGCATCAGTTGGAGTCTCTGAGCTAGAGTGAGTATGGTGATTATAATCAATGCTCAATTATTGGCAAATTGTTGGGTGAAGGAAAGAGTATAGATCTGATTTGATGTGATTCAAGATGAAGAATGAACTGATTATTATGACACTTTAGACTTCATGTATGACTTATGTGTGAGTTGTGCTCCTATAATGTATGATGTTGACCGTGATGTATGTTGTGTAGCACTGTATGTATATAGGCACAACAAGAGGTATACTATTGCTTTGATATACTCGAAAGTAACCTCCTTTGGACTTGCTTCATCCATATTGTGCTCTTTTGGTCTTATAGTAAGTGAGATGCAATTCAACACAAATTCCCCAAGATCAGGTCCTAAATACTTACCTAGTATAAGCTTTTTAACACCAATAACCAAATTCCTTGATAAATTAGCTACTAAAGTCTCAACCTTAACTTGAATAGATCATTATTATACTCCAATTTCTTCTCTAATTGATTCAATAATATAGTGCTCTAGTTAACTTGTGCTTGGCTAAAATTGCTTCAAATGATGAGAAGAGCCTCTTGTTATCCCTCCTTGACAAGTTCTAGACAATCCAACTAGATATCTTCCAAATGATCTCAAAGGCAATTATTCTTCTCATGAATCTCTTATGCAACTTTACCACCTAGTCTAAATTTTCACCAATGCATATTTCATATTCATATTGCACAAATAATGAAGTCCCAATAATGAAGTCCATGATAAGAAACATATCCTTCCTTCAAATAGGTGCACTTCTTCCTCAAAGGTCATCTTGAAGATACAAGTGCAATTATTGGGCAGTGCAAGGATCCCTCCTTTGAAGGTTTGGGCTTAAGAGTAACCAACTATGATGATCCTTCTTTAGCTCTACTCCTTTTGGGGCCCAAAGTTGGAGGTATTTGTCCTTCTCAAGGGTGGAATTGAGCCCAAGTTCATCTATCCCATACTCAAATTCTCCTTGTTGTATCCCACACTCAAGATCTCTTGTACCTGTGATTTTGGTGGTTTCACTATTTTTCTTTGAGCTTGAATATATGAAGCTAGGTCGTGGTATCATTAGTTTCATAAAATTATTAGCAAAAATAGCTCTCTTTAGTTTTAGGTAATTTTCACACACTATTTAACTACCAAGGTTTACTTGTGAGTGTTCATCAAGTTCAACTTCCTCTTCTCTTCTTGAGTGTAGGGCTTAAAAGTTCCTTACAAACTCTCATTTTTCCTCACCTTTAGGATTACAAAGTGTCAAAGCAGTACGTGGTTTTCTCCAAACCAAGTACTTTGGGATATTAAAGGTACTATCTTCAAGCTCTAACAATGACTTGAAAGCTTTGCAACTCCAATCAAAGTTGAAGAAATTCAAACCTAATATACTTTACGGGGGTTTGTGCATTTCTGTTTGTTTTTATTTTTGGACCTCAAAATATAAGCCAAGCCATTCTATGCTACTAGAAAATCTTGTCTTAAGATTTATATCTATTCATATCTTTGAAAATTAGTAACTAAATAATATGGATTCTAATCACTTTAGGTAATCCATCTTTCTCAAGAGCTATGTTTTCAAAGTTCTCATAAAAATATTTTAAGGCTTTGGGTTGAAACACAATTGCCAAATCAACTATGTTTAAAGAAAATGTCATTAAAACTTGTTTCCACTCATTGCCTAGAAAATATTAGTTGCTTGATCACAAATGTACTCAAAATCACTCACAAAATATAAAGAATTTGCAAATGAGAAGAGGAGTGTAAAATTCCAAGAAAATTTTTCTTATAATCCCTCTTGCTCCTTGGTGGAAAGAGAACCACCTTGAAATTTCACCTTTTAAGCTTTGTCAATCAAATGTACACATGGTTTCCAATATATCAAAATTTGAGTGTATCTTTGGATCTACAATTGACTTTTGGGTCCCTAAAACTTAAGATTTTTCATTAGAATGTGGTAATTTTCAAAATTAATAAGTATATGATAGGCATAAAAAACTTACTTTATCATTCTACACACCATATATTTCATTTTGATAGATTTTAGGTCTAAGAAGTTAGACTTTGTGGCTAACAAGTGCTTTCTTAACACTTTCCTACCTAGCAACATCATCCTTATGCTTCTTAACACTTCTTATTTTACAAGTTTTGTCTTCTTATAGCTCTTTCATCGGACAAGTTGACTTTTTACTTCCAACATTTGACTTGGGCTTGACTTTGCAAAAAATTTGATGTTCTTACCAACTTAAGTTATATTTTAACTTCTCGGTAAAATTTTCCTATTTTAATTAATTTAATTAAACTAAAATAATATAATTGAGAATTTTTTAATCACAAAATTTTAAAATTCTTCAACAATTATAAGACTATCAAATTTTGTTGTTAGTCTAAATTGGATAAGATCCTATAAAGATGGGCAGAAGGTACCACCTCCTTGCCAATGGTATTTTGGTCAAGCTAATTTTAAAATTGTCAAGCTAATTTTAAAATTGGCCGATATAAACAAGATAATAATGAATTTTTACCATAATACTAATCATCATAAATGAATATGAAAGTCCCAATTATTTGGAGTTTCTTTTTAGGATGCACCATAGACTCAATCTATCCATTTCTTGCTTTGATACCAATGAAGAAGATCAAAATCAAAGAGAAAAGACACAGAAGAAGAGATAACAAAAAAAATGGAATGAGTTGAATTTTGAATGATAGATATAGCTTAAGGCTCAATTATTTCTTCTTGCAGTGTGTATAGGCTTGAGATGTTGCTTAAAATTACCATAAATTAAATTTATATAGTATGGAAGACAAGAATTTGACAAAACAAATCAAGAGGATAAAGTTGAAGATATGTAATATACCAAGAGCTAGCCATATGATCTAGATGTGAAATTTGGTTTGGTAACATCTAGAATGATGTCATACATGATGGTATAAATAGATAAGATAGAAGTATCACAAAAAGAGTACTTCTACCAATAGGGCAAAAACCGAAATAGACTTGAGAACCTTAGAACCAATAGCTAGACATATGATTTAAAGGTGAGAATTGGTTTAGTAACATCTGGAAGGATGTTACACATGATAGACTAAACAAATCAAAAAGAGGTATCACCAAAAGTGGACTTCTACTAATAGAGTAGGAACCGAAATATGCCTGAAATCTTTGAAGGCAATTTCGGAGGCCTAAACGGATGAATTAGGCCTCAAAAATGTGCAGATTCCCCCCCCCATAGTGGAGGAAAGGCTGGCCTTTCCTCCTCCTTGCTTTGTCTCGTCGAGAGCTTTCCAACGATACCTTACTCACTTGATTCTGAGATTCCTACAAGAAGATTCCCTAAAAGATTCCTTCCGGTCAAAGCTTGTTTGACCAACCAGACATGTCACCCATCCAAGTATGTAATCCAAGGGTGGAGCTTGCTGATATGTCACCTATCTGTGTCCCTAATCCTATGGTGGAGCTTCCTTGGAGGAGATACTCTTTGTCTATATAATAAAGAGAAGTTGTTCCCTTGGAGCATCTATTGTTTGAGTGTGCAATCTGTGTTTTCTCTCTTCTCTTGTCCTCGGAGTATTACAAGATATAGCCAAGAATGAGTAAGGTGAACTTCAAATGACAAAGATTGTACCAATTTCTCCATTTTATACTTAAGGTGTATATAATCTAGCTTCTTAATGAATCAGTTATTAAATTCCTAGCAAAGTTACTAAATCCTTAAGATGTTCTTCAATACATTAGATTCTAACAAGATTCCTAGGTAACTTTGAAACTTCCTATAAGATAATTTTTAGAATATCTTATAGAAATTTTTAGCAGTTTTATGCAAAATGTAATGATATTATTATTGTAAATTCCTATACTATTTCACCCCACATCATGTTGAGAGCATGTTAGCATAGATATCATGTTCCTATAAATACTAATGCTTCATAATAATTAAGTGAGAGAATCCACTTAACTACTACAATTGAAATAGTAGGTAAGTCATATTTTGCCATCATGTTCTCTTAAGTGTATTCATATCTTTTTGATTACCACCACTTCACTTACAAGATTTGGTAAGCTTCTTATGATTTTATGTACCAAATTGAGTTTCTTTAGTGCTTATGACCAACCTAAAATATATAATTAGAATACTATTTTTTCTTTTGAAGACAGATTTAATTCATGTATGAGATACCATCAAAATGCTTATGATACTCTCCTTCTAATATTATAGTTGACTTACAATAATTGCAAGGAAGCAAGTATAAGAATTTTATAAAAAAAAATTATGGTAAAGACTCCTTAGCAAGTAAGTACCAAAACTCTCCTTTCTTTCTTGATTATGATGAAAAGCCCTTAGTACCTTGTTCTTGTTCACTCTTCTATCTTCTAAGGTTTTTAATACTTCCATCTTGTTCTCTACCTTGCATTCTTCCTTGCAAGAAGCTAAAATTTTCTTATTGTCTAAATTTTAAAAGTTATGGGATAATTATATATGGTTATGAATTGCCATTTGTAGTTATTGATATAATTTCTAGTCATAAATTTCCAAGCCATCTTGACACTCAAGTTTTTAAGGTTGTTCCCAATTGGAATGTTTCATACTCTACTCTCAAAGTTTCTTTATCAATTTAATATACTCATAACATTTGTATTCAACTTATCTTTCTCATTCCATAATTTGAACCTTTCATATCCAACCCATCCTTTTTGGGACTAAATTCAACTCCTACATTACAATCTCCATAGAGAGTCATATTGAGTATAAAATTAATCAATCAAATTTGAAAGCTTATGGTTAATTGTCATTCACATATGAAGTATAAAGTTCTTTAAAAGGTTTATTTGCTTCATTACTACATGTTTCCCTTTTATCATCTTTATAATACACAAAATACTCTCAAAGATTTAAAAACTACATCATATGACAAGTATATCATTGACTAGTAGAAGAAGAATAGGTTATTATGTGGTAATATACCATAATAATTAGATATAATTTTGACATATAATTTAATTAAAAAATTATAGAATATACTCCGAAGAGTACCTAAATTTTAAATAATATTTAGAGTGTCCTTATGATATTCTATAAGCATTCAGTAGGCTAATTTAGTATAAGAA